>ML675601.1:103722532-103907269 GCA_007922155.1 Mesoclemmys tuberculata | reverse complement strand
CTATTCTACAAAAACACTCGAGCTCATTTCATGGAAGTAAACCATATTTTTAAATACCTGAATGGGGGTCTAAATGGGATAGCAAATCAGGTATATAATCAGGGATTATACTCATGAGATCCACAAACAGAAGGGATGTTGCATATGGATCTTGCTTTCCTCATGGAAGTTGGTATCAGATATCTCTATGGCAATGTTTCCCTGCTTTTCCTAGACTCAGTAATGGACATGCCACATCATGTGGGAAGAAAGGAGGAATAGGTGGGCTGGGGTGGTGTATGAGACACGTACCATCCCCCACTGCATATATTCATGTAATGAATTACAGGTAGCGTGCACTAACACAACTGATATGTGCCTTCAACTTTTACTTCTCATTAACAAAGTTTTTGGGTTGGAGTATGGAGTGAAGAATGGTTATCAATATTGACATAGACCAAAAGTTGTGTCACTCGGTCCTTAAGAGAGAGTGTGAGTTAAGGTTTAGAACATTTCTAGCTGTTGTTGTATTGAGTGTTAGGTACAACCCAATGTTAGCTAAATTTAGTTGTGTAAGATTTTTTTAATACTAAAATATAACGCAGGCTGAAAACCTTGTAAGTCACTCAGGCAGCCAAGCAGCTGCAGTTTTCACTTACAGAGTTACTTGAATGTGCTTGGAGTATCTTTACATTTACTCTTAAACCTTCTGAAAAAAAAAGAGTGAACTGGGAGCTGTTCATTAAACTGGATGCTACATGTCACAGCTGGTGTTGACAGAAGAGGGGATTCAATAATATATATGCTGAACATGAACTTTGAAATAGCTGCAGGATGGGTACTTACCGGCAAGGAAAAAATATAAAGATCAGTCTTCTAGCCTAGAGGACAGAAAACATAAAAGCTTTGCCAATTTGTCATACTGTAGCTTTTCAACTTATTTAATGCAAGTGAACTGAAATATATTGCAAAGCTGTCTTGTTGAAATCAGACACAAAATATTTTACAAAAATAAAATCTTATTAGTAAAAAATGCTGCATGTCTGTGCAGCAACTTGTGCCAGCAGTGAATTGGACCCAACAGGTTAAACAGAAAAATTAGTTTGGAGTTTTTCAGTAGACGTCTGATACGACTTTAGCAGAGCCTAAGACACTCTGCTATTATAAGACATCCTATGCTGGGCAGGAAGATCTGTATATTTTGCCTGCCTGAACTGCCCAGGGACTTGGGGAAAGTGAAGGGGGCTGCTCGTATCTTACTGAAGCAATGAGTTTTCGATCTGTGTTTGTGGGATCCTGGTAATTTAAAAATACATATATTTTGGCCAGCCTACATTGTATTCATTGCTACTTGTTACAGTACCACCTGTGGGCTGTTAAATATCATCCATTTCTTTGGCAGCCAAAATTCCATCTATACATTTTTGTTTACATAGATCTTGACTACAGATTATCAAAATCAATTTATAAATTATTGAAATATTGTGAAAATTTCAAAAACTGTTTCATTCAGCTAGGTTTCAAAATGACTGAATTTTTAGTCTTGAAATTTTCCATGAAAATTCATATAATTTTTTTCCCCATTTTTGAAAATTGGCTTTTTTTAAAAGCAAAATTTGTGTTGCGAAGTGGAACACTTTCCTTTTTTGGACAATGCTACCCAACTGCCCAGCCAACTGGAATTTTCTTGGGGGGAAGGGGAATAGTAACACAACATGGGAATAATAAATTAAACATTTAATCAAAACTTTTAGAACTCAAAATTTCTTCATAACTTTTTTAAAAAAGACTTTTAATTTTTTTTAAAAATATTGTCTAGCTTTAGGGCCATCCTTAGTGCAAAGTGACATGATATTTGTTATTTTTGCAGAGGAAAATTGACTGCAAGAAACAGGTCTGACAATCTTATGAATATGCAGTAGCTTTTTAAAAACAAGATATTTTCCCTTGCTATTGCTTCCCCAAAAAACAATAGTTTTGGAAGAAGTAAAATCTGGGGTATTTGTTTTTCATATAGAAGAAAGATTTAAGAGACCTGCACGATAAGGACCCAATAATCTTGGGGGGGTGAAGGGTGTTACTAGTGATGTGTCAATTATGCTATGCCTCAGAGCAAAGTTACCATGTCTGAGCCATTGACTAGCTGGACAGATGATGAACACAGTGAGCCTGACAGTACCTTTTACATCATAATGTGGGAGCAAAACAAAGAACAAGACACAAGACATTGAGTTTCTAATGATTTCTGTGGAATTGAGGCCTTTTAATTATTACTGTCTTATTATTTGTATTATTTTTATGTCTAGGAGCCTTAGTTATGGACCATGATCCCACTGTGCTTACTGTTGTACAAAAACAGACCAAAAGATAGTCCCTGTCCCAAAGGGTTTACAATCTGAGTGTAAGACAGGAGACGACAGATGGATACAGGCAGCCAGGGAGTACCAAGAAACAATGAGAATATGTTGCCAAAATAGTGAAGACAAACGGAGTAGGGGAAGCACACAAGCAGAATCAGAGTGAACAAGATGATCACAACAAATGTTAGTTGCATGATTTTATTTAAGTTATTTTTGGGCGGGTGGGGGAATTACTTAAGAGGGGATCAGCTGAAGGGAAGTAAAGGGCAGTGAGGTGGACAGGACAGGGGAGGAGAGGGTGGGAAGGGCAGGTGGGGAGTGAAGCTGAGGTGCACAGAGAGTAAGGAGAGAGCAAACAGCCAACCAGCATGGGGCAGAGAAAGTCAATACATTCTACAGTTTTGCCTGCAAAGTCCAAAGATCCTTGCTTTGGTTGCTGCTGCCTCTACTGGCTGGAGTGTCTGGCTGGCTGTTTTCTGAAATTGTCCCCCAAAGCCATGTGGTGGGGGGACAGAGAGGCCTGGGTCCAAGTACCCCTTCACAGTTCAAGGTCCAGAAGGATGCTGGGAGGAGCAAAGACCGTGGCTGGGCCCCATTTGATCCCCTCTCTCAAACTCTTCCCAGAGGTACCTGAGGTTGTGATGCACCTCACTACCACCTGCCCTAGTGGGAGGAAGTCTTGTCTTTGCCAGCTGTGGATCAGCTCCCTGACTCCAGCAGTCTCTGGCAACACAGACACGATCTTCTAGGTTTCTGCGGGCCTTGCTTTTTCCATACAGGTTAGTGAAAGGCACACACCGACCTCTGAGCGCTAAAAGCAAATCTCTGGAGTGCCCAGCCTCTGTTCCATTTAGCAGATTCTTTACTCCCTACTCCCTTTACATATCCTCTTAGAAGATATAACTCAGGATCATCACTCTGCTTAACACATAGCACTCAGATATATTTATAATGAAAACAAGAATACGTTTATTACCAAAGAGCAGATTCAAATGATAGTAAGTAAGAATATTGGAAACAAATTGTTACATATAAAAAATAAAAACACACTTGTTAGGGAATGTCTTTTCAGTTAAGTATAGACTCTATCTCTGACAAGGTAGTTTGCCCCAAATCCTTTTCCCAGTGTTGTCAACCACGATGTCTGAGATTCCCCCTTTCATAAGATTATGCCCACTGGCAGCTTGTCTTCATAGACTGAAAGATGCAAGAGCATCCTTTTGCACCCTGACTATACCAGGTTAGACCTTTGAACTTCATCTGAAAACTGGGTTTTTCCTCTCTGCTGTTTACTTCTTCCTAGTCATTTCCTTATGAACTTTCTGCAAACTCTTCATTAACATTTGACTCAATATGCTAATACTCTTCTATTGTAAAACACACAATGCTGCACCAGGGAGGTAAGTGTCTCCCACCTCCTGTCTGGAGAAGTTTGTCTCAAGGCATGCTACCTTTGAGTGATCTGCCTTTATTTACAAGGCCTAGAGAACATAATTTTATGCATATATACATAACTCCTCACATATTTTACATCCCTACATCTTGCAATCATTATGATGACCAGTGTGGCAGGCTTTTATTAAACATATTACATGACATCCTTTTGGAGAATCCAAGGGATAATTGTGCCCCTATTTCCTTGTATCAAATGCCTTCTCCTTTATAAAAGACTTTGGGCTTGCAAAAAAGAAGAGTTAATGGTTACTAATACTGCTTTTTTTGGTAGCAACACTTTGTGTTACAGCAAAAACAATTATTTGGAAAACCATAAACTTCATATTTTAATTAGACCATACAAAAAGCTATTGTTACCCAGATATAGTTCTATTCTTTTCCAAATAAATAACTTTTTTTTTCTTTCATTGAAAATCTGAAACAAAAAGTGACGCTGTAGTTCAATTTAATTAAAAACACAGAGAGCCAAATTAATCCTTTGTGCAACCCCATTGGCTCAGGAATACAGCCCAAACAGTTGTGTCTCAGAGTAATTTGTCATAATTTTGCCTTCATAGGAAAAAAAATGCTGATTACTCTATCAACCAGAATAAGATCACAAGCCCAGATCCTGCAAAGAGATGTGTTCAAGCAGACCCTCCCCCCCCCACACACACATGATGCCCATTGAATCTCTTTGCAGGATCATGGCCTTACTTACTCCATTATAAATCCAAAGTAACAATTGAAGAAAATGGAATGACCTCAAATTAGCCCAAGTGTAAATAAGATCAGAATCTGGCCTTATAATATGTCTTATTTGATGGTTGATTCTTAGCAGACAAATGCTTTAGTAAATTTCTCTAGCCAAATTCAGCACTTGCTGAGTTGTGCTCACCTACGCCAAGGATAAATTTGCCTCCCTGGGTTAAG
Organism: Mesoclemmys tuberculata; assembly: GCA_007922155.1. Lineage (NCBI taxonomy): Eukaryota > Metazoa > Chordata > Testudines > Chelidae > Mesoclemmys > Mesoclemmys tuberculata. The sequence goes on along the minus strand of ML675601.1, from coordinate 103,902,563 downwards.
GGGCTAGTAAAGCTCTTGGTTTGTCTTCAAATTCTTTGACTTAAAAGGCCACATTCTTTCTAACTTATATCTATGGCCAGTCTACACTAGCACTTATGTCAGCAAAACTTTTGTCGCTCACAGGTGTGAAAAAACACTCCCCCCGCCCCCGCCTGAGTGACTTAAATTTTGCTGGCATAAGCACACATGCACTCAGCACTGTCAGCAGGAGATGCTTTCCCACCAACATTGCTACCACCATGCTTTGAGCTGGTTTTATTATGCCAATGGCAGAGTTCTCCTGTCACCATGCTGCTGTCAGTTTGTAAATATAGACATAGCCTCTGAAGAGCCAGTGGGACAGATTCTGGATGCAGTTTCATAGGTGCAAATTCAGGATAACTCTATTGAATTAAAAAATGAATTTTTGACAAACTCCGTAAAGTCCTTGTTACTTTCTCCAGAAGGTCTTTATTACGAAAGAATCAGCTATACTTTGAAGAAGCAGCTATTATCTATATTTTGTATTTGGATATCTGACCTTTATTATTCATCTTCTCTTCCCTTTAGTTCAACTGAATTTTAAAGTGAAGCCTTGGATCTTGAAAAGCTTCAGGGGATACATTTGTACACTAAAATATTAAGCTCAACTTAATTAAATACATTAATGATCAGGCATTTGGTAAAAGCAATAGGGCTTGTTTTGCTAATTTTTGTCATGCAAACAAATTGCCGAAGTTCCTGGAAAAAATTCAGAAGAAAACTTATTAGAGGAAAACGATGGATTGGGGGGGAGGGGGAAGGGAAATAAAATAAAAACAAAATGTTACTGTAGGCTTCCTGGCAGCCTTATTAATTTCTGTTTTGTGCCTTATAAATTTAATTAATATAATCCCATTTGAAGTGTAGAGTCTTACAAGGAAGAAAAACATCCTAATGTTTTGTATTAAGAGGGAGGGGGTAAGAATTAAATTAAACTGCATTCTTAAAAGGTTAAGTAGTATGTGTTCACTGACTTTTCAGGGAGCTAAATAATAAGATTAATATTTAATTATAGAACATTAAGGAATAACTAGCTTGCTGAATACAGTGGCTCTTTCTGCATTAAATAAAACAGGTAAGGGGGAGTTTAGTGAAAATACTGAGTAAATATCTTACTCCTTTTTTAAAATGACTTGTTCTCAGCAAGACTGTTTTGGGACATTCTCATGTTCCCAGTGCTGCTCTGGGTCATGGACTATATTTGCTGAATGCTTTTATTGTTTCTCACCTTTCTGGATACACAATATGCTGATACACTGATATTTCACTGACTGGTCCCAAAGGGCATCAACAGTTGTTTGGATTCAGAAGATTTTTATTCTTGTTGTTTTTTCCTTTTAGGTCTTGTCTACACTAGAAAAATAAGTTGACATAAAATATGTCGACTTTTAGTTACCACTGTAATTACAGCGGTGGCCGATGCCCACTCTGCTCTTCTTAGGTAGATGGAGCGCATCCTCACCAGAAGCATTTCCACCAACCTAAAGGGCAGTGTGAGATGTTGAGAGACCCATCTCTCAGCTTCCTGCTGGGGGCCAACATGAACATGTGACTACGAAATTCATTCTGCCCTGCCCAGAATAGCCCTGCCTTTCCAAAAATCTCTCAAATTTTAAAAACATCCCCAGAGGATTCCTAACTTGCAGTCTGACCATATATGGAAGTTCACTCTGTACCATTCAATATAGAATAGTTACCATGGCAACCAATGAATAATGTAATAACAAACTGGGGTTAAATATCCAGTAAGTATATCATTTGGTAACTAGATAGTCTGGAGAGCCTATGAGAGGCCTTCCACTGTTTGCAATCCCCATTTTGAATGTGATGGGATGTGAATGGAATAACAATGCAGGGTTGCCTGCAGGTTTCCATAACTGCCCTGCATAGGCCATAACCAAAGGCTATGATGTGCGTGGATTAAGGCCTGCATGAAGGCAGCATGCATGGCATACGTTTTTATGCTGATCGAACTACCCCAATGCCCCATATAAAGCTGGTGGCTTCAATTCCAGGAACAGCAGGTGCGCAGAAAGTGGAAGCACTGCATTCACAGGTGTTGGTTTGAGAGATGGGTCCCTCCACACTGCATTCACATAAAACCCAGTTATCTGGGTACTGTGCAGGGGGAATGGATTTCACCCTCTGACCCATGTAATCCACTTCTATCCGTGCTGTGCACACCCATAGCGTAGAAGTTGAAAAGCATTAGCAATAGATTGAGTAAACCTTTATTGTGAGTCTGCATGCACATCAATTGTAAACTGTTATAAAGCTAACAGGAAGGGCTCACCATTCGCATGAGAAGGAATTCTGGATTATATTAATTAATTAATCACCATCAATCATTGGAAGGGAACACATCTTAATTCAGCACTGGAATTGCCTACAGAAGTTGTGGAATCTCCATCATTGGAGATTTTTAAGAGCAGGTTAGACAAGCACTTGTCAGATGAGTGCAAGGGATTGGACTAGATGATCTCACGAGATCCCTTCTAGTTCTACTTTTCTATTAGTCTATGATCTTGTTAACTGCAGCTAACTGGATACTAATCAGTGGCTCATTAGCTTTAAAAATATCTGTCTGGTTGTGCTGTCTTTGCTCTGTACAGTAGAATAATAAGTCTCATTAGAGATAACACAACATGGCACACATAAGAATTGCATTTGCCCATTACCCAAGCTATGTGCATAAAATTTTTCAGGAAAAAAAAGTAGGAAAAGACACTCATTTAAAGAATGAGAGAGAAATGCTATAATTTACCTTCATTTTCAGAACTCGCTAGTGGTTGGTTGTAACTTGTAATCCAGTTCTACATTCCTTGTGCCTTCCACACTGTGACTGCCTTACATGGCAATACTGCATGCTCGAGAAATACAGAACTGGAACCAGATCTGTTCTATTGGAATCCTAAGGAGAATGTTCTCACCCCACTACCTCATCCCTATATACCAGTGTATTTAAATATGTTTGTTTTAATATTTGTGAAATGGGCAAATAGTATAGGTGCAAAAGCTAGATAGAAAACAGATCCACTAATGTGCAAATATAAAAGCAAGCGCAGGACAGATATATTTAATATGCTTTTAAAGGGAAGCATAATATTTCTCTATTAACTGAGTCCCCTCTTCCATTAATATGGCTGAAATGGACATAAGATGGCTTGAGTTTTCTTTTGAACACTGCAACAGGGAGTCAGTGCAATTTCAGATGCCCAGCGATTTTCATAAGTAATGTTTAGTCATGCCCTAGACCACTGATTGTTCTAGGTATCTTCGTACAGCAAGTAGACACGATGTGGGCATGGTTAAATGGGTGGGCATTTAATCAGCATTTTTATAAAGAGCGCAAAGAGCTAATTGCTGCTGATTTTGTCGTGTCAGAGGCATACTTATGCCAGGAGGTACAAGAAGGCAACAGCCATCCACTAGTTGCTCTGCACCTTGGGACCCATCCCAAAATATATTTTAAGATACAAACACATACCAGAGCATGATGTGAGACAAACAGGCAGGAAGAGTTTGGAAGACCACGAAATAATTAAGGCTTTGTTGATACACAATATAACTTCATATCAATGTAGTTATAGCAATATAACTAAAACCAGTAGCGTTCACCCCATTTCACCTTGTTGGTGCACATTTCAAGCCATGCAGTGCACTGCCATGATTTATTTGTAGTGCAGTGCTGCATGAGTAGATATCCCAGGGTCCCTTACAGCTTCATAGCATGTAGGTCAGTTTTGACAGTGGATTCTGAAATACCTCCTAACATCCAAAGCAATACTACAAGTAGTAGGTTAAACACCCATTAGCCCTCTAGCTGTATCCCCAAACCTATCCTAATGGCTTTGCCGTTTCTGAATCACCAGCATGAATGAGGCCCAGAGGAACACTGAACTCCTGTCAATTGTTGGAACAGGAAAGCAGATTTGTCTTGTATTGGAGAGTCTGCAGCAAGAAATATATGAGGCTATCAGAGGATAGAGCAGGTAGTGGGAGTTACTAGATGAAAGGTTAGCATTTAATTGTGTGCAGACATTTCTATACTATCTAATGCTCAATCAACTTCAGTTGGCGGAGCATTATTTCTGGGCTTACTCAGTTAACACCAAATGGTGGGACCATATTGTTGTGGACTTTTAGTCTAATACAGTGGTTTCCAGACTGCCAATCAGAGTATTGAGCAGATGGTGGGTGTCATAAGCCTTTCACCCACCACTTTACACAAGGTGACACTCACTTTGCAATTCCTCCCCTAAGCGTCGTATTGCTTCATTAATGTACCTGGATTGGTAGTTGAGTAAGACGTTGCTTTTCTCCAAAATTGTAAATTATATCTATTTGGGACTATATTAGCCTGACTTCTAGGGCTTTACAACAAAGTCTCTTGCTTTTACATGATTTCTCAGGCTGTTAACACTGCCTCAAATATCACAGGACTCAGTGATGCAACTGCATAGATGTTGTAGGTGCCATTTAAGGTGGCTACCTGTTTTGCAATTCCTTACCAGTCTCTAATATCACAGTTTGTATCTAGTATATTGCTAAGTGATAATCCATGTTTTTACAGCTACTAAGGCTGAATCTATACTGATGGTGGCAAATTCGCCGCCATCAGATCAATGTCTCTGGATCAACTGAGCAGTCTGTGTAGACGCGTTCAGTCGATCCAGAAATCGACAGAGGAAAACCACCCTGGTACGTGGTACAATGCAGTGTGGATGGCATGCAGAACAGACGCAGTGAAGTCAATGCATGAATTTTACGTTACTTGTGTATCTCCCGTCTACTGCTGCTGAATCCAGAAGGTAAGTGTAGACGAGGCCTAAGAAACTTTAGTCAGATAAAAGCAATAATCCTGCAAAGGATTCTACACAGTGGCAGAAATCTGTGACTTTTGTGCTATAAATGACTATGGGGATGTTGTATATCTGTCTCTAGATATTAGCTGGCATCCTTTCTTCTTGTGGTTATAATATCTCTTTAAAATCTTCTCTTGTTTTTCATTCCATTGTCCTTTACTTCTTTGATATGTTAGTGTCATTGTCATACTGGCCATGACCACAGGGAAGAGAACAGAGAAGGGACAGATAATTTTTTAGCACTGCTGTTTGAACTCACTTTTAAAGTATTTTTTTAAAAACAAATAAAATATTTAATTTTTTAAAATATTTATTTTTTTAAAGTTATTAAAAATATTTATTGCCTGTCTTTAAAAAAAATGAATATTAAAGAAACCTTAGATTTGATGTGGGTGGATCAGTGAAGAGGAAAATCTCAGGCCCTCCAACTTTCATGTTGCAGGCAGGTACAGGTTACACATGAGCAATAAATCTCACCTCCTATGCCTGAGAGCATCTCCTCTACGAAATCTCCAGTTCCTCATGGCCTGATATTGTTTGTTTAACTGCGTGCCATATGACAGGGTATGCTCTCTATCAAGCCACTCTGTAAAATCTTAATCCAGAAGAATCCAGAAGAGAAAAAGTATTATCCTTTGTACTTCCTAACACATTTATGATAAATCAGACTTAAGGCTGTTGCAATAGCAGGATCTGCCGTTGCACTTTCCTTGTGTGAAGCCCTATTGTTTGCTGTGAAATTACCATGAACTGACAGTGATGTATATGTTAGTCAATAGGATAATGCGCAGTCATGCTCAGCATTCTGTGTTTAGAGTTCAGATGTGTAAGAAGAGGTAAGTCTCTTATTCTCCATCAGGTTTTTGTCTCTGCAGTTTCTTTATTCCACCCACACAGTGCACAGATGAGTTATACTCAAGTTTTCTTTTTTTCTTTCATATCAGGCACAGTTAGTAGCATGGCTGCATAAACATACTGTCTCTGACAGAACCTGAGGATGTGAAGTTGAAAGAATCAGGTCCAATGACGTCAATCCCAGAGAGATATTTTGGGAGCAGTTAGCAGTCCATAAAACGTGAGAGTTAAAATACAGATAAAACATCTATTATCTTTGTGTTCATAAAAATATGGTCTGTATCCTATGGCATGGTTGACTTGCACAGAGCTCTTAAGATGGTGTGTGTGAAACAGGGGTTTAGAGCCCACCCTCTAAACTCCCCTAATCCTGTGCTAAATCTAGGTATGGCTGACTTCTCTGCACCAGATTAGATCACTATGACGATTGCTCTAAATTATGCCTGTTGGGGCATCCCAATCACACGCAGTATCTTCCAATCATGCCTCCTTTTTGCTGGCATAAAGTCTCTTATTGAAAGCTATGCCACCTGTTTATCAGCTTTATCTGTGGATAATACTCACTGAGCCAGTTAGAATAGCTGTAGATCCAGTTTACATGGAAGTGCAGTTTAAACTGGCCTCATCACATTAGAGAATCTGGCATGTGAGGACACTTCCTGTAAACCACAGAAGAGAGACCAAAATAACAACAAACATAAAGCTAGATGTATAAAGGGCTATTAACTTCAAGAAAATAATTGAAAACAAAGCCAACATGTAAATACAGTATGCTGTACAGTTTTAAACAGATGCAAATCATAGCAATAATTAAGACTTTTAGGCAAAAATGTTTCAGTAGGTAGATAAAAATGGAAATTAATGCTGTAAGGAAGAGTTCAGAGCCATCTGCCTGCTTATTGCAGTGAAATGGAGTTTTGGAGAATTAAATGCAAGACAAAGAGTAAACATTTTTCATGAGCCTTTAAGCACCTTAAAAATGGACTGTTTGAGTTCCAGTAGGATATGGTATTCCTCTTCACTTTCTGCCTTAAACTATTTTCTTGTTTTAGTGTCTCTGACATTTAAATTTGTCCATATTTAAACTGGGGGACCATAATCTGACTCAAATTGTGAACCTGCATAAAAAGGAAGAAAACAAGAAATCTGTGCTCCATAGAACGAAATCAAATCTGCAGGGTGCAAAGACTTGTAGCCCAATTCTGGTTCCAACAAAGAGATGTGAACAGATCAGTATGCATGATTTACATGAGTCATAGCAAACAAGTTAAGAAAGAGGGATGATAAAGGTATTTGTTATCTTTTTAAAATGCAGCAATGTGCATCTCTTGAAACAGTGCTTGTACCCAGAATCTGCTCAATCCACCTTAGACCAGGAAAATACAATAGCGGCTCTTCAGTTTCATGCACAAGGAGAAGATCTGGAGTTACCCATCCTGAAGAACATGATGCTGCTTTAGACGCATGTAGTTACATCCAAATTTAACTCAAAATTTAACTCAAGTACTGTTCTCAATTCCACCAACGTAAATCTGGAGAAACACCATAACCGTCAAGTACAGGATTTCCAGACTTTCAGTGGTGTAGAATAAAGGGCTTGTTTCTGCCACTCATTCTTATGCTTACTAGTGTCTTACTCCCTGAATTATCCCATTGAAATCAATTATACGGAATTGGTTGACTTGCAGAGCCCCTACTCTCTTAGAATTGGCAGGAGCTTTAAAAGTTTTGATTAAGCCTATCAAAACTCCCCAGTGGATATTGTATCCAGCTGAATCAGCAGGAGGAAATCTGTAGACAAAAAATCTGAGTAGGAATTTGTTTAGGGAATTGGATTGCCATCCTCAGTCTTAAGAAAAGTGCCTTAGGATCTTCCTTAGGATCTTGGTTTTATATCTCGTTTTACAAATAGCCCCTCCAGCAGTGCAGCATCCCTGAAAACCACAATGAGGTCATTAGTTCAGCACTGACTCAGAGAGCAAAGTACCACCTGCAGCTCTTTGGCTGTCTCCCATCGAAGTTCTAACTTGGCCTGACCCAGGTTACAGAGGCATACTTCATGCCCATTCATCTGGGACAGGATTTAGCCATTTGATTGCACAAGGTGCTTAGAAAAAGGTTTCACAGGATCTTTAAAGACAATGGTTTGCTTTCAGTATCAATATACACACAATCTTTGGACTGACTTTCCTCTGCCCAAATAACAAAGACATTCCTTTATTATCAACTGCTATTTTCCTAGCCTTTCTAGTTGCCTAAAAGTTCTACAGTACAGTTCATTAGATTCATTTTCTTCTAGCATATCAGGTGTATCTGGGAAAAGAGAAAGCATATACTTCTAATAATCTCTTCATAATCCTTTTTCTAGTGAAAATCTGTTCTCTTTCTTAAGGAATATTAAAATGTTTAAAAATCAGTTAAATTACATGTGGTAGCTGGGATAGTCTAGGTACTACAATAATGTCAGAATGAAGCTGATGCTGCTTGCTGAAGCTCTCAGCATTTTACTACATTTCCAGTCACACTCCGCAACATCCTACATGAGAGGGTCCCAAACACAGAAAGTTCCAGGTACCTAGATATACCGATTTTTATACTGGTATCTGAACACCTGGTAGTTAGCACTGGTACCAGACACACTGTACTCAGAGTGTAGCTCAATAGTTCTCAGAGTATAGTGGAGCCCTTCCCAGTGCTCCACAGAATGAAAAATGTTGTGAACAGGGGAAAGGTCCACAAGGCAATCTGTCACACACACACGGCATGGTCTGCAGAATGAAACAACTGAAGAGACACTGGCATAGCATATGATTGCTCCTGATCTTGTACCACAATGTTTTATACTCTAAATATAGTCAGTATTTATAGTATTTTATACAAGGTATTTTGCAGAGGGACCATATTATGAGACAAAAGGTGAATTTTTTAAAAAAATCAGACAGACAATATCAAATGCTTTTATGGTATGGCTACAAAACAGCCACTCATAAGCATTTGTGTCTGTCTAGTTGAAAATGGGTTTGCTTCACATATAGTTCTGAGGGTATCCTTCAGCTTCATACAAAATAAGGAATACTCTATACCTTAATATGAGGAAGAAAAGTCATTTTACACAGTTATCACAATGGACAGTTTGGATACAGCTATATGGTGACTGGTTCAAGAACTCAAAGCTATTCCCTTTCAGTACACAAGTGTATTCCCTTAGGTTGTAATGTACCATATAATTTTACTCCACATCCATTTTTTAAAAAAAGGGAGAAAGACAGAAGTGAATACAAGGTAAGGAAAAAAATAACTTCAATAAGTGTCACCATTTCCTGTCTCTTTCTTTATGGGAACAATACTATTACATCAATGGGAAAGTCAGCAAGGAGTGATTAATCTTATTTCCAGTTTTCATTATGGTCCTATGCTTGTTCTGGAGTTTTTGTGTTCTACCTTCAGAGTTCATTAATTGCCTTTTTTCTTGACACTAGAACTCTATGCCTTTAGTTTCCACTGAAATCCTTATAATGGAATTTACTGAAATATAGTTACTAGAATCTTCATTTTATGGACCAAGACTGGCATCTTCTGGTGGAGCACATTCAAGTCACTACAGGAATAAAATATCCTCAGCTAATGGGATGTTTTTCAGACATGATAATACAATTTCTTAAATTTGTTTTCCCCATTCATTCTAGATTAATAATATCACAATATTTCGTGATCTTTCTAACACTTAAGAGTAGAGGGTGTCTTAAATTAAAAGATTCTGTCTTCAGAGTGGGATTAGTAAAGTTCATAGCAACCTACATGTACTGTCTATACCTCATTGTGGTTAAATGAAAGAAACTCCTGTTGTCTCTAGAGATTCTGAAGAATAAATAGGGCAATCAATTTATTATTTGTTAACAATCAGATTGAACAAATGAACATGCACATAATGGATGCTTGTTTCTAAATTTTCTTGCAAGCTAGTTAATGTATTTCATTGACAAGGGGAAAAGAATGATTTCAGGTTCTGGAATAACAGAAATAAGATTTAAGATTGAATAATATAGTGATTAAAAAACCCCAAGGTTTTATTTCTAGTATTCTTACCACTGTGCCATTGAAAATATATGTTCTCTGAATAGTATGCTTAGAGTAGTCATTAATAAGCCACCACTAGAGTTGCTGAAGCTAGTTTCTCTGTTATACTCTGTGATACCCTGTGTCTAAGAACAACACCCCAGAAACTCCATATTCATCAATGTCATGTAATTATAATATTTTCTGTTCAAGGTACACCTTTCTTGATATTATTTTAAAAGTCTTGATCTGCTGAACAGTAATATCCTGTTGGACCGTATATGCTACCATAGTATGTGAAGTTATAAAATATTGTTGTAAATGCTAATAGAACATGTTGCAAGGTGGGAAGCTCCCACAAACAGTCTTTCAGGCACAACAGTGGAGTGGCCAGACAACATTAATAGCTATCTTTCACCCATTCAGAAATAGATTCCACTAACAGGAATTGTTTACAGTGAAAACTTTGCAGTATGAAGCACATTCACATTGGGTTGTTTGGCCAATGGGAAGCAGCCACCACGTCACACACATGGACTGTTCTAGCAAGCTGAAACAGACTATAAAAGGTGGAGCGTGACATCATCACTGAGCTTCACAACCATTCAACTGAACACCTGAAAGGTCATCTGGAAGACAAAAGGACTTTGAAAGGGGGAAGGGGAGTCCCAGGGAAGGTTGCCCAGCCTGTGTTTAAGAAACTGATTGTACTAGATAACACGGGTGAGACATTGCTAATTCAAGAACTTGTTAGTGTGTAGAATTTAGACTGCAATCTCATGTTTATTTCATTTGGTAACTTCTTTTAATCTCTTTACACTTGCCACTTATAATCACTTAATCTGTTTTTCTATAGTTAATAAACTTGTTTAATGTTTCATCTCAAGCACTGTGGTCCCAAATTGGAATGTTTAGAAATCTTAGCTCAGTAACAAAAGCTGTTGCATGTCTTCCCCACAATGAGGGAGGATCAGACATATTAATATAATTTTTCATGCAGTTCTTACAAACTGTGGGAGAGTAATTGGCTGGTGCCTCTCTATTGTTGGTTCATTAGTGGCTAGGCAAGGCACTCAGATAACTTAATTGGGTGTGTCTCTGCCTGTAGATGGCTGTAACATGCTTACAGCATCATAGAGTGAGAAGCAGCCCAGGTTAACATTCACGTGATCTAGCTAGGTGATAACAGCTCCTGGAGAGACTTGCTGCTTGTCATTAGCAAGGTATTGTGAAGGATAGCCCAGGATGGAAAGTGAAGAGGACACAGCATTCTCAGTTTTCAGGTTGCATCCTGGGGGACACCATCACATACTCACAGTCAGAGAATCATAGCTGAACAATGACAGTTTATGTACAATTGTTGGTCTGTTTGATTTTTCTGTGGTTGGCAGGGAGGAATGATGTAAATTTGTCCTATTCTTGGAGATGCTCAGATTCTATTTCCCAGTCTTCAGGAACATCAGATCCTGCGGCTTAGAAATGAAGCATAAACCTTGATATTTTCCTGTCCTCTGCAGAATAATCCATTAAATGGTCACTAGAGCGAATAGTAATTCTCCAGTGGAATTATCCAAATGGATTTTTTTTGTATAAATTACAAATGTCACTGGAAAAAAGAGCGCAAACTTTTCTTGTTTCTGGGTCACTCTTAGTCTGGTCTTTTGTATTCAGCAACCATTGGAAATATGAGCAAAGCACAAATTTATTCTCCTGGAAAGTTGTTCTTCTTGTTTTTCAGTCTAACAGAAGCCATTTTCTACCACTGCTGACAGAAATGGATTCATGCCCTCTAATACAGCCTGCTACTACAGGTTACACAGCATGGGCTGTTTCAATTAAAAATGGAAAGTTTATGGGGAATGCTTAAGGTATGCCTCTACTTCCTCCCCCAAGCAGATTTTATGTGGTTGTCTCTCTTATTCCTAGTATACAAAAAATGAATGTATAGGGTGAGTGAGTCAATAATCCTACTCCTTTTTGCCTCTAAGGTTTTGGCAGTGCTAAATTCATGCTAACATGCTATCAGCACTGAAAACTGAAGTTTTCTGTTTACCCACAGCAGGGGCATAAGCTAAGATCTGCACAGCCTCCTGTTAATGTTCCTCAAAACTGATCTGGATGAACCATCCCTGACTAGTGGTGAGAGATTTCCAAAATCACTTCATCTTTAACCTCACTGGTAAGACTGCCAGACAGGAACCCAGGTGGTGCTTACTCAGTTACCATTTTTAGGTCTTTCAAAGGGATAGTTCTCCAGCAGGAAGCCCCCACCAATGCTATTCACATATGTCTGAGAACTGCCCTCAAGTAGTAATCACATATGGTGACGATTGATCCAAGTCAAAACAGTATCTGAAAGGCTCTGTACCCCATTTGCCAATTGCTTGAGCCATTTGGTCCCATCAGAATCCTGTCTATTTGCCTTGCTGAGTCACGGCCTTCTCTTGCACTTGGCAGCTTGCACCTCTGTGTCTGGCTTGCCTGCTAGCAGTTAGTACTAACCAAGTCAGAACAGAGTGCCATCTATATGATTAAGACTGGAAATCAGTGTACTTACTTAGTTTTTCAATCTCATTTGGAGAGCAGATCTGGCAGAATGCCAGTCACATCAAGGGAAAGGTAACTCATTCCCTGTGAATGAATATCCTGAAAGCTGCCAGCCAGTTACTGATGATGAGATGTTGTCACTGGGTGACTCACTGCTCTAGAGTAGTTCAATTCATTTTTGGATTTACTGTGGATGATGATAATGTGAAAGGTCTGATGGTTACAAGGAAGAAGAGGGCAATATTTCTAATTTGTAGATATCTAAATTTACTTTATTGTAAATCTAATATTGTAACTATGCTTGTTCTGCATGCTGCAACAGATCATTCCCTGGGGTGTGTGTACAAATACAAAAGTGTATTTCAAAGCCAAGAAGTCTAATAGAATCAAGTTATGCTTCTTGAGGTGATTAGCTGGGAGATACAATTTTGTCCACCTTTTTCCATATCTTTGTCCACATCTATTATTATTCTCATGAAAACTTACAAGCAGCAACATTTATGCTACAGAGTAGCTCTAAAATATTATAGGATATTGTCATGGCAACAGTCATTATTGGTGTTTCCTTTCCAATGATTGTTGACCTGTCAAGCTAAACAGGAATTCAATATTTTATTTTAAAAATGACGTTTGTAAATCATCTTGATTTTTAACAGAGAGCCTGGGCTGAAAAATAAAGGTCTCCAAATATGTTTTGATGTTGTTAGAAGGTGAAATAATGAGGCGATATCAGCTTCATACTTTAATTGCCTGCAGCAAGAAAAACAGGATTGTCTCTATCATGCTAGGCAACCGTCAAGTGTCAGACAAATTGCTGACTATTTTTCATAACAAATTAACATCTGGCTTCCTAAATAACAATGGTTTTACCATTCATTACAGCACAAAAATAGGATGTTTCCAAAAGAGATAGCCACTTTGAATGTCTAACAGAGCCAATTACTATGAGTGCCCCTGCCATCCAGACTGCTATGCAGCTCCACAATTATTTCTGAAGGTAGTAAACTGTTTCCAGATGTTTTCTTTCCTGCTTCCACAGCTACCTGGGACAGGCATTCATATCATGCCCAATTCATTGCTGTAAATATTTCTGTGACAGTAAGCATATTGAAAAGACAGAAGGGAATTAAATAAAAATGTGTCCTTTGTAGTTAAGAAATGTAGGGGGGGGTCGTTGTTGGGAATTTCAGTGCCTGTGTAAAGTATTGGACCGACAGTTCTGAAGATTAAGATTCTATGTCCGTAGAACAAATACTGTGTGGGCAGCAGCAATGTGAACTTTTCCGTGTTGTCCTAGAGACTGCATCTGGGGGCAGAGGAATGTATAAAGAAGCCAGTAAGTGAAGCAGCATGAGTGAAGCAGTGGAGGGCACTGGACTAGATGATATGGGAACAGATACTCAACTGATGTAAATTATCACAGCTCCATTAACTTCAATAGAGCTATGACAATTTACCCCAAGTGAAGATCTGACCCAAGAAGCCTAATGATATTCCTGGCTTCGCTGTTTGATCGCTGTGTGAACTCGAACAACTCGATTTCCCCATTTGTAAAATGTGGACAGCAACCCTACTTACCTTGCTTTGTAAAGCACTTTGATATCAATGAATGAAAAGTACTAGAGGTGTTATAAGAAGTGAATATTTGTCAGCTGTTACCCCAGATATCTGCCATTCTATATACCAGGGAAAATTCTAGCAATCTGGGGGGCAGCAGGTATTGGCAGATTCTGATCTTAATGCCAACCACTGATTCAGTCTTCAAACCTTTGAACCCTTGGCTTTAATGATGATTGAGACCAAGGGTATGATTTAGTGTGAATGATAGTGTGATTGTCATGTGGACACTTCGCCAGTGTGTTCTGGACTGATGTAACGTGACATAGCCCATCCAGCAGAAATGTTTAAAAATTAAAGCTTACCAAACTTGTTTTTCCTTGAAAAAGTGCATGGGATTCATATGTGCTGTATATATGGCATCACTGTGTCCATTGAAAAAAGGGTTGGAGGAAATTCCATTTAATTAAATATGGATTTTCAGTGGAGAGAAGCCACTTCATAAGACATGACAAGAGAAACAGTTCTTTTTAGTTTTTAAATGTGTATGCTATGATAGGATGAAGACTTATTTACTTTATCTTGTTATGAGAACAACTTCAAAATATTTAGAAGTTCACTTTGGTTCAAACCATAGATTCATAGAAACTCATTCTGATCTAATATTTTTAGACCTGTGTAATTTTGGTGATTTTTAAGAGAACAGCTGTGTAACTTAGATCAGAATCTAAACATGAGTCATGTGCCTATCAGGATATATAATCCATCGCTAGAAGATTGTGGGGTTTCTTTGGGGGCGTGTTAGAATTTTGTACAATTTAATTTAAATTTCCACAGGTTTATAGTTTTTATCACTTCCCTTGTAAGATTACTCCCCAGGATAGTAAATCTTGCTATCAGGAAATTCTTCCTGTTTGTTCAACCTCAATTTTCCATTTACTAATTTCATCACTCTGCTCCTTTTTATGCCTTCTTTTATTATGCAAAAGTCCCCTTCCTCCTGGCTGACTTCAGATATTTGCAGACTATCATGTTCGTCATTAGTGGTTTAATTCAAGCAATATGTATTTAACTCTTTATCTTTTATTGTCAGCCAATCCTTCTTACCGCATCACCATTTTTGTTGTTTTTCATTGTACTCCCTTCAGTTGGTCACTATTTTACCATTAATGAGATAGCCAGCACCAAACACAAAATTCTAGGTGTGATAATATCAAAGCAATAGAGAAAGAGACTATTGTCTTCCTATCTTGACCAATTGTCTCTGTCTGTGCAGCCCAGTGTTGCACCGGCCTCATATCTGTTGATTATCCATTATCACACTTAAGTCTTTTTATGACATTACCAGTTTCCAGATTTCCCCCCTCCCATTGAATATCTGTGGCTTGGATAATTTCTTCCCAAACATTTTGTCTTGAATTTTAAAAAAAGCAATCACATTTGTGCCACTGTTTCTAATGTCAGCATTTGATTCCTTAATGTTTCTCTGTTCCCACTGTTATTCAAAACACTTCCCAATTTAGTACCATCTGCATAGTTTCATTTTCTCTCCTCTATCATTAATAAAGATGTTACTGCAGAGAGCTAACAGGGATCTGCGCAGTAACCCACTACTCACCTCCCCCCCCCTTGATAATTCGAATCTCATAAAACAATTGGCATGATCACTGAATCAGTATTTACTCCACATTACAGCATGTATATCCAACCCAACGAGAATTAATTCTGAGTAAGATTATATGAGCCATTGTAACAAATGCTGTATTACTATACAAGTATGTTGTATCTATCATTTTTTCTTAATCCACTAATTTTGTAATTCTTTATTTTAGGGCTTTCTTTAGCTTCTGCTATGCGGGCAGGCAGTTTCTCTACTTCATCACAGTTGTACATGGTTCCATTATTCATAATCTAGAAGATAGAATATCCCTGACTGCTTCATGTTATACATGTGGTTGGTAAAACTCCACACACACCACCCCAGTTCAGCAGGTAGCTATAGCTGCAGTCTGCGGGTTCCCCTAGCACAGGGACTTCTTTCTTTTAGTACCCCAAGCTTCAAAACAACCCAAAAGGGGCAGAAAGGAGACAGATGTAGCATCTCTGCTACTACATACCAATCAGCTGCATTGTATGGGAGTTCAGGGAGGAGGAAATGCACTTCCACACCCCAAGGTGTGGAGCAGAGCAAGTACTCCCCTTGCACACTGGTGCTTGCAAGGAGAATTGTACCTCCTGAAGGTAGAATTCATTTCCAGAGCTCTGATGGGGCTTTGTGGCCAGTGACTTTTCTCAGAACGCTGCCATGTCATGCTCTACTATTTTTCCTCTCCAGTTTTTCAATACCTCAAAACAAAAAAGGGAAAAATACATTTGCTCAATCCTCTGAAATATCCCAGGGACTTATAACTCAAAACCTCTGATTTGTTTATGTTCACATTTGTCCTAGTAATTTCTTCTCTGCTCATTATAAGTAGTCATTTAAATAGGGTCTTCCTCATTTTCTAATTGTCTTTTTTCTAATTGTCAATTTTTCTAATTGTCTAATTGCTTTTCTTTCCTATAGTTTCATCAAAATTGCAGAGGAATCATTCCCCACTGCTCTACATCTTGAATAGCCTTCTATATCTTGACAAAGTGGGAGGGAAACAATGCAGAGGTGTAAATGTTACTTATTTGGCAGCATTTTACACTTTTTGCACAGATATATACTATAGATACAAAGACTGCAGAATGTACAAGGCAGTGGAGAATCAAGATCCAAAATTTATCCAGCTTTCCAGCTGAGAGAGATACTTCTCTGAATTTATCCTGACCTTGATCTGGGAATTAGGCTGGGAATTGTATAATCTAGTGAGATTTCCAATACCTCCTCCTGTCATGCAGGACAAAAATACTGCAAGCCACATTCTTGGGGTGCTTAGGCACTTTATGATCATGGTTCTGAATGAAGCAAGGATGTACATAGATAACTAAAATGTTATTTTAAAAAACTGTATGCAGTATTGTTATAATCATGTTGGTCCAAGGATATGAGAGAGAGTTAATTTCCCATACCTGAAGAAGAGCTCTGTGCAAGCTTGAAAGCTCGTCTCCCTCACCAACAGAAGTTGGTTCTCATCCACCTTGTCTTGTTAAAAATACTAACTGCTCATATTTAAACTTCCAAGCTGAAAGCTGAAGTTTGAAATGAGTTCTCGCTTCAGCTTCCTAAAATGTTCAAAGCTTAGGTCTGGTCAATCCGTACTTCATCTTTTCTCCATCACTCATCCTTAGTAAAAATCAAAGAACAAGGTAAACCTTAACAGCTAAAATGTATGAAAGTATATTAGGACCTAAGTAAATATGACCTGTAAATATGACTATGATGATTCACGGAGAACAATTGTGTTGTTGTTTTCTTAAATATTTGATACTTCATGGCATAAAGAAGACCTAATCTGTAACTTTTTGATATATTGCCGGAGGAATATGAATTGTACTGCTGCACTTACAGACCAGGACACCTCATTTATCAGTGAACCCAGATATTTTGACTTTGTACATGTACATCTTTACATAATCTAACTTTTCAGGATTGTTTAGATGTGAAGAGGCAAGGGGGGAAATGTCTTTACTATTTGGGGACTACAAAAATTGAGCCAGAGATTTAAGATAGTATTTTTTAATCAATGAGTACTTAAGCGTTGATTCCAGAATTAATGTTGCCTATGTGGAACCCCAGTGAATTCCACCTGTGCACTATTGATTGTAGAATCAGGTTCTGATCTGAAGCCATGAAAGTCAATAGGGATGATTCTGGGCATAACATACAATGTTATGACTTCATTGAAGTCAATGGAGCTATGACAATTTACATGAGCTGAAGATGTATTCCAATGAGAAAATTGCCTTTTGGCTTAATTAGGTTTTGGATCAAGGCTGAAGCTCATCATAAAGGAGTACATTATACAATGAGACAAAGGGGCAATAAATCTACACTGTCTTCTAGTTAAAACTATGTATTTGATCATAAATGAATTGACATTCATACCTACCTGTCTAATGCCTACCTTACTCCATTTAGATCATACAGGTAATGGAGGTTTTGTTCATTAGGTATCACTGGCTGAACTTGTGGCTACTTGGCCTCCAATTGACAAAATATAATGGAAGAACATAGTGACCATACTACCAAATGTTAAAAAGGTTTAGAAGTTTCATTCATTCTGGGGATTCTTTATCAGATGGACTGTAGTGATGTTAAATACTGTCTCACATAAGTCCCTTCAGCTACTAAGAATGGTCCATGAGAAAATGAAGGCCTGGAAATTAATCAGTCCCTCACCTTGTTCTGGAAATGCTCTGCTTCTCACCCCTGAAAGTATTAGGACGTGGAAATGCAGCCTGTAGCCATCTGCAAAGAAGTCAGTCACTTCAGTTTAACTTAAAAAAAATCTTCCTGGCAGACTGGGAGCAGGTCTCCACAATAGTGATTTAAAAACAAAACACAAGTGTCAGGTAAAATTATATCTGGAGACTACATTTCTGCCACCCTATTCATTCAGCTAGTCAGATAGAAATATTACAAACATTGGCTTCAGCAGAGGTTACCTAACTGTAACACAGAGAGATTATTCAACTGAAATGCAGTTTACAGCATTCTGTCATCATAAACAGAGTTGGAAAAATCATTTTCATATTTATACAAATTAAAAATTAATATTATGAAATGTTTGTTATATGTGCTTTTTTTATTTTTATAAAGTGGATCTAAAGATTATTGCAAATATTCTTAATTTATGCAATTTCCAGCTGACAGAACTGAGACCCTCAACCTCTTGACCCATCCCATCAAAAAAGTCCAAGCTTTCTGAGCTATTCTCACATGCTTTGACTTCTACAATGCATAGGGTGTGCAGAGAGTTTCTGGGAACATATTTTAGACTGTAGGTTGTTTCCAAACTGTTTGTTTAACATTTCAGCTGTTTTTTCATGCTACGTGACTGGTCATCTGAGTCACATGTATTATTTTTCACTATAAGACTTGCTGATTTGGAATTTTATATAAAGGAGGAATTATTTACTAGACAGCATTAGATCTCAAGTATGTATGTGCCCGCACACACTGTAGCAGTAGATTCAGAGCATCCTAAACTTTTATATTCACCAAAGTTTAAGAAATCATCATACAGCTTTCTGGAGGCCCTCCTTCCATCTAGCTGCTGGGAATTTTTGGTGCCAGAAACCTTGTCCAATGAAAAGCTTCCTTGAACTGTTCCAAAGCACACTTTCTAACTAAACTTTTTATAGATTTTCTTCAAACAAAGCACATAATTCATAATAGCTCCTAGTAGGTTAACAATTTCTTTAGCAACAGCCAATAACAATTCATTATTCTCTTTATCAGCAAAGCAGCTTCAGCAAAAATACTTACAAACACACAAAATCAAGGTCAGTTTTCCATACCCCCCCAATGAATCTGTCCTTTCACTTTATCTGCTTTGACCTTTGACTAAGTTCTTATATAGCATCCAACACTCTACCTGAGCACCTCACAATATTCTGAAGTGAACACATAACATTTTTCTCTCTCTCCCTCCACTCTAGTTAACAGGAATTGTTATTTATTGTTATGGAGTTGTATTTATTTTTATTTCTTTATTATCTGTGACTTGTGCATTGTGGGAAGGCTAGGGCTAGGCTAGGACCAAAACAATAGGTTTTGCATTTTGATCTGAAGGCTCTGTGGTTTGTAGCAATCTTCATCTCTTCTGGAAGAGAATTATTAACAAAATTCCAGATTTATAGGCACCAAGAAAGCAGTCACTCTTGAGGCTGACAATTCTATTTTTACAGTGAAACATAGCTGTCAAAGAAGGTTGCTTAAGTAACTTGGAACAGTCCTATGAGACTTTGAAGATGATTAAAACTTTGACTTTAACCAAGAATTTAATAAGGAGCCAGGGAAGCGAGTGAAACACTGAAGTGATAGAGAACATGTGGAGCAGATGCAGATAGACTGGTATGTTGTGAATCAGTTATAATTGTTCTTTCTTTTTAATGTCAGTGGATTTATACCTATATGCAGAAAATTACAATAGTCAAACCTGGAGGTCATGAATGTGTGAGTCATCATTGTGGTTACATCCAAGTCTGGCACAAGAGTTTATGGTCTCTTTGATAGAAAGGGAACTTTTTTGTGTCTGTTGCTATTTGAATAATCAATCAGTGAAGAGTTCAAGTGAATGCCAGGACTGCAGACTGTCTTCATGATCTGTGGGCTATGGCCTTTGGTGCAGGATAATACAAATGTGGCAAGTTGTTTGACGTGCTTCCATCTCCCAACCATGTTATTCCAGGACCAAATACCCCTGAATAGGTAGGGATGGTTTGCATCTCAAGTGAAGATAAAGTCACAGAACAAAAGTTTGGTGGATCTAATAAATATGATGTTTCTGTGTGGAATCGCATTAATTCTTAGGACTAATGATGATGGTATTTTACATAAACAAATCCAGCCATATCTTGAAACCAGAACACAGATACTGTGTAAGATCATCTGGACAAAAATATAACCAATACCTTAAATCAGGTTTTGGCTTGTTATTTACTCCATATGTAAGTAATATGGATTATTTTAATTAATCTGACACTAGTAGCTACGAAGAAAATGCCCTACCACATTTCCTGTTCATATTCTCTATACTGTACTAAGTTGTCAGATTGTAAAAGCAAACATTGTTATTACCTGTTAGTAAATATTAATCCTTTTAATTCTTTACTTTCACTATATTTGATGTATATATTAACTATTTATTAGAATCTTCAGGATATTAACAATGAATATTTTCAATTCTAAGGCCCTTAATGAACATTGGTCCTTGACTGACCGGTGACCTATTCGGGAATTCTACACCAGACTGTATTTAACACTCTTGTTCATCTCTATGTCCATAGGAATCCAGGTAGTCTGATAAACCATTCCCTTAACATATATATTGCTTACACAAGCATATATAAACCTTGGAAACTGATAAGGGATAATTGTTACAGCAGTTAGGAAAGAATAATTATGGGGGTAGGAAAGACCTACTGAAATATATTATCTTGTTAGTCCTCTCAGCTGCTATTAATTATGTCTTCTTATGTAAACTGAGAATGTATAGAAATAACATCAAAAGATATGTTTCTTTTGGCAAAGAGATTTTCTTTATTTGGAAATCCTATATAATGACACTGATATAGGAATTTAGTTGTGGAATGAATCTTCCACATCCCTCCATATACAGTTAAGGAGAGACATATAGCCAGCTCTTTCATCATCATCATCACATCAAAGGGTGGAAATGTATCTATTCTTTCTGTATTCTATATAATGCTGTACTTATCTCTGATTGATAATCTTTGATTAAATAATTCCAGTTGAGCCTGTTGTTCAACAGTCTTGAGTTGCAATTAATTCAGACACACAACATAAAGTGACACAGTACAAAATGATACAGAGTATACTGATGTAACCTAGCACAGTGCAATGTCACATTTAAGAAATTAAACATGTACACCTTTTCAGTTTTGCACAGAATGGAAACAAGCCATGTTCCCAAGAAAAGTTAATTATTTGGGGATTTAGTACCCTTACCAAGTTGCAAAGTTTCTCAAGACAATGTGATGCAGTTGCAAAGTAGATCTGGTCAAGAATTTTCTGATGGAACGAGTTTCCATAGGAAAATGTGTAATCAATTAAATCAAAACATTTCATCAAAATTTTCTATAGGAAATTATCAAATAATTTTGATAAGGTAAAAATGTTTTGTTTCTGCTTTATAACTTCAACTTTTATGTTATTGTATGTTATATATTATAATAAAATATTTATATTAACAATAAAGTTGAAACAAAATGTTTTGCTAAGATTGATATAAAATATGTTGGGATATTAAATTTTGGAAAAAATTTCAAGATTTTCACTTTTCATCCTGATTCAAGACAAAGATACAAAGAAATAAGTCAGAGATGGAGGCAAGGTAGAAATGTCTGGGTTCAGGAGAAGGTTGCTGAGGCAGAAGAAGCAGCGGAAGGGAGATTTCAAGCAGCTCTGTAGAATAGCAAATGACCTCTCAAGAAGAGCTAAACAATCACAGGTGGACTCTCAAGGACAGACGTTAAAAATGCATGAAGAACAAGTCAGATGATGGAAAGAATATTTCCATTCCATATTAAATTGTCCAGAGTCAACAGTCAGTCAGAGGTTCGAGAGAAATGTCAATGTTAAAATAGGAATGGAAGAGGGGTCAATAACAGACAATGAAATTAAAGCAGATATCAAAAGCCTTAAACTGGGAAAAGCTCCTGAAGCTGATGGAATTCAAGTAGAGGTAATAAAGGTGGGAGGTGAAATTCTGATTGAGCAGTTAACAAAACTGTGAAAATCTGTAGAGGGGGAGCCATGTTAGTCAGTATACAGCAAAAACAATGAGAGTTCTGTAGCACTTTAAAGACTAACAAATTTAAGTTTTGCAGGCATAAGCTTTTGTGGGCTTTAACTACTTTGTCAGATGCAGGGAATGGAAATCTGATAGGTGGTATATATATATACAGTCAAGGGGAAGGTACAATAATGGGTGGGGTAGGTACTCTACTTTGCTATTACCTACGAAGTGGGTTAAAGCCCACGAAAGCTTATGCCTGCAAAAAAATAAATCTGTTAGTCTTTAAAGTGCTACAGAACTCTCGTAGTTCTTGAGAAAATCTGGATGACAGAACGTGTGCCACAGGACTGGAAAGATGGACGCATTGTGGCAATTCCAAAAAAGGGTGATCTTGCTCAGTGTATGAAAGGGAGAGGTGCTGTAGTGCTATCGATCCTGGACGAAGCATTGACTACCTTTTCTAGTGAAGACTGAAGAAGGCAGTAGATGACAGAACATATTGTGTTCCATCCAGGTAGCTCATTTTATAAACAGTTATATTGTCTTTGAAATGTTTAAAATGTAAAATGTAATTAAAATGTAATTTTATAAAGTTATATTGTCTTTGAAATGTTTAAAATTAAACATGAGTCAAAAGAATCACAAACACTAAAAACTTGGTTTTAAATGGTCAGCGTTGACGAGAAAATACTCTTTTTCGAGTTTCAGGAAATGTACAATGTCAAACCATTATTAATAAACCTCACCAAAATAAAAAAACCATTTTGGACAGTTAATAGAAGCAAAAAGGGGAATAAATCAAAGTACTGTATAACAAGTCAATAATTCTTTCTTGGTACGTGTGCTTAGTTTTTCCAACTAAATATCTCAGTTAAAATTATGCTCCTAAATTACTTATCCTAATGGATTTATTATTGATACACCTTCTTTGTGCATCTTTTCCTCATATTCCAGAGTTCTTACGGATGATCTATTAAAGCTTTTGTGGTGCTACTTTAGCAGGAGAACAGTGCCAGAATTTATTTTGTTTCAGTTTAAGTATGTAAGTCATGTTTGGTAGCAGTGAGAGATACATAGTTTGAATCCAACAGCAACACAGATGCAATCAATGAGTGCAAGAAGCAGTGCTTTTAACAGTGAGGGCAATTAACCATTGAAATTGATTGCCAAGGAATACAAAAAAACCTTCATCACTTGTAGACCTTAAATCAAGACTGGATTGCTCTTTAAAAGATCTGCTCTAGTTACTGGTTTCAATAGCATTTCTTTATGAAATAAGGAAGAATAATTCCCTCAATTGCAGAAAATATTAGTTGAAATTCTATGGCCTCTGTTATACAGAAGATAAGAGTGGGTGGTCTCTTCTAGCATTAAAGTCAATTACTTAATGCACTCAGTTCTATGTATTCTAAAGGCCATGTAGCTTTGGAAAAGTACAGAGTAGGGTGTTAAGAATCTTGGGATCTATTCCTGTTTGACACTATGTCGAAACGCAACCCAGATGACATAGAATTATTGCTTGATGAGTAAAGAAAAATCTGATAATAGCTTTCAATGGCTCCTATGTCACTTTTGAAAAGGGAACTTGGTTCTTCAAATCACGTAGATGCTTTTCAAATTTTTACCTTAGATCTCATTTTTACAATAGAAATTAAACTTGTACATGCAGTAAAAGAAATGAAAAGTTCCCCTTATATAAAAAGGAAAATCATCTTCCATAACCATGGTACTTATTGGGAAAGGGTGCATTATGTTTTACAAAGAAGAATATAAATTAACCCACACTCACTAAATCTAAAAACAGCTTGTATTATAAAACAGTAGTGATTCTGTGGATTGGCATTTTGTTCTCAGTGACCTCCCACAGAAACTATTTAAAATGTTTAAATTCAGTTTGGGGCACAGAAGAGTGTAAATATATGCATTCATAGCGATGTAATGTCAGTCTTGGCTAAGGGCTGGCATTAATTAATGAATTTGACAGTAAGATTTAGTCACTGAGAGTTCCATAAGGATTTGAATGCCAAAACAATGTAATATCATGGATGACTTATCGCTCCTACAAGCGCTTATACAGATTAGAGTTCAAGTAGCTGGCCAGGAAAACGGATCTCTGCTGAACCCAAATACAGAACTATTATCATTACAAGCTGTGCTGCAAGAAATTCCTGACTGTGTCTATGGAGAGAATGGCTATATAGGGCCAGATTCTACCCCGTACTGAGGCTCCTTTGATGGAGCAAAGTGGCCCTAACAGTAGTTTAGGTGGCCACCGGATAATTCTTCTTCAAGGAGTATCTCAGGCTGTGCAGAGCTGCCATAGTGGTTCCTATGCTAACCCCTTGGCCACTGGTCCTACACCCTTCCCCTCCATTCCCCCTCCCCATCATCTCTAGCTGTTAGAATAGCCTCTGTGACCCAGTGACAGCTGGCACAAATTACAGCAGCCCTCACACTGCCCTAATTTACATTTGTGACGGATCCAACAAACTAGGATCATATGAGAAAGCAAGCAGCATTTTGTTATTATTATTGCACTCAACTGCACCGAGCTGTTGAGTCATAAATGAGGAACTGGTCCAAAACAGGGTTTTTAAAAAAATCATTAAACTAAAGCCGTGGGAATAATTCCTCATGAATATTCAAGTTTCACCTCTAGTTCTGTCAATGAATTGTCCATGAATATATTGCAGTTTCTTTGACTGTATTCATTACCTGATATAATTTGCCAAATGATTCATGTTGACATAGATCAGTCTGAATTGCTCTTGAACTTTTTTCTCTGCTTGTATCTGCTATTCACTATTGTTGTTTTCTGATAATATACCTTGTTGGTTGGTTGGTTGGTTGGTTGTATTACAGTTCTATGCAGAAGCCCCAATGAGATCCGGATCCCATTGTGCTGGCTGCTGTACAAACTTACTGTAGGCGATAGTCGGTGCCTCTTAAAGCTAACAGTTTAAGGCCATGTCTACACGAAGAGCACTGCAACAGCACAGCTGTACTGATACAGCTGTGCCAGAGCAGCCAGTCTGGTGAGGACACCATATGCCGATGTCAAAAAAAAACTGCCAGTATGAGTATAAGCTATGTCAACAGAAGCTTTCCCACCAACATAGCGCTATGCACACTAGCGCTTATGTCAGTGTAATTTATGTCATTCAGATGGTGGCATATTCATATCCCATGAGTGACATAAGTGTTGCCAACATAGGCAGTAGGGTAAACATAGCCTAAATTAAGAGAAGATGAAAAAATTGTAACAAGAGAGAATGAGTTTGGGAGAGACTATGGAGAAAACAGAAAGGTATGGCTTCATAAGATGACTAATATACACAATTTGCAAGTTTGGGGTAATTTTTAATGTAAAGGAACAAAACATATTATCCATCCCTGTCAGCCACCTTAATCACGTGGTATATACATTCTGCTCCCGGACTGGATTGGTGTAACTGTAATAAACTTTGGTGGTGTTATAATCAAGCCACTGGGCCTTTGTTTTTTCTCACAAAGAGAATTACATAGAGTTAAGAAACGCTGTGGCAACAGGATTAGGGAATGTATTGAACATTTTAATTTTTCATTTCCAAGTTACTTGCATTGGCTCTGGATTCAGAAATCTCCGTTTCAACAAATAAAATAAAATAAAATAATAATAATCAATAAAGAAAAGTGATTGTGATATGATAATCTTGAGGGATGAGGTTTAAAATTAATTTAAATGTAGCCATCTCATTTGCCTGTATTAGTGCCAAGGAATGAAAGTTCAGTAGCACAGTTCTCATATTGAGATGATTTTCAACCCTGTGTCTCATTCAATATATGTCAGTTTTTCAGATAGCTATCACACACATAGAATACATATATAGGTCACTGGTTTTCTGCCATTTTGCTACCATCCTAATTACAGACAAGGTAATAATTGTGATGGGGGGTATAGGTGCAGTCCTACTGGGGAAGAGCATGATCGGATCCCCTTGAAGTCTCCATGAGGGCTCTAACTAGGGTTCTGAGCTGTTGTCTCATCCTCCAATGTACTCCTACCTTCTGGATTCTACAGATAGGGTCCTACCAACTTGGTTTTTTTTCATTGTTCAGGCAGTGTATGGTTGATTTCTCATTCAGTTTCCCATGCATTAACATTATATGTGGGATTCAAGCACTTTGGGGGGATGCTTATTTATTTAAACTAATTTTTTAAAAAGTCTATTGTCATAGTTTTTGTAAATGCTTATTACTACAATCCCTACCTTTTGTGCTAAATTTTATCTGATAACATCCCTTAAGGGCTTCTATGTAATTGCTTACAGAAAGAGACTATTATCACCTAAATTACACCAGCAAAGACATTTGTCTTACCATGTATTATCTTTCTGTGCTATGGTATGGCATATTTATACAATACATCAGCATAACAGTGCTATGCGGCAAAGTGTCATCATTGACCTCAGTGGTGATCCTGTTCATTTCAATGGAATGTAGCATCATTTTACATAATTTTCCTATCAGTTTTATTTCGCAACTTTGAAAACTGCTCAGAGAATGATGTTCTTACCATATAAAACATAGCAGCAGCCATTTAGTTGCTTTCTTCCTGAAAAATATTATGCAGTATTGCTCCATATAGTATTCTTACTACCCAATGTGACATTGAAATCAATGTAGCAAGAATCCTATTAATTTTGATGGAACTTTGCTACTTAATAAAAACATGAAAAGTAAATACTCCACATTAGAAGGTTTATTAAACAGGGGGAAAGGTTTTAACAAAACTTAATGAGTTACACTTTTGTTTTTGTATATAATAGGAAACTTTGTATATAATAGGAAATGTAAGGGACATTTAAGACTAATTCAAATAATTAGGAACCCATATACAATGGAAGCAAACACTTCTGATATCAGATTCAGTCACATAGTCTGGATTCTGCCTGGCCCTTACCTAGATGCACAGCATAATCCTATCGGAACTTCTACACCAATACAATCCTCAACCTTTCTCATCATGTCCACTGCTGCTCCCTTGCTTCACTCTGCAATGGAGGGTGGGGATCAACCAGGTGGGGAAAGCACAATGAACTTCCTCTAACATAGTTTTGCATCCTGTGCAAAGGAAGAGGCAGAATTTCAGCCCCTGATCTCAGGGGAGTGCAGGGAGTCTACTCTTCCTCTTCCCTGAGATGGACAGAAGGGTTTGTGGTGCCTCAAAGAAGAGGAAAAGAAGATGGAGCTGTCCATCAATCCTAATGCCACAATACTGTGAGCCACAGAGGTGTACTAGCAGGGGAATAGAAGGAGGTAGAATGCTCCTCTAAGCCTGTATGGTTCTACATCATTCCCTCAACTCTGCAGAGCCTAATGGACACCATCTAGCCCAGAATGAAGAGTTGTGGGTAACCAAGTAGAGTTGGTTGAGATTTTTTTTATCAAAATGTTTTTTCCCCGAGTAAAAAAATTGCTTTTTTTGGAAAATGTTCATTTTGGTCCTAATTTACCAGTCTTTTGACTAAAGACTGGAAAACCAAAACTGAATTGGGAGGAGGGGTGTTTTTTTTATGGAAAGCTTATTTTGTTTACCAAAAATATCTTTCAAAAATAGAAGATTTGGGGGGGTTGTTTTCATTTTTCATCAAAAACTATAAACATTTTTGCAGCAAATTTTGGCAAACCATTTTTTTAAAAAGTTTTTCAGGAAAAAGTTGGTAATATTTCTACTCATCCTAGACACAAGTCAAATTAGAAAATGAGCATTAGTATTACTATCAAGTTAATATCCTTGATGATAGGGAATCTCGGATGATATTCATTTGTCTGTGTTATCACAGACAAAAGTGACATTTATAGCTAAAAGATAAGGAAATCAAAGCTAGCCTCCCCTCCTTTCACCAATCGAGAACATTTATAAACCTTAAGGGAGCAAACAAATGTATCCCTGCTTTAGCTGTATCTTCGTTCAGTTGCCTTTGTAAAGGGCTAGCCATCTTCTAACATGACTGTTTCTGTAGATACCCCAGCTTGATTCAGTTCCACATTGCTTGGGATTGAAAGCCCCCTTTCTTGGAACGTTCATAAGGACTGAGAGTTTAATTACAGCAAGGTTCTTCCAATTACTGGTATCAGTGTGGAAAGTGAATAGGGCCATTTGGGGGAGAAGGAGCATAGCTACTGTTATGGAAAAGTCCTATAGAATTTAATGGAAAATTTTACCCCTCTTATAAAATGGATCAAAATATTTATGGACGGATACTGTTGTCTACTAAATTCTATACATTTTTAGAGTAACTTCTATATCTATTGAATGCTATTGGTTTTGTCCCTGCTTAATTCTACAGGACTTTTCCTTTAGCGTATCATACTCAGGAGATTAATTAATTGATCATATCTGAAGGGTACATCCTAAAGCTGCTGGCATTTGATGGTCCTCCTTGAATGATTTATTTCAACCTCTCACCAAATCTGCCAGAGCTGTCACAAAAAGGGTGTAAATTGTGTCACATTTTTATTAATATTATCTCTACATAGTTGACCAATTCTCTTTCTAACTTCATTTTAATGGCATATAAAATGTTTTGCATCGGAGTCTCTTTCCTGTGAGAGAAGAAGAGACCAGAATCAGGTACTTGAGAGGAAGGAGTAAGAACAGATCGGTAGGCAGATTATTAAGTTTTAGTTTGAGTGCCAGCAAATGGACAACATGCTGTACAGTAGATCTTGGACCTAGTTCTGCTCCCCATTTTAAAATGAAAGGAACTATAATGAGCATAAGGCCTGATCAAAAATCCCTTGAAGTAAATGTGAGTCTTTCCATTGATTTCAATGAGATTTGGATCAATCCTGCTTAAGGAAGGATTGGGATTTGGATCCAAGTAGGGTGTCCTGAGAGAAGAGGTGTTGCAAGGCTGGAGGTCTGGGTTAGCCTCGGTGAACTTTCTTTCATTAAATACATTAATAACTAATACTGAACTTTTTTAAGTACCCAGCTCTAGATATTTGTCATAGAGTATGATGATAATTATGATGATTGGTGGATAAAAGTATGGCAAGGGTCAGCTAGTTCATTAGCCTTTCATCTTTACAAACAACAGTTCAGATTTCATTTTAGCCGTCAAGTGAAATTGAGTGGGTTGATCTCCCCTCATCCTCATGTTTGCTACATATAATTAAATCACTGCCCATTCAGGAATAATCATATAGCTACTAAAATAAACTATATTCTTAGGATTGTGTAACCACTCAGAGCCAGTTGGATTTTGGCCTAACTAAACACATTTATGTCCTAATCCACATTAACACCACTGTACATACCTCACTATCATACAGTTCCACTGACACACAAGGACCTCATTATATGCAAGGATGCATGTGAGTACAACTGCTCACAGAATAAGTGACTTAGAATGGATGGTAGGATTTGGACCATAGTGTGAATGTGAACAATAGGTAGAACAGAAACAGCACCACAGGTTGGGTTTGAGGTGTATTGTCAGGGAAACTTCCGCAGGGCCTGTACATAAGAATATAAAAATGGTCATATTAGGTCAAACCAATCATGCATTTAGCCCAGGATCCTGTCTTCCAACAGTGACTAGTGACAGATGCTTGAGACAGAGTGAACAGAACAGTGCAATTTATCAAGTGATCCACCCCCTGTCCTTGAGTCCTAGTGTCTAGCAGTCAGGTGTTTAAGAATACCCAGAGCATCCCTGACCATCTTGGCTAATAGCCATTGATGGATTTATCCTCCATTAACTTATCTCATTCTTTTTTTAACCCAGTTATACTTTTTGCCCTTAAAACATCTCCTAGCAATGAATTCCACAGCTTGATCATGCATTGTATGAAGTACATCCTTATGTTTGTTTTAAACCTGTTCCCAATTAATTTCACTGAGTAATCACTGATTCATATGTTATGTAAATGGCTAAATAACACTTTTTCGCCATACCATTCATGATTTTATAGACCTCTTTCACATACCCCCCTCACTCATCTGTTTTCTAATCTAAATAGTCCACTTTTTTTAGTCTTTCCTCAAATGGAAACTGTTCCATACCCCTAATCATTTTTGTTGCCCTTCTCTGTGTTTTTTTCCAATTCTAATATATCTTTTTTTTAATGGGGTGACCAGAACTGCATGCAGTATTCAAGAAGTGGGCATACCATTGATTTATAAAGTGGCACTATGATATTTTTGTTTTATTATCTATCCCTTTCCTAATGATTCCTAATATTCCATTAGCTTTTTTGACTACCCCTACACATTAAGCAGATGTTTTCACAAAACTATCCATAATGACTCCAAGAGCTCTTTCTTGAGTGGAAACAGCTAATTTAGACCCCATCATTTTGTACATACAGTTGGGATTCTGTTTTCCAATGTGTATTACTTCACATTTATGAACACTGAATTTCATCTGTCATTTTGTTGTCTAGTCTCCCAGTTTAGCGAGACACCTTTGTAACTCTTCTCAGTCTGCTTTGGACTTAACTACCTTGAGCATCTTGATCATCTAGTGGTTCCACTGATAGTTTGCCAGGATTCCTGGTTCTGATTTACTTTAAATAGAATTACTTTTAATTTTTGTTTCTTTTGCTAGCTGCTGTTTACATTCTTTTTTGGCCTGCCTAGCTATACTTTTGTTCTTGACTTGCCAGAATTTATGCTCCTTTCAATTTTCCGCAGTAGGATTTGTCTCCAATTTTTCAGAGATATCTCTTTGTCTTTAATTGTCTTTTTCACTCTGTTGTTTAGTCCTGGTGGCTTTTTTTTCCCTTTTATTATTTATTTATTTATTGGGTTATACATTTAGTTTGAATCTGTATTATGGTGTTCTTAAAATATTTGCATGCAGCCTGCAGGCATTTCACTTTTGTGACTGTTCCTTTTCATTTCAATTTAACTAGCCTCCTCATTTTTGTATAGTTCCCCTTTTCTACGTTAAATGCTACTGTGATAGTTTTCTTTGATATTTCCTCTCCCCTTTCACAAGGATATTACATTAAATTATGGATACTATTACTGGTTCAGTTATATTCACCTTTTGGACCACAAAAAATTGACTCTTCCCATATGAGTTCTAGGACTAGCTGCTCCAAGAATCAGAACATACTGAACCTAATCAAACCAGTACAATTAGTTCTGCATTTTCATGAGTATTACATTCTCTCATAACTTTTTAAAAAAGAATAGCATAGAAATAAAAAAAAATTCTTCTTAGTTTTGTTTGTATTAGTGTACAGCAAGGTAGCTTCTGTGGTGAAGAATATTCACAAATTGAACAATCCCAGAAAGCTCTCCTTGAACCCCATTATATCACAGGACACAGCTTCACCGATCAAACAATTTCATTAAAATATATCTATTCTCTCTACTATGCACTGTATGTGATGGTGGGTCACTGACCTACCTCTGTGCTATTGAATTTCAGCATAATGCCTCATACATGTACTCAAAATGTCAGTCTTGATCTACTTTATGACACTACCTTTTGTTCACCAAGCTTTTATCTAAAAAAGCAAACTGTTACCTACCAATTTAAATTTATCTTCTCATGGATCCTACTGAGATGGAATATTTTAGGAAGGAACAATATCTAATGGCAACTACCAGAGACTCCCCAGGAAAAGCTATTGCATATAAGCAATAAAAATTTGCCAATATTTTGTTAGCTAGAAGCCTGCTTTCTTCAGTAATTGTACATTTTTTTCTCCACGACATAGTCAGTTACAGATATAATAAACTTCAAACATCATGAAAAACATGCTTATTTTAGTTTGGAAGTTTGGAACGAACAGCATTTCTACTCCAGCCTTTTCTTTTTCAAATATAAACCTTCCTGCTACTAGTAGCTCTGTGCTATGAACCAAGGGTGAAATGCAGGCCCTATTGAAGACAATGGAAGTTTTGCCATTGATTTCTGTGCGGCCGGATTTCGCCACACAAATTTAAGGTGATGGCGATGTCACAAAAACATCACTTCTAATATTTCAGAGAAGAGGGATATAAGAGGGTAAAAATGACAAAAAGAATACAATGCACTATAAATATGTACACATTAAATAGAATTATGCAGGGTAAATTATATGTAATGAATTTTCAGAGTTTGACTATAATGCCACTAAAGGTCACAACAGAAACATCAATATCATAACATAAGAAATGAAGTATATATAGTGTTCAGTTATTAAAAGGAGATTTAAAAAAATTAAATAACAATTTTAAAAATATTTTAGTTAACTCTAAATATATATTCCAAATTACTCTACTACTGACATTTTAAGGCAGATATTTACTATAGAAATAAGTAAACCTCTTTCTCCAAGTATAATTCTTCTTTGTCTTTGATAATGTTCTGTAAACAAAGCCTGTGAGGTTTCTTTTCCCATCTTTTCAAACATGTAAAATGAAATCTCCCAGTCTTTATAAGCTAGTAAAATGCTAACATTAGGGGGAGCTCTTTGAGACTAGTTACAAATTCTGATCTATCTTCTCTTTCCGTTTGGTTTCTTGAAGGGAACTTATATCTTACAGCTAGAAAGTTTTTTTGGGGTACATAATATTTATTAAGCACCTCTTTTAAGCCTTTGCACTACTCCATCTCATTTGGTTCTTGTGACATGTATGTCTCTAAATGTTAAAAGGCATCTTCCACTTCGGTGTTAGAACATGTAGTGTATTTTATTTGCATAAAAGTGTTGATTAAGTTTCAACACACAATTCACATGCTCCATTCTTCACTGAGCTAGAAATGCCATAGACTTCCATAATTGACCGTTGTATCTTCTCCTCACCCTGCACCTCATTCTACTGATCCAGATCACTGTATTGTCTCTGAGCTCTTTTTTTTTTCTTGGTCATCAATTATCTTTTCTTTTACAGTATGCAAAGAGTATTGCATGTGGGACCACAGGGCACAATCTGTCCCTTAAAAGATAATATTTTCAAGGCAGCAACAATGGACCATGTACTGGTTCCACAGAAGTGAATGAGAGTTTTACCACTGATGTCTATGAGACTGGGATTTGGTTCTATTTTATTTTGTGCACATGTAATCCATGCCTGCTTGGTGTGGCACTCTGTCCCCCTCTAGTGGCAGCTAGACCAGCTAAAACATTGGTCCCCAAACTTTTCCTCTCATGCCCCTGCTTACCAGTAATGGAATCTGTCTGTGCCCCCTCTCCATTACTGCATAGCCAAGGATTCCTAAGACTGGTCATCTAATCCAGTCCCCTGCACTTATGGCAGGAAAAAGTATTATCTTTCTAGGCCAAGAATGGCCAAACTTATGGATCTCCCCCGCGACCCCTCCTCCCCACTGGGCATAATCCTCCATCCCCACCATCCTGCCTCAGGACGGAAGCTCCCTACCCCAGGTGGAGTGAGGGGGAAGCGGAGACTGGGGGAGGCATAGGGGACACCATGAGCTGCACTTTAACTCTAAAAGAACTGCATGAAGCTCACAAGCCACAGTTTGGCCACCCCAGTTCTAGACCATCCCTGACAGGTGTTTGTCTAATCTGCTCTTAAAAATCTCCAATGATGGAGTTTCCACAACCTCCGTAAGCAATTTACTTCAGTGCTAACTACCCTGACAGTTAGGAAGATTTTCCTAATGTTCAACCTAAACCACCCTTGCTGCAATTAAGCCCATTGCTTCTTGTCCTGCCCTCAGAGGTTAAGGAGAACAATTTTTCTCCCTCCTCCTTGTAACAACCTTGTATGTACTTGAAAACTGTTATCATGTCACCTCTCAGGCCATGTCTACACTACAGAGTTAAGTCAACTTAATTTATGTAGCTGATCATAAGTCACTTTAATAACATCAGTTGAGCACTTCCACCTACTCCTTTTTTTGGCTGAGTGTATCCACAGTCATTTTTATTGCATTGACAGAGAGAGTGTTGCATTGTGGGTAACTATCCCACAGTGTAACTTGCCACCCTTTATCATCCTCTGTCACTTAGCGCTCTGGAAAAAGATTGCAGTGCACCACAGAGACATGCTCACCACCCCATGATACAGTTCTTTCCATCCCATCATTCTATGGGCTTCTGACTTAATTTCACACTGCTTTTAATTTCAACAGCTTTTGTAAATTGTGTGCCCACCATCTCTTCCTGACAGCCTGGATCCTAAACTGCTGACCATTGTAGTGATGAGTGTTATGAACACAACACAGCTGGTCCTGCATTATTTCATGAGCTGTGAGACAGAGAGTGAATCGGTGATGCCTGTTCTGCTGTCTGCCATGGAAACAAATAATTGCTATAATGCAAGTATGCAGGTCCATTAATTGCCTCCTGCTACTAAGGACAGTGACTATCAGTAATGTACAGGAAATAATCAATGGCATTGAGGCAATGGGATTCCCTAACTGCAGCAAGGCAATAGATGGAACTCATATTCCAAATTTGGCTCCCAACCATCTTATGATAGAGTACATCAGCTGAAAGGGCTACTTCTCCATGGTCTTGCAGGCACTGGTGGATTACCAGGGCTATTTAACTGACATAATTGAGGGGTGCTCAGGGAAAGTGCATGATGCACACATCTTCAGAAAACTGGACTGTATAGAAAGTTGCATACTAGAACTTTTTTCACAAGCAGGAAATTCCAATGGGAGATAAGGAAATGCTTGTAGTGATCTTTCAAGACCCGCCTACACCATGCTCCCGTGACTCACGAAGCCTTACACCAAAACCTGGACATCAGCAAGGAGTGCTTCAACAACAGTCTCAGAAGGTGCAAAATGACTGTGTCTTTGGCTGATTAAAAGTGAGCTGGTGTTGTTTCTTTGGCTGGTTAGACCTCAGTGAGGTAAATATTCCTATGGTTACTCTCCATAATATTTGCAAATCGAAGGGAGGAAAATTTCCCAGGGGTGAACTGCTGAGGCTGATCAGCTGGCTGCTGTTTTTGGGCAGCCAGATACAAGGACAATCAGAGGGGCACAGCGGGAGAGTATTTGAATCAGGGAAGCTTTGAAGTAGAATTTTAACAATGATTCCCAGCAAAGTGTCTTGATGTGATGCATTGGGCCAGGCAATGTTTACTTGCTGCCTTGAATTACCCCTGTAGTGCTTTCATCCTGCATGTTAATTGCAAGAAGCAAATATTCCTACCTACAGTCACTGTATTTCAATGTTAGCATTGAGTGATGTATGTATGTATGTATTTCACAAATAAAAACTCATTTAATTTCAAAGATGCAAGTTTAATAACAGGCTCAAAACCAAACTTCTGACTAAACCGGGGACATAACAAAGAAGAACAGTCTTGTGGTTAGGGCTCTCACTGCTGGGTGTAACTCCAGCTGCCATTGAGAAATCACGTCTAAGTCTCTAGGCATGGAGTGCATTGGGTACTGGAGGGACCAAGAACATGCAAGGAATGTGGTGGGGGACTTTGGGGAGGGTATGGACCAGAGTTCTGTAATGGCTGCGTTGCTCTAACTATGTCACAAAAAACTCTATGATGCTTGTCAAAATGGTTTTATATTGTTGGCTTAGCAAATGAGTTATATCGGTGGAAGGAACATTTCAGTGTTTACATCTCCACTGTTTTGTCGTCGAAAGCTGACTTTTGTTGACAAAACTGTAGTATAAACAAGGTTAGGTCTTTTCTTCTCCAGACTAATCAAACCCAATTTTTTAAATCTTCTCTCATAGGTCATATTTTCCAGAACTTTAATAATTTTTGTTGCTCTTCTCTGGACTTTTTCTACTTCTTTCCACTTCCACTTCTGTCCACATCTTTCCTGAAATGCGGCAATCAGCACAAAATAGAGAGGAAAAATTACTTCTTGTGTCTTGCTTACAACACTCCTCCTAAGACTGGAAAAACATCTATGCAAAACATTGCATTAAATTCATTAAATTGAAAAAGAACTATCCAAAATATTGAATTAGATTTCAAAACTAATCCACATCTTGCCAAAAAAAATCTAATTTTGCTTATTTATTAAAAAGGAGAAAACTTGCAATTTTGCCTCAGATTATCTGCCTTTTTCCTCAAAACATGGAAGCTGATTTCAGCAGTATAAGAACTAACTGTGAATGAGCTCACAAAATGCTAGAAATAACTGCCCAACATTAAGATATAGACAAAAAATGTTTTGTTTCATTAGGGGGTGTACATTTTAATGTGAATTATATATATAAAAAAATCTTCAGCCAAGAGCTCCAAAGAGAAAAATATTTGCATTTCCATTAGTGTTTGTCTTTTTTATATTAGAATTTTGTGCATTTGGATATAATTAATTAAAATATAAAAATTTCTATCTGCAGCGTAAAAACCTCAGGAACAGAATTATCACATTAAAGTAAATTGGGGAAATAATCTAGCTTTAAAAACACTTGTGGGCAGCCAGAGCTTTAAAAAGGGCATAATTCTTGTTTGTATTTAAGCAGAAAAGAAATTCTGACTAAAATTTTTAATTGTTAACGGTAGGATTCTGATCTTAATTGTGCCAGTGTAAATCCAGGGAAACTTTATTGAGTTCAATGCACTTACTACAGATTTGCATTTGCAGTTGTGACAGAGATCTGAATTTGGCTCCAGATAAGATTATTTTAAAAATATTTGGAAGTTTATGATATTCAGGGCTTTGAAGTTTCTAATCTTACAAAGCTGTCATTCTTAATAGACATTTCAGATATTGATGTTGTCTATCAATTCCCCATTTACTGTATTCTTCTGGAGAATGAGTGAAATTAATAGGGCAAAGATGAGTATGATGGGGCATACAAACTCCACACTGGGACAGACAGAGTTAATGGACTATACAATAGCCAGCTAGCCCACCCCTCCAATTCTGCAGAGCATGCTCCAACTGGAGACAGGGTTGAAAAAGAGTAACCCAGCTCAGAAGGGGGGAGGTTGTGAAGACTACCCTGAAGGCTCCTGGCAAAAGGGACTGTAGGAGCCTCCCTGAAGGAACAGGACTGTACATGAAGTCCAGCTGGAGCTGGCAGTTTTTTGGGTTTTTTTAATTTTTCTTTTCTACTTAACTGAGACCAGAAGCTGAGGGAAGGAAGCAGTGGTAGGGAGCAATGCAGGGAAGGTATCTTAGGTGCCCTCTCCTGGAGGCCAAACACTGCTGATCTTCCTAGGGCCCTGGGTTGGATCTCAGTGGAGTCGGTGGTCCCGGGTTCTCCTATCTCTGTCCCATGAGTGAGTGGACACTAACCACTAGGCTCCTCGACCCACTGGGGACGCCATTACAATGAGACAAAAATTATTTCTGTAGGATAAAGTGATCCCGAATGTGGCCAGAAAGAGACAGTATGTGTGTCTGTAACTAATGATGACTACTGAAATCAGGATCTGTATTACTGAAGGACTTAGCACAACTTTCCTGTCCTGAGATGCCTTATATCTCTTCCCATAAGGCTTTCCTGTGCAGTTGTTTTCAGTTCCACCAACATCTTTTCACACCCTTTTCTTCAGAAACAGGCTTTCTGCAAGTGATTGAGTCAACTCCTATTGAAGCCAGCAAGAGTCTTCCCATTGGCTTAATGGAAGTGGAATAAGTTGCAATTTCTAACAGAGTCCAGTTTCAGAGGACATCAGCTATTGGCTTGATCATTCCCAGCCAACTCTGGTGTAAAATAATATGAACTTCATCATTCCTGGCAGCTGTATGTGATCAGCTTGTACTTAATGACATACCCACAACTGCACATAACATTTTCTCACTTGCCAATTAACTACCTTAGTGTCTGTCCACCTTGTCAATGATCTTGGTCACTTCCTTATAAACCAGTCTGAAGCAGTTCTGGGAACACTACAGCTAGTCCAGGGAAAAGCTGCTTTAGGAGAGGCCAACCTCTCTCAAGTCTACTAAACAAACCGTTAATAGACATCCTTCAGTCGTGAGAGACCAGGGGGGTGCACCCCTGAGAGGTAAAAAAATTTACTCAGTTTGTTTTATGGCAGCTGCAGCTATTGCTGAAGAGACCCACACAAGACAATCTCTGCTGCATGTGGCACATTTAAACAGTATTTTGACTCTTTAGGCTTTGCCTTCTGCGAGCTCTTTTCTCCTCTGTTAAACTTGACTACTTCCTCTTGTATCTTTGGAGATCTTTTTTAAGCTCTTGTTTCCAAAGGCTGAGGTCCTGAGTGTGATCTTGCCAGTTATCCATATCCATGTCCAATTCTTTGCGGTCTCGCTTGCTCACATTCTTAAAACACAATTTTGGGCATCTTTTAGGTCTTTTTCCAGATGCTAATGCACCAGTGGAGGTGTCTCTATTTAAGGAGTGTTTGCATGCTAGGTATGCTGACCTTCTTGAGCACCTCAGTGTTGGTGACGCTCTCCTTCCAGGAGATTCCAAAAATTTGATGAAGACAATGCATATGAAAGCTGTTGAACCCTTTTTTCTGATGAGAGTATCAGGTTCCATGTCTCACTCCTGTGAAAAAGTATACTGATAACACATGCATGATTGTGTTTTCTGTCAGTTTACTGTTTTGCCATACACTCTTGCTCAGTTTTGATATTGTAGCAGCTTTTATGCTGTGGCTGTTGAGCTCCATTTCAAGTGAAAGATTGGCTGCAATGGTGGATCCCAGGTATGTGAATTTATTCACCACTTCAAGTTCATAATTATTGATGTTGATGGAGGTTGCTTCTTCAAATCCTTGGCTCATTATATTAATCTTTTTTAACCTTACAGTAAACCCGGAATCTTGGTATGCCTTGGAAAAATGGTCAATGAGATTTTGGAGATGGACTTCTGTGTGGGTTGTCACTGCTGTGTCATCAGTGAAAAGGAGAGGTTGGATAAGGACATCCCAAATCTTGGTTTTAGACCTAAGTCTTGCAAGATTGAGCAGCTTTCCATCAGATTTCGTGTGTAAGCAGATTCCCTCATTTGAGAAACCATAAGCTTCTTTCAGTTGCAAGGAGAAGAAGATCCCAAACAGAGTTGGGGCAAGTACACAGCCTTCTTGACCCTGTTACAAATCTGGAAAGCCTCAGAGACTGAGCTGTCATATTGGACTGTGCCATACATTTTCATGGAAGGACCTAATCATGCTTAAGAACTTGGGGGGACGTCCAATCTTTTCTAGAAGCACAAATAGTCCACTTCTACTGACAAGGTCAAAAACCTTTGTGAGATTGATAAAGGCTATGTAGAGGGGCTTTTTTTGTTCTCTGCATTTCTCTTGTAGTTGTCTCAGTGAGAAGATCATGTCAATAGTAGACCTTTCAGCTCTGAAACTGCACTGTTGATTCAGGATAAATTGAAACCAGTACTGGTTACTAATGCATTTTTCTCAGATGAATGTTTATGATCTGTGGAAAGCTAAAATGTTTTTCCAACAGTAGGTAGGATGATCCCACAAACTATCTTTTGGAGTCACTGGAAACCCAATATTGAGCTAAATCTTTTGTTGCATATAAATGTGGCTATGAAGATATATGACAATTTGTATAAAGTAATTAATTATTTTACTAAAAATTTGAATTCCATTCTAATTTAGTTCCTATACAATATTGGCTGGTAGCTGAGAAATATTTTACTAGACTCCCAGTTTAGTTTTTTTAAGTACCAGTAAATCAGTTTAAAATATCTGGTTAAATACAATGGCAGCTATTGTTTGGGTTTTTTGTTGCAGTTTTTCCTTTACAATTATTTAACAATTAAATGTAGAGAACATCAGGAATATGGCAATATAGATAAACTTTAGGGACTACATCAGGAATACTAGAATAATGATAGTTAGCTATTTGGAAGGGCAACCATAAAGGGCAAAATTATAAAAATGTCAATGTCCTGTGTACTGTCTTGTTATCTCAATCCTGACAGTAGGCAAGTAGATAAAAGTACCTCAGTAAACATTCATGTTTATTCATATTACACACACTACATTCGATGACAGGAAGAAATTTAGGAAAACTCATTTGTATTTTTTCCTTTCTGTTTTGACATGATTCTGCAAATTCTATTGCAGAGACAAAGTGGGTGAGGTATTTTATATTGGACTAACTTTTTCTGGTGAAAGAGACGAGCTTTTGAGCTACACAGAGCTCTTATTCAGAGAGACTGTCACAGCTAAATACAAGGTGAAACTGATTGTTTAGCGTAAGTAGTTAATACATATTGTAATAGACCATTCAAGGTGAAGTGGCCTGTGGGTTACAGATTGTTGTAATAAGCCATATATCCAGTGTCTTAATAAAGACCATGATTTTAGTGTCTAACAAAGTTATGAATTTAAGCTCCATGAATTGTCTATTGAAGGAGTTTTGCAGGTTCCCTTTGAGAACAAGAACTGAAAGGTCAGAAATGGAGTGATTGTTCTATGAAAAGTGTTCACGCCTGGATGATATGCTGTTTTTTGTCTTTTATCATTATTTTCTGCGAGTTCATTCAAGAATGTAGTAATTGTCTGGTTTTACTCACATATTGTTGGGGGATATATAATGCACTGGATGAAGTACACCGCGTTGGCATGTGTAGGACCCATAGAAATTAAAAGGTGGGGTATTGCAAATAAGTCTGTTATAGAGCATTTTAAAAGGAAATCCAAATGTGCTGCAATTCAACTGTCTCATAGAGTTCTAACTAGCTGAATTAAGACAGCTGATAGATTAATTTATGCAAGGTACAAAAAGCAAGTCTTATAAAATCTTATTTACGATGATGAATCTTTGGTGCTTCCTCTGAATCGGGATTAATTCGTGTGCATATTGCATGCATTACATTATGGAGCTGCTGTTCATGACTCCATAGCTAAGGCTGCATTCTGAAGGAAGTTTAAAATGGGGCAAAGCACCTATGTTTCTCTCCATATTGTTGTTCTTTCTGAATGACATCTCACAAAGCTATTTTTTATGTCCTGTTTACCTTTTTTTTTTAATAGACAATTAATAGAGGCATTTGAAACAGGTCTCTGGCTGAAATCTATCAGTGTTCCTGGTGTTTGACTCTTGGTATGTATCTTGAAAACAACATTGCATATCTACACAAAAATTAGAAGAGAAGTGAACCTTGAGTAGATGTGTCTAAGGGACAATTTTTAAGAAAAAACATATTTAGATTTAAGGATCACTTGTACCATTAGTCTTCAAAACTGAACATTTTTCATGCAAAGCTGTCAATTAGCTAATAATATTAGAAGAGCTATAAGGTTGAGCCATTTTTGTCCTAGAGAGTTGGAATCTTGTATGTGGCCACTTGACATGGTGAAGGCCTGATTTAATCTAGGTACAGAAAAGAAGGGCAGAGATGGTGCCAAGAAAGGGTTCAGGAGATTGAAAGGATGAATACAGGAAATGGACTGGATTGCAGCTAAAGTTACCTGAGGCAAGGAGGTAATAGAGGTAGAAGGTAGATTTG
The DNA here is from genome assembly GCA_007922155.1 of Mesoclemmys tuberculata. Lineage (NCBI taxonomy): Eukaryota > Metazoa > Chordata > Testudines > Chelidae > Mesoclemmys > Mesoclemmys tuberculata. Next base: position 103,860,901 of record ML675601.1, on the reverse strand, counting down.
TGGGGTTCAGAGGGTTGGGGAGTTGAGGTGGAGGGGAAGAGAAGGCAATAGAGTTGATGGGGACAGTAGAAAGGAAGGGTCAAAGGATGAAGAGAGGGAGATGGCAGAAGGAGAAGGAGAGAAGATGAAAGAGTGTCTTAAGAATCAAGAGCAAACTATCGTGATGATCAGCTATTTCAAAGCATTTGGCAAGTCAGGCAGTGAGTCAACTTGAGTGGCAAGCTGATCTGGAAATGGATGAACTAGGCAATTAATCAAATACTGATTTAATTAGGGGATTAATAAATATTGCAATTAAGTGTGAGCAAAAATCTGCTGAGCAAGGTATAATCTAAATGGTCTTGTGATGGGGTGTACCAGGCCCTTCATGGTGCCCTGTTGGAGTCTTCACAGTCCTACTACACCCAAGGAAAGGAACAGCGAATACCTGCCTAGAGAGGTCTCACAGAAGCAGCTAATCGGAGACCAGCAGGATCAGATAAAGGGATCTGCAGGGCCTTAGCAGATCAGATCCTGTCTAGAACCAGAGATGTTAACCAGAGTTTGGGTCTGACTGCATTTGTTTAAGATGGAAGAGAGAGAACCTGAGAACTTTAAACCATAGGTGAGGGGTGAATTTAACCCCTGAGGTCAGAGATGAAGATAAAGGGATCTTGGGGGAAGAGGACAAGACTGAATTTTTAAGGGCCCAGAGACAGTGCTGAAGACTCTAGTGAAGGCAGATAGACAATCTTTGCTCCACCAGAAATGGTTCAGTTTGACTGTGTGACCCGGTTGGGCTAAGCCACTGAAGACCTGCCAACCAAGGTTGACAACCTACAGGAGGCACTAGGAGTGGGAAAAGTTCTGTGGTACTGTGAGCAGCAGCCCGAGGCACAGAAGAGGTCAGCTTTCCCATTGCAAGTCTGGGACCCACTTTCCCAATGCCATACTACTGCAGCTGCAACCCTGTGATACAAAGAAGAGGGAAGGGAGCTGCTGGCAGGGTGTTCTCTGTGAAGACCCCTTTCCTTGGGATCTTACTTCTTCCCCTTGGTCTGAATGCACTGATGCTGCAAAGCCTATCTATTTCCCCTGGTTTTTGGGCAGCAGGCTAAAATATGATGGTGTGGAAGTAATGATATGAGGTTGCCTATTATTTTGTGTGTGTGTGTGTTTGATTCAGGGAGCTAATTGTAACTCTAACTCCTGTCAAGAGTGCTAAGAGCTGTGAATAGATGTTTTTCTTTACTTAAATATTCCAACAGATATAAAAGTCAAGTAGGTAAGTGGAGAATCTGTGAAGCAATGTTAGTACTTAAGAGTGGATTACACAGACTTCATAGTTAAGAAATGAATTAAAATGTTAAAAAATTGAGAGAAATTAGACCAGTAGGTAAAGTGACTAAAAATTAGTTCAGTGATTAAACCGATAAGCAGACAAGACATTGCAGACTAGATCAATGAAGCAGACAGAAAATTAATTGTTATGAAATTATCCAGATAACAATTATTAATGAATTAATTAATCAGTCAGTCATGTGATCAGTGGAGGAATAAAGAGCAGCCAGCAATGTGGGAACACACTCTTGCCAGAAAGATACAAGGCTAGTTAGCAAAGGAAACTAAAAGTAGCTTGTGAAATAAAAGCAAAGATGTCAGCAGCCATTATGGCTGCAGAGGTAGTTCCGTCTCCCCAATGGTGCCATGCACTATCCCACAGTGGATGGAAGGGACAGGGTGAATGGAGAGAGGCCTGGGGAGTATGAGGAAAAGAGGATAAGACAGACTGACTGAAATTGCTCAGCTGAAAATGTAGATGCTTTCAGTCATCTGACCTTTGAATTGATCATGTTTTGTTTACCACTTACTATAAAAACCCATGTGTGACAGTTCTAATAGGGGAAACAATTCACACAATGCCTATTGTCTCATTTATTCTTGCTGTAAATCTTTCATTCTGTCCCCCCCACCCCCAGCTCTGGAAAGCTGGAGCAACGCAGAAGGAAGAGAGGGCCATCTGTTATTGCTTGCTAAGCTGATGATAGCATCAGATCCAAATCCTGGCTGGCTGGCAGCAACCAAAAAACCTCAAAATGTGAGCTGGCAAGAGCCAACCTTGGAAAAAATAAGTTTTTTCTACAGTCAACTCCCCTTGGGAGAGACATGCTAGCACCCATGCAGGAAAACCCTGATACAAGGTTATGAAGCTGAGATTCTAAAAGGAGTGTTAATTTCCAACCCCTTCCTCAGATTTCTTTTGATTGCATTGTTTGTGTGTGGGTCTACATGAGAAAAAATTAGTGTTCATCATGAATTCATAAGCTGTGATCTGGATACCATTTATTTGTACTGCAACTAATTAAGTAAAGACATGAATGAATTTATACAGCTGTTATCTATGTGTTCAGTCTGGGTAACTTAATCCCTTCATCAGAAAACACTGAAATCAATGTGTAAAGTATTTTGAAAAAGAAGAGGCTATCAGCTGTATAAAATGGATTGTTGTGTTTGGAGTAACCATCTAAAGACTTTGACCTAATCTAGAATCCAATACATTTTATCTGTTAACTCAGGGGTTCCACTGAAACACGGAGGGGTGGACATGTGGTTTTAGCAAAATACTTTGAGGCTTTTTTCCCCCTGATGTGGAACTCATGTGCAACTTGCAGCAAGTAACTTTCTACTTCCCTACTTGAACGGATCATGGGGATAGATGCAGCAGTATTTGATAGCATAGTAAGCTACTCTAAATGGAAGCAAAGCAGAGCTTAGAATTGTTCCATTACTAAGGAAATTGGCTGGAACTGAGTCTGTTGTTCCAAAATACCTCTATCTTCCATGGTAACTGGCAGATTCATCACTGTTCTTTTACACTCTACCACTGGCCCAACCTCAATTCCAGGGCAATCAAGCAAAGAGAAGTAGTTCCTTCCCCCCTATGGTGCCATGCAATATCCCACAGTGAATGAAAGGGAAAGGGCGAATGGAGAGAGGTCTGAGGAGTATGAGGAAAAGAGAATAAGACAGACTGACTGACCTTGACGTTGCTCAGCTTTTCATTTCTACCAGGCCTTTTTATTGTATGAAGAGGAGGAATTGGCCCTTTGTGTCTGGTAATTTATCGGAAGGGTCACTGCAGATGGATGGTTGTTCATATGGTATCAAATCAGCTAGACCATTTAGGCATGCTGAGATAAGTTACAGATGATCTAACAGCTTTCAACTGAATTTATTTCCTTTGTAAACACAGGGCAAATCCTCAATATTACTTTAATAGTTCATTTTATTCAATACTCTCCACATATATAACTTCCAAGTATCCAGTGTACAGTATGTCAACTAAAAATTCAGAACTATAGGCTTGCAAATGTCTTTAAAAAATTGAAAAGAGGTAAATAATTTGGGGGTTTTTTTTTAATTTCCTTTTTATTTTAAGGATGACTTTCTCTCTTGGCAGAAATACTCTAGAAATAAGATTCCTCTTCCTTCAGTTTACCCAAGCAAGCTAATGATGAATAAAATATATATAAAAACAAAAGGTAATAATTGTTAACATTCTGTAAGTCAAATGAGCTCAATGTGGATACTGCTGACATTTATAAACTCCACTTAAAACACAAGTCTTATGGATTTTTATTTCATTAAATCAATGCTGTTTATTCTGTTTTGATGACACCTCCCACCTTTATGATGTTAAGGGACAATAATTTATTGAAACCCTGTAAGGTTAAATATAGAACAGCATATCTTATTTGAATTTATATTTGTTTTATCTTCTCCACGTGTTGCTGTAGGTTAAATAATGTTGAGATTATAGAAATATTTGGATTCCCAATTTTACTTTCATTCCTGCTCTGTGAGGTTATTGTACATTTTATATACATATATATATGTATATAAAACCTGGGGAAAATACTAGTTAAATATAATGTAGGTAGCAAGGTGACTCCCCATCTCCAACCTACATTTCTGTGGCTATACATTAGGGACCAACTCCTGCACATACTTACACAGGAAATTAGTCTGTCTGCATTGGACTATTCAAGTGCATGTTTACAAGAATGAGGCCCTGATTTTTTTCTGTGTTGTGAGAATTCAGTATCAATCTGCTAGAATTAATAGAAAATTATCTCGAGGTTGTTGTTTTGTTTTTTTGTTTTAAATTAAAATTAGAAATGTTGCTAGTGACTGTACCATACAATGTAACTAGTATATGCACAAATGGCTTGATCCATAAGTCATTGAAGTCAATGGCAAAACTCCAACTGACTTCACTGGCTTTTGGCATAGGCCCATAATCACTGTTGCATTACCTATCTTTTGCATAATTAAACTATCTAGTGACAACAACCAAAATTGCTGAAAGCATGGCATGTTGTGTGGTTAATTCCAATTCAATATATCATGCCCAATTTATAACTTATAAGCAAACATTATACATGTCAAAATTGCTATTGAAGTCATGCCACAAGGATATTTTTTGAATATTTAAATGTTTAGGTGGCTGCATTTCAGTTCTTAAAAATCAGATTGCCACTGTGATTGTTCTCAGGGACCCCATGACTTGAGTCGCCTCCTTACCCCTCTGGCTCTAGCATGTGGCAGATTTGCTTGTGCTTAATGTGGTCCCAGACATCCCCAGGCTGTTATCCACCCATCTCCTCTGGGCTATGCTAGCCCTTCATTGTGGAGTGCTGCATGCCTAACCTAGATTGTGTTGCTTATTAGAAGAAACCCAGGGAACTATAAAGTTTGCTGCAGGTGCGTGCAGAGAGGCAATCTTAAGTCTAGATGTATCCCATGAGAAATGAAAATCCTTGCAACTTGTAACTCCAACAATTGCTTTGCAAGTTAACAAAAAGTGTACCGCAAGCCCCTTCAAAGTGTTCCTCTATAGTGTCCAGCTCCTTATCTGCTGAACACACAGAAATACCAAGTCTGGTATCCCCAAGTGAGCAGAGTACACAACACCTTGTATGATTCAGCTCAGGATCAGCACCTACTGTAATATCACATCACTTAGATATATTTATAGTGAAATCAAGGACACGTTTATTACCAAAGATTCAAAAGATCATGAGCAAGGATAATGGAAAAGAGATGTTATGACTGTTTTATATGTCACACTTTTTAGAGTTTAAATTTAAGCGACTGTCTAAAGAAGGCTTATCTCACCAAGAGTTTCTTCCAGTATCTTCCCCCAAGATAGGCAATGATCCCATTTTCATGAATGCAAATATGCTGTCCATTTACTTCCTAGGTGCAGGATAAAGAGGTGTCTTTTTACCTTCTACTTATATCCCGAAAGTTCATTGCACTCCGAGTAAGGATAAACCCTGTGTCTTATTTTTCTATGTGACCCTGCGCTGTTTATTTTACATTTCCTGTGTTGTAGAAGTGTAGTTCCTATGTAGAAATGTAGTCATTCTGTTAGATTACGATGCTTAATTTACGTGCCAAAAGAAAGAAGTGAATAAACACCTTTTGTCTGACAGAAAACCTGTTTTAAAGTCTGTCTCAACGCAGAGTTAAACACATTTTCAGGATGCATACATCACTCCTTACATAGTGTCTGTTTATAAATATCACAGTGACATCAATGACCACTGGGACTCAGGCTTTTATTTAAGATCTCATGTGATGTGCTTTGGTGAACCAGAAGGTACATATCAGAAGCAGGATATTCTTGTAACCCTCTTCTCAAGTGGCATTGAAGGGCTCATAGCTTATGAAGTCCTAGTTTATCAAAGTTAAATTCTGCAGGTTTTGCTAAGGCTTTAATGGAAATCAACTAATATCTGCTAACTTATTTGGGTAAAGATGTACTTGTAATTTTCTTTCCCGCAACTCCATCGCAAAAAAGAAATGATAAGTAAAAACCATTGTAAATCATGCATCAAAGGCCCAATGTTGCAGTTCTGAAGCAAATCTTGGATTAATGTCACTTCTAATAGGTATTGTATGACAGAATCCCAAAATGGCGTCCAACGTTACCATTTGAATTCATGGCCAGCAGCAAGAAAACATTCAGAATACCATCTTCTGATGTCAGCAAAGACATTCTCTTGTGATGGAGCCATTAAAAGATCCCCAGTTTAGGTTTTCAAACTAGGGTCCATGTTGAACCCTTCTTCCCATACTGAATAATTCACAAAGATGCAGGCATGCAGGCCAGTCTGCACATGGCATGAATGTTTAGTATGAAGAGTCCTCAAGGAGAGAAGGAGTGATCCAAAAAAAAAGCTAGTTTTTAAGTATTTAAGATTCAAGCTCATCTCTTCATTCCCCACAATATTGTTCAATAATTGATAAACAGATTGTGTAAGTAAAATGTAAGCCCTTTGCAGTCAATATTTTGAAGAACTCTTTAAAACAGGTGATTGGTGGAAATATTCCCCACCGTTGATAGTATGTAAATAATAAGACTATATAGGCCTCTAGAGGTAGGGAAAGTATGCCTGACACAAGTATTATGAATCCATCTGCCCCGCTGATTAATATTTCATGTGAGCAATTTCAGACTACTGATAAGATCTATTAACAATTAATGCAATGTTATTGTGGATGATTAAGGCTATTTCTTTTAATGGGATTCGCAAATAACTTCTAACACCTCAGCATAAATTCTTTATGATCTCTAGCCATGCATGCATTTCAGCAAGATTGTTGCGGAAAGCTTTGTAATTACAATTCAACCAATCCTGCAATATCAACCAAAAGAGAATTGTATTCCAATCTACATGTTAAAATCACTTGCAAGAGAATACTTCAGGGATCTGAATTTTTCTCTTTTTCCTTTATGTTATCTCTTTTTCATGAAATTTCTCTCCTCTCTGCTGTCTACTTGACTGAATTTCTCATTAAAATTAATAACACCTCTGTTCATATTAGCAGGTGACAAATAAAGTACTTTGTCAAAGTAGATTTACAATAAAGCAGCTATTTCAATAATGTGACAATAAGAATGAAATTGGAAGTGTGAAGAAGAAAAGCTCTCTGATATAGTCTACAAAGAACAAAGAGAAGTAAAAGAAATTATATACCAAGATGCACATCTCTGATGTCATTGCCACAGTACACATTATAAATAAAGAAACGCTTCAAAGACACCATCAAGACAATCATCAAGAGCTGTGGCATCGACACCACATAATGGGAGACAGTAGTCCAAGACAGGGACTTGTCAGAGAAGGAATGACCACTTTAGAGGAAAATTGCCTTGCCCTGGTCTCAGAAAAACAAAAAAGAAAGGACAGACAACTGTCATACAGCACTTGTGGCCCAACCCAGCCTGTTAACACTACCTGCAACATCTGCCAATGAGTCTGTGGCTCAAGGATCAGACTTCTCAGTCACCAAAAGTCAAAAAAAACACAAACCTGTGAAAGAGATCATCTTCGACCCTGTGGGATTGCCACTGTTGACATATTATATACTTACCCATCAGAAAAATGGATATCTTCCATTTGAAATCAATAAGATAAGCTTTAGAAATGAAGGAATTCTAATAGTTAACTTTATCCTTTGAAAATTCATAAAATTCTTTCAAATACAAAAATATTTTGGTAAATGTTTTTCCTAATTGACATAGATTAGGGACTTAGACCATATTGTGTGATTTTTTTTCTGTATTTGTACAGTGCCTCCACAATGGGGTTCATAACTGGGGCTCCAAGGTGCTACCTCGGTTCTAATAATGACTGGTAAGATGGCATATTTTCTGGAGATTTCACATAATTTAAAAGAAATATTTACAGAGCAAGAGACATACTCCTTGATGCGAAATCTAATCAGTTTCCAAACAATTTTCTAAATTAGATGCCACAACAAGCTTCTGACAAATTACTTTCACAAACGAGTTTCATAGACTCTCTTCTAAATGGGATGACAAATGTGGCATAATGAACCCTTATTCAGTAAGTCTTCAGCACCAGAACATTTTCCAAAGAGAATCACTTAGACTCGGAAAGGATTTTCTAGCATTTTTTATCAGATAAAAGATTTGTTACATAGAATAGACAAGGCCAAGTGTTACAGTTTTGAAATACTCATTAAAAATGACTTTGTTCTGGATAAAATAATTGATTTTGGGAGAGACCGCATGCATTTGATAGGGTACATTGTTACCAGAAATAGAAATAAGCCTGAATTGGAAAAACTGAAGGAAAAACCTGCTTCTTCCTTGCCAATATATATGTTAGGAATCATAAACACCACATCAAGTATTATGTACATGATATTAGCACAGTACATATATATATATTGTGTGTGTGCACATGTGTGTGTGTTGGAAAGTTATGTTAACCAAATGTATTATGCTCTTCCCACAATTATATTCATCCATCAAGTATCCCATTACACTTTGCAATGCTGAAATCAGCCTAGGCATTAGAAATTAGACAGCCTGCCAAAGCCAAAATGCATGAATGGAGAGTCCTATCAGAGGCTGGAATGTATTGCTATGCCCAATTGGCTTGGTATTTAGAATTCAAAACATAGATAAGAAAAGTACCAACTGTTACAAACTGGGGGGTTGAATTTTACTGGTGCATTAAGAATTTTGTAACTTGTAAAATCACACTATAAATACTACTAGCAGAAATGCATGTCTTTGAAGGACACATTCCATGTAAGGTGAACATACTCTGAGATAAGAATTGTTTCCTGGGTACTTATGTCTTCTCTTTATATTGCACTGCTTTGTCTTTACACAATAAATGTGGTTATGTTCAGGGTTTTTTTTTCTTTCTTGAATATCTTTAAAAACAAACTCTGATTGTAATCCAACAATTTGCTACACCTTTTAATAATTTCCAGGAGAAAAGATTTCATCTCCTGCTTTTCCTGAATATAATATCCTGCCTATCCAGCATTTCCAGGATAAAAGATTCCATGCAGGTTCCATGAAGAACTTCTTAGCAGAGTTTACTTACCTTCTCAGTGGGTGAAACATGAGGATCTGGAAGAGTCCACATAAAAAAAAACATTTACAAATAGAAAGGAATTGGCAGCCTCCTCACCTACTTCAGCACAATTCAATACATTTCAAAACAGTAGCATCTGATGTATCTACACATTGCAGCACTCTCATTTCAAACAGTTAAGGGAGATGGGAAACCAGTCCTTTTCACATCAACAAGCCTCATGGAACAAGAACAGTGGTGTCCAAGTGGGAAAAGAAACATTAATGGTGACTTTAACACATGAATATTTCAATGTATAGTTGATGAGCTGCGAATTCACGATAAACACAGACCACAAATTCTTTGTGGCAATATAAATTGCTACATCACCTTCTATCCAGAAAACAAGGGATAGGTTCTTAGCGTCACCCAGTTTCCACTGGAAATGGCTCAAGGGCCAGTAGCGGGAAGAAGTGGGGAGTGCCTCTCATTTTGAAGCTCTAGATTTGGTATGTTTTACAGTAGTCTATGGACTGCCCTAAAATTGTGGCCATATATTTTATGAGACTAGCTAGATAACATCAGAACTCTGACCTTGTCCTTCCTACCCACTACACAGAAGTTCACAAAGCAGGAAGCTGGGAAAATAAATCTCAGACAAGCTGGCTGTTTTCTGACTCCTTTACACCATCAAAGTAGGGCAAACATGGGATTGCAGATGAACATCTGACCCTAAGACTCTCACTGCAGGTGTATAGCAATTTTCCTTCAAAATAAAAACATAACAAGGACAGCACTAATAGCAGCAGGTAGAAGAGTAACAGCCACAACAAAACCAAAAAACCAAAATCCTGTATCAGAAAAAGGGACTTTAGAGAAAGGAATGGTCTATACAGACCTTGTTAGGCAGCCACGTTTCAATCAGCAGCCGTCTGCAACAAACAAAAAGTGCACAAATGACAAGGAGACTTGCCAGAAACTTGTCAGGTTCTGCCAAAATGAAACCCTGAGCGCTCAGTGCTGGAGCAGCTGCAGTGATTTCATCCTTGAACAAGGGAAGCAAAAATGGCACAGGGGAGCTCAGCTTTTGAAAATTTAGCAGCTTGTTGGAAAATACCAGGGACAAATGAAAACTAGGTGGTGGGAACTTGAGGACTCAGAATCAAGTTGCTCCTTTCTAGTATTAAAACATCTCATTTTGAAGGGCTGTGTTATTTAGTGACAATTGAATCGGGAACTATTAAGATCATGGCTTTCCAGCCTATCTGAGCCAGCTTCTCATTGTCACTCTGAACAAATCCTTTATATAACTTCCTTGCACAGAACATCCACACCACAGCACCCTCAACTTATTATGTCCAAAATACAGGATGCAATGTGTGACAAAGACCCAAAATGAAGAGGACACTTAAAACTACTGTAGGATTAATTCCATTAGCATCAATAAGTCTGTGAGCTCTGTTTCATGATTCTTTATTTCTGACTCTCAATTCAACACTAAAAGCAAGGGGACACAAATTTTTTAGGAATATAGATATATTTGGGACTAAAGTGAGTGATGTCCCTAGAAACCAGAGATATCTGAGAAGTCTGTAAACCAGTGTTATTCATATGATAAATTGATGCCAAAGTCCCACTAGCTTTAAGACTGGGCTAATTTTGAACCACTTCAGATTCTTTTTACACTTCTTGTTTTGGGATACATGATTGTCAATTCATTCTTTATCACAAATCTTGATATCAAGACTCTGATTCTCCAGATGTTTAATATGTTGTAATAAGGTGCTGAATTGCCTTTTACTTTTTAATTATCATGTCCTTACTACCTGTTCAGTTGCAAATGCTGCTTAGCTGTTGTACAAAATCCTGGTGCAGAGATCAGCACATGTGCAGAGAAACCGTATGCAGGTTTTTCAGTGCAATTTCTAACTCCAATGTTATATTTTAATGGAACTTTCCAACAACAAATACACATTGTGGCTCCCACGGAGAGGTGGAGAATACCGTAATCACAAATGCTTATTAAAGAACAAAGATCCAAAGAAAAATGTATAAGCAATGCTTGCATTAAACTTCACTGGATAATTTTTATGGCTTTTTATTTATTATGTGAAACAACTGGAACTGTATACATTTTTTTAAACTATGCAAATTCACTTAGCTCCAGAGAAGAACCTAATACATATCTTCAACATATTTCTGTCTCAAATAATCAAACTGAATTTATATGAAAAAGGCTTATAATAGCTTTTTCAAGAGAAACATATATATATATACATATACATATACATCATAAACATATATGGCTTTTTCAACAGAAACATCTTATTTCCATAATTTATTGAACTTTTGTCACTCTTAAAAGGGTAGGAAAACAAGACCTAACAAGGAAAGATGCCAAGAAGCAAGATATGGGTAAAGGATTTACAGAACACAATTAGATACATCTATTCATTACAAAAGGTTAATGCAGATTGTAAAAGAAGTCACAAAAGTTACTGGAGCCCTGAGGCAGCAGTAACTTATGTACTGACCCTTTATATGGATTTTTAAGTGTCCATTAAATGTGGTATTTTGAAATGTGAAGATACTTCAGCAGCTTTCCCTTCTTTGAGCAATATACAGTATCCTTGGCACAGAAGATCTTTTTAACATCCATTTGTATCACAAATGTCGTTTCCTTTTAGATTTTCATCAGATAATTAAAAAAGCTTTCATAGTAATTGTACATTACTACTCTCACAGGCATTGTATATTTTCTTTTCCATGCTGAGCTTTCATAAATTTTCATTGTATAGTCTGAGACTGAGACAATGGTTCTTTAGGAGGAAAGGAAAGTTTGTGCGTGTTTGTTTGGAGTAACAGTTACCTGTTCTGCTGTTCACAAATCTTACTTATAAAATTAATTTCAGATTGACCTGGACATCATCAATTAGTAGATTAAAACTAGATCCAGGACTGAAAAGGGTAAAGGAAAGATTATCCGGTTAAGTGGCAGTGTCTATCAAATGTAATGCAAGGTTGGTGTTAGGTCTTGTCTTATTTAACTTCAATATTGCTGACTTGGAAGAGAGGTTAAAGCACATTAATATCAGTTAGAAGTTTATTTCAAACTCTTTCAGGAAGTCTTGTGGGTCAGCAGAAGTTGATACTACTCAAGGGGGTACATCTGAGAACAGGAGAGATCTTAGCTATCATCTAAGGTAACCTTAAAAGGGGGAAATGATTACCCAATAGAAAAAAATTACATTATTCCCCAGTTGTAGGATATGTATGGGTGTGGGTCTAACCTTCAGTTATTCAGTGAAAAGGAGCTTCATTATATACCATGTCAGATTTCCTCATTCTACAAGTCAAAAGCTAGTTTTATAATTGCCAAGATTCCAAACTCAGCCTGGGATCTGAAATTCAAGTTCTGCTTTTTCTTCTTTTTGAGACGTCACTATCTACACCTTACAAAATAAGTGAACTGAGAATTTTGAGGAAAAGAAGAATCTTGCTCACTCTTCTATAGTGGTCATAGCTCCACCATTCTAATTAGTTTTAAAAAGCTGGTGTGGTTTCAAATCATGCAGAGAGAAATTATATTAAGAATATGGCATTTTTTCATAACAAGTTTTCTTATCGTTACCACACTTTAAAAATCAGTGAAGTGTGCAATAAGATTCCCTTCCTATTTTATTTCATTTATTATTCATGCATGGTCAGTGTGAAATGTGTTTTAAAAATGTGAAATGCTGCTCCAAGGAACTCACAGTCCAAATTACTAATTCTGCTCAAACTCCATGTGGACAGATTCTGGAAAAGTCAACAGATCTCTGCCTGGGCACAGAAGTCTGGCCCTATGGAGCTTATTCAAGGATAAGGGCCTAAATCAGACAAACACAGAACAATTCAGACATCGGTGACACTCCAGAAGGAGGTCCAGTTTCAAAGCAGAACAGGTATCGTTAAGGAGTGAATAGTGAAAAGCTTAAGTGGAAGAAGTGTATTTAATGCAGAGATTAAGAAGAGAAGAAGCTGTTTATCATGAGATGAGGAAGGGAATTGTAAGTGAAAGGGGTAAGGGCATGACAGAATGCACTAAAATGAGAGAGAATTTTCTCTTTACAAAAAAATTTAAAAATGTAAAATTTTGCCAGTCCAAGAAAGTTCAATATCTTTTAACATGTGCTGTAATAAACTAGCTTCAAGTGCTCTTATTTAAAGCATGGTTCATTTAATTAATAAGTATGTTGTAAAATTGCAGACAATGTTTATTAAATCTAGTCCTGATTAAGGCTACTGTAACCTTCAATTTACTGCAGGCTACTCCTGAACATTGAAAATAAATACTTTGATATACACAGTATTAAAAAGATTATATTTTAAGCTCTTTCCTAAAGGGCTGTTATGGCTGTAACAGGGTTGAGGATAAACTCCCAACTTCTATAAAATGACCCCAATGACTCACAAAACCAACTGTCTTTGAGAAATAGACACCCTGTCACTTGCCTTCATATGGCAGAAGTATTTCTACTAAAAGTGGGGATGTGAAAAGCAAGTGTTTGGTTCCTTTTACAGAAAACATTAAAGCAGGAGGGGCTCTTTATCCCTGTTAGGCAACCTACCAGGGAGAATGGACTGTGAATTCAAACAAGGGATGCCATGCCCCTCAAGGAGGATGATCTTCCCTGGATAACAATGGCAGTGGATGTTGGAGAAGAAATGCATGCCACCACCATTATTGTGCACAATCACTCAAAATGACATGGTGACAGATGAAGAAAATTTGAGTTTGTGAGTCATGTGGGTTGGATGAGTAAAGAGGGATTGCCAAAGCAAGTTTGCAAAGGCTGGTGCCAAGAGAGGGGATACCTGCAGCAAGTGTGGCTCAGTGATGAGGCTGACTCAATTTGGTTGTAGTATGGCACGCTTATCAAGGCTGGGTGAAGTCTGCAAAACATGGAGGGAGATTGCTGGGCAATGACTCTTGTGTATTGTGCTTGCTGTTCTTGTAATGTGACTCTATGGTGCTCTGAGTAATGAGAATGCATGTATGTATTCTTAAAATGCCAATCACAATGAGAAAAACTCTCTTAGTGCCCTCTATTCTGCTCCAAAAGTTATTCTGCCTAAAGTTATTTTGATGACCTTCATATAAAATCAAATGCACTCTACGTCTGTATTTTCTCCAGTGTTTTCAATCAAAATGTTTCCAAAATATGCAGGCTGTGCTCATCATGATTTAGCCCAATTCAGATGAGTGGCTTGGAAGTCAAGTACTCTGACAGCCCTATACTGCACTCCTTAATTTGGTAAAACTATGATATCAGTTTTGCCTGAATCAGAAGGGCAAGATGAAACCTCCTACCCCATTATTAAACATCCACTGAATCCTCCAATCTCTATATTCAAACTTTTCATTCATATTGTAAATTTTATGTTACAAATGAACAAAAAGTGAGACATTTTATCAGTCTGTTTTCTTGGGTAAGGTAATAAGCATATTTCCATTAATTTTTTTTTTGAGGAGAGGATTGGAAGGGTTTCTAGATTGAGCAGGAAGTACTTCGTCTATAGCAGACCCCAAAGATTCATTCTTTTCCCCTTCCTTTCATATACATTTCCCTTGAAACTATGGGCCTAGATTTTCAAAAGTGCCTAGGGATTTTGAGTATCCAGCTTGAGACACATTGAAGGGCTTGATTTTGACCCTGGTTTTAAAAATCAGGGTCCCCTAAGGTGTCTCAAATTGGGCACCCAAAATCATAGGATCATAGAATATTAGGCTTGGAAGAGACATCAAGAGGTCATCTAGTCCAACCCCTTCCTCAAAGCAGGACCAACCACAATTAAATCATCCCACCCAAGGCTTTGTCAAGATGGGCCTTAAAAACCACTAAGGATGGAGCTTCCACCACCTCCCTAGGTAACCCGTTCCAGTGCTTCACCACCCTCCTAGTGAAAAAGTGTTTGCTAATATCCAACCTAGACCTCCCTCACTGCAACTTAAGACCATTGCTCGTTGTTCTGCCATCTGCCACCACTGATAAAAGCCTAGCTCTATCCTCCCTGGATCCCCCCTTCAGGTAGTTGAAGGCCGCTATCAAATACCCCCTCACTCTTGTCTTCTCTAGGCTAAATAAGCACAGTTCCCGCAACCTCACCTCATAAGTCATGTGCGCCAGCCCCCTAATCATTTTTCTTACCCTCTGTTGGACTTTCTCCAGTTTGTCCACATTGTTCCCTAGTGGGGGCCCAAAACTGGGGACACAATACTCCAAATGAAGCCTCACCAATGCCAAATAGAGGGGAATGATCACTTCCTTCAGTCTGCTGGCAATGCTCCTACTAATGCAACCCAATATGCTGCTAGCCTACTTGCCAATAAGGTCACACCTTTGACTCATATCCAGCTTCTTGTTCCTTGTAACTCCCAAGTCCTTTTCTGCAGAACTGTTGCCTAGCCAGTCAGTCCCCACTCTGTAGCAGTGCATGGGATTCATCCCTCCTAAGTGCAGGCCTCTCCACTTGTCCTTGTTGAACTGCATCTGATTTCTTTTGGCCCAATCCTCCAATTTGTCTAGGTCGCTCTGTATTCTATCTTGATCCTCCAGCATATCTATCACTCCCTCCAGCTGAGTGTCATCTGCAAACTTGCTGAGGGAGCATCCTCCAGATCATTAATGAAGATGTTGAACAAAACTAGCCCTAGGACTGACCCCTTGGGCACTCCGCTTGATACTGGCTGCCAACTATACATCAAGCAATTGATCACTACCCATTGAGCCCAATGATTTAGCTACTGTTCTATCCAACTTATACTCAATTCATCCAACCCATACTTCTTTAACTTACTGATAAGAATACCGTGGGAGACTATATCAAAAGCTTTGCTAAAATCAAGATATATCACATCCACCGCTTTCCCCACATCCACTGAGCCAGTCATCTCATCATAGAAGGCAATCAGGTTGGTCAAGTATGACTTGCCCTTTTTGAATCCCGGTTGACTGTTTCCTGATCACCTGCCTCTCTTTTAAGTGCCTCAAAACGGATTTCTTGAGGACCTGCTCCACGATTATTCCAGGGACTGAGGTGAGGCTGAGGAGTCTGTAGTTCCCCAGATCTTCCTTCTTTCCTTTTTTGAAGATGGGCACTGTATATGCCTTTTTCTAAGGACCTCCCCCAATCAACATGATTTTTCAAGGATAATGGCCAGTGCCTCTGAAATCACATCAGCCAACTCCCTCAGCACCCTCAGATGCATTGCATCTGACCCCATGGAATTATGTATGTCCAGCTTTTCTAAATAGTCCTGAACCTGTTCTTTCACCACTGGAGGCTGCTCACCTTTTCCCAATTCTGTGCTGCCCAGTGCAGTAGTCTGGAAGTAGACCTTGTATGTGAAGACAGAGGCAAAAAAAGCATTGAGTACTTCAGCTTTGTCCACATCATCTGTCATCATCACTAATGCTTCTGATGTCTGGGCAAGTGCGGCTTACTTTCCTTTAATGACTCAGTCATAGGTTAGAGATTTATTATAGAAGTGGGCGGGTGAGGTTTTGTGACCGGCACTGTGCAGCAAGTCAGACTAGATTATCATATAGGTCCCTTCTGACCTTGGAGTCTATGAGTCTCCTCCAGCCCCATTCCTTAATCAATATGAGGGACTGCTTCAGGGTTACAAGAGTCACTTCCTTTCACCAACTCCACAGAGGCTGAGTAAGTCACCCGTATAGCACTCCCCAGCACTTTCAAGGAACACAAAATCTAGCCTGGTAATCTATTTGATCCTGCATCTCTATATATAGCTCTGCAGAGTATTACCACTCGGCTCTTGTGATTCCCCAACTTTTGTGGGTTTTTTTTTAAGGTGTCTTAGGATTTTAGTTCTTTTGGAAGGTTGATTAAGTCTCCTCACATTCCAGGAGCACACTCTAAGAAAATTCATGGCAAGGTTTTAAAAGATATATTAAGATAGATACATATTTCCCTGCTGATATTGTAAAGCCACATCTCTGGGATATGGTCTGTATTTATACATATTAGATAATGGTTATTTCTGAATGAATTTATGCCTTTAATTGAGTCTGTAAGGGCATCATCTATAAGAAAAGATTTGTAGTTAATTTTCATTCATCTTCCAAAATATATTTGTACAAAAAAACAAAACAAAAAATATGAACAGACTTAAAACAAGCCAGTGTGGACATAGTCAGACGCTTGATGGCTTCAGTTGCATCCACTCCTCCCCTCCCTATATCATCTAATAATAGTCTAAACATCTTGACATACAAATATATATTTAAGTCAAATATTATCCTGTAAATTCCATTGGATAGTCTATAATATATATATAATATATTCCTGCCAAAAGACGACTTTATGTATACATATATACAATATGTATATGCAGACTCATCTGTGATCAGGTGTCCATTCCATACAGGACTGGAAAGGGTTAGAGAGACCAGGTAAGCCGATTAACTCCACAGGCTACACCTGGAGGAAGAACTGGGGAATTACAAGCAGGTTCAGCTGTGCCAGAATAGTTGGGGCCTATAAAGCCAGGAAGCTGGCAACAGACAGGGCTGCTGCTGGGAAAGTACAATCACTCCCTGGGAAAAGGTAGAAGTGTGTGGAGATGATACACCCAGGGAAAGGAAGGAAACCAGCACCACTAGGAAGGAGCAATGAGGGCTGGGCGAGTAAAGCCCAGGACTGCTATGTTGAGAGTCCCTGGACTCCGGGCCAGATTTAGAGGCAGGCGACCCAGACAAAACTGGGCTTGTGGAGTGCCAGGCTTGGGATGCTGTTTTGGTTGTTAGAGATAAAAAGGAAAATAGAAGGTTTGAAGTAAAATGCTTTAAGTATTCCATTTGTGGATTCATTTTTCTCCAACCTCCTAGAATGTAGAATCTTGTGGAACCTTCTGAGGACTACATTTTCCTTGAACCTCCTAAAACGTTGTCAGTTGTGCCCTCATGAGTATATGAGGGGTATGGCATCACAGGTCAGTCAGTGATATATAAGAATGAACTGAAGTGATGCTGGAGCCCAGATGTGATATTGTGAACATTGTTTTATTGCAAAAGTGTACTTGTGTTTTAAGACTTGAAGACCCTAGGTAGCAACTAATAAATGCTATACTTAATGAGATGCCAGAGATAGCTATTTGAACTAAAGGACTAGAGTTAAACATTCTAAGGTCATCACCTATTGAAACACTACTTAATACTGGTTCACTCAATTTTGGTGCACAGTTCAATTTCTTGAAGTTAGTGCACTTCAGCTATTAAAATTTAAAAGCCTTGATAAGCTTGATTTTATAGATCCTACTGTGCAAATTTATTGTCTTATATAACAGGTGTGGTATAGCAACCTCCCCTGGGTCAGACCTATTGACCACAGTCTCTTGGCAGTGGGGCCTGAGGTAACTCTGCCCCAATTTGGACAAGGCTTTTGTCTCTTCCCCTCAGCACCTCTCTCACAGAGTGTTTGGTGCAGGCCTTACTTTAGGCCTGAGGGGTGTCCCCCAACCCCACAGGGGAGGGGTGGGTAGTCTCAATCCATGCATGCACCCAAGGGCCCAGGGAGGTACCTTTCTGTGGTTCCTTCTCAGGGCTGTAGAAGTGGTGGTGAAGCCCTGGAGGGTCAGCGACACCAGTCCTTCCTGCAGGCTGGGGGCAAGGCTTTCCCTCCTCCACTTCTATGGCTGCAGAGAAACACTGTCTCCTAGTCTCAGGGAGACTCTCCTACCACTACCATAAATCTTCTAACAGCTTCCTTCTCCCTTCTTTCCCCTCTGCCCTTTAGGGAAGGCAGGGTTTAACTGCACCTGGAGTAGCCCTTAATTGGGTCCAGGTGTCTCTAATTGACCTGCAGTAACATCTCCTCTTCCTACAGGGAAAAGGGCCTTTATCATTCTAGGACTCACATACCTGCCTTGGCATATCGTTTTGTAGCCATCTGGCCTGACTTTACCACACAGGGATAAAACATGCATGCAAATTGTGCTTTGAAGTTGTGAAATGAGCTAAAAGTGTGATTAAAAAATAAGGTACACCAAAGTTTAACAAATGGAGGGAGGGGCGCTGGACTGAAACATGGACTACAAGAGGAGCCATGAGCTTTCAAAGATAATGCCCAATGGCTCTGAAATCACATCAGCTAACTCCCTCAGCCCCCTCAGGTGCATTGCATCTGGCCCCATGGGCTTGTGTATGTCCAATCTTTCTAAATAGTCCTCGACCTGTTCCTTCAGCAGTGCAGGATGTTCACCTCCTCCCCATTCTGTGCCGCCCAGTGCAGTAGTCTGGGAGCTGATCTTGTCTATGAAGACAGAGGCAAAAAAGGCATTGAGTGCCTCAGCTTTCTCCACATCCTCTGTCACTAGGTTGCCTCCCCCATTCTGTAAGGATCCCACACTTTCCTTAATCTTCCTCTTGTTGCTAACATACCTGTAGAATCCCTTCTTGTTCCCCTTCACATACCTTGCTAGCTGCAACTCCAATTGTGCTTTGGCCTTCCTGATTTCATTCCTGCATTTTCGAGCAGTATTTTTATACTCCTCCCTAGTCATCTGACCAAGCTTCCACTTCTTGTAAGCTTCTTTTATGTATTTAAGCTCACCAATGACTTCTTTGTTAAGCCAAGCTGGTCGCCTACCACACTTGTTAGTCTTTCTGCACATCGGGATGGTTTGTTCCTGTGCCCTCAATAAGGTTTCTTTAAAATATAGCCAGCCCTCGTGGATTCCTTTCCCCCTCGTATTAGCCTCCCAGGGGATCCTGCTCATCAGCTCCCTGAGGGAGTCAAAGTCTGCTTTTCTGAAGTCCATGGTCCGTATCCTGCTGTTCTCCTTTCTTCCTTTTGTCAGGATCCTGAACTCGACCATCTCATGATCACTGCTGCCTAGGTTGTCACCCACTTCTACTTCCCCTACCAAATCTTCCCTGTTTGTGAGCAGCAGGTCAAGAGCAGCATGGCCCCTAGTTGGTTGCTCCAGCACTTGCACCAGGAAGTTATCCGCGACACAGTCCAAAAACTTCCTGGATTGTTTGTGCTCTGTTGTATTGCTCTTCCAGCAGATATCAGGGTGATTGAAGTCCCCCATGATAATCAGGTCCTGTGAACTGGAAACTTTCCCTAGTTGACTGAAGAAAGCCTCATCTACCTCATCCTCCTGGTCTGGTGTTCTATAACAGACACCCATTAGGGCTATTATCTTTGAAATCTCGTGTCAACAGGGGGAGGTCCCAGATGACTGGAAAAAGGCAAATATAGTGCCCATCTTCAAGAAAGGGAAGAAAGAGGATCCAGGGAACTATAGGCCGGTCGGCCTCACCTCAATCCCTGGAAAAATCATGGAGCAGGTCCTCAAGGAATCCATTTTAAGGCACTTAAAAGAGAGGAAGGTGATCAGGAGCAGTCAATGTGGATTCACCAAAGGAAAGTCATGCCTGACCAACCTGATTGCTTTATATGAAGAGATGAGTGGTTCTGTGGATGAGGGGAAATCAGTGGTCGTGATATACCTTGACTTTAGCAAAGCTTTTTATATGGTCTCCCACAGTATTCTTATCAGCAAGTTAAAAAAGTATGGGATGGATGAATGGACTATAAATTGGATAGAGAATTGGCTAGAGCAAAGGGCTCAATGAGTAGTGATCAATGGCTCCATGTCTAGCTGGCAGCTGGTCACAAATGGAGTGCCCCAGGGGTCGGTCCGGGGCCCGTTTTGTTCAACATCTTCATTAATGATCTGGAAGAGGGGTAGATTGCACCCTCAGCAAGTTTTCAGATGACACTAAGCTAGGGGGAGTGGTAGATACCCTGGAAGGGAGGGATAGGATACAGAAGGACTTAAACAAATTGGAGGATTGGGCCAAAAGAAATCAGATGTGGTTCAACAAGGACAAGTGCAGAGTCCTGCACTTAGGATGGAAAAATCCCATGCACAGCTACAGACTAGGGACCGACGAGCTAGGCAGCAGTTCTGCAGAAAAGGATCTGGGGGTTACAGTGGATAAGAATCTGGATGTGAGTCAGCAGTGTGCCCTGGGTGCCAAGAAGGCTAATGGCATATTGGGCTGCATTAATAAGATCATTGCGAGCAGATCACAGGAAGTGATTATTCCCCTCTATTCGGCATTGGTGAGGCCACATTTGGAGTATTGTGTCCAGTTTTGGGCCCCCCACTACAAAAAGGATGTGGACAAGTTGGAGAAAGTCCAGCGGAGGGCAACAAAAATGATATGGGGGCTGGAGCACAAGACTTATGAGGAGTGGCTGAAAGAACTAGGCCTGTTTAGTCTGCAGAAGAGAAGAATGAGGGGGGACTTGATAGCAGCCTTTAACTACCTGAAAGGGGGTTCCAGGGAGGATGGAGTTAGGCTGTTTTCAGTGGTGGCAGATGACAGAACAAGGAGCAACGGTCTCAAGTTGCGGTGGGGGAGGTTTAGGTTGGACATTAGAAAAAAGTTTTTCACTAGGAGGGTGGTGAAGCATTGGAATGGGTTACCTAGGGAGGTGGTGGCATCTCCATCTTTAGAGGTTTTTAAGCTGAGGCTTGACAGAACCTTCGCCGGGATGATTTAGCTGAGGATAGTCCTGGGAGGACTGAGGATAGCTGAGGGGGTTGGACTAGATGACCTCCTGAGGTCCCTTCCAACTCTAATATTCTATGATTCTATGATTCTATGAGCTCGGGTTCCTGTACCAACCACTGAAGGAGTAGCACCTGCGACAGAGAATGGAAAGACTGACTAGGGCTGCTGAAGGAAAGACTTCAATATCCCTCAGAGGGGAACCCTGAATGACCTGGCCAGAGGACTGAATCATGAAGAAGATGCTGAGGTTCCTGGAGTCAGAAGGGCTGCAAACCAGAGAGAGAGAGATGGAGTGATGGCATGCAACTCTGTGAATGGGCATTGACCTGATGAGCTAATTCTCAGAATGGCCAGGAGGAGATGCCAGACTAGTGGTGAGTGGTGCACTCTGTGACAGCATCACAAGTAAACTTACAATTGATTAGATAAATCAAATATAAATGTAAATATGAAAAATATCATATCAAAAAATCATATTCATAGTATGTTGGATGACCTGCATAAATTGAATAACTAGTGCTAATCAAGGCTTAGGTTATAGTTTATTTTACATGTCAAGAGTATTGACTATTCCAAGGGGCTTGTGATTACCATAAGCTCTGCCTTCCAGCAGAGGGCAACAAAAATGATTAGAGGGCTGGAGCACATAATTTATATAACATGACTGGATTTATATAGTCTTCAAAAGAGAAGTGTGAGGGAAGGATTTGATAGTGTCCTTCAACTACCTGAAGGGCGGGTTCCAGGGAGAATGGAACTAGGCTATTCTCAGTGGTGGCAGATGACAGAGCAATAGTCTCAAGTTGCAGTGAGGGAGGTCTAGGTAGAATATTAAGAAAAGCTTTTTCACTAGGAGGATGGTGAAGTACTGGAATAGATTACCTGATGGAATCTTCATCCTTAGAGGTTTTTAAGACCAGGCTTGACATAGCCCTGGGTGGGATGGTTTAGTTGGGTTTGGTCCTGCTTTGAGCAGGAGGTTGAACTAGATGACCTCCTGAGGTCCCTTCCAACCCTAATCTTCTATGATTCTATAACACAATCCATCAGAGGCAGTGCTAGTGAAGAGATTCTGTCTGACCAAGTAAGTTGTGGTGATTATTGCAAATAATGCTTCCATTGGTAGATGGTGCTATAAATCCCAGCTTAACGTTAAACTTGTTACTCTATGCATCACAGTGCTATAGCGCTGCCGTTATTGCTCAGTTCCAAAGGAGGTCCACGGAAGAGTTCAGTCTAGCTGGTTATCTGCTAGGAGCTGGAAGATTATATTAGTCAACATTACTGTACGTATAAGTATATAAAGGAAAACAAACAGATTTTTGAACTTGTTGAGGTATGCTTCCTATAACTAAATATCCATTCTGCTATTTTTGGTCAAATCTGGTCTCAGCCTTTGAAGTATCTGCCATGCTTCAGAGGGTGTTTTGCAAAATCTTGTGGAGCCTACTAAATCCATAGTGAAGGTGGACAGGTATTTGATGCTGAATCTGCCATTGGTCCCCCTCAAGATCTGCTTTATGCCATTGAGTCCAGCCCTCTTTTTGTTAAGCTCAGCTTAGAAGTCAGGAAAAAGAGCAATTTTGTGGCCTTTATACACAAGCGTTTCAGCTTCTCTAGCTGCATTCATTAGCATTATCAGTATCAGTAAACGTCAGCAGCCTCAAGGGGATGGATCTGGGCTAAGGTTAAGATTTTAGTAAAAGTCCTGGACAGGTGATGGGGAATAAACAAAATTCACGGCCCATGATCTGTCCATGACTTTTATTATAAATACCCCTGATTAAATGTTAGCTGATCCCAGAGTACCACTGCATTGGAGGATCCTGGGGGGTGATGGCTGGTCCCTGCTCCACCCACTGCTCTGAGGCCCCTGGGGATAGCTCTCCAATGACCTCTGGGGTTGCCCCTGGGGCTGCTGCTCTGGCCACTGGTCAGCCCACTCAGGATCCTTGGGACTCCTGCTTGGGTCATCCCTGGAGCCAGCCACACTGGCCGCTGCTGGAGCAGCAGATGTGGCTGTCCACAGCTGTTCCAGCAGTGGCTGGTGCAGCTGGCTCCGGGGCCACTTCAGCAGTGGCCAGTGGGGGTGGCCCTGGTGTGGCTCCAGTAGCAACCGGTGTGGCTGGCTGCAGGGCCACTGAAGAAGCTGGCCGTGGGCCTGCTTCAGCCACCTCAGGCCACCTTGAGGTCAGCCACACTGGCCACTGCAGATATAGAAGTCGTGGAGGTTGTGAAAAGTGTTGGAAACCATGACATCCGCAACCTCCATGACACACTCACAGCCTTATTCTGGGCTTGTTAGACTCCTGTCTTCTATACCAGGCATTCAGTGAGCTCTTTCAATATCTAACGGGGCAACTGGAGATCCAATTTAAGTATGTCAGGGAGCCGTCTCTGAAAAAAGCTGTTAATATCCTTCCCCTCTCCAGGCTAAGTAGTGCCCAGGAGGCGATGGGAGTTTCTTTGAGATCTATTTCTAAGTCTCCCTGCTTTCCTTCTAGTTTGTCTAGACTAAGCTTTAAAGAAGTAATTTCTCCTTTAATTTCACTTGTTTCAATGGTAGTTGTTTGTAGCTCATTTTCCAAATGAGCCATTTGGGATTTTACATCACATACGTCTTTAGGGTTTATATCACATAAATCCTACCAGCATGTGATGTACAATCATTTTATATCACATACCTCCTGTCGGTCTGTGAGGAATTCTTTCAGTGCTGCAACATCCTGGGCTAGGTTCTGCTTTGGCCTTGAGGTCCCTCCTTCAGCTGCTTAGCTGATTCAGGCTTATTTGTTTTGTTCTCTCTTATTTTTCATTAGAATCCATATTCAACAGGTTGAATTTTATCCAGGGGACTAACTTGAACTTTTATTACAAACTTATTGCCAGTTTGCTAAAGAAGATTAGATTAGATTAGAGACGACTTGATATGTGGGGATTGAGGAGGTCCGGGACTAGGCAGCCACCTTCCGGGATTTTTCTTTTTAGTAAACATAAAATATTGTAGTCCTAAATTGTGAAAATTATCCATGATGGAATATTTCTATATGATCTAAATAGATCTAAATGATCTATAATTTATTTTCTACTGAAATCAACAGTCATTTTACATAAACCTTGTCAAGATGTGAACAGTCAAAGTATAACCCCTGTAGGCAACATTTATATACCATAGATGAAATAAACAATGTCCACTGAAAAAGCATGTACCATTATGTTTTCATGGATCTGATTCCAAAAACTAACTGCAACAAATTATTAAACATGTATTTTCTTCCCACAAAACTCTTTAGTGGTTCTACACATATGTTGGATATTCTTACAATGTGCTGCAGGCCAATTATTCCAATCTAGCATATTAAAAAGATTTAATATCTCATGATTAATAAACTTTTTCTGCATAGCTCTTTATGGCTTTTAGTAGCTCAGCTTTCTAAAAATGAATTGAGGGCCAGGGACAGTATATGGCCTATCATAATCATAAATTTAGAATCTTGTTTCTCATTTTACTTTTTAAAACTGGTACTTTATCTTCTTTATCAGCTCAATTGCTAATGTATTTCTTTAGTTGCCTAGGCATAATTCTGTTAGCTATTAATCATGCTAGTTAATTGCTTTTGAAATTTACAATTAAAATATAGCGTTTAAATACACCATGCTACAAAATGTTTTATTGAAATTGAAAAAAGAGTCCTTTTCAAACCAATGATGAACTAATGTATATTTCAACAGAGCTACATTTCAGAATCCCCAAAACTAAACATTGGTCAAACCTAGAATCTCAAACTTAAAGCCTTTCAACTCTCAAGAAGTTTAGATAAGAATCTCAGCATCTAAAACCACCCCTACTAGCTCCTGGTTGGATCCCAAACTGTTTTCTGATGTGATTTAGGTGATTTAACAAGAAATTAAGAGAGCTTGACTCAAAGAGGCAGAAATGTCATAAGTACAGTTCAGAAGGTCTTAACATTGTCAGATTTGAAACCAAGCTGTAGCCACAATTCATTCTTGAACCTAAAACCATAACCTTGGCCAAAATCTGAGCCACGGTAGATCTCAACATGAAGACTTTGGCCCAGCTTTAGTCAAAATGGATAGGAACTGTATCCCCATCTTTCCATAAAATACAAAATTCATTCAGCCCAAGAAAAGTGTTTTTAATTATATAAAGTGCTCAATTACATGTATTTGAGTGGGTATTTGAGAAGTACCCACATTAATACCTTTTCGATTAAACATTTTTTGTTAAACTGCTTTTGATACAGAATGTTATACCCAAATTCTTCTCCTATCTAGAGTCCATGTGACCCCATTAGCCAGTGAGATTGCATGGATATAAGTAAGGGCAGAACTTGGACTAAGGCTCAGTGATTATAAACTAGTGTGGTTCAAATTTCTTTGTGTGCTACAGAGCAAGTTTAAGATTAAGAGATGAGAACCAACATCAGGATACCCAAATGTCAAACAATAAACAAATTATGTTCATGTGGATGGTTTAAGAATGTTGCTTTTTTCAATTCTGTGTTTTAGAAGTCGCTTTTGCCAACTCTAGACAGACAACTATTTTAATTTCAAAACTAAAATGTTGCTTGACATTAACCATTGAAGAGAATTAAGGCATTTTGAGAATTATAATGGGGAAAACAGTTGGTTCATACTACCTTTCAGTCCGATAATTAGCGACTAATATATAGAACATTAGTCTTAATCCTGGCTTCTGTAACCTTTAGCATCATATATATTGGAAATAATCCACTATAGATTCTTTAATGAATTTATTTTGTTTATATTTTTGAATTTATTAAATGCTAAGAAATGCTAGTTACAAAAAAATCAGCAACACTGACAGTAATTAATTAATCACTAATTAAACTAAGAGACTTCTTTCTTTTTCAATGAAGAATGAAAGGCAAGAGCATTCATTATTCAACCTATTCCCTCAGGAAAAGCTTGAAGTTTATATTCTACCTGGCTGTCATACAAGCTCCCAATGAAGGCACAGTAAAGGAGCTTCTACACCCATTTGCCTGGTGCTTATAAAGGCATAGGGAGGATGTGGGGAGATCTGAGAGAAATTTTTCAGAAAAATAGTTTAGTCACCATAAAAATGAAGTTTCAGTCAACCAAAAGTATTTGTGAATTCAGCATGAGTACTTTTGGCCATAAATAAAATGGCCAGAGGAGGAGGCACAACGCTGATGGTACAACATAACTCCCCCTCCTCTGCCTGTAATATTTAGCTGAGTCATTAGGGCATTCACCTGGGATGTAGTAGACCTCAGTTCAAATCCCTACTTCGGAATAGACCCAAAATGCACTTCTTTGATTCACTGAAAATACCTTTAAAAAAAACCCTCAGAGTTGATTTAACCCAAACTAATTCTTTTATTTTTATTTTCAGACTTGCCACGGAAATAAAAAATCAATTATTTCCCAGTTCCCTATGAGGGGAATCAGGGTCCCTTTCCACCATTACTTGGGCAAGCTACATGGAAAGGGTAATGAGCTGTATCCCAAGAAGGGGCATACTGGGAATGCAAAGCCTTTCCCGGAGGCATCCTACCTTCACGAGGCAGAATGCTTAGTGGTACTCCCTCTGGAACAGAGTGACTCTGCATCTCCCTTTACAAGTGACAGTGCTTACAAGGTGAAACCAGGCCCTGAATAAATAAATGGAGTTTGCTACAAGGCCTGAAGGAGTAAACTAGACTAATTACCTATAGGCTGCTCCTAGAGGGGAGCCAAGTGACCTGATAAGGCCTAATGGCGGATGAAGGCCAGCTGGGGGAGGAGCTGAATTAGTCTTACAAAGAGAAGAAGTTGATGGTAAGAGAGGATGCAGAGGATTTCTACCCACTCCCGAGAGTGGAATGGAGTTGGCTAGGGATATAAGAAGGCGTTCTAGGGGAAGAGTAGTTCCTGGGATCCTACTTTGGACTAAAGACTCTGCTAAGAAACTGAGAGGGGGAAATGGACATGGGGAGCGAAGGAAGTTTCAGTGATAACCTGGAGGCGAGCCAGAAGATAGGGAAGAAAGTTAGGAGAGATCCCAGGGGAACAGCCTCAAGGTTGTATTGGGCGGGGTTGGGGCATTGCACTAGGTAAATCAGGTTAATGGAAGGCCACAAGTGCCGATGAAGTTTTCCTGTGCTAGGCCCTAGCCCTTGTCTACCCCCACCTTCTCTCACTCCCCGTCTTCCCCTCCTTCTCTCATCCTCTTCTCTTATCCTCTGGGTCATGCTTACACCGTTTCGCAACCGTAAGCTAAATTAAATTGGCTTGTACTGGAATTATTTGGGTTTGCTTATCAGTATAAGATACAGTGCATGTGCTATATGCTGTTTGCAGCTCTAGTGTGTGCTTTCCGCATGATCAAAGTACCCATTGGCTACCCCTATCCCTGCTAGCCAATCACGAGGCTGGTTGCAAGGCGTCAGAAGCATATAATGGTTGTAGCTGCTTGAAGGAAGGAAAGGGAGGGGGGACGAGCCCCCAGTTGAAATTAAATAAGGTATAAATAAAGTTGTGGCTTGCTCCTTTGGTGTGCAGGATTTGAGACAGACAGTCTCCCTGCGCCATTTCAGATCCTGAAATAAACAGCTTTTGCAAGGATTTCTCTGTTTCGGTGTGTGACTGGGCTGATTGCACATCGGGCTCAAACCCAAACTGTTGGGGCCTCACTCGGGGTCCTCCAGGACCACCAACAGTTGGATTTGTGGTTGCTGGGCATACGGCCCCTGGTTTTTAACCCATGGTAGTCAGTGGACCTACCAGCCACTAGGAGAGTGGCACAGACTGGTCTTGGTCTCAGGTGGTGTTGTGATCAGTGTGTCTAGTAGGAGTTTGGTACAGCAGAAAAAGAGGATTCTAGCCAGAGAGCTGTGTCACGAAGAGGGAACAAAAAGAATTCAGAGAGAGAGCGAGAGAGACCATGGGGTCAACAACTGAAGGAGGGTGTGTTCGACCTGTCAAGAGCTAATCCCCAAATGAGCCACAAGGAGGTGTCCCAACAACAAGTAGAAAACTCTGTGACAGCCATGTGCCATAAACGTAATCAAACTCAGGCTTTGCCCAACAGTGGGAAATAACAAACTGCTGAGACAATCATCCCCCGAGAATGCTCAGCCTCTTGATGTACCAAGCTTTAGATTATCAGATCTAGCTCCACCAATATCACCTGTGTACAAAGACAGAGGCAGTCTCTAAGGTAACCAGGACTCTGGCCATGAAAGGCTTGAATGTTCAAAACTATAAATGGCACCTGAAAACAACTTTGACCCCCACCCTCACCCCGCCAAGTAGCTTATGGACCATGGATGTGCCCAAATGAAGTTTGTCTTTTTCCGAGATACATTAGAAAGCATGTTTAACCCCATTGTTTGCCATGATATGATGCTAACAAACTGTTCATGCTGTTTTCTATGGTGGCTTGGGAAAAGAGTAGGGGACCTCAGCTCATGTGTTAGTGTTGCAGTTCTCTCACTTCTGTAAGGATTCAGGCTGGTAACCACAGTCGTATACTGCAAAGCTGTAATATCACTTCCCTCATTCATTGACTACTGAGAAATTCTCGAGGAAGAATGAGACATCAGCATGAATACAAAATTATTATTTGTATTATTGTAGCACATAGAAGCAAGTCCTCGTTGTGCTAGGCACTGCACAAACAAAAAAACATGACAGTCCTTGCACTGCAAAGCTTATAGAGACAAAAGATGGGTACAGGAAGACAGAGAATACAGGGAAACAATGAGACAATATTGGGCAGCATAATAAGTAGTGGTCTCAGCACTGAAACCTAAACACTGTCCAGTTTTTCATTGTCCTCACAGCAAAGTTGAATTTTAAGGAGCATTTTGAAGGAGGATAATGAGATAACTCTGAGGATGTGTACAGGGAGATTCTCCCAAATATGAGAAGCAGCTTAGGAGAAAGCACATGAACCGGCTCAGAGAAGTGAGGCTGAACAGAACATCTCTTCAGGCAATCACACCTCTGACTATTAGTGGGAGAGGCAAACTACAAGATATTGCATCTGATATTTCCACATTTCCAAATAGGGGATGCAGAAATACATTCAGCATTTGTCCCTGTTCCTCTCTCCACAGCCCACATAGTTTTGCTTTGGAGGAACTATGTACAGATGTGCCTAAAGGGTGAGGTGCGGGACAACCACATGATGAAACACAATGTCATATCTTCAGTATCTAACTCAATTATATAAGGCGGACTTTCTTAAATCAATATCCAAATGCTATTCTGAAGTCATCACAAAACCTGTCTGATAACAGAAATACACGTGTGTGAAGATTGTTCTATAAAATGTAAGATTTAAATCCACTGTCAGTGCAAGTCAGTGGAGCAGGCATTTGGATGTAAAACAGACAGTAAACCATCTTAATGCAAATGCACTATTTGAGGAAAGGCAAGGTAATGTCAGTACAAAACTATGGAGAGAATCACAGATAGCTAACTTGGAGTAATCACTGAAGAGAAGTGTGTGAGAAGGGAAACGTCATAGCTTAAAATTAACTGAGTTTCCTTTCTTTTAATGGCTATAATTCAAAGTTTGACTTAACACATATTTTTATGATAGTGTTGGAGTTTGTGGACGTTTTTAAATGGTTATAGCCTTTAAAAAAATCCAGGACTTTTTCAATAAATGTTATTTTTTTAATGTTGGTATTTGACACAAACCAAAATTGACAAAGATGTGTGAAATTCTGAATACGTGAAATCTCAAAATGAGGTGTGGAAAATTTGGGGAAAACTTCGGGGGAAAAAATTTGGAGGATTCAAAAACCATGAGAAACAAAGTTTGCATGGAGGGGAATGTAAATGCATTTTTTTCTTTTAAATTTTTTTTCAGTTATTTTAATTAGTCTTGCTTAAAAAAAGTGCTTTTGTGAATGTTACTTCCCACTAGAATAAGGTGATAAATGAATGATGGCAGTTGTGGTATTAAAAAAAGTACAATGAAGGTTGCCAGGGCTCCACGCATAGTCAGATACATTTACTGTGGCAGACAGCATGGGCAGGTAAGGTAGTGCCCTACACTAGGACAATGTGCAAGCATGTGGCAAATTGAACCATTTCAGCTGTGTTGCAAGAGAAGATCTCAGATTCTGAGGTTCTACTAGATTCCAAACTTTCACACTTTCAAGCTTGGACAAATTAATCTTCTCTCCTACACAATTTATTAATTCAGAACATTTTGTAAAAAATATTGAAATGCAGTGCATATGCAGTGTTATTGCGTCATGGCGAGATTATTAAAAAAGAAACACAGTGGTGTTCTTTGTCCATGTGTTTCTTTCTTTTAATTAGAATTTTCTTCCATTTCATTCATTAATTTTTGCCATCTCTAATCCTAATCCTGCAAAGACAGTTCTTAACTTTAACTATGTGAGTAGCTCCATCGTACTACAAGGAAATTACATAGTGGTACCATGTTAAAATGGGATTACTCATGGGGCCTTATTTCCTTCTTAAAATAAAACTGTCTCTGCTTTCAGGTGGCAGGCAGGGGTTAAACTTCTATTTGAGTCTAGCTATTAAATTACTCATACTTTATGTGGGTCCATTTGAATCAGGGATTCTGAGCATCTACAAGAAAAAAAATGTTTAGGCACTTACAAAGGTGAAAGATTACTGTGCTACAAACTGAGCTATTTTTCTTCTTTATATGCTTTGTGAATTATCATTTTAAAACTAATAACTGGTCAATAATATCGTGGTGAAATGTATGTAGCAACATTATGTGTAAAGTTATGAAATCCCCCTGTCTGATGTTAAAGGCACATGTTCAAACTCACGCAGTCCTGATTAGGTAGAACTGGTCAAGCAGGCCTGTCTCACACAAAGGGTTGTTTGTTTCTCTCAATTTGCAAATAAGCTGTAAACAAAGTCCTCAGACCATAAGAGGGGGAAGAAAGAAGACAAAGAAAATCTTCATTTCTGCATACACAAGTGGAAAGAAAGAACATTAGGCTTCCTTCCTCCATCAGCCTCCAACGTCTTGATCTCACCTACAAAAAAATTTAACTAGGGGTCATGCTCAAGAAAATGTTTTTCAAAGGATGACTGAACTATAAAAATGAGGGGCAATACACCCCAAGTTATTTCTCCCTATCCATCTCTCTTTTCACCTAAGATGTCAAAAGAAACAGTCAAGAAACAGAGCCATCTTCTTTTTCTGGGTTACTTGGGAGCAGGCAACACTCACTGGTGTGCAAGAGCACCTAAAGTTGCTGACAACAAAGGAGATCCTGAGTATCCCAGTGATGATGTAGGATAGGTGGGAATCCTCTGTCCACCCTTCTGCTGCAGTCCCTTTACTCTTAAAGGAATTTAAAATTGGTGGTGCCTCCTCCTGGCCAGCCCCTCTACATGCTCAATAGCGGGCCTTGGGAGCTTCCAGGACTAAACCTAGTATAATAATAATAATAATAATATATGACATAGGTCTAACTCAACAATTGCAATTATGCAAACTAAACTTCCAATATACTTAAATTAGAGTTAACACACCTTTACTTAACGAGATAAGGAAATATGGCATAACAGACTGAAATTAAATATCACTATTTTTTTAAATCCACGGAGCAGTTGAATAAATCAATTAATAAAAACAGTGTACAGTAATAAATGAAACTTGTCTAGCTGGCATTCACACTGCCACTATTTACCCCACCTCCAGAGTGTACACGCCCTTAGAGTTCAGAGCCCTTATCCCTTGCTTGCATGGGCGTGCTTGAAGATTTGAAGAAGGAGACAGCACTCTGTTGGTTCAGCATATCAGTTCAGCCAAGGTATCAAGCTGAAGATTTGGAGTTGGCCCAAACAAATGTCAGCAATCCTGGCCATGCTTGAAGGGCCTCTCTCTCTGCCTCTTCTCAGGCCCAGTCAAAGTCTCTC
Source organism: Mesoclemmys tuberculata (assembly GCA_007922155.1). NCBI lineage: Eukaryota > Metazoa > Chordata > Testudines > Chelidae > Mesoclemmys > Mesoclemmys tuberculata. The sequence goes on along the minus strand of ML675601.1, from coordinate 103,828,503 downwards.
TCACTTCCTTTACAAGCCCTGCCCCAAACAAAAAAGAGGTTATACACAAGAGCTTGCATCTTCTTGAGTGACTCTTATCAATCTATTGTCCGTCATCATCTGCTAATCAGACCGAAAATATAGTGGAGAATTATCTCTTTTTGAATCAAGCCACACACACCACCTTCACTGTAGGCCCACCTCAGTCAGCTCCAGGCTCAGTCCCTGCCCTGGCTTGGGCAATGCCACCAACCTCCGAAGCTCCCTGCTCGATCAAAGCTCAAGCAGGCTCTCAGCAGCAGCTTTGGGACCCCAGCAGCAGTCAACAGTCTGCACCAGCTTCGAGACCCCACCTCAGGTAGCAGGCAGCCAGCAGCTTCCAGCCTCGGCCACGCTCCACCCCAGCACCAAAATGGAGCCCCCACATGCTTTTCTCTGACTCCATGGATGGGGAAGAGTCTCTCACCTTTTTCCTCAAGGCATCATGAGAGTTGTAGTCTCCCAGGATCTTCCCAACTGTAAAACTCCCAGTTAAGTTCCAAGGCTCTTGAAGTACAGGGTGCCTACACTAGTTTAAGTTTAAGTCTTTATTTCTCTTGTAACCATTTCTGACTTTAGTGCGTCATTACTTGTACTCACTTAAAACCTATCTCTTTGAAGCTAAATAAACTTGTTTTATTCTTTAGTCAAAACTAATCTAATGTTGTGAATGGTGTAGATAATTTCATTTAAAGTGGAAAATTGTTGTATATTGACCCTTTAAGGGGCAAAGGATCTATGTGTATGGCCTGTCTAGGAGAAGGATGCACAGTGCAAGACACACATTTTAGGGAGGAAAATCTGGAACTGAGAGTGTGTTGAGGTCATCTTGCATGTGGTAACCAAGTCTGGTGGAAAACAGAATGTGACTGGTTTGTGCTGACAGGCTGCTGGGGTCAAAGCTGCTGGACCAGGGCTATAGCTATACACACTCAGGATATTTTTTTTTGTGGGCGGGGGAGAAAATAGAGGGGAGAAAGGAGGGGAAAGAAGGTGGCCACTTCCTCTTTCCCCCATCCTGAGTGCTGCTGAGAGCAGACCAAACCGGCAGAAATGGCCAGTGGAGTCAAGAGGGAGGCTGCCCAACATTGAGAGAGGGAATGGGAGGGAAAGGTCAGCAAGAAAGCAACGAGCACCAGAAGAGAAGAGCCCCAGTAAATGGGGATCCAGTGCTAGGGACCCCATTGGCTGGGTTGCATTGTCAGAGGGGTGCCAGGAATAGAGCTGAAAGGGAGAAAGTCCAATTCAGGAGGGACAGGCAAGACAGGGATTGTAGGAATAGCCACAAAAGGGACTGTACCTAGAAAGAGGTAAAACAGTGGCATAAGAGGGGAAACTAAAGGAAGAACAGTACAGTTAAAGAGGAGGAAAATAACTACAAAGTCTTTCAGTAATATAAGAACTAATAGAAAAACATTGTTAGAAAACTGTAAGAAAAGTGAAGCAGGAATGAAATGTAAAGGATATAAACTGTAATAAAGGAAACTGCAACTAAAGAGAGACAGACTTAAGAAATGAGGAGAAAATGAGTTATAGCAGAATAAGAAAATAGTAAGGACAGTAAAATAAAACATCCAGACAGCATCTTAAGGTAGACCAGGTGACGTGACAGGAATAGAGGAATTGTTACAGACCAAACAGATTGTAAGACAGAAAGGAGCAGATTATTCTATCAAGAGGTCAACACATCAGATTAAGGGATACATGTCTTTATTTAAGATGGAATTCAAAACAGTACACAGAGATTGAATAAGAGCATTGCTCAAAAGATAACTAAACTTCCTAAGAAATTTTTATCCAAATTCTGATCTTACAGAGGCTGAAAACTGAGCAACTGAAAAAGAAATGTATAATGGTGGGGTTTATGTTCTTGTGCATTGCATTTTCTAAATTCTGAATTCTGTTATTTCATAAAGGTAAATTGTTACCTATATAAAGTGAGTTTCATTAAGATAATAGTTGATATACAGTAGATAACAGTACTAGGTTACAGTAGCTTATGGTGTAGGCCTAAGTAAGAGTTCCTGCTAAAACAACTAAATCTGATTTACTTGTGATTATTCCCCATTTAACTAATGTCTACTTTACCCCCAGTTGATAGAGAAAAAAAAATAATTTGGCTGCTAGATTGCCTCTGTGTCTCCTTATTGCACTGATTTAGACTACCCCTTCCACTGGGCTTCTTATAACGGCTTTTGATTGCATTTAGCAATAAGGGTATGACAAGTGTCATAGATTCATAGACTCTAAGGTCAGAAGGGACCAATATGATCATCTAGTCTGATCTCCTGCACAATGAAGGCCACAGAACTTCACCCACTCACTCCTGTAATAAACCTCTAATCTATGACTGAGTTATTAAAGTCCTTAAATCATGGTTTAAAGACTTTAAGGTATCAAGAATCCACCAGCAAGTGAGCCGTGCCCCGTGCTACTGAGGAAGGCAAAAAACCCCTCCAGAGCCTTTGCCAATCTGCCCTGGGGGAAAATTCTCTCCCAACCCCAAACATGGCAGTCTGTTAAACCTTGAGTATGTGGGCAAGACTCACCAGCCAGACACACAGCATCACAACCAGTCTTGAGTATGTATGGCTGTGATGCTGGCAGAACAGGTGCCAGCTCCTGCCGACGCCCCAGGTCAATTCACTTGTTTATTAGTATAGATCAAACTGACTGTTAAATGCATTAGAGTGTATTTGGTATTTAAACTTCATGAAAATGAATTGGATGTTATTTGCATTGTTTTCACTTATCTGTATCTTATTATAATATAATAGTAAATATCTAATTGTGTACACCCCTGTGACTAAACCCATCAGAGAAGAAAGAAGCCTTGTTAAATGCAGATGGAGATCTTTAACAGAAACGTGATCATAGTGATGACTGGAGGTCAAAAACTAAAAATGCATTCCTCGCTGTCCATCACCAAAGGGAAAGCCCACTTAGGGAGTGACACTGTCAGCTTCTTCACTCAGAAAACAAGTTATAAGAATGGATTCATGGAAATATCTTTCATCTCTGAACCGTTGGTATTCTAACAGGGCAGAATAACTGAACGAGAAGATGGAGATCCCCAGAGTTATTCTGAGTAGCCCGGCGTACCACATCTCTGCTACCATTTGGAATTACAACCTGAGACTTAGCTGTACATATATTTTCCCTTCTTTAACATCTCAGTAACTCTCATTACCTTTTCTTAGCTAATACACCTTGTGTTAGTTTACTACAGAATTGGCTGCCATCATTGTCTTTGGTGTAAGATGTAGAGTACCAGTTGATCTGGGGGACATTAATGCTCTCTTGGGACTGAGGGAAACCTTATATGATGTGATTTTTTGGTTCAAGTGTCCTTTTATCACAAAGCCCAGTTTATCTGCATGGTAAGATAGACTGGAGAGTCTGAGGGGATTATCTGTGACTCCAAGGTAAGACTGGTATAGTGATCCAGGAGCTCATATTTGATACTGGCTTGGTGAAACATAATTATAGAATACACCACCACTTTAGGGTGTCTTCTGTTTTCTGACAATATGCCCTGAGGTAGGCACACTCAGCTGTGAACCACTCCAGGCAACATGACAACAACCTAACAGGAAACATCTACAGCAAGTCAGTGAGTGGTGAGAGTCGACAAGATGCTGATGGAATGGTTTAGAATGAACGTAGGAGTGAGACAAATGATGCACATCATTGTCAGATTTGTTCAGCTTGGTATTGAAAGCAGTAATAGCTGGTGCACTGAAGAGTTGTTATATAGATGAACAGAGAATAACTTTAGATTTGTGGACAATACTGACTAATAGCATTGACCAAGGAGGATTTACAGAGAAAAACTGACAAGGTAGATTAGGGAAGCAGCAATTTGGACTGAAGATCTGCAGAGAGAGGACAAATATGTTAACTGGAAGACAAAGAAGATCAAAGTTGGACAAAGAAGTACAAGTGGAAAAAATTGTGTACGTTGGATGCGTAGTATCAAAGAATGGGAATTGTGAAGATGACGTAAAAAGAAGAATCAGACTAGCTGCTGTTGCATTCAGAACACACTGCAAGATCTGGAAGGCTAAAGACATTCCTATAATATGAGACAATTGTCCTACCAATACTGCTCTACAGGTTGAAATATTAGAGCATGAGGAAAGCTGATGAACAAAAGTTACAGGAACGTTTTGGCTGTCGGGCGATACTGAGAGTTTCAAGACTGTAGAAAATAAAGCCAAGTGATAAGAAAATAGCTAGGGCAACAAATAATACCTTTAACATAAGATTCAAGAAAGACAACTGCAATGGTTTGGAGGCCTGTCAAGAATGTATCCAGAAAGGATATCATACATAGTGATACTTACCAGAAGGCAAGGAATTAGAAATAGAGGTAGGCCGAGAATGCTTTGAACAGAAACAGTGAAGAATAACATAGAACAATACAGGTTTGAAGATTAACGAAGCTGTGAAGCTGGTACAAGACAAAATAGTGGAGAGAATTCCTTTGGCCCCATCATTGTTTTGCTGACACATGAGAATCAAAGAAGACTAAAGTGTCATTTATCATCATGCCATCATAGGATCCATTTGTGCCACCTATTTAAACATTAGAGTTTAATAATTTTCCTCCCACTTTATCTAATTTCAGTGTTTCAAAGGTTGAAAACATAGGACCAGCTCCTGCAAACTCACAAGAGTAGTTATTACTTAGCAAAATAGTCCCTATAAATTTCAGTGTCACTGTTGCATGATTAAGGGTTGGAAATATCCAGCTCTGAGATTGATAAAAACTTATTATGGTCCAATGTGATTTTGTTCATGAATTCATTAGCTCTAATATTGACTGAAGCATTGATTAAAAACTCAAAGGCATTTATATTATGTGCAATGTTTATCTTGTCAGTAAAAGTGCTATTAATTTCTGGATGAGTTGAGTAAGTTACAGATTCCTCAAAAAAATCATTGCAAATTGAAGTTTGAGACTGACTTTATTTTCTGAAGTAGAAAAATAAAAAGACTGAGTTTCCAGATCCTAGTCCCATTTTCTTAACTAAGGTCCCAGTCCTGTGTGGGATCCATGATTGTGGACCTCTTTGCCTCTGCAGTCCAACTAAAGCTACTGGGATTCTGCAGGGGACCAAAATAGCACAATCTGGTAGCTTGGAGTTTAAGCAAAATGTATAGAAAAGTTGCTGTTAAATAAATCTTGTCTTTAAGAAAAGGAGCTGCTATGGAAATATTTCATATTTTTAAATATATTGGTTTTCTTGATTCAATTTAGATTCCTTTCATTTTAACTCTATGTGAATTAATTTCTTGTAAAAAGATGCTAGATTGTCAGGCCTGGAGAAAGGGCATCTGTTAATCCACAGAACAACCAGAGCAGAGGCAGTCGCAGTAAGAACTTTCCACATTGTTTCAACTCTGACCACTAATTTTAATGAAAGCAGTGCGGCTAACTCCTCTGCATGGCTTTGAGAATCAGTCAATGTGATTAGATCAAATTGTTCTATTTAAAACTTAGTGATACAGCGATTTGACAGGAACTGTTTTATTTAAATCTCATCCTGGATCTGATCCTTAGTTTGCACAAATTGCTAGCGCGAGGGAAGTCCATGGAATTAACACAGTTTACTCCAAATGAGGATCTGGCCCATAGTACCTGTCATTTCAGTTTTTCTGAATTTTAGTTTTACTTTCAGAGCACACAAGATGTCCTGGATGCCATATTAGCAGTAAGTGTACCCTCTCTTTTGACACTGCCACTGATATAGAATTTGCAGCAAAGATTTAATTTTTTAAAGAGCACATGGCAAAATTTATTTTGCTTCTTTTTTTCAAAGAATAACTTTAAATAGCTCAGACATTCACTTTACTAAGGATCTTCCAGGCTGTTTTCCAGAGAATGAAAGCTCAAACCAGCTTACTGTACTAACTCCAGGGTCTAGCATTCCTGTTGAATCAAATGAAATGTATTTCTTCCACAGGTATGATCTTAGGTGGTGTGCTTGATGAACCATTTAATAAAAGGAAACATCCTGGCATTTCACCTGGTCATTAGACAATCTTGAGGGTAAGGACTATTGAAGAACAAGTGAAATTTTTGGGTATCATGAGAGTTAGATTGCTAGAATTCCATAGCTGAGCAGGACATATAATATAGTTGTGTTTGAAGACAGATAATGGGTGAAAAGAGAAAGGCTATTGTAGTATTGTATTGATAACACTGTTTCTAGGGCCAGAGGGAACTTTGGAATGCAGAAAATTTTGCCATGACACAAGTAGGAAAAAAAAAAAAAAAACAAGAAGGTTAATCAGGTGCCTGTTGGAACAACTATTAATTCACAATGTGATCCAGAAGATTGTCTGCTCAGTAAAGTCAGTGATTTTTTGTTTTCATTTTAAATACTTGCCTGATGGGGGAGGAAGGCTGTATGTTTTTATCATATGTCATAGAGCTTGTTTGTTTAGCTTTGTGTTAAGATTTTAGTCATTCTATAATGTCATTTCCCTCCACATTTTCGCATTTGCTTTTTCCTTAAGAAATTTGAGTGATCATAGAGCAACTTGTTATGAAATCCTGGGATTGGAATCCTTATGCAGTCCATATGAATTAAGAAAAGAAAAAATGTATGTCTTGACTGTTGTCTCTAACTTGCATCCAACTTGGATGGCTGAGAAGCTACCACTCAGAAGGGGCAGTTATCTGGGCTATGACTTCTCTTCTGCCTCTTTCCGATGAGGCAGCTCATAGAGATAATGCATCACAGCCGGGGGCAGTTTCTAATTACTTGGAGCCCAGGACAAATAGCTAGGCTCTGACTGCACCTGGGGAAAGGGATCAACAGTTTCCCATGTGCTTTGGATTACAGTGAGAGTGGATGGAGTTTTAAGAGCCCTGAAAATCCTCTTTCTGATTAATTCTTAATGCATGGCTCAAGTTAGCAAGAAGGAGGAAGAAAATGGGTAAAAAGCATGAGGACAAGAAGGGGCAGGGCAAAGCTTTGATGGGGTAAATGGCTATAAATCATTTAATCATTTCCTACCCTTTCGTGGGCATCAGGCATTGGTGCACCTCGGCGCCTCCTATTGTCTGTCCGTGGAACATAGCATTCTAGTGTCTGGTGGACTTTGGTTTCATTTTGGTTGTTGGATTTAGTGTGTGGGTACTGGCTGGTTTCAATTTAAGTGACTTGCCCAAGGTCACAGAGCAAGTGTTCTGTCCTTGTAGGCTGAATCTGCACTACAGGGTTATGCCAGCCTAACTTGGCCATTGTAGCTATGCTGGTATAGTGCCCATAGAGTAGGCATGGCTGTCTGGTTTCCTGTGTATCATAAGCCATTACATTGTTGCTATCATGGCTGTAGCTATCTGTTCAAATGCTGTATGTGTCTGTGTTTTATTGCCATATATGAGAAACTAAGCTGCTGCTTTGCTAAAGGAATGTACAGGGAAGTAGGAGGGCAGCCAACCCCCCCGCATTTATCAGGAAGAAGCAGAGCAGACATCACTCTGCATAAACAGGGAAGTGGGCAGGCTGCCAGCGCCCTTGGGGCGTCGAGTGATTGGAACCACGTCAGGATATGATGTGGCAGCTCCTAAATGGTGTAAGATAATGTATGCATGTTGTAATCTGCTTGGCAACACGCCCGTAATAAAAGCCCCCCGTGTGCTGAACGCGGGGTTGATTCACCACGAGAAGTTGTCGGTTTCGTCACTTCAGGATTCGGACTCCGTGAATGACCCCATTGTGGTTAACCACAACCACATTGCATTTCTTCCAGTTTCCCCAATATTTGTGCAAGCAAGACTAACACATTCCAGGATCTGTTCTCCTATGCATATCTTTGAATCTAAAGGAGAATACATAAATAAAGTCACAACTATGATTCTCAGGGGAAAAAAAAATTTCTATTGGTCTTTGTCATGTTTTGATATCTCTATTTCTGCTAAAAAATATGAGATTGCCAAGCAATCAAATGTTAAGAAGGTAAAGCTTTTACTGGTATTTACTTGAGCATTTATTAACCTTTCTAGATAGTGAACAAGGGTTATGAAATATTTACTTAAGATAATGAAATGTAGGTATGATATGACACACAGTTGGTCTAATCTATACTGGTATTGCATTGATTAGATTAAATATAATTGTTACATTGTGAAGAATTAAAAATGAAAATACTTTGCAAAGAGCAGACTCTAAGGTTTCTTCATTCTCCATGGAATATAGCATCTGGCTGGTCTAGCAAGTTCATGTCTCTTTGTCACCTTAACATATTGACTTGCCTAATAGAATCCCTGTAACATATTCCTGGTACACTTCTGTCAGCTAAGCTTCACCTCAATACCTTTCAACCTGCAGAGGTAGGAAAGATAGGCTATTGAACAGTGTACTCGATTATCACTCAGAAGACCTAAGAGTCAGTTCCTAGTTCTGACACATTTCCTCTGTTACCATGGGCAAGTCACTTAAGCTAACCTGTGCCTCAGTTTCCCTCCACTATCACAGGGCTGCTTTGAGGATAGAATCCATTAATAATTGTAAGGTGCTCAGGTCCTAGAATGTCCAGGGCCATGCCAGAGCATGGAAGAATATTTTAACTGAAGAAACTCTTGATAAGACTCTGATTCAGTCTGGAGGGCTGACTGGGAGGCTGAGATCTGTGTTGTTAAAGTAGAATTTTAATGGGTTTATTGATGTTCATATTGATGTATTATATTTTACTGTACATTTTAATTTTTTAAAAACATGGGGCATTTCAGTCCAAAAGGCTGAAATATCTTGTCTGGTTGTATTGATAAATATCTTGTCTTGTTATATTGAAAAATATTAATGTGGAAGTTAAAGACTGTCTTCCAAGAAGAATAACTCTCCACTGGACATTGCAAGATGAGAGACAAGACTAGACTCCTGAATGGAAGAGATCAGAGTTACGGGAGATCCTCCAAGTGATTACTGACCTTTCAGCATTTATTACCCAGTGGAATCATAGTTTGCATTTCCATCACTCTTTTCATCCAAGGATTTTTAGCATTGATGCTAACATTATGGACTGACTTTTCACACAGGCTAATGGAAATCAAGAGTAATTCCACTGAAGTGAATGGAGTCACACCACTGTAACTGGATGTAAATGGGGAGCATCCATCCCTCAGAGGGACAAATCCTTCCCTGCACTGCTCTCAGGATGGCACAGGTATGCATCACCTTCTATGTAGAGCAAAGGCATAATCTAACTTTGTGGGACTTACTGTGAGGTCTTATCCAATCCACAATGTAGAGAGAAGAATACAATGGACAGCCTATGGTTTCAAATTCTCCATGAATTGGAACCTAAACCAATAGTCCTAGTGTCAATTGAATGTATTCATGGTTTTGAATAACTTGCACAGTATTATATAGCTTCTGAACAAAGATTGATCTCTAGTTATTGAGGGGTATTCTCAATGTCTCCCAACATGAGAGAGACATTCTCAGTGTCTCACCGGTTTAAGACTTCCACCACAACTTTTTAGAGAGATAATTAAGTAACCACATCAAGAAGCATTTCATATATGATCCAACAATGTCCAAAATGCAAGGGAGTATGCAAATAATATTTTTGCACATTGTCAGTAAGGAGAGAATAGTTCAACGGTCCATTCTCTATCTTTTTATATTAAATATATTATAGTATTTAAATAAAATGTAATGAAAAAGTCAACCCAAAAGTAATCTAAATGATCAAAGTTGAAATGAATTGGTTTCAAAGAACACCATAGAAATAAAATGAGAAAATCAAAATTATTCTTTTCTATTTTTTCCTATAAAAATATTCCACAAAAGTGGCACATTCCCACAAAACATTTCAGTTTCAAGGAAACTGTATTTTTCACTAGAAAACTGTTCCATTGAAAACGTTTTGACTAGCTCTACAAGGGAAATAAAATTAAATTAACTATCCAAAAAAAAAGAACTTGAACTGGGCATTCCAGCCAAGCAGTTTTTCCTCTGCTTTTGTTTCCATATGAAAAATCATTACCTTTTAAAAGGCAAAAATAGAAGCAAATGGTGTAACCATAGAAACTCTCTCTAGTCAGAAGTAAAATATATTTAGAATTATACTACATAGAGCCCCAAAATATCCACAGTTATTAGTGAGCAAAGATGACAAACATGAATGTAATTCTGTCTTAAAATAAACTGTCGGGAAAGTAATCACAGGTCTTAAAGGAGTCACCTTTTGAATGTGCAAATCCTTAATTCCTCTTGCAGAAAAGTCAATATCCTCCTTTGCAGCCTCAGACCCTTTGCATGGAAGAAATATAACATCATAAAGTCAGAGAAGCCTGGCATTTGAGAGGAGTTATCCTGCAGGTTACACTCTTTTGACTCCCAATCCTGCTTTTAAACTGATAGTTCATTTTTCTGCTTCCTACACAAATGGCCACAAGAGCATTGAAGTTTTACTGAACAATATTCAGAGCTTGACTACAGATGTCATGAATGTGTTTTTGCAGCTTCAATGGAGCATAGGTTTTAACTACCAATTATCTAGTTGTTAGTTAAAGAGCCAAAGTCATAACTTACACAGCCCAAAAATATAAAAGTTGTTTCTTATCATCCTTTCTTTCATTCCTCCACCCTTTCAGATTTCACCTCATCCTGCTTGTTCACACATTTTTTTCTATTTTTACTGGCTTGAATAATTAGTAGCTTTCTCATTTTAGTGTTCATTTTTCGGCAAACAGTATAATTTGTCTTGTTCTTATTTATTTCCACCAGCATAGGATGGGGCAGATGACTAGGCACTAGAAGTATGGATAGCAAGCAGATGAGGCAAGGACAATGTGCAGTACCATCCTCCAACTCATGCTCTCTCCTCACCCAGTCAGTCACTGCTAATCCCTCCACTCTGTTTACTTGCAGAGTGACTAATACATTGTGCATCCCCACCATTCGTCCTTCCCCCCACACTAACACCACTCACTGCCGACACCGTTGAGATGCCCAACATACACAGACCTCACCTTCCATTCACTCAAACATGCCCCCATTCCATCAGTGTCCCACCCACATGACCGCACTCCCTACCAGCCCTGCCTCCAAAACACATGCCAGCCCAGTTCACCACACTGGGATTGCTCTCCTGGCAGCACCAGTAAGACACCAGGTAAAAGGGACAAGGATAATCTGGAGCCCTTTTTTCCTGGTCCTCACCAAGGAGCCAGGGCTCCTCTTAACAGCACACAGGAAAAAGTGTAATCTTCCTTTCCATGGAGTATTCAAGACAAGGGGCCTGGGGGTTCAGCAAGCCAATGGGCAGACATCATTTGCAGTAGACTTGTATGTGTGTGTGTCTTCCCCTTGGCTAGCGCCTTCTCCTCTCAGCCAGTATCAGGCTGTGGAAGAGAGAAATTTAACATCAATAGAAGCCTAGGACACTTTGCAGAAGCTGCCACTGTGAGTTTCCCCTGGGAAGAACTTGCCTGAAAGGGGAGAGCAAAGTGTGAGGAAAGCCAGGTTCCATCCTCCGTACTGTGCAACAAGCAGAGCTGGTTGCTTATGCAAAGAGGAGTACGCTGTACTCCTTAAGGGGCACTCTGCACTCCTCCCAGTGCATCTGGAGCTCTGTGGGGCCCCTTGCTGTAGGCTGCGATAACTACCGCCCTCTTACCTGATCCGGGAACTTCGAAGTAAATGGGAGTTATGATAATGGCTTCAACAGGGAGAGGATCAGTTCCTTAAGTAACATCGCATCTCAACTCAGGGTCAGCAGGAAAGAAAATATGCTGCCCCCATATTTTTGTGCAGGTTTTGGAGCCCGTTGGACTAAGTGAGCCCCAGTAGCTGTTACCCATTTCAACATTAATGGAACTAATCTGCCAGATTCATATTTAATTCAAGAGGGATCAGCCAAATATTAAACATGACTAAAAATCTCACTAATGCTTTCTGACTGTAAATACCATTTAATGCCTTTATGGAATAAGTCTAAACTGCTACATAGCGTAGTTGAGCAAATCACCTTTGTGGAACATAAAACCAGTGGAGTCTGAAACTTATATTGGCTGCTGCTGCTGCTGAAGTCACTGATTAGCAGAGATGGCAATCTCATAATTTGCAGTGGGTTTGGTTAGAGATAGGCAACATGATTTGGATAAAATTCAAAACCAAACCTTTGAGAGGAGCGGGGCTTCATGGTGAGAAAGAGGAGCAGTTTGTCAGCATGGGGCACTTCTATTAGGCATCAAAGAGAGCTGGATGGGGGAGAAGGGGAGAATCCAAACTAATTCTAGAGGGGTAGCCATGTTAGTCAGTATACAGCAAAAACTATGAGAGTTCTGTAGCACTTTAAAGACTAACAAATTTAATTTTTGCAGGCATAAGCTTTCGTGGGCTTTAACCCAGAGTGGGATGCTAAGCATAGTGGGATGCTAAGTCCCATTTCAGTGCCTTAACCACAAAGCCAGCATCCTGATTGGGGGTGGGGAGGATGTTGGGTAAACCACAACAAATGAATCAAATATACTCAATGACTATTAAGACCTCAATATTAAGAGAAATTCTAAATTAAGGCTGAATGTTCATCTTTTTTTTTATAAAAAGTGTTTACTGAATTTGACATAAGACAAAGCATAACACAACATAACATGAGGCTACCAGCAGAGAAGCTGGGAATGTTATAGTCTGACATGAAATAATTGCTGTGAACTACTAAACTCAATTCTCTAGCTAATTTACATTTACACACATTAACTCATTAAAAGGCAAATTAAAACCCTTGTAGATGAGAGCCTAATGATGAAAAGATTTATAATGTATAACATGTATAAACCATCCATTTTTATCAGAATTTCCAAATGAGAGTGGGGAGTGTCTCTAGTATGCAAATGAGTTTGGGTTCCAGTCTAATAAAAAAATTAACTAATCGAAAGTTTAGCATTGGACGCTGTGTCCAGTGTCCTTAACTTACACAGGAAATCAGGTACTTCATCAGGTTGCCATTTTATCTTAACAAACTAGTTTACATTAAAGGGAAGACTTTGTTTTTTCTTCTTACCATTCACATCTTTTCAGAGGAATGGCTTGTAGATCATTAATCCAGTCTTTGAATGACTGCCACTGCTCAGATTTCCAACTGCTAGTTATGTACTCTTTGGCCACCATCAAGGTAGAATGAATAAATTTTGTTTTATATTGATGAATTCCTTGTGGAATCCCACAGCTCCAGAGGGCATCTTGGTGGAGGAAATGGTTCAGTTCCACTGTAGACATAGAGGCTAACATAGGGCTGCCCACAAAGGATGCAGAGTCCTGCTCTATACAAGCTCTCTGTGCAGCAGGGTGGAAACAATAAGACATGACGGGACAGGAGGGGCCAGAAGATCTACTGCTGCACAGATCTTCCCATCCTCCCACACAGATCCAGGGGAATTGTTTCTGTTGTTCTTGATACATGTTTTGCTGTTTCCCAGTATCTAATTAAAATGGGACAATACCAAATGGGCAATTAGAGGTGCTCTTAAGTCTCACCTCTTTGACATAACAGTGGGACTGCTGGGAGAAGGGAAGCTATTTTTTGAGATGTTAAGCACAGCCTGTCACATGTATAAAAAAATAAATTTAGAGTCTCGTGTTACATTTGAGATTACGGCATGTGCTTCATTCCATGAGGATTCTTCTCACTCAGTAAAAAGAAAAAACATACAAAGTCACTAATTTCTATTTTCTTCTTTTTTTGTATTATCCACAGGGACTAGAAATTAGTATTAATATGTGGTGAAAATGTTCATTATTATCTCTTATTCTTAGCTGTTGCAGCGGTGTTGTACATGTGATGGGCTGACTCTTAGACACAGTGAGATTGGGGAATTAAATTTGTATCTTGATTTGCATTTATTGATTTAGCTCAGACCCTTATCAGATTTTGAATGTGTATTGTGGCAGTTGAGCATGATCTAAAATTCTTCACATATCAGCTTAATGTTCTAGGTTTAACTATGCAATATTTTTTTCAACTCACTACTTTGTAAAACTCTGAATTTTCATTAGATCAGAATTTTGCAGTTTATTCTAAAAATAAATTTAAAAATATCATCCATCCCAAATACAATTTTGGAAAAACTTTTTTTTCATTATTAGATGTTCCAATTCAAATAATTTCTAACCATTTGCCCTAACCTTATTTTGCTGAATTTCCTTTCATACCAGCTTACTGATATTTATACTTAAAACCCTTTTGTATGGCAGAATGGATCTTTTTCTTATGTAATACTGTTTGACAGGGAGAACATACAAAACAGAGCTCTTCTCCAAATGTTGTCCTGGCTTCCTGTTCACTTATGGTACAAAGTGAAGATGTTGATTTTGACCTATAAATAGTTTATGGATCCAGCTTACCCAAAACTAGCACTTCCTGGCAAGCTACTGATGCACTCATGTTTTAACCATCTGGGAAATGGTGATGGGGCACTTTCTGATACTATTGAACTTTAAGGCGTAGTGTGATTCTTTCACACATTCACCTGAGGAAGCTCAAGGTGGTGACAAGGAGAATGTGGAGTTTGGGGTGCTGGGAGTACCTCTAAATAATAAATTGTCTGTTCATTTTATTCTTTGGTATATGCACCTAGAGTTAAATTCATCTCTGTGCAGAAGGCCAGTAGTAGAGTTTATTAGACAGGTACTTTATTTTAGAAATAAATTAAATATTCAGCACTCCGAACTTAAATGGCAAGCTAAAGTGCTCTTGGTGTGCTGACTAGAGCCAGACAAATATTTCTGGATGACTAATTTAGTCACTGAAAAAATACAGTTTTGAGTCAACCGAAAAAATATTCACAAATTCATACAGAGTTCACCAAATAGTTTTGAACAAATCAAAACATTTCAACATTTTTGGTAATGTTGTTCATTGAAGCAGAATGATGTAGCCTAATTATTCAATTATTTATAAACGGTAAAACAGCTTCAAGAGGAGAGACTGAGAAATACGAATACAAGGACACCCTATGGCCCACTGGTTAAGTAGGGCCTAAAATGTAGGAAACCAAAGTTCAATTTCCCCCTTTTGCCTGCTGTAGAGCGTTGAAGTTGGGCTAAAGCTTAGAAGGGAGTTGGCTCTGCTGCCTCTTCCCATTCATGAATCATTCTGCTTGCTTTTGCCAACATGCTTGAAAGTCATGACATTTTTCATTTTGACATTAATATTTTGATCCACCAAAAAAAAAAAACCCTGAAAAATATAGTAATCAGTCTGAACCAATGTTTTTTTCAATTTTTCAAAACTCACAGTGAACCAGAAAAAAATTATTTGCCCAGTTCTAGTGCTAACATTCATTATGTGGGTGGTGTTAAAACTGTGTAATAAACTAGATGTTTTACCTGAAATAGTCAACTAATATCTGTTGAATAGTTGATTTATGAATTTTACAAGATTACTTGCCTAAATTGTTTTATTTTTATTATTTATTTGCCCATTTTAATTTCAACTATATATCCCATAATCTTCACTTGAAACATGTCACCTGTCTTTCCAACCTCCCAACCCCACCTCTGGAAGGAACAAAATCAGTCAATGCATCAAAAACAGTCTGGTCATAAGTGTTTGCAGAATTGGAGATATAATCCCTAACATTTCTTCAGATAAGGAAGATTATCCATTAATTCAAATGGCATGGAAAAGGAAGTCCTGAATTGTATCTATTGCTTTTTTGACTCTAAAGTATATGTGACTTACAGGTTCAGTAGTGACATAGGGTAGTTGAGGGAAAATGCTAGTAAATGGAGTTTACCTATTTTTTATTTGGGGATTATGGAGGTCAGTTTAGCTTAGTTTACCCATATCTTTTTTTTTTAACCACTACACCACTGATTAGAACATGCAGAGAATAGACTGTTGGATTAATGTTCAATTGTCAAAAGTAAAAATGTATTCCAGAAGGTGAACATTTGGTAACAAAAGGAGGCATGTAATTCTCCTCCTCTACACACATTTCAAGAGTGTTACATTTAAATATTTATTCACAAAGTTTTATATTGGCTTTAATATTCCTGAATTAGCCTTATGCAATACCAAATAAGCAAATTGCTAAAGCAAAAATAATTTACATTGCTAATACTTTAAGCATTCTTTTATTAAACATTGTATATAACAATGATAAAAAATGTGGCTTATGGCAAATACACAGAATAAAAACTGTTTGTGCCAGGAACAGCCAAAGATCAGCTTGTGTTGAATGAGTTGAAATTTTTCTATATGATGGGGGGCAGTTGGTAAGAAATATAATTTATTTATTTATTTTCTACACAAATGAACGTGCATTATTCAGAAATGAAACCTTTTGTCTTTAATCTCATGTACTACTAAGAGAGCTAGTAGCAGCACATACCATACAGCTTTAAAACCATAGGAATAACAGCAAAGCAGCGGTGACAGGTGATCTGTAAATAGAATGGATAATTTTTGGCCTTTGCCTCTTCTGCCAGCCATGAAAGAGAAATCCCATTAGAAATTTTCAGGGTAAATATCTACCCTTGTATTCCTCTCTTCTAACTCGGGAGGAACCCAAAGTCTTCTGTTAATAAATCTTACATTTTTGTCTGGATTTTCTCCTGTACAGGGCCAACAAAGTATGATGATTCCCTGGCTCAGTTCCCTGTAGACATCTGTCCACATTTTGAAGCTGTCCTACACAGATACTGAGGGCTCATCTTTAGCACCTTGACTGGTAACTTTAGGAGCACCCAACATCTTGTAAGTATATTGGCTAATAGTGGGGACTACACCGGGGACCACCTGAGCTAAAAATATTTGTCTTTATAGCTGAAGTTAAAACGTCAACATTTCAAGCAGATAATAGTCAGCAGTCCATAGCCTCTCTGGATAGTGTACAGCTGGATTTACACAACAGACACTGACTAGTGAGTTACACATGACTGAATTCTTACAACTGTAGTGAAAGATGCAAGTACTCAGCTCTTCTCAGGATTTGGGCCATGGATTTCATTGGGAATTATGGGTGCTCGACACCTCTCATAATATCCATTTCCCATTAATTCTCATAGCAAGAGAGCTCTTTTGTAAATTTAGGACTAGGATCCAGTGGGATAACTCTAAACCTCTTGTGTGTTTTCAAATAAAATGAAATGCAAATTCAGATACTATGGGGATGCATGCTATAGAAATGCCAAATTAATTAAATGCCACACCAAATAAAAATTGTAAGTATTTTATATAAATAACCACCCATAGGAATTTATAGGTCTTAAATTAGCTGCAGCCTTTGTTTGAATTATGCAGTCCTGATCTTCAACTTTTTAATTAAGTTTTCGCTTTTCCAGTAATTCTCAATATGTTTCTGCTGAATTCAGGAATCAATTGAAATACTGTACAAAAAAAATGTAATTAAAAATAGAAGATCAGAGCTACATAATTCAAACAAAGCTTGTTCCCTAGCTAGTACAAAGATCTGGATCTCTTCATAAACTAGGCCCATTCAAACCAAATTCATTTGAATATAGCCAAATGCAAACTTTTATAGATCTACCAACAAGGAATATATGTCATACCTACATAATGAGGAACTGAGTCCTAGAAAGCAATGGTTTTGAAGAGGATTCACAGGGGGTAACTGAACATGAGCTCCCACTGTAATGCTCTTACAAAATGGACTAATTTAATTCCTGGAGGTCTAAACAGGGGGCTAGTGAGTATGAGTGGAAGGTGATTTTACCTCTGTATACAGCGTTAATGACTCCCCTACTGGAATACTGCGTATCGTTCTTGTGACCCATCCATGCCCAGGGTAGACCACCTGAAAATGCCAAGGTCAGGGCAAACTACAAAAGAAGAGCAGATTCTCTCAACACTGGTTGAGAGTGGGGGACACTGAAGTCAGACTTCCCAACTAGCCACAAACAATGCTTCTGATTCCTCACAGTGGTTATCAAGAAGCTAACACAAAAATACATATAGGCTCCTTTACTGCACTTCATTCTTTGGCTCCCAATTAGCCACTAGGTCCAGTAAAGAGATAAGTTATTTAAAACTCTGTGCTCTTTACCAGAAAGGTTCTCCTGACCCCAAAGGGCCAGCCATAGTACCAGATCAACGTAAGTATGGATCTTACCAAAAATACCACACTGCCAGCCAATCCTTTAGCAACTAAAACTAAAGTTTTATTATACAAGGAAAGAAACAAGCTATAAAAGAAATGCTAAATGATTAAAGCACTCACATATATACAAATGATTGGAAAGTCCAAATGTATCAGGTTTCCAGTAGAATTGTGGAGTTTGCAGGTTTAAATAGTCCCTGTGGTGTACATCTAGTACCTGGATGGCTCTCAGGCCTTTGATTCACAGCTTCAGTTGTAGATGAATTGATCCAGAGGAATGAAGACTAAATAGTCCAATTGCAGAGTTTGTTCAAATTCTCCCATGAGAATTGGCAGGGTGATTCCTTTGTGCTGGGATCTCAATCTTGCGATCCAAACTTTCCCTGACAAGCTTGGACAGATTTGAGATGAAAAGGATCAGTCCACTCGAGTCTTTTATAGATCCATGAAGGCTGGCTGATATTTTCTTGACAGCAGGTATCTCCTTGAACAATTAATGGATGATTACTTGGGACTCTGAAGTACCATCTCCTATGTCCTGAGCACACTGGTAACTAGTTACATTAGAACAAGGTAATTGGCCATTTATAACCATTCACAGGCATTTACTAAAACTTCAAAGAGAAATACAAACAATGGGATTGTTATATTCAAAGTGCATCTAAATATTCATATATTCCTTTTGAACTCTTAATCAATAGTACAGTGACAGACAGAAAAGTAGTTTATCTACATTGCTAACCTCTAACAAGAGATACACAAATAACATCAAATAACTATCAACAATACACTTGCATATCAAAGCTAGTCTACTTATAAGGAATGACCCTCACTAACATTGTATTTTCCTATAATATATCTTGAAACGTCAGAGTTGGGCCATGCAACTTGCAAAGTTGCTTGGCTTTTTTGGCCTAGTGTCACAGTTCTGGCATCCACATTTTTGAAAAATTGGAGAGGGTGAAGAAAAGAGCCACAGAAATTACTTGACAACTGGGAAAAATGCCTCACAGTGAGAAACTTAGAGAGGTGACTTGATTACAGTGCGTAAATATCTTCCTGACAGGGAGGAAATGACAGGTACTAAAGGGCTCCTTAATCTAGTGGAGAAAGGCATAACAAGAAGCAAAGGGTGGAAGCTGAAGCCAGAAAAATTCAAATTAGTTATTGGGCTCAATATAGGAATAAATGGGTGAATTTTAATGGCAAGAAGTCAAACTAGATGATCAGATGATCCTGTCTGGCCTTAATCTCTTTGATTCTATGAGTATGAAAAAGTCTGTAAAATGGCATGCTGATCGTTGTTCTCCCATATTGTCTTCTACGCCTAGAACATCATCCATCATCTATCATCCAGTCTGGGGCTGCTCACAGTGTATACACTTAAGTATGTGCGTTGGTCAGTGCTTATAACACAATTCACAATTTGTTCCACAACTTATGTAACTAAATAAAGTCACATTACAATTACAGCATGACGAGTCAACTGTAATATTAGCAACTGGCAAATCATGTCTGTAGGGTTCGGAAGAATTTGTCACACGGAACAAGTATAGTTGGCAAGGTTAGGCCCTAAAAATCCAGTTTAGGTTGTGAGCAAGACTAGGCCTGTAATTGCTTGTGCGGCCCTCCGTAGCTTCAAGAGTTAAGCTAATCTTTGTCTGCTGTCTCGGTACAAAGTATGTTAGCTGTGTGGAGATTGTGGGAGATAAGCAGTAGCATCCTGTGGTTGTCGCTTGCAGCGCTTGTTGCCGTCCACAGGACGGCAAAGCATCTAACCACAGGATGTTGACCAGACATTGGCAAAGTGCAGCTGCCTTCTATTCTCCGGTCTGTAATTATTAACCAATAGGCTAATGAAAAACAAGTTTAGGACCCAATCCCTAGTCGGGGTTGAGAGCTACGTATTGTGTTGCTAGGAGAAAATTTCTGTTAAGGCAGAGGGAGACAGGGGTATAACAAGCACCCCCGGGGACCACTCGGTGAGCCTCTCCATGGATCCGTCAAGGCCTTACCGGAAGCCCCAGGCAGGTCGGTTCTCTGGTTGCGACTCACTCTATTGCTTTTGGTAGGTGCTTTCTTCCTATGCTTTGGGATAGCTGGAGGGGGTGGTTGCTAGGGCTACTCCTTTGGAATTGTGCCCAGTTTCTGGTGAGGTTACTGGAGGGAGCGATTTCTAGGACTACCCTTTTGAAATTGTGCCCAGCTTCTGTTAATGCAATAAGACACTTATACTTAGCCATTTTCCGCTGTCGGTCTGCCTCCTTCCACCACCGAGATAATAAATTAAGAACCGTCCGCCCCCGTGGAATACAATGTCAAAGTTGGTTATGCAACTAGCCTGCATTGCTAATTTTACAATCATACAACTCAAAATTCACATTTGTTTAATATTCAGGTATTTGAGGTAAAAATGCACTCTCACAAGTATTTACACTAACAAACTCTGAGTACTTGAAAGTTCTTAGCCTATCTTCTAGTATTCTGAAGTTTAGAGAATTTATAATTATTATCTCAAACTAACTCATTATTCAAAGTTACTCCACATGTTTGTTGCAATATGGATTGACTGTATCCAATAATCAAAGTTTGAACTGTATTGACTTAGTTGTCTCACAAGTCAGATGGTTTTTGACCCTTTGCTGGGTGAGCATAATTTTAACAAGGGCTGATCCATCTTCCAGAGGGGTCATTGTACTAGCTTTAAAGAGTTTTGGACCAAACCCATAAACCAGGAAAATTGACTTAGAGAAATACCTGTGACTTTAACTTCCTTAATCAGAGATGGCAGTTTAGAGAGAAGTGAATAAGCAGACTTAGGGTTCGTCTATATGGTACATTAATGCACACAAGCTGGGGTGTAAATTCCAGTGTGCCCCAACATACTGCACACTAGCTGGTTTCTGTGGAACATGCACTAATTATTTCCTAATGCATGTTGATGTAGTATTGTTTAAAATAGAACTACATTCATGCACACTGGGGAACTATTACTGTTTCTGTGCGAAGCACTAGTGCACGCTAGAATTTACACCCCAGCTGGTTCACACTAACTCACCATGTAAACAAAACTATAATGAATTATACATATTTTCAGTGCTAATAATTTCACACATGGCTCTTAAATGAAGGGGTATGGTTAGATTCTTGTCTTACTCGCCTAACTTCCTCTGTTATGGAGCTGAGAGATTTGGAGGACTCCGCTAGGGTCCTATACCATGCAAAATGCATAACTACCAGTGCAAATACTTGAATATGAGAAGTTAAAATTCACTTTCTGTGAGCATCTATGCAAATAAAATAAAATTACTTGAATGTTTGCGGAAAATGATCAGATAAAATGGGTGCATGCACAGATAAATTTAATTCATTTTTAGAGTCAGACAAATAATTACAGAAAAGATATTGCAGAGCTCATCCCCCTCTAACAAATAAATAACATTTTACATCTGGATAGTGCCTTTTATCCTGAACTATCCCAAAGTACTTTGCATATCTTTAATCCAAAACATTACATTAAGAGAATGCTAAAGGCGCACATTTAAGCATCCAAATCCAAGCATTGACAAAGTAAAGGTAGAATGTGCAGCTTTAAATCTGTCCCCTTGTACATCTTAATTGTGATACAGTCTTAATTACATGGTCATAGACTATTTCTCAGATTATATTGGATAATATACAATTTTCTACAATATTAGATATACCTGTGTAGCATCCTTATTATATTCTACCGGATTAATGCGAGACAACCATCCATAAAAGTCATTTATCTAAAAAGTATACAACAGCCTGTAGGTTAAATGTAATAGGAATAATGAACGTTTCTTGATATGTTTTCAACTCAGTAACTGCCTCATCTTGGTGCCTTTCTAAAGTCCATGAGAAACTTTCCATTAATTTCAATGGGCTTTGAATCAGGTTGCCTGTGAATGGCACCCAATGAAAGCTGCCTGTTGGCTGAAATAAATTGCAAAATATATGGCTTCCGAATAAGACATATTACAGCAAAGCACTAATCACATGCTTATTAACTCTGAGAACATCTGTAGTCCCATTGGCTTTACTGCAATATTCAGTCACTTTTCACTTTTCACTGAGAGATGGGTTTTTTTGCTTTCTACTCATAACTATTTCAGTTCATAGACTTTCACAGGAATTTTTTTATAAAGTAGAAAATGTATTTTGTCCCCTTTTCTTATATTCAAAGATTGCTAAACCAGCTGTCCTCAAACGTTTTAGAAACAATCCAAACAAAAAATACAATTCATTTTTGAGCAGTGAGCAAACCTGGAAAATTTTAGCTCTTAAGTTGAAAGTTTAGCAAATTTATAAGTGAGTGTGTGATTAAAAACAGGAGATTGATATGGAAAATCTTCTGTGTCCTTTGCTATAGCTTCTCTGACCTTTGCTGCCATTCCTACTTTAATAGCAGTAATTTCAGCCACCACTAAAATATGTCATCCCTAGGGTGAAATGTGGCAGCTATATGAGAATGCATAGGAACGTAGGACAGGAACAGTTCTGTTTGTAACAAATGCTTTTTTCTCTGTTACTATACTACAAACCCCAATTTTAACAGAGTTTGATTTTCAAAAAAGGAGACCAAGTCTACATTTTGGTGCAGCACTTTATATTATCCTTATATGAAATTAACTTGAATGTATTCTGGCATCTCATTATGACTGGTAATAAGCTGATTCTCCAGATTCATCATCTGGTTATTTTCTATTTGCATGAATTTGCAAGTCCTTGTTTTGTAGTGTCTAAGTATAGGTTCTTCCTTCTCTTCATAGATTCCAACAAGGCCAGAGGAACCATAGGGCTGATCTAGTTTGGCCTCCTGTATTACACAGACCATATAAATTCTTCAAAATGCTGCTCTTTCACATAGTCTTGTAGCTATGGGAATATAGTACTACAATTTTATGGATCAGTGGATGTTATTAAAGCAGGTTTTAAACAAAATGTCTTTTGGCCAAACATTGAACTCAGATAAGCATGCAGCTCTCATAGAAGCATATAAGAGTTCCATCTTGAAGGGCAGAACTTGAGCCAAGGACACCTAGGAGTCAACTGATCAAATGGCTCTCACAAATTTTCTCTCAGCTGAAGTATACTGATTAGATAGATCATTCATGAGCGAGTAACAGTATCATTCCAAGTGATAACTGTGAATAAGAAAATTGTGGTGATTTTTGATGCAGCAAAGATTATTTGAGAAAGTGATTTGACAAACTTCAGAAGCTTCTGCTCTACATGCACAACATAGCCTAAGCTGTGCTGCTATGTCTACACTGCTGCACATACCCAAGTACTGGAGCGTGTTCATGCTTGTGCATGCTCCACATATCCAAGCCCGAGCATCCACATATTCTGTGCTGGACATGGGTATTATGTTGTGTGCATGCATAAACCCATGAACACAAGGAGATATTCTAGGAACCACTTTGTTGTAAGTTGTCAGTGCTGTTCCTTGCCTTGACACATGAGCAATGGCACTTCTGGATCACCTAGTCCCTCACTTTTTTCCTCAAAAATTGGGTAGAAGTAATGGGCCAACTGGATGATGATATCTTGCTCCTGCTCCTCAACACAGGAAAAAAGGTTTATGCAGTGGAGGATACCAGATACTATTTCAGTAGTAATTTTTGACTCATCGAAGAAGGCAGTCAATGAAGGTCTATGAAAATTAATTTATGTCATGATTATATTAATTGCTGCTGCTGTTGCCACGGTAATCCTTTCAGCTCATCATTGTTTCTGGTGCATGAGAATCAGCGTATTGTGGTGGGATAACTTCATTTTGGAAATCAGGAATGACCAGCTGTGACTGTGCAGAATTTCCACATGAAGAAACAGACCTTCATGTAGCTGTGTGAGGAGCTTGCACCAACCATCCAGCATCAGAACACTTGATTCAGAAAAGGTGTACCTGTTCCTTAGTGGGTTGCTATTTCCTTGTGGAAGTTGGTTACTGCTGACAACTATAGGTCTATTGCAAACTACTTTGGGGTTGGAAAGTCCACTGTTGGGATCCTGGTTATAGAGGTTGTGAAGCAGTTAAAAATATGGTTTACTCACTGGTGTTTGCCATAAGAAATGTTCTAGAAATAATAGCAGGCTTTCATGGGCCACATTTTTCAAACTGTGCAGGGGCCAGTCTTTGCCCAGCACAAGGGGAAAGTGAGTATGTAAACTGAAAATTTACTATTCCACCATTTTCCAAGAGTTAGTGGACCACGGAGGCAGATTCATGAATACCAATGTTGGGAACACTGGAAAGGTTCATAATGCCAGGATGCTAAGATTAGGATTATACTTGAAGGAGGAAGCTAGGATTTTATTCCTCAGAAATGATATTGTCATTGTCCACATACCCAGTCTCACCTTGGCTCATGAGATCATACCCCAACATCAATGGCCCAAGAAAAGGGAATTTGGATTCAATCTAAGTAGCTGCAGAATGATCATGGAATGTGCTTTTAGTAGGCTGAAAGCTCATTGGCACTGTTTGTGCACCCATCTGGATGCCAAAGTGGCAAACACTGTTTGTATGATCATGGCTTGCTGAGCACTGCCCAACATTTGTGATGGTAAAGGAATATTTTTGTCCCAAGTGGGCTCGGACATATCTGGTTTACAAAGTCTGCATAGGCAGCCAGACTCCATACATGTGCATGCTGATTCGAGGTCCAAGCTGGCAAAGAAAATTAGGGACACTATCTGCACACATTCTGGCACAACAGGGTGCCTTCTGACTAAAAAAAATTTCCCACTGCAATGATGCCAAAATTTTAAACATGACATGATCACATTATTTAAAAAGCATAGGGCCCGTTCATGAACCAAAAAACACACCTTAAGTTCACCACAAACAAATTAAGACATTTATTGAAACTGTGACACAGAAGGTTGACTTTGTAGAAAAAGGTGAAAAGAACAACTAAGACAACATAGGCCACCAATAAACTGCTAAACATTTAATCAGTGATAGAACATTTTTGAAGAAAGGACATATTTTGAAAATACACCATATTTTTAAAGAAAGGTATTGGTGAAAAACAATAACCTCTCCAGACTTTAACATCTTTGTGCCCATCCCCTTCCCTCCTCAGAGGGTGAATGAAGGGCAATAATAGTTCTTGATGACTTCTCCCACAGCTGACATTTTGGGACTCCTGCAGTCCCATCATTGTTCTCCTTCTGGTCGGAGGGGTATTTGGCAGAGGATTTGCAGGTCGAAGAGCACCCTAGGTGGCAGCCAGCAGAGATGAGGAAGTGGCTGATGGGCTGGTCCTGGGGCCTCAACATCAGGTGGACTCTGTATTGTGCCAGCTACCAGCCCTATTAGCTGCTCCATTAATGAATGTTTCCATTCCCTGTACCATCTCTCCTCCTCCTTCCCCCCCGCCAGCCTAGGTTATCTCTTCTCCTAAAAAAAAAAGTTTATAAGACTTTTCTTCAACTAAAAATCCCACTGCTTCTTTTCCTTGAGGACCTCAAATTGCTCCTGCATTCTGCTCTCCATCCCTCTCAGCAAGTCGTCTGTGACCTTTTTCCATGTTCTCCTTCCTTCTCTGGGGCGTGTTCCTTCCTTGTCTGCAAAATGTTTGCCCTCTTGGGAGTTGTAGGCTCTGCCAATGCAAACATAAAGAAACCATTATGTTTTGGGCCTTGGGAACAAGCTAAGAAATTCACCCACATAAGAGAAGTCCACAATTTCGATACTTTCTTGAAATGCTGAAAAGTAACTGTTACCTGGTAGCTCTGTGTTCTTGGGGAACCAGGGTGAAAAACCCCTATTCTCTCTCTGGCTCACCTGAATCCCCCCCAGTCTCTGCTTGAACCAGAAACAAAAGCTATGAAAAGGCTGTGGGAGACACACCTAAAACCCTCCAAACAAAGGTGATAGGATTGAGACAACTCCCCATGCCTCATCTACATAGAAGATGTAAAAAGAGGCATCTCAATTAGCACCTTGAATGAAGAACTGGAGCCTCGTTTACATTGAAGATGGAACAAGAATTAGCATGAAGAATGGAGAACCAAGCTCCAAAGCAGGAACCGCACTGAACTCTGGGATTGGCAAGGCAGGGACACACTGCATTATGGGAGATCTCTGCTCTGGATGTAAATGAACTCACACCTACACCCTTCCAGCTCCGCAGTTATCAGACCATTCTAGTATTGGTATGCAAAAGACTGAATCTGCCTGGCTGCATTGTGAGCTCCCCCAAGGAACATTGACCATAGCTGGGAGTGATCAGCTCCTATTGTCCAGCATAGAGAAAACCACCCTGGGGTACTTCATTGAGACATTATTTACCCACAAACAAACCTGGTTCTACAAAAAACCCCTACCCAAGTTCAAATCCTCTTTCTTGCTCTCCTCTTCTGATGCCTGGACCCAAATGCTTTCCTGACTGATCCTGTTGTGGGTTTTGCCTCTCACTCAAGTGTTCCTGACCCTAAGCTGAACAGCCTGTCTCCTGGGAACTTCTGAGCTGCAAGGAGTGGTGAGATTTCCCCCCCCCCATCTTTCCCATTTCTCTCTCTCTCTTTAATCCAGTTATAACTTTCTACTTTTGTAATCAAACCTGGGCTAGCCTTTCTCCAATACCCCGACTGTAATTTTGTTGTATTGTAAGTGTTAGATTGTTTTTCTCTCCTTGTATGGCATCACTATTAGTATTATAAGTTTTATACACCTGGCAATAAACTAACTATTGTAATCGAGCTGGTTGCCAGTTTCTCTCTCTCTAAATGCATTTACTCCTTTGTGTTCTTGGCTTCCCTGCCTTGCTCTGCAGCAACGCTTCTTTTACCTAAGCCAAAGATCCCTGGAATGCCCAAAATCCTATGGGGTTTGCTTATCAAGGGGGTTACTGCTAGAACAATTGTGTTGCAAAGAGGCATATAAAGGGGGTAGCTGAAAAGTGCTGCTCTGCCTAGCCTACGGAGTCCAGAGGTGCATAAGGGGAACAGCTGAAAAGTGCTGTTTAGAACCAGCCTGCTCATAAGTGCGCTCCATTCTGGTGCGGTGCAACGGGCACATGAGAGTGACAGCTGACAGTGCTGTGTCACCCAGCCTGCTGAGTTCAGGGACGTATAAGGGGTCAGCTGAGAGTGCTGATAGCCCGGTCTATTGAGTCAGACGCACTCAGTTAATCTGGAATGGGTGTGTGTATCTGTGGGGGGTTTATCTGAATCTGAAAACCTTAGGTCCTGCAGGATAGCTCCATTGGGAGGGGACTTGTAACCATATGAACACACAAGTAACACAAGCAGCACATTAATAGAATCACACCCCCTCTTCCAGGAAGGTAGCCCTAATAAATAAGCATATCTCAAAGCGACGGGCAAATCTGGTAACATAACTGTCTCAGCATCCTTCATTCATAAGGTGTTGGCAGCCTGTGAGCAGAGGCACATAAAGGTGAGAAAAGATTATTAGTGGTTTTAACATTTTAAACTGGTTATACCATCTGAAGGGATTGTGGAGCAGAGAAGAGTCCCTTACCAATTTACAATTTCTTTTTTTCAGGCTGGCCAACACTTGGCGAACATTCCAGTATTCAAAGAACCACAGTGGAAAAGAAGTGGATTTCCAATCCTATGCAGGGGATCAAGCACTCTATGCTAGAAAGATGTTTCTGCTAATGATCACGCTTCTCTGTGTTGCTAAATGGAGGGGGATGGTCAACTAGGAAGATGGTCTGAGTACATTTGCACTGCCTATGAACTTGAACTTGACAAGCCAACTGGAGTTCCTGCTGCAGGAGACATTTGCTGACATTTGCAGGACTGTGGGGGAGTTAGAATGGAAAGTGATTACGTTCTGAGCTAGAAATTGGAGATTACATGCCATAGGAGATCTGAACCAGATCCTCCATACTGCTGGCAGTAACAGAGAATTCTGCCTCTGTACCAGCATGATGACAGTGAGATCGACTTTTCCTGAAAATCCAGTTCCTCGCAGCAAGCTTTCACCTCACACACCAGGAAAGGAGCATTACACTCATTTTTCTATAACTGCTGGACTGGACACTTCTCCCTCCCAACCACAGCATGTTTTCTCTACCTTTTCCTTTCAGAAATATAAGTTTTAAACAATTTTGCTCCCTTCACCAAACCAGATCTTTCCCTTCTCTCCCTCTCCCTACGAGGAGAGTAGCTGTTCCTTATATGGGAAAAGGAAACGAGAGCTGACTGCTCACCCATTCTTCAAATTTGATATGCAATGAGGTCACGGCCCATTTTTTTTTATGGCAACAACAGTCCCCTAGTGGCAGAGTGTGATATCAACGTTGGAATATTTTGACTTCATTGCCTGACTAAACATCTTGAGGGAAAAAAGACTGAGTTATACAGAACTACCACAAACCTTTAAAGCATGTTTCTGTCATAAAGATAAAGGTTACTTCTAGCACGCTGCCTCTGGTAACATTCTGAAAGGTTGCTATAGCAACTTTTGCTATGTAAATTAGCATGAGCTTTATCACAAGATTTTTAGATTGTTGGATTTAAAAAAAAAAGGGAACAGCAGCTGAAGTGAAAAATGAACGATGTAAAGGGACCAATTAGTAGTCAGCTATGGTCCATTGACAACAAGGCACTAAATGATTTTTTAAAAACTATTGCCCTATGTCCATCATCTAATGAATACCGTAATTTCTC
Organism: Mesoclemmys tuberculata; assembly: GCA_007922155.1. NCBI lineage: Eukaryota > Metazoa > Chordata > Testudines > Chelidae > Mesoclemmys > Mesoclemmys tuberculata. The sequence continues at coordinate 103,799,723 of ML675601.1, read as the reverse complement.
GCATGCTTTTATTTTTCCTTTACACTAATTTTTCTAGAAAAAAGTAGAGATATTTTGGATAAAGATACCCTTGAGGATTAAAGTTGTTTGAAACAATCCAATTATGATTGGGAGTAAAGTATAATGTCTCCAAAATACCTGAAATCACTTAGAAACTGATAAAACCAGGGGAGCAATCTCACAAATTAAATAGCTTATTTTATTAGCACCCAAAAATGCTGATTTCTGATTTGCCTGAATACGTGAAAAATCACTGGAAGTTCATTTTCAGCACTATTGTTCTCTGAGTGATCAGTGGTTAAATGGCAAAAGGAACATAAGGGAGGTACACATTCAAATCAGTTTTCCAGGTCTGAAGAGCAAAAGGAATTGTGGCATTTTAAATGTCATGGGGCCTGATCCCAGAAGTTGGTGGAAAGGCTCTTATTGGGCTCACTAGAAGGGTTAGGAATCCTATAGAAGGCAAAGACCTATTGGAACAGAGGTTTGCATGGAGTACTAGCATTCTGCAATGCATTTACTCTGTGAACAGCTGGCTCCTTGTTTTCAGAGGAAAGAAATAGAACATTTGGGAGATGAGATGAAATGAAGAGGAAAAACTAGCAATTATCTCTTTTCTAAAAGGAAAATCAATATGTAAATATTTCCCAAATGTTAATTTTTCAGCAATTTTCCAATTGCTGTAGTTGTCACTGGGATATTACGCAGTTGCTAAGAGAAAGCAGGTGGGACAGGAGGTGATCTGTGTGACCAGGAATAGAAAAGCAGCTGGTGACAAGAGAAAATCTCTCTGTAAAGATGTGGAAAATTCATCCACATAGATGTGGACAATAGAAAAGTTTGAGAACTTCTTTGGTGAGTTAGAAAATTTCTTTCTATTAGAGGAAGATATAGTTCCTCCAACAGAGGATGTAGCTGATGTTAAAGATGCACTAAACTTAATTTTTGTCAAAAGTGCTTGAAAATCATTCCTGTAAAGGTGAGGTAGAAAGGTGTTGCTGAAACTTAAAAATATTTTCAAGATCACGAGGTAGTGGGGGAGGAATGGGACATGTTCTTGATTAAAATATAATGGAAACATTTGTAGTGAAATTATATGACCATGGACTGCATTTCTTAAAGGTGGACGGGAATCTGGTTAGATTTACCTTGTTGTTCAATCCAGTTTCACACAATTTCAATAGGCTAGTCTCAGCTAGTTCCTTTCTTATCTGGTATTTGATGAGAAATTGTAATTTTGCTACCTAGAGTTTTGGTTACCTGTTAGAAAGCACATCTGGCACTGTGTTGCATGGTACATCTTTGGGGTAGGTGGGTGTGACACGCTGTACCCCATGCACACCCTTATGGTGTGATTTGTGTATCATTCATGTTCAGCCTTATAGTGTGGCTGTATATGGTATAATGCAAAGTATATCATGGAAGGTGTTTTTGGAATGCTCATGGCATACTGAACATTATTGTTGTGATAGCATGCTTCATGCAATGTCATCCATAGGTACAGATATGAAACCTTGCTATATCATATCCTCAAATGTGTGTCTCACATGGCTTGAATAGGTGCAGACAAACACAAATCTATGTTTCCATACCCAACAGAGGCATACATACAAGAACAATGGACCGGCCTAAGTACCTGTGAGCACTTTGGCTCAAGTGGAACAAATCATGCCCATTGCCAGACATGGGCGATCACCTGACCGCAGGGGAGATGGGCCATGGTTTGAGATCACCTGACTGGCCTTGGTCTCAAGACAGTACGTCTCAATAACCAGAGTCACTATAGCTTCCCTGGGGTTGATGACTGCTGTAGCGGCATGTGAGCCCTACCTATTCCATAGTTTCCCATCCCAGGGTCCTGGCAGCAGTGCAAGAGTGCTTGCCCTTCTTTCAGCAGGGAATATGGCCACAATACACTGACTCTTCTGGCGGAAAGGGGGGACAGAGTTCCTACATTGTCTTCTAATGTGGTGGTCTGTAGGTTGGCAGCACCTCCAAGCTCCTCAACACGGGTAGTTCCCTGACACTCTGACTCCAGTTGGAGGTCTGTGGGCATTAGGATCCTACCTGGGACAGGTCTCCAGCTGCCTCGGGCAAAGGCTGTAGCAGCTTCGGGGCTGGAGCCTCCACCATGAATCCTTCAGCCTACAGTGAGCTTGGCTGCTCCCTTTTATCCTGAAAAGCCTAAGGTGCAGGATTTCCTCCATTCATAGTGTGGGGTTAACACTTTCTTGGCTAGTGTGGAGTATGTCCACCTCGTCACACACTGTAAAAGAAAAGGAGAGCAGAAGGCATAGAAAAAGAAGAGGACTGCATTTAAAAGAGAGCATTTTATTCACTTATATATTAGTGAAAAACTAATACCAGAAGTTCCTTTTGCCTTTTCCTCCTCCAGCACCATTGCATACTCAATTTTCTCCCATCAGCAGCAGCTAGCCCAAAATCTCACTCAAACTGTCAAGTTTTGATTAAACGATTCCATAAAAATAAGGAGCCAGATTCCAATGTCAAACAAACCAGAACAAGTCCTGACCCCAACTGTTGTTTATACATTCTGTTCAGCCAAAGCTGCTTTTTTGGATACACAGTCAAGACTGTAGTGCTCAAAACTACTGATAAAGTTTTATATCACTGCTGCTCTCCACAGCTAATAATTGTTGTTGAGATGGAGCCCAAAGCAATCAAATAAAGTTAAGCCTGGCACTAATTCCTGATCTCACTCCTTCAAGGACACTTCTTCCCAACTCCATCTACTGCACATTACACTTCATCATTTCTTTTTGCTTATGGCCTGTACCTAATTTTCAGTCCACAGGACAATATCCAAGACAATTGGCACTAATTTTTCAAGATGGGTTTGAGAACATGCTGGACTTGATTCAGCCCTGCCATTGCAAAGGCTGATAGATTCACCTCTCTGTGCTAGCAGTGCCCCATTCAGATTCACTCCTGAAAGAGGGCAAGAAGTATTTTACCATCAAAATCCTGTATGAAGAGGGAAGTTTTAGGGATGCCACAGGAGGCTGCCTTAGAGATCTTTTAAATCAGGTGCCTTTCATACACCACCTCCTTAGTCAACACTGCAATTTTGATTGTCTACTGGTTTGCTGAGGGCTTTCTTTGGGAGGGAAATTAACAGAGCTTATTATAATGCTTGGTTGACTCAATTATCAAACACTTTATTAATAACCTGACATGTCATAACTCCCCTACTTCCCTACCTGTAATCAGTGGAGTCACACTAGTATGAAACTGGAGTGATACAAGGATGAATCAGGCCCTATATATGTGAAATTCAGTCAAATGTAATGGCAAAATAGCCATACATGGTGAACATGATATTTGATTTTGTCACTGTGATGCACATGAATTAATATAGGTATCCTGCAACCCTTGAACCTACTGGATGCTGAGTGCCTCACCAGCCATTGCATCTATGGGTGTTGAGCATCTTCCTGAGGGCACTCATAATCTTCTAGGGTCAAGCACCTCAGGGTTAACATCACTTTTTTTGTGTACTTGATTGTCTGGAAACAATACCTAAGGAAAGCTTTACTGCTTATGCCAGTGAGAGGATATTGTGGACAACAAAATGTGAGTTCCCCCAATGTCTCTGCTTTCATGCAACAAGGTTATTTGATGTTTTATTGCCTGGTTCTAAACACAAATGTTTGCTGTTGTTTCTGTTTTTGTACAAGGAGTGCATAGAGTCTCGATATCAGGGTTTCATTCTGCTAGGCAAAGTAAAAACACAGAGGGTCCCTGCCCCAAATTACACACGACCTAAAAAGACGAGACAAACAAGGGTAGCTGAAAAGAAGGTGTTATTCCTATTTTAGAGAGGAACTTAGACATAAAGACAGTGACTTGCCCAGGGTCACATATGAAGGCTGCAGCAGAGCCAGCAATTAAACACAGCTATCCTCAGTGCCGGTGCAGGGCCTTAGCCACCAGACGTCTCTCTTTCTGTGCAATAGGTGGCAACTTTCTGTCTGAAAACATGATGGTGTAAGCACCAAAGCAGTTCAGTTATTGTGTGTCATGCTGCAGCACCACAAGTGGCTAAAAAGTCCAGTTCTTGAGTGTCCATCCTTACCACAAACAGTGCAGGGTTCAGGCACAGAGCCAGGGGGTGAAGTAATGTGCTGGTGTTAGGAGGTCCCAGCTGCTTCTGTTTTTCTTTAGACATATAATTTGATGCTGCCTTTCACAGGTTTGAGGTTTGTTATATTAGGATGTCTAATATAATGAGCAGTATAGACAGCACCTACACTAACAGATGGTGCTGTATCTTTATACGAGTCTTAAGGTATTGCTGTGTATTTTGTGATACCTGATTTATTAGGAAATTTAGTCCTGCCTGTGGTGAAGCAGTTCTTACTTGCAGTATTCAGATAAATCCCTGGGATGTCTACAAGTATGTTTACACTGCACACATTTTACAGCAGCCTGTACAGTATATACATTACACTAGCATGGGTAAACAAAGCAGTATAAATAGTGAAGCACTGATTAGGCAAGTAAAGACTTGCCTGAACCCTGTGGTAAGTACCCTACAAAGCTGTCTGCACAATCAAGCGGTGTATCCCCATCTACACTGCAATTTTTAGCAGTATAATGTCCCGCTGCCTCCCCACTGCTGGAGCCTTTCCCCACTGCTTCCCTCCCTGTCACCAGAGTCTTTCCCCTGTCAGAGCCTTTCACTGACTCTGTAGCTACACATCACAGTGTTGACACAGCCTGATTTTCACTGAAGCATGTAGCTACACGCTACTGCCAGTAGTGTGCAGTGTAGACACAGCCTACAAGTGAGTACCACAATAGCCCTTACAGTTCACATAATAGATGTAAATGATTGCTGTACTTCCATCTTCCCTGGGGGTGGGTAGGTATTTGTACAACTGCTCATTCAAGGTTTTGGCAAGGGATGTGTATTTTTACCTGATGCAGATCCATACAGTAAAGGTCTGGGACCATTATTAAGATGTGTACACTGCCAAGCACAATGGAGCACTGATCCTGACCGGGAGCTGTTGGTAATAGTGTGATAAAAGTAACAAATATTAAAATAGCAGGCTAAATGGGCAAAGAAGGGAGTATGAACTTGTAAAATACTGTACAGTTTTTTTATGAGGCTAATGTTTTCCCTTCCATAACTGTGATTTAATAATATCTGTTATATAATTTGCTACATGAGCCCACTCCTGCATCTTAAAGACTAGCTTCACTCTTCAAGAAAATTGTTTCATGGGGGAACAGTGCTCTCCAGTGATCAGAGAAAGGAATAGCTTGAATCATAAAAAAGGTCTTTATGATTTCCTTTATTGTCTAAGCTTCATCTCCTGTTTTCTGATTATCTCCTATACATAGTATGCACGTTTTCTTGCCAAGAATTTCTACCACTTTTTAAAGTAAAATATACGTTACAATAGTAATTGTTCTATTCAGATAGTTATAATTGAAAATTCTTATGGCTATTTTTATTAATTGTTATTATTACTGAAACAGTTGAAAATCCAGACTTGTGGAAATAGAAAACAATTCTTTGATTGATCACTTTAATATTAGCAAAGTGAGAGATGTTTTATTTGCAAAACTGACGATTCTTTCTGTTCATGCAAATTGTAAATCAGCGACTCTAATTAAATATGAGTTATGGGGAACATCCACCAAATTTGTAATTTCACATGCCTAAGATTTAGAAAAAAATCTGCCGGACCTTCTTTTAGTTACTCCTTCTGTCCCTTGTAATAAAAACATTAAGTGATTTGTAGAGTATGGGACAGATCTTCAGCTGGTATAAATCAGTGCATTTCCACTGAAGTTAATGGAGCAACCATTACTTACATCAGCTGAGAATCTAGTCCTATGACTTCAGGGTCAATGAAATTATCAGTAAAGGACATCAAACATGCCTTGCCTGAAAATTGATTCCAGAGCCATACTCAGGTAGTCATCAAACAACTATGTTTAGTAGAACTGAAGTGCTTCATTGGCACTTTTATGACTGCTATTGAAGTACAGTGCTAAATACTGATGGGCTATTGTGGCTTGAAGCACCCTCATCCTGCAGTAATTGTATATTTATCTAAGTAGCAAATGTCTTCTGGTTTGGTCTTCGTCATTGATCTAAGATACCAATTTCCTTTCACACCTTTAGGCTCCTTGAAACACTAACAACTAGTTGTGGCTGTGTTTAACTTCCAAAGGACAATGAATTGAGAAAGGAATTACAGATGTTCACCTTGTTCCTACCATTGTACTGATGGGGGTTTTTTTTTGTTTGTTTGTTTGTTTTTTTGACACTGCTTAGGATTTGCTGTACTTTATCTCTATAGCTGTTGATTGGGAGCTGTGGATGCTATTATAATTCAGATCATAATAATATTCCTCTCCAGTTATCCAAACAGAATGTTTCTGTTCAATCAGGTGCTTAGTATCATACAATATTATTAGCCAGATAGTACATCCACCTTCATTTTGGTTTGTTTTACTGTAGCTTTACTTTTGTCAAAGAACTTTCCTGTAGAAAAATCAGACCAAATGCAAACAGCTAAAGAAGCTAAAGAATCATCTTCTTCAACATGATTTTGAGTCATTTAAAGATGATGTTTGGCTTCTGAAGCTATTAGATAGCTCTTCACATTACAAAACACTAGTACCAGCTCATGCACTCATTTTCTATCTGCTTTTAGTTGTTACTTATATTATTATCAGTTGGACAATATGAGGAACTTGAGAATAGCCTAAAATATGCACTGTTGGTTCCACAGAGCGTGCATATATTTTTATGAAAACCTCCCACATCTCTCCAAAAAAGAAAAAAGAAAGAATAGTTCCACAAAACTCCTAACATATAATAAATGGCAGCAAGCTGGTGCCATGGGGATCCAATCTCTTTTAACTGACATTGCTGTACTTCAAATGTCTTTGTATATGCATTAATCTTTGTATGGCTTGAATTCTTATAAAATAATCATTTTGTCCAATCAATCTGTACACCTAGAAAAGACCAAGTCCAATTGATAAAACCCTTCTTTTTGCCTAACCTATTAGTTATGAAAGATGCTTTTTAATAACAAAATCAAGATTGTATTTGCTTGTATGGCTGTGACAGCATTTAGAGTGACAGCAAATTCTTTCTGCTAGCATAGGTGCTCCACCTTTGGGTCTCAGATGTTCCTGTACTGAAGGTCAATCAAAGAAGAACACAACATTTACTGTGGCTCTGCTACCTCTATCATCATCTTAATTTTCTGAATAATGTATTATTTTTTACCATAAGAACCAGCACCATGCAGCACAATTGCATTCAAAGTTTGATGCGCTGATATCAAGGTGTTTATAGATTAGAAATCTGCCTGTCTGAATATATCACCTCACTGGGACTGATGGACCACCAAATCATTAGGACTGTTCAAACTGGTTTAATTAAAATAAGAACCAACATAAACCTTCATCCATCCTCAGATCTGCTCATTTCTTCCCCCTCATCTCTCACACTTTGGTGGTGGGTACCTTGGCCCATTGCTGTGGCTGTTCCATTCTGGAGCTTCTCTATTAGTGACACTCAATGACTATTGTACTTAAGAAATTCCAAGTCTTGCACACCCAGGAGCTTTCCAAGTGCACTGTGTACTCTGAAGAAATCCAGCATACACAAAGAATCCCTCCTCCCTAAAACAAACATTCCTGTGGGGGAGTTACCATGCCCCTTCCCTAAAGTTTTTTGTGGCATCTATGGAGCAAATGCTTTTCCTATGTGTGTTACAGCCATCAGAGGAGACAAAGGACTTTCCCCAACAAAGGTAAGATCAGGGAAGAAGGAGTTCAGGAGGGAACCTCTTCAAAACATTTGGATAATTCAGTTGACCTTCAAATACTTAATTAATGGGTGAGAAATTCCTAAAACAATCCAAACTTGATTTTCTTCTCTGAGTGGAACCTCTAAACTTTCATAAATTTGCTCATGCTTTTATTGCATATGCTTTTTCATATCACACTCTTTCCTTCTGAATGGAGCCACAGGAAAGATTCTCAGTGTCTCTATCATCAGTCTTCAAACCTGCCTCCCTCTCCTGTTAGCTACAGTTTAATATAAACCAAGAATATAGCAATTTCTTCAATGGGTTCTCTAGGCAAGGAATAGTGTGAGTGCTCAGCATCCTTTGAAATCAGCCATTTTGATTCAGTTGCTTAGATACGGATTCAGTTAGCTAGCACTTGTATTTTTGCTGTCTAAAAAGTATTAAAACAAACTTGTCCCTGTCCTGCGTATCTGTCTATGACATCTTTTGCTAAAAATGAAAACAAGATGGCCAAAAGGTTATTTTTCACATTAACGTCTTCCATAGTGACTGACTACAAAGAGGACAATTATGAAACACACTGCACTAAGTAGAGGAGTAATTTTATACAAATCAGTTCTTGTTTCTAGCAAAAGTTTGAAGACTGACCTGCAAAACCTTTAAAAATATAATATAATCTTTTAGATTATAAAGTTTTGGAACAGAGATAATGTCTTCCTATATGTCTGTACAGCACCTAGCACATTTTAGGCAATACTTTAATATAAATAATAAATGTATCAGTCACATGGAGGCAGTGACCCTTTATGAGGGAAGAGGCCAGTGCACCTGTGACTCACCAGCTGCCTTCTAATTGGGTTTTAAGAACAGGCACCTGGGCTGTAAATGGCAGGATGGCTGAGCACAGATTGCAAGAACTGACCAGGGAAAAGGCATGTGAGAGCTACCTGGGAGCAAGAAGGAACTATCTGGGGAAAGCTGCAGGAGGTTCTCTGCACACCCTCCCTGGAAAGAGAAAGGGGAAGACAGAGCAGGGGCTAGCCTTCTGACTTTCCTGAGCCAGAGAGCTATGAACAGAGAAGGCTGCAGAAAGTTGAGAGCAGCAGAGGAAGATGCCTGCTGGCTCTCTGAGCCAGAAAATTGAATCTGAAGGGCCAGAGAGGGCAGATGGCTGGGCAGGAGGCATGATGTGAGATGCCAGAGCTGTACAAGCAAGCCTGAGTGTGGCGAGTGTGGATACAGGTGCTGTAGCTGATGTGTTGCATGTTCTGTTTGGACTATGGTGTGGAATTCTGGACTATGGTTGTGGAATTGTTATGATTTGTATACACAAGAATTTAGTAATAAATTAACTGTGCAAGAGCTATACATACTTGGAAAGCCTTTAAGGACCATTTCTGAAGATTCTGAGAGCGAAACTGAGGCAGGAGCACTTGTCATGCCTCAGCCTGCTGCAGAAGGGGACTGCCTTTTGACAGTAACCCATTAATGTCAAGAGGATTAGTCAAGTATGGGCTGCAGGGTTAAGAGTCCCTGTCCTTGCTTTGTTATTTAGTGAAAGATGAATGCTTTGACCTTGGAATGTTTTAGTCAAAATGTGGCATCTCAGTTTAAAGTGACACTCAGTACCTAGAAATATTTCTGGTGATTTATTCAATTCCGTGTGGTCAAGCCCTATCTTGTAACTCAGAGTTGACTTCCTATTGCCTTATAAGTCATGTCTGACATAGCATTTTTGTTCACATTTAACTTCAGGACTTTTAACCACTCATTTCTCCTCACTCCCTTTACAGAAAAAAAGCCTTTCTCACTATCATCTCTTTCATATCTCAGAAATAGAAGAGATCACTATTATGTCTCTCATTTTAGTTCACATCTCACCAGGTACAGTACTCTCTCCACTTAGAAATCATTTCTTCAACCCTGATAGCCCTCTCTGATGCTAATTTTCTCTCTCTTCTCCACTTATGTGTTAGAGGTCTTCATATGCTACCAGCATCCAGTCCAAGGACATTGTAGCTTAAGATATGTTTTCCCACAGTATCTACCTAGTCTCCCACTGCCACTCCCCCTCACACTTTCTGCCTTTTCTTATGCTTTCCATTTCTCTGTGCTCCCTCTGTTATAATTCTCAAAATTGCTGTTTCCAGACTGTTGTGATCTATTCCTCTGTGAGGATCTAGGTAACTAGTTTGTTATGCAGAGATGACATCCTGCATTTGCATCTCAATAACTGGGAACTTTTCCTTTATGTGGTTTCCCCATCCTCTTGGCTGTTGCATCACAACAATTTTCTTTCTCTGCAACTGGGTTTCCTAGTAGGTCTTCTTTATCCAATCCCTCGATAACTACTGATAACCTCTTTGATAGGCATCTGTGATTTGATGCTCCTGACTCTACTCTTATAGCCAAAGACCACATGAGTTTCCTTCCTCAGGATACACTGTATACTGAATATCATAAGGCTTCTATAGGGGTACCAGTCAACATTTTTTAACAACTTCTTTTGATCGCTAATTATTATTTCCAATTTACTTTTCTTGTCTATGCTTTATACCATTCTTGTTTTGTTATATTTCCATTTAGTTAATTTTATTCTGACTTCCTAAATTTCAAACCTTTTTGGCCTTCTTTCAATTTTCATCCATTTCATTCACGTTTGTATTTGTATGCCAAAACCTATAAATCTCTTTTAGTTGGAAGATCTTAAAACCAAAGATATCAGAAAAAGTGTTTGTTCCATATGTTCTGCGTAAGCTCTAAAATAAAGAGTGATCGTTTCAAAGACACCTAAGTCCCATTTTCCAAAGTGACTTTGGCAGTGACTTTCACAGGGATTTAAGTTCCTATGCTCCAAAATTCTTAAGCCACTTTGGAAAATAGGAATGAGATGTTTTTGAAAATTTTACCTATAATAGCTCAGAACCAGGTACGCTGGCCAAAGCAGTTTAGAAATACTCAGAACACAAATTAATGGGAAATACTCAGAACACTTCTGCTATTAAGGGGTAAAATTTTCAAAGGGCTGAGTTCTAGTTTCACTTTTTTGCAGGAGCAATTTGTGCCCACATGATTTACACAAAAGGTGAAATTCACAAGCCACTGCAGAGTATCAATGCAAGATCTATGTACCACTTACATCCCGAGCCCTTAAATACAATTTAGGTGATATATAGGTCTTATCTGGCCTTCTGGGGAATATTTACTCTTCTAGCTACCTGATTTAGACCTGTAATCAGGTGACTAGGGGGAGGAGTACTCACTCCCAGTGAAATCCTGACTTCATTGAAGTCAGTGGCAAAACTCCCACTGACACTGGCCAAGATTTTATTCATTGTCCTTAGTGCAAATGTGGGAGTAAACTGCACCTCCACAAAAAATGAAAGTTTGGCTGTAAAAGAGTTATCAATTGCTTTCCAAAAAATCTCTCCAGTTTATTCCAGTGTGTGCTCATTTTCCACCTTTATTTATTCAGCTGCTGAATAACTTATCCACCACACTTCCCAAACTGCAGATCTTTCCTGCCAGCAAAACAACACCAACAAAAAGGATGCCAGAACATGTTTGCTCTTCTTTTACCTAAAACGTATTCAAACATTTCATTTATATTTTTCATGTTTCATCCTGAGAAATACAAAAGCAAGCATTTGTTATGTGCATTTCTAAAGAGGAAACTGAAGCTGCAATTCCCAGAAGCCTGGTGTTAACATTCAAAAGTTGCAAGGCTTAAATAAAACATAGGTTATTGGGTGTTGCCTCTTCACATTCTGCTGATAAACAGCACGAAGGCATAGGTGCTGGAACTAAGGATGCGGGGGGTGTTGCCGCACCACCTGGCTTGAAGCTTTTTCTATCATTAACAGGGTTTACAGTGTGGTTCAATGGCTCTCAGCACCCCCACTATGAAAATTGCCCCATCAGCCCTGTATGAAGAATATTTGGCTGAACATTTTGAACAGCTTAAAAGGAGACTCTACGTAGTACAGAAAGTGTACAAAAAATAGCAGACAAAAAGCAAGATGTGCAGCTTATTGTAACAGATCCTCTATGACCTAGAAAGCTGTCATTTCACTGTACATCATGGCTTTACAGAAGTTCCCCATGACAGCAGATAGAACTCCTATCTTCCTGATCTAAAAAGCACCCATTCTTTCCACTTGGACTAAAAGAGACTCTTCTTTAGTTGTCGCAATACTAGGATTTATGAAACATCATTTTTAGATCTGGCTGAAAATAATTTGATGGTGCAGTTTTTTGCAAGATGATGCAGTTTCATCAAAACCTCCATGTTTTGCAGGAATGTGTCACTTTGGACACAAATGTTCAGGAAAGTGTCAAAATGAATTATTTTAATTTTCTTGTTTTGATGTCCAAATGTTTCATTTTGCAAAGGTTGAAATGCTTCATTTTTACTTTATCAGTTATTTCAACTTCTATATTACAGCAATATAAATTTTAATATGATATTTTTTTACATTAGCATAATATTGAAATCGATAATGATATTTCATTTTCACATTATTGAAATGCAGTCATTTGACACTGTTGAAACAAAATGTGCTGATGTTTCCAAAACAATTATTTTAAATTCCCGTTCCATGAGAAATTGAAAAATTTAGACTTTCTGTTCTGATTGAGAACAATTTTTTGGGAAGGTTGGAATTTCCCACAGAATGGAAATCCCATTTTCCAATCAACTCTAATTTTGAACTGCTGTGATTCCAGCCAGTAGAGGGCAGAGGTATGCATGCATAGTGTCCAAAGCATTACACTACCACTACAGGTCTCCTCTACATCAACACTGCACAGCTAGCCTGGGTGTAAATCTGCTGTGCACTAAATGTCCATGTGGAGTCTGCTGCCTCACATTCGGAGTTCCCTAGTGCACTTTGATCTACCCCGCTTTGAAACAGGAGTAGATCAAAGTGCACTGAGGAACTTTCAGTGTGTAGCAGCAAGCTCCACGTGAGCAGTTATGTGGACAGCAGACTAGTGTGAAGTAGATTGACACTCCATTTGCCCACACTAATTGAATAGACAAGCTCAGTATAAGGAAAGGAAGGAGAAAATAGAAAGTAATTATTAAGTGAATGAAGAGATGCTAGTGTTAAACTGTGAAAATAAGGGAAAGGAGGGACATTGCAGGGGAAATGGTCCCACTGGGATACAAGTGGGTAGCAGTGGCAAGAAACATGAGACGGGGAAACCAATTAATACCCGAACATGAAAAGATGCCGGGTTTGACTGGACTGACTCAAGGACAGAGCAAAACAGAAAGTGGCATTGAGTAATTACAAGAGAAAAGAGAGTGAAACAAAGTACAATGGAAGTGCTGATTACACACAGTGCTGGACAAACCCAGCAGAGAGGTATAAAAGCCTTCTCAGCGGGGAGAGATGGCTCTGCAGCTAGAGTGAGGTCTTTGTAATAGGTGTCGTGTCAAAGGTCTAGCAGTAATGTGCTTTTTCCTCCACTAAAGTATTTTTTTCACAAGTGTCGTTTGTTAATTTGCTGGGAGGATTGTTCCAGCTGCCTTTACCACTGCTAGTTCAAACAGCTGAATTAAATACACTATGCTGAAGGCATTTAGTCTGCACACTTTTTGTGACTGATTGTGAAAGAGTCCTGAGCCTGGCCACCCTTTTTGTGCTCACAAATAATTGCAGGCACAACTAATTGTGAATTCAAATGGTGCATCTAATTAACTGGTGTCTGGAAGCAATCACTAGCTCTATGCCAGCAGTGGCAATTGCCGATAACTTCATCAGTAAATCTGTGCCTCTAATAATTTGTGATGGAGGGTTAAATCAGGACCTTTATTAACAAAATTATACAGCTGATTACATTTAATTACAAATACAATTACAAATTGTATTTGGGGAGTGTTTTTGGTTATCCTTTAGCATGCTAGAATTGTAGAGAAGAACTATGTACTCTTAATACCTTGATCAATAGTTGAGAGTGAAATAAAACATAATCTGCAATGTTTTCAATGAAAAAATTCAGTACTAAGGACCATCCGTCATTAACATTCCTTTTTCCCCTCAAAGTTAATAGATATATTTGTTTCAGTGGTTAGTATTGTTTGTAGTAAAAGTGGATGAGTTTGAATTCTGTTAGTCAACAGTATTCACACTAATGCGACCATACCCATCCAGAAGAGGCATAGTTAAAGGCTTAGAGGCAGATACGGTAAAGGAGGAATGGTGTTTAGTTTGAAGCGGTGTTCCAGCTAAAAGCTTCAGCAGGCCTATACCAATTGTCTTGACCTTCGTCTTACCACTGTAGTTCTATAGTTCCTGCAAGAGAGAAGGTGGAGGGTCTATGGCAACTCTTTCCTTCTTTGTTTTGTCTAGGTGTCTGCATCGAGGGTCTGTGCTCGATGGTTGCTTGTTCTGGTGTGAAAAGACCCAGGTGTTCAGTAGTGACTTAAATGTCCTATTTAGTCCTATTTAGGGGTGGCCTGCTTGCCCTAATCTGGGAAAGGCCTTAGAAAAAGTGGGCTAAAAAAAAGCTTCCTTCTACCTACTTCTTTTCTGGCTCTAAACTAATCATTGCTTGCTGGAACATTCACACTATGTTAACTGGACTTGAACTGGAAGACTATAAACTTTGGAAAACAACCATCATTGATGGAGAATTCCATTATGAGACAAGGCTTCAGAATTTGGATCACTGGATGAAGTAAATATCACATCTATTGATCTGGAAAACCTGACAATGAACAAAGTTACATGGTGCTGGCTTTGCTGTCAAGAAGTCCGTCATCAGTGCACGTACCCCTCCAGTACCTATCAATGAAAGAATCAGGCAGCTGGATGTGAAGACGAACTCAGGATCTCTGACTCTTCTGTCCATTTACGGACCAACACTTGATTATTCCAAATAGCAAAAAGATGAGTTTCATTCACAACTGGGAACAAATCATTAAGAATGTCCCTGCAAAATACAGACTCACTATTCTTGGTGATTTCACTGCCCATGTAGGTAAGGATTAGGAGCATTGGGGACACACCATTGCTTGCTACAGCACAGGTAGCCTCAATGAAAATGGCCAGCGTGTCCTGGAGCTTTATGCCTCTTGTGAGCTGATAGTCTTGAATAACTATCTTGCTGGCAGCAGACTCAGCAAGATCAAATGGAGGCACTCTCGCTCAGAACTCTAGCAACAGCTTGACCTCATCCTGATCTATCTCAGAAACATTTGCAGTGCATTGCATGTTGGATCAATGCATAGCGCTGATTGCAACACTGATCATGCTCTTGTTAGAGCCGAGCTCCAATTACATCTTTAAAAGATCTATTATGCACAGCCTAAAGGTAAACCTTGCTTCAACATCGCTAACATGAAGGATTCTGAAACTTGTACAAAATTTCAATGTGTGTTTGAGCTTGTTTTGGAAAATCATCAACCTGATTCCCATGATTCTGACACCTTGTGGGAAAATTTTAAGAATAAGACACTGGCTACTGCCAAGGATGTCTTTGGAACAACAAAGAAAAAACATGCTGACTGTTTCGCAGTGTCTGAACATCTGCTGCTCCCACTTATACAAAAGAAAAAGCAAGCTCGCCTAATTCTACTTCAACAACCAACCAAGTTCAGAACTCTCAAGTTTAACATAAAGCCACCAGAGAATGTGCACAAAAGTACTGGCAAGACCTGTGCAAAAAGAATCAGATCTGCTTTGAAAGAGGGAACCTTTGTGGTAACTATAATGGAATTAAAGAGGCACTTGGTTTACCTTGTAAAGAGACTGCAAACCTGAAAGCAAGAGATGTTTCCATATTGACTGAAATGAAAAAACAGCTTGACCAATGGACTAAACTTTACAAAGAACTCTATTCAAAGGATGTCATTATTTGTGATACTGCTTAGCTGTCATTCCTCAGCTTCCAACAATGCAGGGGCTGGACCAATACCAATTCTTGAGGATATAGAGAAGGCTATCAAAGAGATTGCATCTGGGAAAGTGGAAGACAATGACCAGATACCGCCAGAGCTCCTAAAAGTAGTGGGGAGAAAACTGGTGAGTGACATGTATGCATATCTCTATGACTCTTGGGAAGAAAGCTGTATGCCCCAGGATCTGAAAGATGCAAAGATAATTACTCATTATAAAAATAAAGGGGACAGAGCAGATTGCAACAGCTATCAAGGGATATCTTTGCTCAGCATGGTCAGGAAGGGGCTTGGAAGGATTCTGTTGAAAAGACTCCAAGTCCTTGCTGAAAGAGTCTACCCTGACATTAAAACCTGCGGGTTTAGAGCTGGATGCTCTAAAAGTGACATGTCCTTCACATTGCACTTGCTGCAAGAAAAAAATACATGAACAGCAGGCACCTCTCTATGTAGTATTCCTTGATCTATAAAAGGCCTTTGACATGGTCGGTCGAAATGGCATCTATAGGATCCTGTTGAAAATTGGCTGTCCACAAAAGGTGGTCTCCCTATTCAAGGAGTTCCATGAGGGAATGAGGGCAACCATTCAATTTGAAAATGAAACATCATCTGAGTTTAGAGCTAATAGCTGTATGAAGCAAAGCTGCACCTTAGTGTTCACTGGCTTTGGTGTCTTCTTCTCTATTCTTCTTAAGTATGCCTTTGGAAATTATCAGCCTGGTGTACTAATTGAAACAAAGATGGATGGCAGCTTGTTTAACATCAGATAATTCAAGAGCAGAAGACATGTCACCGAGCTTACTATTGAGGCTGTGCTTTTTGCAGATGCTGTTGCATTTGTCTCTAATTCACCTGATGAATGGCAGGTCATGATGACAAGCTTTCTGATGCATGCACCGAGTTTGGTATGGTAATCAATATCAAGAAAACAATTGTCATGTTACAAGATAGCAACATTCCACTTAAAATCTGTGTCAATAACGAAGCTCTGGATAATGTAGATCACTTCTGCTATCTTGGCTCAACACTTACCAGTTCACTTTACCCGGATAGGAAACTTGATGCTAGAATCGGCAAAGCTTCTGTTACCTTTGGTAAATTTATCTCATGTGTTTAAAACAACACGTTGTTTACCCTGAATACAAAGTGTCTGTTTATCAGGCTTGTGTCCTTGGTATCCCCCTTTTCAGTCATGAAAGCTGGGTTACATACTCCAAGCAGGAGCAGAGATTGAACAGTTTCCAACTCTGCTGTATTAGAAAAATCCTTGGAGTTACTTGGGATCAATCGACCACCAATAATGAGATTCTTGAGTGAACTGGCCTATAGTCTATACAGACTATGCTAGACATTAGCAGGCTTCTCTGGTTGGGACATGTGGAATGCATGCCTCAAGATCATCTGCCAAGCGCAAACAAGCACAAACCTTCCCACTGCTCTGCTTGTAAGCAAGATTGGGGGAGAAGATAAAGAAGGAAGGCCCTGGAGAAAGGAAATAGCAAGGATGAACTGCTTCAGACTGGGTTTTTGCTAAAACTAGCTGACGACTGTAAAGAGAGCCATGCATCTGAAGGTCTTCTGTCAGACCCTACCTAGTGATACTGGAGCACATCAGGATGAGGTGGTTTTCCCTAGGTCTGGCCTATTTGTAAGCATACTGATTACATGCTTATGAATACTTTATTATTGTATTGGGTGTAGTGACTTATTATTTTAAGACTCTTAGACATATTTAGAGCTATTGTATAAAATACCATTTGCCCTTAATAAAGGAATTTATGGTTAAATTAGTGTCCGGTGGTTTCCCATATTAATAATTTCTAATATTAAATGCCCATACCTACTTTCAAATACATACATTCACATTTAGCTGTATTAAAACACATTGTTTGCTTGTGCCTAGTTTACCAAGCCATTCAGATTTCTCTGAATCAGCGACCTGTCTTCTTCATTATTTACCATTTCCATAATTTGTGTATCCTGCAGACTTTATCAGTGATAATTTTATTGTTTTCTTTTAGGCCATTGCTAAAAATGTTAAATAGCTTTAGGCCAAAAACTGATCCCTGCAGGACCCCATTAGAATCACCCACTTGATGATGATTCTCTGTTTAGAATTGCATTTTGAGGTGTATAAATTAGCCAGGTTTTAATCCATTTAATGTGTATCATGTTAAACAACTAGAAAGATCAAATTAGTTAAAATGTCATGGAGTACCTAGTCCAAACCCCTTACAGAAGTCTATGTATATTACATCATCACTATTACCTTTATCAATTACACCTGTAATTGCATCAAAAAGATATCAAGTTAGTTTGACAGGATCTAATTTCCATAAATCTATGCTGATTTGCATTGATTACATTAATCTCCTTTAATTCTTTATAAGTCAAATCCTGCATCAGTCACTCCATTATCTTGCCCAGGGTCAGTCATGCTGATAGGTCTATTTACCCAGGGCATCTCATTTGCCCTTTCAAAAAATTTAAAAAATTCCCCTGTGCTTCAAGACCTACTGAAAATCAACATTAATGATCCAGTGAACTCCTCCACCAGCTATTTTAAAACTATGGATGCAAGTTATCTTGGCCTGCTTATTTTAAAATGTCTCATTTTAGTAGCTTTTCTTCAGCATCTTCCAGAGATACTAGTGGAATGGAAAGAGTATTTCATCAACATATGATGAGACTATATCATCTGGTTTTTACTAAAAAATAGAACAGAAATATTTATTGAATACTTCTTCTTTTTCTGAATTATGACTGACCATTCTACTACTTCCATTGAGTAACGGTCCAATAATATTGCCAGGATTCCTTTGTTTCCTAATATATTTTTAAACATTCCTTATTGTACTTAAGTCTGCTGGCCATAGATTTCTCTTTGTGTCCCTTGGCTTCCTGCTGATCTTCTTTAAAGAAAACTTTACAGAACTTGTATATCTTTATGGAAAACATTAGAAAATAAGTGCTAGTCCTAAAATAAGGTGCACATAGGAACACCACTAAGCTCAAAGGTGCTTCCTGTGAGTACTAAAGTCCAGCTGTATGCTTCTGATTGCAGAATCAAGGCCAAAAATGAACATATTTACTCATGTAGCATCTCAGTTATTTACATTTTTTCTGCTAAAACTGAAAGATAATTTTCAAATGCAATATCATTTTTTCCCACTTCAATTTTTACATAAGAACATTCATGCTTCCACTGCAGCAGACATATTATGCTTTCTTTCCCCCTGGAGAATTACAAGTGTGAAAAAAATTATCATATATATAGTGAAGCGAACAAGCATATAAAAAAAAACCTGCACTGCAGAAAGAACTGAGTTTTGTCCATTCGTCCCTAAATTTGCTCTTGGCTAATTTTAAAAATATTCATCCTAGATCCCTAAAACTGGTGTTGAAGGAGAAAACAATTATTTTAACTTATTTGTATTGTGCAATAATAGCAACAGAACTTGGCAACTGATTTGGGGGACTGTATTATCATAGCAATGCAGACACACAACTGTTCACAGACTCATTTATCTTAACAGCTGGTATTGTTTTCCACAGGAAAAAAATATTGTGTTTTTAAAAATGTGAAGAGAATTCCTTTTCATTTGAATCTGTGAGAGCTAAAGCACACACATTCATTACAGAACAGAAATTAGGTAGCGGAGTAAAGCACTTGACAAAATTGCCTTCATGCAGTTAGGAAGAAACAGTTTGAGTAATTTTCCACTTTGTTTCTTGTCACTGTTCCAAACCCAAAACTCTTGCACTCAATGGCTTAATGTTGGAAATGCATATCTTGTCTAACCTGACATGGAAGGTACTTTCATTGGTGGCAAGAGGGATCTGCCTTTCACAGGAATAACTTGCTCATTCCGCATTACCAGTAGTCTTTTTTCCCACCATAGTCCAACTAACATGATCCTGCCTGAAAAATCCCTGTTCCTTCACCCTTTTCTCTAGATTTCTAAAACCTTCCCATGTCCACTGAGTCCATATCAGCCTCTAGATCCTTTCTTTCTTGGTCATGTTAAGGCCATTCTTCATGGGATTGTAGCCCTACTGTCTCATGCTTGGTCTACACTCAAAATTTAGGTTGACATAGCTACTGCGCTCAGGGGTGTGAAAAGTCTAAACCCAAGTGCCATAGTTATGTCCACCTATCACCCAGTGGAGGCACAGTGAGGTCAATAGAAGGATGATTCCATTGACCTAGCTACCATCACTCAAGGAGGTTGAGTTCCTACACTGCTGGAAAAACCCTCTCCATCTGTAGATTGTGTCTACACTACAGTGTTAGTGCAGCAGCATAGCTAGTGTATTGTAGCATCTATAATGTAGGCATGGCCTCTGTCTATGATCCCTTTGGATCCTACAAATGAGTTTTTGGCTAGAAAGTTTCACTGATTTAATTTAAATCACTTCTTAATCCAATTTAGTTAAACTGGTGCAGCCTCCTGTGTGGTCACTTAAATTTAAAAATGGCTTATTTTGGTTTAGTTTACATTGTCTAGAAATTGATTTAAGTTAAGTCAAAGTGTTCTTAAACTGAAATAAAAGTGTCTTGCTAGGGTTTATAAAATGGTTTAAAATACTACCTTTAAATCAGTGCAACTTTCCTGGTTTGACAAGGCTTAAGATCCTGCAATTCACTGTACAGAATCCACCTGATTTCAGTGAGGCTCTGTATAGACCCACTACTGTGCCCACAGGCAGTCTATTCCAAGATCAGAACTTAAGCAAGGTCAGGCCTGATCAGGACTTAGATGGGAAAACTCTGAATGCTTCCATAGGTACTACAGGAACCAATTCACTAAGCAGCACTCTCCTCTCTGAGTCATGCATTGGGGTGATATTATGGAGCACTGTGCTCTTGAAGGTGGTGTGGTTTGTTACCAAAGGTTATCAAAGACAAAAGAAAATGATAATACAAGAGCTGAGACATAAGGCTGAGATGTTAGCTTCTTCTAGAGTACTTTACCCAAGAGTAGGGGTATTAATCCTTTCAAGATGGCCGAATTCCTAACCTGGTATTTATGTTCTCCTTAAATTACCCCTGCAGTGTCAAATGGACACAGTATTCTTCACTCCCAGTCCTAAATGGTTATGCAATTTGCTTTGTGCTGTTAAGAAGTTGCCATGTTTCATTCTAGAAATGACAACACTTCAGTCGTAGATGAAGCACAACCTGTATATGAAGATTTCAACTGCTATACTGGGATTCTCTGGGATGAAAAGACAAAGAGATGGCTGTCATCACTGGAGAAATCTGCACTTCACATCACCATGGTTTGACTTTGAGAATTTTCTGTGGTGGGGCCAGATCCTCTGCTAGTGTAACCTGGGGTAGCTCCAGAGAATGTCTTTTCTTATGAAACTTGTCTTTTCTTATGAAGCACATACAGTTCTTCCAAATCATTTCTCTGTGTATTCAGTGTCCTGAGACACTTCCAGTTCAGTTGCTCCTTGTTTTACATTAGGCTATTATGTGATCCTCTAAAATGGTCATAAAACCATTGTCTTGTCCTCAGTAATAATAAAAAAGGGTTTGAATACTCTGAAGGTATTTCTAAACGGTACTCTGAGGAGTATGACAGCATACGGTGTACAATCTGTCGCCCATGCCACCACATCTTTGCTGCTATTGTTATTCAGGCTAGCTAAACCAAAGCTAACTGAGGTATGTCTACACGTGTTGCAGTCACACCACTGAATGCTGCATAGATATTCCCTAACTAAGCCAGGCAGCAGCTCTGGGTGTATTATGGCACAGCAGATGGTGGATACATCTTTTCCTTTCCAGAAACTATTTATGATTAGATGTGGGAGACGTAAATGGCATTGGGTGTGCCTGAAGAAACTATAGGGAGAGTGGCAATCTGGCAGTCTGCAATCCAGGAGTAGTGCATGGGTGTCAGCCTCCCTGAGCATCAGAAACGAGTGCAGGTACTAGACTTCTATCCTGCCACTATAAACATCTAAGGTAAGATGGCGCTCAGGCTGAGGGGCTAAAAATTGCAGAGCAGATATTCGGGCTCTGAGACCCTTCCCTCTCACAGTGTAACAGGCTATGGGCTCCAGCCCAAAGCTTGAAGGTCTACATTACAATTGTATAGCCCTACAGTCCAAGCCCTGTGAGCCTGAATCAGCTGACCTGGTCAGCCATGGCCATGCTGCAGGTCTTTTATCACAGTGTAGACATACCCTGTGAAATTGAACCTGAACCTTGCCCACGTGCAATACCTTTTTGTGTCGGTAGGCTGAAGTTTGGCAGTATGATAAATATGGACCCCAGGGTAAGAGGAAGTAGGTCTGTGTTTTGTTGTGTATGTTCTACACAGCAATACTTATAACATCAACAACAACAAGAAAAAAGGTAGAAAGGTCTTTCTTATGCCTCATTAGGCCACAGAATAAATAAAAGAATACACATGTGCCTTAGAGGACTGACTGATATTACAGCAAACAACTTTCTCTCTCTCTTTTTCAATGTATGTATATAATTATACATGCTACATGCTCAGGGCAAGAGAAATCATACTTCAGCAGAGTACAAACAACACAACACAGGACACAGCCTAAAATAGCAGAGAAAATTAGATTTTCCAGCTCTAACCAAAGTATGTTTCCCTTCTCCAGCTCCAAACCTCAGTCAGAGGATATGTCAGTTGGTACCACAGGCACCAGAACAATGAGCAGAAATGGTTCAGAAATGTTTTCCTAAATATTTTCTTAAATTGCTAGCAATCAAACTCTAGTGTCAGTAGCAGAGGAGAGAAAGTATTTGAGTGAACACAAGCAATGGAGGTAGGTACTGACTGCAGAAAATAAGCACACCAAAATGTTGGAACCCTCATTTTTGCAAAAGGAAAAACTTTTTAACAGCCAAACATTTTTAATAATTCTCCAGTAATGAACAGAATAATCAAAGTTAGTATAATTTGCCATTTGTCAGGAATAATAAGTTAGCAAGATCACTTCCTTTTCTCATATCTCTACTGCTAATGCCACTTTCATCTTGTAATAAAATACCAAAATTACGCACATAAGAAAGTCTGATGGCATTCACATCACTAAGCCTTTTTCCTAGCATGATTTAAAATCACCGATAAGGTAGATAATTTACAGCTGAACTAGAGCTGCAGTTTGGTGAATGTCAGTATTTTCAAGACAAAAATGACTGCCCATGGTCAATCAGTATCAGTACTCTTAACTTGTTCTAAACAAATGTTCATTTTACTCACTTCTAAGATGCATTATCTAGCCACACTGGACAATAACTTCATTTAGAGCTACGTGGTGGACAAATATTTAAAAGCTAAATCTTCCCCTACCTCAGCGCACACCCAAGGTACCTCTGTTGACTCAGTGGAGTTACTCCAGGTTTTCTTTGGTGTAATTGAACGAATAATCTGGCCACCCTTTTCCGCTACCCTGAATAGATGTTATAAGAGTGTAATGGTTAAAGAATGCATTATTGCATAATTTTTGTGTGTAAATATTTTAAAATATACCTTTAAAACAATTCTAAGCATTGACAGGCTATTGCAAAAACAGCTGAGACTCCACTACAATAAAAACAATAATTTTAGAGGTTTGTTTTCCCCCCTTTAAGCCACGGCAGTGGTCCCGAGGCAGCCATATTCAGTTAATTGGTTTGAATGTTGACCGTTCTTTAGGGTACTGGGTACACCGGCTTGTGTGTGTTTTGAAGAAGCTGTAGTTAATAAGCCAGATCTTCTTCAGCTGATGAAGTAAGTCAATGGAGGTATGTGATATGGTGCATCTGTCACTGCAGAACACGTTGCAGCTACGTAGCTCAAGGACGTCCTTATAATAATAATCAGCTTTATGTAATATTATTTTACATCAGAATGGTATCAAAAAGGAAAGAGCTTTCCCGGTACCTTTGATTAAATGTAATTGTGTCTGAGAAAGAGATGTAGCACCTATCATAGCTAAAATGGGCTGAATGCTCTACCAGGCACCTCTGACAGATGGCGCACTCAGAAGTCTGAATTACACTAGTTTTGCAATTTAAATGGTGAATTATGAAAATGCTGAGCTACATGGCTGAGATCTAACTGGATTAACTAACAGAGAAATACAAAGAAGGATACTGGCTCAGATCAGAGGCTCCGGGCAGAGAATGAAAATGAAAGGGTCAGAATGACTGTGAGTGGATAAACTCACCAGTTTTACAACTGATAGTAGAGAAGCTGGACACGATGTTTAAGGAAATCCAATTTATTTTCATTCACATGATAAATTTAGGCTGAACAGTTAAGTTAATGGAGGATAGTTACTTGGAAAGTTGAAATCACTTCAGTCCCATAGGGAGAGAAAAACTGCCTTCAGAAATGGAATGGGCTTTGTAAGTGCTGAGAAAATAGATCAGGCGAGTCATTTATGAGCACACGGGATGTAACGAGACTATATGGAAACTATAGCTCTTTTCAAAATCTTCTGCAGGAGAGTTTAAATTTCTTTCTAAATTATTTGAGAATTGAGAGTGAAAGATCTTACCATGCTGTGAAGAAAAAAGCTTTGGCTGGCAGAGTCACAAAAAACGTTTATCTGTACTCATCTTCATTTTCACAAGAAGATTGTCATAAATACTTGAATAGTTGGCTGGCCAAGTTCCTTTCTGTTTAACCATCAATAAATTCAGGTCTCTTACATAATCAGAGTGAGAAGAGGACCAATTCCAGACCCATTACAGTAAGTATGTACCTTGCAAGATGCAGTGATAAAGGATGTGATGCTGCTATCCTTACTTTGAGTAGCAATGTACTGCATGTGACATTCCATTGACATTAATGAGGCAACATGGAAAGTAAAATGATACTCTTAAGTAAGCAAGCAAAGCCAGGTGAGGTCCACAATGAACATCTAATTTACATTGCTTCAAGGGTGCCCATGCTACAATTTTCAGTATGTGTAAATGGCTGTAGTGTTTGCTCCTATTTTTAAAAGCTCTCCAGAGATGGCATCCTACAGGATTTTCTCAGAAAGGTTGATATTTCGTACTCTTATGGTCATCATGCTTAAGAGTGCAAATGAGCTCCTGATTTTCAGATGGAATTTTCATACTGAAACAACGCAGGGTAGAAAATTGAGACTTGGCATGAACGTAGCTGTGATTGCAAAGTAACTTTAAGTATTACAGTGAAAAGTGGTTCTGATGTGATGGAATTATGACTCACTAAATATTGCACATTCTGCAGTCCTATTATATTTTGCACAGAGTTTGCTCAGTGTAACCTGATCCTGCAGAAATGCACAAGTTTGTAACTCTAAGCACATAAATAGTCCCATTGAACGCAATAGAACTATTTGCATGTGTGTTATTTCCTAACTTTTAATGTGCTTATCTCTGTTATTCTTGTAATAGTGTTTCATAGAACAGGGGAGAATAAAAAATGGCTACAGAAGAGATTGAACCTTGCCAATTTGATTTTTTAAACCAATGCTATCAAATGTTTCCACTGCTAAATGTATTACCTTCTATAAGTCCCAGATTCTGCAATGAGCTCAGAATGAACATAGTTGTCAATTTACATAGATCTCAGGGGAGGATCAGGGCCTAAGACCCTGATTCAGGACAGTGCTTAAGACTGTGCACTAACTTTAAGCACGTGTTTAAGTCCCTTTAAAATTAAACATAAAATTAAGTCCTGTGTGGATTTGTACTATAAAGAGTCTCACACTAGAATATTCAAACTTGGATTTCTATAGTTAGACACCCAAATGCATACATAGGCACGGATTTTCTGCAGTGCACTAGTACTCCAGCTGATCTCAATGGCTGCAAGTATTCAGCATCGCTGAAAATCAGGCCATTTATCCAGGTACCTAAACATGAATGTAGGTGCCTCATTTGAGATTGCAACATTTGAAAATGTTGGCCAAAGTATTCTGAAAAAAATTACAAAATTAACAAAAGCTAACCTGAACTGTACAGGGGCATCCAATTAGCTCCATCACAGACCCCAAAACCAATGCATCTGCCAGCCTAGAGATGTATGTGAAAGATTTGTAACATAGAAACAATGTCTCACAGAGGCATTTCTGTCAAACATAGTAAGAGCGGCGAGGTGTGGGAAGTAGTATCTTTGATCGGACCAACTTCTGTTGGTAGAATGTACAAGCTTTGAAGCTACCCAGAGCTCTTCCTCAAGTCTGCTTCCTTTCCCAGACCTGAGGAATAGCTCTATGAAGCTCAAAAAATTGTACTTTCCATTAACAGAAGCTGGTCCAATAAAAGGTGTTCCTTGCCCCACCTGATCTCTCTCATATCCTGGAACCAACATGGCTACAACAACATTGCAAAAAACATAGTGACAGTCCTTAGGGTAAGCTGAATAGGGGGAAATTACTTAAGGCTGTTCAATTTATAAGACAAAGCCTCAGTATCACTCTCACTCAATTGCTCTCATTAATCTTCCACTGGATTTAGACTCTCGTGGTGTATACTGCACTTTTTCTTGTGGTGTCGTGGAAGTTTTGGTGCAAAGAAGCAGTACAATGTTCACGGTTTCATACAGTAAGGCTAAAAGTTCTGCCCAGCACTTAGGCCCTGTGGCTCCTAGCACAGCCTCCTCATGGAGCAGAGGCAAGAGGATAAATGCAAGGGTGCTTCCCTCATCACCTGGAGTTGATCTCCACACTATTCAGGGAGCATGCGCAGCTGCAAGCGCCCCTGTCACACCCACGTATTCAATGCCCCTTATGCAGTGAACTGTAATAGATTCACTTCCTGGGAAAACTCTGTGGCTAAAGAAGTAGGGGATTAACTTTAACCTTAAACTTCCTTTGGGGAAGAAGAGTGTATTGCTTGAGATGAGTGATAAGGTAAGAGGAAATAAAACTGTAGGCTCATCAAAAAACCTATCTTGCTTTCCCCCCCAGCCTGCTTCAAAATACAGATGCTTTTGTTTGGACCTTCTCAGTGAAGTAATTTCCTCAAATTAGCATTGAGCTGCTAAGTGATCTCTGACAGTTTGTCTGGACTCTGGGCATAATCCTACAGGCTGTATCCCTATTAATAGGGTCCTCCTGCATATTTAATCCAAAGCACATCAAGGTTTGTGATTCAAAAAGTGGGCAGGGATTTCCCTCTTCACACTGTTTGGGCACATGCAGAGTGCAGACATCATAGACCAGATTTTCAAAAGAGTGTGGTCATTTGGATGCATACACTTGCACCCTTTTAACTTATTCACACAGATACCAACATGCAAAATGGTGAGTGTACTTCTGAACATATATCTCTGGCCTTGCTTTGCTGTCTCTTTGTTTCACTTTGCCAAAGTAAGTTTTAATTTTGAGAAGGTTTCTGAATGGAAGCTGTTAATATTTAGAGCTTCTTCTATCACTAATTCTGCTCTCTAACAGACAAAGTCTCTTCTGTATTAGTCCGGTATAAAACTGGAGTAACTCTGAATTTACACTGATGAAAATGAGAACATAATTTGGCCCAGAGAATCTAAACTAAATGTATAAATGTAAGGAAAGTTAAGGTGGATGGCAGTAAATCATCATACAAAGTACTGTAACAGAAAATTAATGTTCTGATTTCCTTCTTTCTCTGTGTGTCTAATAGGCTAAACACAAGGGAGTTGTGATAACGATAAAGCTTTGTGACAGTCTGAACAATTTCCATTGCTTTTGTCAGTCTGTTAGACATTTAATGTTACTTTAATGTAGATTTTTACCTTTCATCCAACTGCATATCATTATATAGTGGTACTCACAAAAGAACAAATCCATTATTTTAGTTCTAATGTCACCCATTTGCTCTGTAATTATTATAAATGACATTCATATAAAATTGCAGCCAGGTAAAAGTTTTGTGGCACATTAAGGGAATAAATGGGCCAATAAAATCGCTTTACTTCGAGAGCACATTAATTAAAGGAAGAGGCAGAAACCCGCAAGGAAAAATATACATCAAAATTATTTCTTCTCTTTTAATTTCTAAAGGTTGGAATTGTTTCCTGCTTTCTTGGCCAGATGAGGAAGGTAGATTTAAAATAAATCTAAGGCAATTTAGCTTGTTCTTTGAAATAACTACAGAGCACACAAATCCTCAACAGTATGGTTGGTTCCAGGATGGTTCCAGTTGCATGGGATAAGTACCTATGTGCTAATAGCTGTCTACTGGCACTTTCAGCATGATGGTGGCTGTTTTTCAAGGGGTGGAATCCGAGGCTGCCCAATCTAATTATTGTTTACAGCAATTGGACTCACAAAAATGAAAAAAGGGAGGGAGAAGCTAATCAGTGATATCCCGGCATGGGGCTAGGACTGGTCTTCACTGGCAGATGTTATTGTCAGTTAGTTGTTAATGTTAATCAGATAGAGGAGAAATTTAAAAACCAAAGAAATGGACTCTCCTGACAAACCTGTTATGGAGTTTGACTAAGGAAAAGAAAGGGGCCATTCTGTGTAAAGATGACACATGCCAAAAATACACAGCAGGAATGCCGTAAAGAAGGGGACTGAAAGATGGCCTCCTGTGATTGACCTTATCATGGGAAGAAAGCTTTCTCCAGCCCAGCATCAGAGAAAGGATCAGGGGCCTCATCTGAACTTTACTGCAGCGAATAGAAAGACTTTTATTGACTTCAGTGGGCTCTGGACCATGCTGCCCATATTCAGACAGCATGATGATGTAACAACCTTGTTAACAGATAGACATGAAGGAAAGAAGACTCCTCCACAGCACTCTGGCAACAGGAGTGGGTAGGTACCTTTCCCCTCCCTTGCTCCCAAGTAACGTTAATGTTTTTGTATATCTTTATCCTATCTGTTCTGTTTTGCATTACATCTGACAGCATTCCAGCCTCCACATTACCAATGTGGACAATGTATCACAACCAGTCTAGGCACCAGTCTATGCACTAGATTGGACATGAGGGGCCAAATTTTCAAAGACATTTAGATGCCTAAAGATGCATATAGGTACCTAGTGGAATTTTCAAAAGTACCTAAGTAAGTTTGGTGTGTAACTTCATTGAAGCCAATGGGATTTAGGTGTCGAATCTGTCTAGCTACATTTGAAAATCCCACTCAGCACCTATCTGTGATAGGGCTTGGAAAGATCAAGTGGAAATAAGAAGTTGTGAAGTGTCAGTGGAGAGGAGAAGAGCTTTCTTTACGTGGCAGCTACCAAAGTACCTACCCCATAGCATTTTCTTTTTGGATGTTGTAGCTTGCAGACAAGTCGCTTGCCCAAAATCAGACTATTTGTGATCTTCCAAAATGTTCAAGGCTATGAACAAACTGACTAGTTTCATTTTCCTGAAAGACTGGGACGCAGAACAGCTTGAAAAGCTTGAGAAATGTTTCCTTAGAAGCGGATTTAGGAGATTGAGTTATCATTGAAAGGGTAGCGGGAAATGGCCCCAATGTTTGGTCAGCACATTGCTAGGTTGAGATCTCATAATCGCTCAATATATGCCATGGACAACAAAAGAATATGTCTGTCCCCTCAAAGATTTAGATATGTCTTCCCTCAGGTTATAAATATGTAACATATTTACATTAGTTTATCCTATAGATTATGTTACCCTGTAACCTCCATAATTCAAGAATTGTGGAAAAGTATTGGCTTGGAACTGAAATAACTTGAGTCATGTTAATGAGATGTAAATAGAAGCAGTCTCAATGATATGAAATGCTGGTTATTTAATTATATACATAGAGCTACTCAAATGTAATTAGAAACTGTTTACTACTAATAGAGCTCATGCTGAGAAAAACATAGTGGGAAATAAAGTCAAATCTCAGACAATATGTTACATGCAAACACACAATATATTTACTATAGATGCATGTGTTCTTTACACTTACATACATAACCTGAAACTGAAAACTCACCCAAAGAAAGTGATTTTTAATATCAGCATCCAACAGATAACTAGAAACACTAACAATAATTCTGATCTTCTAGCAAAATTAGTCTCAACTTGTAA
The DNA here is from genome assembly GCA_007922155.1 of Mesoclemmys tuberculata. Classification (NCBI taxonomy): domain Eukaryota; kingdom Metazoa; phylum Chordata; order Testudines; family Chelidae; genus Mesoclemmys; species Mesoclemmys tuberculata. The sequence continues at coordinate 103,770,039 of ML675601.1, read as the reverse complement.
GAATCCTCTTGAGTTATGAATCCTCTACTGATCCAAGCACATCCACCTCTCATAGATGAATAATGCCACATGCATACACATTGAATATTTATGTAAGCAATGTCTTTATGAAACTTCAAGAACTCAGATACCTACTACAACGATTAATGGATACCAATAATAGCTTGTTTCCATCTCTTGATACAAGATTAATTTAAATAAATCTGTTATACTATCTGTCACACTCAATTTAAAATAAATAGCAAATCAATTTTTGTTCATATTACATTTCATTTTTGTACTGCAATTACTTGTCCAGGAATATGGTTTCTTAGATGTGGCAGTCTGTCACCAGGGCAATAGTGGTAGTTTTTATTTAAAATCTAATATAGAATCTAAAAGAGTGGAATTCTTTGAATTAGAACTGGATGACTCCAAATACGGAATTATAAACCCATTAACATAGCACATTGAGCTACTAAAAGAACATAAGAATTGCCACCAATGGCTCATATAGCCCAGTATCCTGTCTTCTGACAGTGCCCAGTGCCAGATGCTTCAGAGGGCATGAATAGTAAAGGGCAACTGTCAAGTGATCTATCCCTTGTCACCGAGTCCCAGCTTCTGGCAGGCAGGGGCTTAGGGACACCAAGACCATGGGGTTGCATCCTTGACCATTTTGAGTAATAGCTATTGATGGACCTATCCTCCATCTTTTTTAACCCATTTTAACCCATATTCTTTTTTTAACCCAGTTATACTTTTGGTCTTCACAATATCCATGGTAATGAATTTCATAGGTTGAGTGTGCATTATGTGAAGAAGTACTTCCTTGAGTTTGTTTTCAACTTGCTGCCTATTTCATTGGGTGACCTCTGGTTCATGTGCTATGTGAAGAGCTAAATAACACTTTCTTATTCACTTCTCCGTACCATTCATGATTTTATCAACCTCTAGCATACCCCCCAACTTAGTCATTTCTTTCTAAGTTGAACACTCCCAGTGTTTTTAATTGCTCCTCTGGTAGAAGGTGTTTTATACCTCTACTCATTTTTGTTTCCCTTCTCTGTATATTTTCTAATATCTTTTTTGAGATGGGGCAACCCTGCATGCAGTATTCAAGGTGTGGGCATACCATGGATCTATATAGTGGCGTTATGATATTTTCTGTCTTGTTACCTATCACTTTCCTAATGGTTGCTAACATTCTGTAAACTTTTTTGACTGCTGCTGCACACTGAGCAGAGGTTTTCAGAAAATTATCCACAGTGACTCCAAGATCTCTTTCTTGAGTGGTAACAATTAATTACGTCAGTCTGTATGTATAGCTGGGATTATGTTTTCTAATGTGCATTATATTGCATTTATCAACATTGCTTTCCTCTGCCATTTTGTTGCCCAGTCACCCCATTTTGTGAGGTCACTTTGACTTTGTAAGTCAGCATTAGACTAAACTATTTTGAGTAACTTTGTATTATCTGAACATTTTGCCACCTTACTGTTCACCGCACTCTCCGGATCATTTATGATTATGTTGAACAGTACAGATCCCAGTGCAGGCCCTTGAGGGACCTTGTTATTTGTCTCTCTCCATTGTGAAAACTAACCATTTATTCCTATCCTTTGTTTCCTATCTTTTAATCCTTTGTTTCTTATCTTTTGATCCAGAAGAGGACCTTCACTCCTATCCCATGACTGCTTACTTTGTTTAAAGTTCAGATTGAGGTAATGAAAATAAAGAAAAGGGGTTATTGGGCACCACATGCAATAATGATTTCCAACCTTCTGTTAGCTTTTTTGACTACTGCTGTACACTGTGTGGATGTTTTCACTATCCACAATGACTCCAATGTCTCTTTCTTGAGTGGTAACAGCGAATTTAGACCCCCATCATTTTATTTGTAATCTAGACCATTTATGCCTATCCTTTGTTTCCTGTCTTTTAGCCAATTATTGATCCATGACAGGACCTTCCCTCTTATCCCATGACCACTTACATTGCTTAAGAGCCTTTGGTAGGGACATTGTCAAAGGCTTTCTGAAAATCTAAGTACAGTATGTCCACTGGAACACCCTTGTCCACATGCTTGGTGATCTCCTCAAAGAATTCTAGTAGATTGATTGAGCCATGATTTCCCTTTACAAAAACCATGTTGACTGTTCCCCAACAAATCATATTTGTCTATGTATCTGATCATTCTGTTCTTTGCTATACTTTCAACCAATTTGCCTGATACTGAAGTTCAGCTCACTGGCCTGTAATTGCTGAGATTGCCTCTGAAGTCTTTTTTAAAAATTGGCATCACATTCACTGTCCTCCAGTTATCAGGTACAGAAGCTGATTTAAATGATAGGTTACATATTGCAGTTAGTAGTTCTGCAATTTCACTTTTGAGGGCCTTCAGAACTTTGGGTGGATACTATCTGGTCCTGGTGACTTATTACTGTTTAATTTATCAATTTGTTCCAAAACCTCCTCTAATGGCAGTTTAGTCTGGCATGGTTCCTCAGATTTGTAACCTGAAAAGAATGGCTGAGGTTTGGGAATCTCCCTCACATCCTCAGCTGTGAAGATGAATGCAAAGAATTCATTTAATTTCTCTGCAATAGCCTTATCTACCTTGAGAGCTCCTTGAGTATCTCAATCATCCAGAGGCCCCACTGTCTGTTTAGTAGGCTTCCTGCTTTTGGTGTACGTCAAAAAAATATTTAATGTTACTTTTTGAGCCTTTGGTTAGCTGTTATTCAAAATCTTTTTTGGCCTTTCTAATTATAATTTTACACTTTATTTGCCAGAGTTACTTCCATTTTTTAAAAGATGCCTTTTTGTCTCTATCTGCTTTTTTACTTTGTTGTTTAGCCACTGTGGCACTTTTCTGGTTCTCTTACTATGTTTTTTAATTTGGGGTGTACATTTAAATTTTGCCTCTATTATGGAAACTTTAAAAGTTTCCATGAAGGTTGCAGGAATTTCACTTTTGGCACTATACCTTTTAATTTCTGTTTAACTAACATTCTTATTTTTGTGTAGTTCTCCTTTCTGAAATTACATGCTACTATGGTGGGCTGCTTAGGTGTCCCCCCCGCCCCTTGATGTTAAATTTCATATGGTCACTATTACCAAGCAATTCAGCTATATTCATTTCTTGGGCCAGGTTCTGTGCACTTGTGCAAGAGGCTACTATGACATCATCTAGAAGGAGGGTCCCAACTATAGGATAGTTTCCCTCCTCTCCAGTTTGATGTTCTCCTTCCCTGAGACTTTCATCCTCCTTAGCAATACAGAGGATGTCATAGTGGGGGTGGATCTGTTCTGCTATGTCCTGAAAAGTTTCATCTGTGTACCTCTCTGTTTCCCTTAGCTCATCCCCATTCTGTTGCTGGACTTCTGCTTGAATTCTCTTTTTACTCCTGCGGCTCTTTCTTTTATTGTTGTTTTCTTTTTATCAGGTGGGGGAGGGGAGTTATTGACTTTAGTTTACAGAATGTTAATGAAGTGTATCTAGCCCCCCCAATCTGCCACTCTGTCTCTAAACTCCCTTGCAAAACTCCCTTTTTGTTCGCCCTTGTTAGCTAGCTCCTTTGATCGCTTAGGAGTGGGCTTTTTAAACCCTGATTCTCCCTGATTAAGAAGCCCTGCCACCTCATTAAGGGTTGATGGGTGCTAAAGGGCTTGGGGATCAAAGCCTCATTAAGAAGCTCTCAGGCTTCATTAGCAGGCTGCTAGGATCAGCACATGGTCCCCCAAAGAAACTGCATGATATATTAGGGTAAAGCAGTAAGTACACTACAAACAAACACAGATACTACAGACAACAAACTCATCCCAGGGGTCACATAGTCACTCTTCCTTCACCTGGAGAACTCCCTCGCAAAACTCCCATGTTAGCTGCCCCTGTGCGCTAGCTCCTGCTGCTGGTTGTTAGGTCATCCAATAGCTGGGAAGAAATATTGCAAAATAAGATCAGAAGAAGACCTTAAGAAAAAAGCCCAGCCTTTAATCTTGGGATGCTGTTCCAGAACTTCACCTTTCTGGTGGTTAGAAACATTCTAATTTCCAGCCTGAATGTGTTGTTCATAGCCAGTTTATATCCATTTGTTCTTGTACTAACACTGTCCTTTAGCTTAAATTGGTCTTCACCCTTCCTAGGATTTACCCCCTAATGTATTTAGAGAAGGCAATTGTATCCCCTCTTAGCCTTCTTTTTAGACTAAACAAGCCAAGCTCTTCTACCATCCTTTTATAAGATATGGCCTCTATTTCCTGGTCATCCTAGTAGCTCTTCTCTGCACCTGTTCCAGTTTAAATTCATCTTTCTTAAAGATGGGTGACCAGAACCGTACTGAGTGTTCCAAATGAGGTTTTATCAGTGCCTTGTACAAAAACATTTGTACCCTCTATTTCTGCTGGAAATGCCTAATCTAATACATTCTGGGATCCTATTTACCTTTGTCATGCTGACCCAATTGGGGGGGCCCTTGAGGTGTATTCAGGAGCTCTGATTACTCCCTTCTACACCAGTCTCACATTGGGGGTGTCATGTGGACTGGATTGAGGAGGGGGGGCATTTGTGTTATTTGGCATTAATATGTCAAAATCATAATGATTCATGTAAGACATGCCATGTCAAGATACTGTTAGAAAAGTTACAATGAGCTGAGTAAGATGATGATGTTTATGCTCATGTGTTATATCTGTAGTGGAAGTTATGGATGTCTTTGATATACCTGTATTTCAAACTGTGCTGTAGACAGAGAGGCTGCAGGACAATAGCCTGCTTAATGGCCCGTCAAGACCTTTACAGAAGCAAAAGGCCCAGGAAGGAACCACGAGCATACCTGAAGAGTTACCAGGATTGGCCCATGTGACTCTGGACTCCATTTTGGTTCCTGTAAAATTCCACAAGCTGCATGGCCAGAGGTAGAGGGTATATAAGATCAAGCCACAGAAACCATTTTGTCTTTGTTCCTGTCCAGCTGCAGACAACACCTACCCACCTCTGGATTAATTCACTTTGCAACTGAACTGAAGGATTTAGACCCATCCAGGTCCTGGATGTATACCAGAGGGACTATACAAGCCTGCAACTCCACAATTGTTCTAGAAACCTGATGTACATGGACTTTGAAATCATTTGGATTTATCTGATTGCTTTAAGCCTTTAACACTTCTCTTATTGTTTGTTTTTCTTTTTATAATAAACCTTTAGTTTTAGTTACTAAAGGATTGGCTGGCTGTGTGGTATTTTGGGTAAGATCCAAACTTATAGTGAACTGGTACTGTGGCTGGTCCTTTGGGAACAGAGGGAATCTTTTAGTAAAGAGCATAGAGTTTAAATAACTGGTCTCTTTACTGGACCTAGAGTCAGTTTGGGAGCCAGAGACTGAAATGCAGTAAAGGGGGCTATGTGTATTTGCACAGTGGCTTCTTGATAACCAGTGTGGGGGAATCAGAAGCACTGTTTGTGGCTGGTTGGGAAGTCTGACTTCAGTGTCACCCACCAGTGTTGGGAGAATTTGCTCTCCTTTTACAGCCTGCCCTGACCCTGGCATTATCAGTGGGCTACCCTGGGCACGGACGAGTCACAACCTTTTTCACAGCTACATCACATTGTTGGCTTATAGTCATCCTGAGATTGACTCACATTCGCAGGTCTCTCTCCTCCTCTGTCACTTCCAACCGATAAGCCCCAAGCTAACAGCAGAAATTCTGATTATTAGACCCCAAGTTCATGACTTGTGCTTTGTAGTGTGGAATGCTATCTCATATCTAGCACTCCAGTCTTCAGTCTTACCCAGATCTTCTTGTGTAACATTTTGATCCTTTTCTTTATTGACCCACAGAGGGTTTTTGCCTTTCAGACTTAGCTGAGTAGTAAATACAGCATATCAGAGGAAAGATATAGAAAGTGAGTGATCTGCTGTTGTCACCTGCACTGGATGCCCTATGTTTGTCTTTCCCCCACAGGACAGAGGCAATTTCCTCTGTATAAAGTGCAAACTGGTTTCCATATTGGAAGAGAAGGTTGAACCCTTATTATTATTAACCCTGCAAGAGTTAACCTGGAAGAGAAGGTTGAACCCTTATTATTATTAACCCTGCATTATTAACCCTGCATTGCATTAAAGAAAACTAAGTCTTTCTCGATCGAAGACATGATTTGTTATTGCAGGCACAGCATGAGGAAGAATCAGAGAAGACAGTGCAGGAGAGACTGAAAAACAGGGAAGAAAATTGGCAGCATGTGACCTCCCAAAGAAAGAGAACCCATATGCCCACCATGCAAATAGAGGTAAGAAATCATTTTCAGGCTTTCTGCACAGGTGCTACAATGGAGAACAATTTGGAAGATTAATCTGAGGGAATGGATCAGAAGGAGACCCTGTTGATCAGAAGGCATGAGATGCATTGTCCTAGAGATGAGGGTTCCATGACCACCACTCGCAAGAGGAAGAGAAGGGTGGTGGTGGTCGGGGACTCCCTCCTAAGGGGGATGGAGTCATCCATCTGCCATCTGGACTGGAAAACTAGAGAAGTGTGATGCTTGCCTGGAGCTAGGATTCAGGATGTGACAGAGAGACTGCCAAGACTTATCAAGCCCTGAGACCACTACCGCTTCCTACTTCTCCACGTGGGTACCAATGACACTGCAAAGAATGACCTTGAGCGGATCACTGCAGACTATGTGGCTCTGGGAAGAAGGATAAAGGAGTTTGAGGTGCAACTGGTGTTCTTGCCCATCCTCTTTGTTGAAGGAAAAGGGCCAGGTAGAGACCGTTGCATTGTGGAAGTAAATGCGTTGTTACGCAGGTGGTGTCGTCGAGAGGGCTTTGGATTCTTCGATCATGGAATGTTGTTCCAGGAAGAAGGATTACTAGGAAGAGATGGGATTCATCTAATGAAGAGAGAGAAGGGTATCTTCGCAGACAGGCTGGCTAACCTAGTGAGGCGGGCTTTTAACTAGGTTTGATGGTGGATAGGGACCTAAGCACAGAGGTAAGTGGGGAAATGAGACACCAGGAGGAAGCAGAAGGAAGAGGGTGCAACAGGGGAGGCCTCCTGAATTGCACTGAGAAAGTAGGGCAATCAGTCAGTTATCTCAAGTACCTATACACAAATGCAAGAAGCCTGGGAAACAAGCAGGAAGAACTGGAAGTCCTGGCATAATCAAGGAACTATGATATGATTGGAATAACTGAGACTTGGTGGGGTAACTCACACAACTGGAGCACTGTCATGGATGGGAATAAACTGATCAGGAAGGACAGGCGGGGTGAAAGGGTGGAAGATTTGCACTGTATGTAAGAGAGCACTATGATTGCTCTGAGCTCCAGTATGAAACTGGAGATAAGCCAATTGAGAGTCTCTGGGTTAAGCTTAGAAGCAAGAACAATAAGGGTGATGTCATGATGGGTGTTTCTTATAGACCACCAGACCAGGAGGACGAAGTAGATGATGCTTTCTTCAATCAACTATGGAAAGTTTCCAGTTCACAGGACCTGATTCTCATGGGGGATTCAGTCATCCTGACATCTGCTGGAAGAGCAATACAGCAGAGCACAGACAATCCAGGAAGTTTTTGGAGAGTGTTGTGGACAGCTTCCTGGTGCAAATACTGGAGCAACCAACTCGGGACCATGCTGCTCTTGACCTGCTGCTCACAAACAGGGAAGATTTGGTAGGGGAAGTAGAAGTGGGTGGCAACCTAGGCAGCAGTGACCATGAGATGGTCGAGTTCAGGATCCTGACAAAAGGAAGAAAGGAGAAGAGCAGGATATGGACCATGGACTTCAGAAAAGCAGACTTAACAAAGAAGTCTTTGGTGAGCTTAAACACAAAAAAGGTGGTCAGATGACTAGGGAGGATTATAAAAATACTGCTCGAACATGCAGGAATGAAATCAGGAACGTGAAGCACAGTTGGAGTTGCAGCTAGCAAGGGACGTGAAGGGGAACAGGAAGGCTTTCTGCAGGTATGTTACCAACAGGGGGAATATTAGGGAAAGTGTGAGCCCCTTACAGAATGGGGGAGGCAACCTAGTGACAGAGGATGTGGAGAAAGCTGAGGTACTCAATGCCTTTTTTGCCTCTGTCTTCACAGACAAGATCAGCTCCCAGACTACTCCTGGGGGCTGGAATTGTGTAAAGGACTCTGAGAGTACATCTACATGAGGATAAAAGCTTTGTGGCATGGCTGTAGCTGGACAGGTCAGCTGATTTGAGCTCAAATGGGGTCTCAGGCTGCAGACTAAAAATTGCTGTGTAGACGTTTGTACTCAGGCAGGAACCAGAGCTCTGGGACCTTCCACCCTTGCAAGGCCAAGCACAAATGTCTATACTGCAATGTTTCAGCTCTGGAACCTGAACCCCTATGTGAGCTCAAGTCAGCTGATGTGGCTCAGCATGGGTTTTTTTATTCCCATGTAGACATACTCTCAGAGCCCTGGTTCCAGCATGGTAAGATTCTGAGGTAGACAGCTTCAGACTGTCCTTCAAAGACCTAGCAGGTGTCTGAGAATAGTCAGAAATCAATATGGTAAAGATTTGGTAATGGCTACATATCCTCTTACCTGCCATTGACCATTTCAGATCCCAGAGCTGGTGAAAGTGAAAAAAGTTTGAAATCTGGGTCAATGGAAGGGTGCCTGACTGTGGTTTATTTTAGGTTACGCTGATGCAACACTCAATACTTTGGCTTGAGGAAAGTGTACTTGCTAATTAACCTGGCCTCTAATTTTGCATTTTCAGTCAACTGCAGGCATCATCTGTTGCAGCCATGAATGACAGAATTTTCTGTAAGCTTTTAGTTACCATACCTAATCTCTGGGCACAGTCAGATTCTTTGCTATGTCCTAATCTAAAAGAGCAACCAGGAGAGGAAATCTTTAAAAAAGAGTTGAATAAACCATTAATTGATGACTGAATGAAATTACAAAACTAACTGTAGTGTAACCTATTGTTGAAATTAGCCTCTGTACCAGATGACTGGAGAGTAGCTAAGGTAACAGTGATTTTTATAAAGGGCTCCAGTGGCAATCCTAGCAATTACAGGTGGATGAGCCTTCAGTGACAGGCAAATTGATAGAAACTACAGTAAAGAACAGAATTATCTGACATAGATAAATATGGATTTTTATCTCTTGATGAAAGGATATTGGAGAAAAAATGATTTCCAGTTTTAAACTTAAAGAAACAAGTGCTCCCTAAGCATATTAAGACTGATGCAACTTTCAGATCCAAATACCACATGCTGTCACTTAGACCTGAAGCAGGGTGTGGTTTTTATTTTGTTCTGTGAAATCAACAAAACATCTATTTCTTTTTAAATAAAATTAATCTGTCAAGGAAGGGCATGCGCTCACAAATGAAGAATGTACTGATATCATCTACACTTAGGGAAGTGTCACGGAGTAGCTGGTCTCCGTGCATAGCTGAGCCCAGCTCCCTACTGGAGCAGGTGAGCCTCATCCAGCTAAGGAAAGAGGCTGTATTCTGATTAGCAGGGGTCCTGATAGTGTGGAGCTAATAGCTGTGGTGGCCCCTGGAAGCAAGGGCTCGAGGAAGTAACTCTTGGGACTCCAGGAGGAGAGCAGAGTTGGAGGAGGTAAGGAAGCTGTTATATGCTGGACAGCCAGGGATCCCTAGGAGGTGTGGCCCTGAAACCTGGGGGCTGCATATTGATTTAAGACTGTGCTCTGTTTGTTTGTTTGTTTGTTAACCTTTGTTGTAAAAGATGATTGACTGGGATGGGATGTGGCAGTGCTTGCTTGCTGCGGGAGAGCAGCTGCAGCCTTGCTGACAGGCAGCCCCATTGTGTGCCAATTGGCTTTCTTCCAGGGACTGCAATGGAACCTTAATTTTAGGGTGCTGTCCCATAGCTCTGCATGATTTCTTTAGTTTGTAACCCATGGAAAGGCTCTTATTTAGGTCAAACCTCAGGCAGAACAGACCTTGCTCTCTTTTTCTGTAAAGTCCTTAACAAATTTTTGGCAGCAGAGACACCCTAACAACACATAATATCCTTTTACACGCTTCAGTAGCATTTCACAGGTAGCTACAAATAGGTGTGATGGGAAAAACTTTAGCCTGGGGCACAAGGTTCTGTGATTTCACTTGAATAAGGGTATGTCTACACTGCAGTTAAAAACCTGGGGCTGGCCTTTGCCAGTTAGCCAGATGCCCATGAGTCCAAGTTAAGGGGCTATTTAATTGCAAGGTAGATGTTTGAGCTTAGGGCTGGAGCCCAGGCTCTAGGACCTGGTGAGATGAGAGGATCCTAGAGCTCAGGCTGCAGCTGGACCCTGACCATCTCCCCCACAATTAAACAGCCTCTTTGCCTGAGCCCTGCAAGCACAGGCCAGCAGTTATTGGTCAGCTGTGGTGTCTAACTGCTGTGTAGACATGCCCTGTGTGCTGTATGCTACAGCCCTGGCTTAACCACAGATGTTTATTGTGTAACATCCTGAATGTATTCACAGGACTGCTTTTGGGCCAAGCCATGACAATATATTGACCATCATCAGTGCAGAATTCAATGAGCTATCATAAAGAAGAAAAAGCCCAGACCAGGTAGAAAAATCCATCATGCTAGTTATGGGCTGTAGCAAGAAAACACATGCCATGAGCCTTTACTAGAATATCTGAATCCTATGATTTAACAAATGATTAAAAGTGTAACATAGGCTGCTTATTTATGTCAACATATTTTAGTAGATACTCTTCATTTTTTGTTGTTAGGCACAGGATCTTGATTCTGTTAATGTAACTTTTACCGGCTTTGTAGACACCTGTCTATTTCTGGTTGATTGGCTCCCAACTGCTTGTAGAAGCCACTCAGTAGTATATTAAATGGTTTATTATGGCATATTGCCACTTACAATTTTCTGTGCTTAGGAATGTAATCGTTACAATGCTCCTTTCCCTTCGTTACTCAAATAAGATGGCATAATTTTACTAACAGCATGAAGGGTTTCTTTAGTTTGATTACTGTAATTACACGATAGCTGCGGCAATTGTTACTAAAAACTTTGCCTTTTATTACCCTGGCAGCTGTCTTTTTCTTCTGAATGCTGAAAGATGAAAGGAGGCCATTGCAAACTCCTGATAATGGCACAGACTATCTTGCAACATCTGAAGTGGTTTCACTTTGTGTGAATTCATCGTGTTCATTTTAATAAATTTTGGCAGGATTTCTCCCCCCAACATTTTGTAACAAATGTGTTACTATATATTTTCCAAACATCTTTTATAAACCACAGGAAATAACTGACCCTACTGCATCATCACAAGATAATATTGCTGCAAAATAGTCTATGGCCTACAAAAAGATGAGACCAGAATGATCGATATAGGCCTGATGCCATCTCTTTTCTACTGCTGCAGTGATTCCAACCAATTGCAAACCTAGATTTATGGTTGCTTTGCATCACTGGCGTGGTACAAAACAGCATGAGCATATTCGTGAATCTAGCCCCAGTACTCTACATAATTCATTTAGAATCTAACAATTAAAATGTCCTTAATAAGGTTAAGGTACAGTGTCATTAATTTAAACAACCTTTTTGTTGGGTATAAGAACTAAGGTGATAAGGAGATTGATAGAAACATGTGTCTTCTATTGCTGACGTTTATTAGTTTGTAAAGCAGCATATTTTGTATTTTCCATATCCTATCCTGTCAATCTTTTGATGTCTGATATGCAAACCCACATTAATTTGCTTCCTCTGTTCCATAGCTACTTGATTGCTCAAAGTGACAGAACAATAGTTTTGCAGAATGAAAGTCTAATCTCCTCTGCGCATCAAGCACTAAGACCCTGATTCATTAAATTCATTGCTCATTTTCTTAGTTAGGCACATGCTTAAGGACCTTGCAGACCTGGAATAGATTTTTTAGAAATAGATTGATATTGTTTGTTATTGTCTATATCTTTGTTAATGGTATCAGTTATATAATAAGAGAATGAGCACGAGCTACTGAAGAGGCTACCATATCCAGAGACAGTATATGCTGTGACCTGGGGCAGTCTCCGTCTGCAAGAGGCTTCTAAAGCAAAAGTCTGAGTCCCAGAATAAACAACGTGAGTCTTATCATTAAGTGCATAATTGCAAACTAGTCAAACCAATCCAACTGGAAGTGGTAGACAAGATTGCAATTAGACTGGGCCAAAATTTTTCAACCATAACTTTTTTGCTGACAAAAGCAGACTAGATGAAACAAAAAAGTTTTGTGAATTCATGTCAAGTTTGTCAAATTGTTTAGGTTAAAACTGGGGAAAAAAGAAACATTTTGTTTGGATGTTCTTGGAATGGAACAGATTTCACTTAAAATTATTTTGATTTGTAATTTCCTTCAATTTTTAAAAAAAAATTTGAGTAGTAAAAATACTCAAATCTAAATGTTTCAGGTTGAATGAAATGTTTCGTTCCACCTGAAATTAAACTTTTTGACATGCCAAAAATTTGAAAAATTGTATTTTTGGTGCTCTACTCCACTGACGAAGAACACACCCACGTGCAGAGAAGACAGAACTGGTAAATATATATTAACCTTAAGCATCCTTGACAAGTTTAAAACTGAGCCTGTTAAGATGGGAAACTGCAGATAAATGTTTTAACTCAAACACTTCCTCTTGAGTGCACTGAGTTTTGTACAAAATCATCATTTTAAAATATTTTTTAAGCCTATTGTTAGTTTGCTATGGGAAAATGTACACGTTTTCATTTCAACACCTTCTAGAATCCAGACTTAAGACGTAGCCACTGAAATATCCTGAAAACATTTAATGTGAGGTGACAATTGTGATTAAAGTAACTTAATGATAGCGTTTCACTGATTGACATTTCATGTTGAGCCATCTGGAAAATAATCAAATAGATTTTTCCCTATTGGCAACAAAAGTGCTCCTGCTGCCTGATTCCTGTCTGTCAACAGTTCCCATGGTATATACTTAAAACTAACTGGAGAAAGAGCTAAATGACTGTTTGCTAAAGGGTGTACAGGCTAGGTAATATATCTTGTGAAGTAACTTTCTCATTTCATTACCCGAGACCAATTCTGTCGTGAAGATAGCCATATCCTCTGACTTTAGTGTTCACTTCCTAAATTACATCAGTAAACTACATGTTGGATGCTTATAAGTAAAAATAAGAGATTTAACATGAAAATGTAGTCAAGGTCCAGTGTCCTACATTTCAGTAGGTGCAGCATTTGTCACAGAAACCATATCCAATCTCAGGTTGGCTCTCAAGAATTTAAGTAGTTTTTTCTAGAAAGTTTAACTTTATCCCTTCAAGTTGCAAACTGAACATTGCAAATGTGGATTAATTGTTTAAAAGGGTTAAAAAAAAAAAAAGTAACATCTGCCTGAGTTTGCAGACTGCTTGGTCTGGCTTATACAAAAAAGGGTGTGACCAATGCTCTCATTAAAAACTAAGGTTTGTTCATATAGCAAGGCCCAGAATGAGTCCATGTAGCAAAGGCATATGGGCATGTCTCTGTAGAGACAGAGCCTACTCAGCAGAGTTTAATGAAATAGTGTAACAGGAGGTCCCAGGTGTGCTTGGGTTGAAAAGATGTCTGCAAAAGCAGATGATCAAATGCATGTAATCTGACTGTGGAATAAGCAACACAACATAAGAGGGGCTGGCAGCCTATTAAGGTTACCTAATATTTCCAATTATAAGATTTTTTTTTCCCAATTGTTTATAGGTTTGCCAAACTTTAACAACTTGAACTAAAAACTTTCCACACTGGTTCTCTGTCCCAGGCAGAATTTATTTGGAAAATTTCAGCTGCACCCGAGAAGAAGATCAGTGTGAGGAGAAATACATTGTATTGACCATATTAAAAAATTTGAGACCTTTTATTTGAAATGTTCTAGCATCCACATGTTTTGGGGAAGGGGAAATTGGTCTTTATATTAGAGGTGTGCCTTTGCCATCCCTATGGGAATCCACTTCAATTTGTCCAAGTTAAAAGCCTTTGAAAATCACAGTTTGCCCAGCCCGAGTTGTCTTCTATGATTTTATCAATTAAAATCTCTGAAGATTCCATCCTCACGGATCATGCTGCAGTCCCTCACAGCTCCTAATGCTCACCAGACTGCATGCACCGTCCATGCAAACCAGCTGAGCATGTTCTGTCCCATTACAGCTCCCATGTGTGACTGCACAGTACGTTTTCTATATAACCCCCCAGTAGTCTTTACAACCCCAAAGGATATGATCTGTCATTTTCTGGACCTTATATGTTATACTTAATATGTCTTTATGCTTGTTAATTAGAAGTAAGTCACTACTTAGTCCACAATGCCCTGTTGAGGGGGAAAAAATTGCAAGAAGTATGCCCTTCATTTCATTTACCCTGCCCTCAGTTCTTGCCATTCCCTCCTTAGCTCATTTATGATTAGGTGTTTAAATTCAGGTTTGCTTAAGGGGATTCCTTGGTTGACTTGTTCATGATTAATAGCACTTCTTGCCTATTTGTCTGCCAATTTGTTGCCTGCCATCCTAACATCTGCCAGGATCCATGCTATTACTGTGGGTATATTCAGATGTGCCAGTTCAGTTGTTAGCAGTAATATTTCATTAAGAATATAATTTCTGCTTTCAGATTTACCACAGCAGTAAATTGCCTGCAGCCCTGATAAGTAATCAGCCAGGATGGCCACAGCAGCTAGCCACCCATCTAAAATCCAATTTAGTGCTAGTCCCTGCTAGCTCAGCCATAAAGAGAAATACAAAGTTAGTAGACTCAAGGAAGCCATAAGACTAAGTGAGGGCATGCAAAAAGCTGCTTAAGCTCTCCCTGTTCCTTCCTCTTTGGAGCCGTCTCTATATACCTGGCAATAGTGTTCCACTTATCACAAATATATTGATATTCTATATCTATCATTCTTCTGATTTATTTCATTATACAATTCCAGTCTATCTCAGAAGAATGGTTTTCCAGTGATAGAGTATTTTCCCATAACTCTTTGTCTCTTTCAATCCTCTTTTCATTAAGATCCTTTATCCAGTTCTGTACACTACATGGGGAATTGTTGAAGTTTTTTTTATCCTACCCAGACTGCACTTAATTCCCAACAATCATTATATATCAGCTTTGTGTTATCATCTTTGCTATTAGCTGTATTTTGGCCCAAAAGGTTGTCTAGGAGCTTCATTGTAAGAGTGATTGGCATTTCACTGGCTAGTTTCTGTAGCACATGCAGAGGCATCGTAATAAGCACTGTAAGTGCTACACAAGGCCTGTGCTTGGATATTGTCCAGTTTTCTCAGGTTTCTGTTCATGCTGAGCAAAGCAATAATTGGTTTAATTAGCGCTATGTTTTGCGTTATCATAATTCTCTTATCTGCTCCCCAGGATGTGTGAGAACTATCTTCAATTGTACCTTTGCACTTATCTATAATATTTTCAATGTGGTCCCTCTAAGTGAGCTTGTTATCACATACTAGCCCTGAGAACTTTTTTTTCACTTTATTTATCTGTTGGTCATATAGCTATAACTTTACATTATTTTGGATTTTCCTAGTGAAGATCATTCTCTTAATTTTGTCTATGGAGAATTTGAAGCCCCACCTGTTTCCCCATTATGCACTTCTCTTAAGTGCATCATTGATTCTTTGGCAGCACTTTCAAGGTTTCTGCTTTCAGTCCATATGGCACAGTTCTCAGCAAATAATGGGATCCCTATTCCTGTACTCATACCCTTAGGGAGGTCATTTATCATAACGTTAGAAGGTTGAGCTAACTACAATCCCTTGTGGAATTACATGTGCAATTGAATGTATGTTGGAAAAAGCTTTTCTTGATCAGATTTGTATAGTTCTTTTACGGAAGTCTCTTATCCCTTTGTACATTTTTCGTATAATATCCATGGAGTGCACTCTAAGAAATAATCCTTCTCTCATGCTTTTTTGGTTTTTTGTCTTTATCCTTACAAAGTGATCAGTCACACGCCTATCTTTTCTGAACCCACTTTGCATTCCATCTATGCCCCTATTTCTTTCTAGGTGTGCTACTGTTCTGTTTCTTTTTCTTTCTATGGTTTTACCTAAATCTTCTGTGATGGGTAATTGGTCTGTATGCCTCAGGTCTTAAGCATGACTAAACCAATTTCCTCATGTTTGCAGTCCTTTGGTATTTCAACTTTTTGCCATGTTATATAATTTTAGTATCACCCTCAACCTTCCTTCACTTAGGTGTTTAAGCATTGCAAAACTTATTTCATCCTTGCCTAGCGTGGTAGTTTTATTCCCTATTATCATTTTTTGGAATTCTCTCATACTAAAGTTTTCATTTAAAATAACATACACGTTGTAACCCGTCCGCGCCCAGGGTAGCCCACTGATAAAAGGCAGGCTGTAAAAGGAGAGCAGATTCTCTCAACACTGGTGGGTGACACTGCAGTCAGACTTCCCAACCAGCCACAAACAGTGCTTCTGATTCCCCCATGCTGCCTATCAAGAAGCCCCTATGCAGATACACACAGCCCCCTTTACTGCATTTCATTCTCTGGCTCCCAAACTGCCACTAGGTCCAGTAAAAAGACCAGTTATTTAAACTCTATGCTGTTTACTAAAAGATTCCCTCTGATCCCAAGAGACCAGCCACAGTACCAGATCACTATAAGTTTGGATCTTACACAAAATACCATGCTGCCAGCCAATCCTTTAGTAAATAAAACTAAAGGTTTATTTAAAAAAAAAAAGAGAGAAATGTTAAAGGATTAAAGCAATCAGATAAATACAAATGATTTGAAAGTCCATATACATCAGGTTTCTAGAAGAATTGTGGAGTTTGCAGGCTTGTATAGTCCCTCTAGTATCCATCCAGTACCTGGATGGGTCTAAGTCCTTCAGTTCAGTTGCAAAATGAATTAATCCAGAGGTGGGGTAGGTGTCTGTCTGCAGCTGGACAGGAACAAAGACCAAAATGGTTTCTGTGGTTTGATCTTATATACCTTCTCCCTCTGGCCATGCAGCTTGTGGAATTTTACAAGAACCAAAATGGAGTCCAGAGTCACATGGGCCAATCCTGGTAACTCTTCAGATATGCCTTTAGTTCCTTCCTGGGCCTTTTGCTTCTGTAAAGGTCTTGATGGGCCATTAAGTGGGCTATTGTCCTGCTGCCTCTCTGTCCAGGGTGTGTCTTATACAACATAGTTTGAAATACAGGTATATCAAAGATCTCCATAACTTCCATTACAGCAACAACACATGAACATAAACATTATCATCTTACTCAGCACAGTGTAACCTTTTTAACAGTGCTTGACATGGCATGTCTCACATGAATCACTATGATTTTGACATACTGATGTCAAATAACACAAATGCCCCAGCTATCCAGTCAGCCACCCCCAACATGAGATTGGTGTAGAAGGGAGTAATCAGAGCTCCTGAATACACCTCAAGGGCCCCCTTTATCCAGTCAGCAGGACACACATCTTCTTCCCACTTCATGTCATAATTATCCTTAGATGTTCTTTTGCTGACCCTAATTTCTATTACTGACTGTTTGAAAGATGGTGGCCAAAATTTCCACTTTTTCTTTGTTGGAGCTTATTATTCTATGCCCTGCAACTGCAAGGCTTGGTATTATGTGGCTCTTCCTCTTTATTCCTAATTTGGTTATATACCTCTACTATATTGGTATCTTTATTTACTTTCCCACAGCATGTTCTCCTGCTTTCTCATTTTGCCCTTTTTATAGCCTTTTGTGCACCTACCTTACTCTTTTTATATTTCATTAAGTCCTCCCTATTTCAGAATTTATTTATGTTTTTGCTGTCTTGTACACTTTTTCTTTCTTTCTTTCTCTAATACCATTTCACAATCCTTGTTCCACCATGGTACACTTTTCCTATCTTTAAATAGTGTTTGTATCCTAGGAATAGCTAGGCTGGCTGTCTTTGATTCCTTTAGAAACACTACTACAGAATTCCTTAACAGCTGCCTTTGTACACTGCGTATTCATATTCCTCACTTTCATTTCTAAAGCGTTTCCAATTTCATTTTTTGAGATTCCAAATTGGGATGGTATCATTGTCTTCACTATTGCCCTTTCTTTGATATGTAATGAATGTTGGGAGGTGGTCATTACCCGTTCTGTTTTCTCTGTAAATTTCCCAGCTGCATACACTTACTATGATGCCAGAAGTTATTCCCAGGTGGTCTAGGCATATCCTATGCTTACCCTCTTGTTTCTGTGAGGAATTTGGGTAGCTGACTATTTTTATCTTAATTAGCATCTTTGTCTTAAGGAGCTTCCCTTCTTGTTCTTTGTTTTTACTTTCCACTAACAAGTCTCTGCCTAACAAGTAGGGTGTTAGCTTTTACTGTATCTCCAAAACCTTTTTTGATTTGCTCTGCAATCTTCAGACCATTAATGTCTCCTATCTTTATGTCCTTTCGCAGGGATTTTACTATTAGTTTTCCCCATTTCCCTTTCCTACCATCCTATTTGCTGGTCCTTCTGGTTTCTATCCTTTTCTTCTTCCTTGTTTGCATCAAGTAACTTCAAAGCTTTCCCTGTCCACATTGACTAGCCTGGATTCAGTATCATTTGTTGTTTCTCCCATCTCTCTCTGCTCTAGCCTGTTAGTCAGCCTCAACCAGCCAGCAGCCTACTGATCCCTAGCTCAACAGCTCCAGACCTTTCACAGCCCCTCACAGTAGCCAGCCACATCCTGAAAAGAGCCTGATTCTCCCCTATTCTTCCCCTCCAGGACTGGCATTGAAAGCAGTCATAGCATGGTGGGGCTAACTGGGCCCATGGAGTCTCTTTAAGTCCTTCTCTGCTGATGTGGGGTTTCTCTGTTCTAGCTCACCAAACTTTCCCTGTAAATAGCTGGTTCAGCTTCTGCAGGCAGGGTGAGGTCAGGAACTGGAACCAAGAGTAGGAAGCCTGTCTCTCCTGTGCTCTTAGTGTCCCCCTGCTGACACCCAGGTAACAGGGAGGAGGAAGCTGTCTGCACCCAAATCAGAGGGGGAGAAATGGATCAGAGGGAAGAAAAGAAGTAGATTGGAGCAAAGACTCTGATGAGACTGCTGGGTAAGGAGGTTGGCATTAGGAACCAAGTTGGGGGGGCAGGGGAGACTAGGAATAGGAACAGAGCAGGAGAGGGCAGGTGAGCCTGAGACTTGGGTGGGGAGGCTGGGAATGGGTGCTGGCATGAAGGGAAAGTTGGGTCTGGTTGGGTAAGGAAACTGGGACTAAGATGGAGGTAGGCAAGATTGTAAGCCAGTTGGCAGGAAGAGGGCAGTGCTGAGATCGGACAACTGAGTCCTTGAATTTGCAACCTTCATAATGGTTTGTGTGTGTAATTCCTATACGACTTGATCAGGTGTTTAATGGATTTAGATGAACTAAGGATATACCCCAGCAGGTCACACAAACATATATGCCTCAAGCAAAGTTCCACTAGCACTGAGAAATAAAGTAAATTTGGTCACAGTTTATAGTAAGTTTCCATTTATGAAGTTATAAAGGTTTAATAAATGATTAACAGATGTTCTGAGGCATATAACCCAGCAAGTCAATATGTTGCTTACAGCTTTCGTGGATGCACTTATCAGTCTAATCTGGTACTTGTGTGTGTAACATGAACCTATTAGTTTATTCTCCCTTCATAAATTATGGATCCTTAATATAAAGTATGACCGACCCTAAAAGCTGACCTTGACCAGATGGTACAATGAGATGCTCTTAAGAGACTCCAGCCACCCAGGCCTGGATCTACAAATAGGCTTAAGCATTGCTGAGCTCAACATTGCAAAGCTTAACTTTTTAGATTCCTGGAAAATCACAGGAACAACAACCCACAAAGCCTGGGTTAAGAACCTAGTCTCCTTCCACAGTGAAAGAGGAAACAGGTTCCTTAGAGTACAATCTGCAAAGTCAGCATGCTAGGCAGATCCCTGCCTGAGCTAGCTAATGGGAGATTCCAATCAGAGGAGTGTGCTAAGCCCCACTCCCTCTCAGAATTTGGGGTCTTACCCCAGACTCCGGGGAAGTGCCTATCTCTGTCAGTGATCCGTGAAACTGGGAAAGAAAGGTGCTCATCTGACTGACTCATGTGGGGCTTGATCTGTTAGGCAGGCCCAGGGATCACCCACCAAAATAGCCCAGGGTGGGAAAGAAGGAGGAGGAGATGGAGAAGGACCTCCTCACAACTTTTAGCCTAGCAGTCAGGGTACCCGCCTGGGATGTCGGAGGCCCTAGTTCAACTCCTCCATTTCCCTGATGAGAAGTGATTTTGAAGACACATTGGCCACCTCTCAGGTGAAGGTCCTACTCACTGGGCTATGGAATACTCTGATTTGACTGTCTCTTAACCTCATGTGTTGAAGTTTCTCCACTTGAACTAAATATTCATTAGGGCCAGAGAGCAAAAATCTCTCTCTAGCCTAGAAGTTGCAAATTACTGGTCAAATCCCTTCTTCTCCTCAGGCATAAAATTCAAGTCCCTTCCTCCCAGGGTCTAAAACATCTTAGCAGGCTATTCTAACCGCTGGGCTAAAGGTTGGGGGAGGATATCCCACCTGTTTTGTGTAGTGCTAGGAAGCCTCTGAGCTCAGCTACCAGATGAGGTCCTACATGTCAGTTAGGCAGAACACCTATCCTCCCACAGTTCATAGATCACTCTACGGCTTAGGCAGAAGTGCAGATGTCTGGAGTGAGACAGCAGCATGCATGATTAAAGGCAGAAACAGACACTGAGGGAATGTTTATGATGTTCATCTAGCACTATTCTTCCTTGTGCCATGAAACTGTACATGGGCATGATGCCCCACACTCTCCCATACCCTCATCTTCATGCCAGTAACACCACAGGTTAAAACATTTTTCTCTTTTGATGGATCTTTGCTATTGCAATGAAACCAGTTAAATGAAGTAGTAATTCTCTTCCAAACACCCTCAGTCACAGTCTGTGACTGAATAAATACCAAATCAAAGCTGGGGCATTTAATCAGTCATGAAAGTAGTTTATTGTGAATATAGAATAAAGCACTAGAAATTATTACTAAATTATATAATCAACCATAATATACTTGCTATTTCTATAGCACTTTTCAGCCAGGGATCTATGGGTACTTAATGAACAGTAATTCCTTAGTGTAATGGAAGCTTAATTAGATACATAAATGACAATGCAAAGAAAGCAATTATGATTTTTTTTTCCTTTTTTTGGTCCACTAATGAGGATTTCCTAATCATCTGCTGCCTATTGTTTTTTAGCACAAATACACCAGGGAAATAGTTGAGATGAATAACTATATAAAGCTGGGGTTAAATTCTTACTGAGGTTGGAAATAATGGATCAGAAAATAACTTTTTGGAAATACGTTATACATTGGAAATAACTGGTGTTAGACTAGTTTCTGTGCCATTAATGGAAAAAATAATAAATTTTTCTAGGGACAAATTACAATCCTTCTTTTGCCACATAGGATCACATTTCTATGCCTACGTTTATTAATCTAGGCAGTGACTATTTTGTGTACAATTATTGTAATACACCTAGTGCCAATAATTATGTATTCAGATGACCAGTGCACTCACATCTATTATACATGCATACATAAATGTGTGCAGATTTTTGCATGAACTTTGGTTGTGTCCCCCACAGGTTGGCTGTCCCTTTTAAGGGGTGTTGGGCTTAATCTTGCCTGTGATGTAGCTGTTTAACCCCAGTTGATCCTGAGTGGTTGACTAAGTTACAGTTAATGATGTCAGCTGTGAAAGAACCAGAAGAATTAAACAAAAAGGAAAGAGAACTCAGTGGGGGGGGGGACTTGGAGAGTAGCAAGGGCAGTTCCTGCTCTCTGTGAAGCTATTGGTACAGGTGGGCTGGAGATAATGAGAGGGAGCAAGTGAAGCTCTTGTGGGAGGTCCTGAGATAGGGTCTATAAGAAGCAGGGAGGTTCCTCAGAGAAGCAGCTGGATTCCCTGGGGAGAATTCATTGGGGATACCTGCTAGGAAGAAGGGCCTCTGGGGGGGGGGGAAAGCCCTGAGAGTCAGATCTCAGCCAAAGGAGTGAAGATGGAACTCTGCAGCTCACAAGAGTACTGAGTTCTTGGCTGGAAACTTCAAAGTAGCCCAAGAGCTGCAGAAAGATCTTCTGTAGTTGACTTTCCTTACCCCAGAAGGGGACAAGGCTGGAAATAGGTCACTTGGCCCAGGTTGAGCCCTGAAAAACATACACAGAAACAAGCCACTGTAGGGCCAAAGTGCTCAGCAGTGTATGCTAGAGGGTAAGACCCCCGCAAAACCACATCCCAACACCAGAGAGTTCTGTGGCAGTAAGCGGAACTGCTTACAATGTGCAATCATGAAAATATGACTCAATGTGTTGTATTTGATTGCATTGCTTTATCAAAGTGAATGTCTGCTCCTAAACTGGAATAATTCCAAATGTGTACCATTTGTTTTATCCAGCTGGAAATTGCTTCCATGGTGTTGTGGCCATTGACCCAAGAGGCCTGGTCCATCAGCTCACTGGGACTGTAACAGGCAGGTCTGTCACCTTTAAAAGGTAGTGGGGACTGGAGCCAGGCAAACTCTGTTCTGGGACTTCCGGATCAGATGCTGGGAGAGAGAGGAAGTGGTCCTGGGGTAACAGTTAAAGTCTGGGGAAAACCCAGGATACTTTCTTCCAAGGCCTACAACCAGAAGTCTTGTGGTGTAGGATGGGCAAGGCTTCCCTCCTCACCACCAACCAGGTCCAGTTTTTCCAATCAAGCATACCATCTGTTGAGGGAAAAGAAGATGGATTCTCTCTTTTCCAGGGGAACCAGTCTGACTAAATGGCTGACAAAGCATGAGATGGAAAGTGCCTTTCTAGCAGATGTTTAATTTATGATGTGTAGCAATATTAAGATAGTTTTGAGCCCTAAGGCGCCAGTAAGTACAGAATGAGGAGAAAGACCTTGAAACTTAGATAGGGGGAGTTGAAACTGGGAAACTAAGGAAAACCTTAGATAAGGAGTTTTTAGGAAGTATTGCCATGGAAACTGTGATGTAAAAGACTTGTTTGTGTAAGACTATATAAGCTTTAATAAATGTATGCTTAGGGTCGCCCTGACCATCGAGCCACCTTCTTTACGGTAAAGAATAAACTTTGACTTTGCTAACCTGCTGTCTGGCTAAT
Source organism: Mesoclemmys tuberculata (assembly GCA_007922155.1). Taxonomy (NCBI): domain Eukaryota; kingdom Metazoa; phylum Chordata; order Testudines; family Chelidae; genus Mesoclemmys; species Mesoclemmys tuberculata. The sequence continues at coordinate 103,746,901 of ML675601.1, read as the reverse complement.
TTGGACCATCTGCTGGGCAATGGATGTGTAAGTAAGGACCCCTGAGTTTGGGTTCCTCAACACATCTTTTCTAGGCCTTCCAGAAACTTCTAAGCAGCTGTACTTTATACAAACCGTAAACATCACATATATATTTTTAACCAAGCTAATTTAACCCTTTCTTTAGACCTCTGTCTAATCCTACAGCTTGGGCAAGAACACGTGTAGGAACACAGGCTAAGACATATTCTGTTGAAGAGTGTGGACAAAGGGCTGTGTGTGATTGTCTGATAATGGATGTGCAATGGAATATGGTGTAGTGGTCTAGGGATCCACCCTACATTGTTGTCCCTTCTAAAATGTGTTAGGTCTCTTATGCATTAAATATCTGAACACACTGTGACTAACGTGTTTTTTGTTCTCTTTTTTCATTATGTGACTAAGATTAGTATTAATCTCTTTTAAAAACTCCATATACCTTTAGCAAACAGAATAAAAATCTCTATTATAACTGAATATTCTTTACCCAAGGGTTTTTAATATTTTAAAGCTCCTAAGATTGAAGGAAAGCACTATTGGGAACAGTTGTAAAGAACTGAACTGAATCTGAGAAAATAGTCGAATTCTAATATATATGACCAACAAAATAATATAACTTAGTGATATAAACTTTCTCAAATATTGTGTATAGTTTTTTTTTTTTAAATCTAAATGGCTACAGATGGTTTATTCCTGTGAATACCCATATTCACATGCACACAAAGGTTTTTAATATTTGGTTTCATTCCAAAAGTGTATTTATAGAGTTTCATTTATAAAGTTTCATTCATCCAGACAGAGAGCAAACCTAAGACCATGCAACTTAAGTGAATCATTAAGCATAGTGATTATCAATAGTCGAGGATGCAATATGTTTGTTAATCATAATTATTCAATTACTTCTTGTATAAACAAGTTATTAAAATCAAAGGTCCAAATTTCCAAATGTGGTCTTTAATTCTTACTGCTTAACTTCAGGGGTCTGATTTGCAGACAGGCTAAGCACTGTATTAATTTAGCTTTGGGCCAAAATACTACCATAACCTAGTCACTGTCCAACATTAAACCCTGTTTAAACAATGCCTGGGATTTTGTGATTGAGCGTCCACCCCACACAAGTGTGACACTAGGCCCAAAAAAGCCAAGCAACTTTACAAATTGCTTGGCCCAACTCTGACCTTTCAAGATATATTATAGGAAAATACAATAGCAGTGAGGGTCCTTCCTTATAAATACACCTACATATCAAAGATGTAGTCTATTGTTTATAGTTATTTGATGTTATTTACATATCTCTTGTTAAAGGTTAGCAATGTAGATAAACTGCTTTACTCTCTGTCACTATTCTAATTGATTAAGAGTTCAAAAAGGAATATATGAACATGTAGATGGAACTTTTAATGTAACAATCCCATTGTTTGTATTTCTCTTTGAAGTTTAAGTAATAAATACCCGTGAATGGTTGTAAATGGCCAATTACCTTGTGCTAATATAACTAGCTACCAGTGTGCTCAGGACATAGGATATGGACTTTAGAGTCCCAAGTAATCATCTTTAATAATTCAAGGAGATACCTGCTGTCAAAAAAAAAAAAATCGGTCAGCCTGCATGCATCTATAAAAGACACTAGTGGACTTATCCTTTTTATCTCAAATCTGTCCAAGCTTGTCAGGGAAAGTTTGGATTGCAAGATTGAGATTCCAGCACCAGCCTGGAATCATCCTGTTAATTCTCATGGGAGAACTTGAACAAACTCTGCACAAGGACTATTTCATCTTTATTCCTTTGGGTCAATTCATCTACAACTGAAGCTGTGAATCAAAGGTCTGAGACCCACCCAGGTACTGGATTATACACCAGAGGGACTATATAAACCTGCAAACTCCACAGTTCTACTGCAAACCTGATACATTTGGACTTTCCAATCATTTGTATGTATGTGAGTGCTTTAATCATTTAACATTTCTCTTATAGTTTGTTTTTCCTTTTATAATAAACCTTCAGTTTTAGTTACTAAAAATTGGCTGTCAGCATGGTATTTTTGGTAAGATCCAAACTTACATTGATCTGGTAATATGGCTGACCCTTTACAGGAGAACTTTTCTGGCAAAGAGCATAGAGTTTTAAGTAACTTATCTCTTTACTGGACCTAGTGGCTGATTGGTAGCCAGAGACTGAAATGCAGTAAACAGGACTGGGTATATTTTTCAGTTAAATTGCAGAAGAAAGGCACAAGATAATATCTAAAAGCCAATACTACAAGAAGAATAGAGCATTTTTCCATTACCCTCTGCCCTTATTGGAGTGTATGGATGAGCAGTAATTAGGTATTTTAACAAAGGTCCAATATTAAATGTGTACATTTCACATACAAGCATTTTTCTGTACCTTATGACCCTGTCTATCCTTGGGTAGACAGATAAATGATACTGTACACTGCATCTTTTTAATTTCTGTCTACCTCTTTTACTCATGTTAGTGTTTTTGTGCTCATGGCTGGGAATTTTTTTTAGCACATGTGTACAGTGCCATCCACTGTTCTGCAAAATTTCTCTTTGCTCTATGCTCTCTCTCATGTTAGCATCATTTGCCAAGTTAGACTTCAAAATGGGAGACTTGGAGCTTGCAGATACAAAAGGCAACATTTTCAGAATGCATAAGTGATTTAGGCTTCTAAGCCACTTTTGAAAATGGGTTTTAGGCACTTAGGCCCAGCTTTTTTTAATTAGTGGTATTTAGGTGCCTAAAGATGCAGATAACTACCTAAATGATTTTCAAAAGCTTCAAGGCACCTGACTCCCATTGTTTGTGTGTTTCTGGATTTTTGTTTTGCTTTCTAAAAATCCCACTAGGTATCTATCTGCATCCAGAGGTGTCTAAATATCTTAAAATATCCAGCCATTAGGAGCATGTCACTTTTGAAAATGGGCCCTACAATCCAAAGTTTTAGATGCTTTTGAAAAATCTCCCCCAAAGTGTGTAGGGGACAAGGAGGGATTATGAATTGTTTTCAGTTTGGTTTGTTTTCTGTTTTTGTTACTGAACAGGCAGGCCAATAGTTATAGATAACTAATAACTGCTTGTTTGAAAATGTTATGGGCTTGTGGCTAGTTTTTAGCAGTGGAAACATCCAGAGTTACAAATAAACCCTAAAGAAATCTAAATAATCAATTACTCAAAATTGCATGCAATTAACAATAAAATTAAGAGATGATCTGTTTTGCCTGTATATTATATTGAGTTATTTAATTATAATTATATAGTAATTGAGTGTTTTGAATTTTAATACTAATACACCCTAAGCTTTGGGTTATGACACAAGTGTAGAAAGCATTACACAAAGGTAACAGCAGATGGCAATGGTACCTTATAGCTGATGCACTCATTTCATACTCCTATTTATTAATAAAATTAGTTAGTGAAACAAATGAGTGGCTTGTAAATTTGCACAACACATTTATGTTCTGCTAACTCATTCCTTGTTTAACAAGTTGATTTCTTGTAGTGTTTTATTCATGTGTCCATAGGGTCAGATTGACTGGTACTCTGGCTGATTTGCTACAGGCTATTTTACATCACCAGCAAAAGACAGAGCATAGAGATGAATCGAACCCTTCATGTGTACTGTAAAGGATTTGGCCTGGGAAATTAGAAGTGGGGGGGTGGGGGTGAGTTCTTTTTATAAGAAAAGATAGTCATGAGAAACTAAACTTTGTGACTGCCTCCAAGGTCACTCTTCTAAACTTTACTTTCTGTTTTCTAAAAAGGCAACAAAATAGATTTTCTGTGCTTTCACTTGCATGTTACAGTGTGAAAGGTGCTATGGAAAAGATAACGGGGGGTCAAAGTTTATTCCCCTGAGTCAGAGCACCACAATCATTATCACAAAATCACCAAAAATCCTATCTCCCAGCTGCCTAATTCAGAAATTCTAATTGAATGGAAGGGGAGCAGGAACAGTCTGGCCAGTATGCAAAATCTGTAGTTGTATCAAATGTGGTGTCATGGAGTAATCACACCACTGTAGAAGGGCTTTAAACTCATGCCCCATATTTGGTGAGTGAGAGCTGCTTTCCCTGGTACTGATAACACACAGATCTTTGTAGCTCCCAGGTTTCTGACTTCCAGACTATTGCTGAATTTCCCCAGTACAATTCTGTAGGGGTCACCAGGTCACTATCTGAGAATAAAACAGTTTGCTCGGACTTTGTACCACTGATAGATTTAGTCTGTCTTCTGAACTGCATCTTCTTCAGGCCCCTATCACCATGGCTATTTCCATTAATCACGGGATAGGTTTATAAGATAGGGTGTCTGCCCTAAAGCAATAGTGCATCCTGACTTTAAAAGAGGGGCGGTAACTAGCTATCTGTAACAAGGATATAACCTTCATAAGCCCCACAGTTGCTTATAGCTTGAACCATCTACTGCTCTTGAAAAAGGGAGGAGTCATAGGCAGGGAGGAGGTTGTTTGGTTCAACCCAATAAGAAAACAAAAGAAGTCTCAAATTAAATTTGAGGCAAATGTTTGTCTTGTGGAGCATGGTGTGGGGGTCTTTCTCATGTTATTTCAAATCTCTGCTTCTATGCATGTCAGCCTCTGATGTTCCTCCACATCTACTCGCTCTCTAAGGCTCAAATTAAACCGAATGTCAAGTTCCCTGCTAAGAGTATTTGATCACTAGGTGGAGACAACAGTTTAGCATAAACATAGCAGACTGTATAGAGGGCAACAGAATCCACTAGCTGCTGCTTGCTGTTTCCAACTACAATATTGCTATCCCCAAGCATTCAAAAACTATTAATTATGTCCTAAAAGTGATGGGACTGGCTTAAGACTCATGAGGACTTAAAAATAGTACTTTTGAGGTTATTTTTATTTGTTCTGTTTTTTTGACCAAAGCTTTAACTTCATAGCCACGAGGGTCTAGAACCTTTTGAAAATGAGATTACCATATGAACCCCAGAGCGAGGGCTGTAAGAACTTAAATAAAAATAACCACAGATGTACTCGTACTTTTTTGTTATCTACTGTGTCATCCTGGAGATGTGGGGAAAAATTCAAAAGGGTGGCCAAAGGGCTTGCTAACCTACTTGGCATTAGAACTGTTCAGAAAAATGGCATTTCTATCACATGAGAAATTCTGACCTTTTGAAACTTCCTTTCAATTCCAAAAAAATCTTTGTTTTGGAAATATCTAAAATATCTTATTGAAATGTTTCATTTTAATGTTAGTGTTATAATACAATATAAATTGACACATTATATAGAAATAGAATACAATATTTATAAATATAGTGACTTTTCAAGTTGTTAAATTAAAAGTAAAAGCAAAATGAAACCAAAGCCAAAACGAAATGTTCCTTTTCAAGTCAAATTACTTAAAATTGCCACGATTGTGCAAATCACTTTGATTTTGACACAACAGAATTTTTTGATAAAACACTATTCCGTCTAGAACTTTTCAATCAGCCTTTGCCCTGTGGAATCTGATCATTCATCTATGCTTGTGTACTCTGCAGTAAACTTGTCCTAAATTGTGCAGCCAGACTGCACTCACTGTGTGGCAGCTTCACATAGATTAAAAAATACAGAACTAAATGTGAAAACGAATAGCACTACCAGTAGCATATTTCTTGTGACGTTTAATTGACTACCTAAGTTTATCTTAACTACCTTCCAATTTTGAATGTGCTGCTGAATTTTGCAATGTACACATTGTTGAGGAGGAAGTTAGACGGTCTGGATGGCAGCTGGCTAGGGGGCAGTTAGTGCTTTTGCTGCCTGGGAGGAAGCTTTGAATAAGCATGCTATCTGGATGTTCCTGTGAAATAGTGACCAATACTGACATATGAACTGTTATCTAAGATTCACAACTAGCATTCATTGAAATGAATGGGGCAGTTATCTATAGCAATGAACTAGCTTGTTTCCTTGGTGGCTTTCCAAAGCAGTCCATCCTTACACAGTACCCATTTAATGTTCCATTATCACTCTGTCTTGGGGAACACTGAATGGAGTCTGATAACTGAGGCTTTGGATAATCAAGAGACCTTTTTAATATAATTAACAGACATTGGTGGTCACAAGTGGGTAGTGTCCAGCAAGGAGTTTTTTGTAACTGAAATTTGGCTAATCAAGTCTCCGGTAATTCTGGGCCACATTACGCACTTTCAGATCATTAATACGTAAGGCATGTGCAGTCTGGCTCCTCTGTTGCACTAGCATAAATCAGGAGTAAGTCCACTAAACTCAGTGGATTTACATAAGTGTAAGTGAAATGCAGATCAGGCCCATAATGCTTTTGAGCTTCAACGTACATGTAAACTGGAAGGATGGCGCCGCAGATATAACAAATAAGCAAAGTCACCAAAACCTTCCAAAACAGGTAAGTGGGCCAGATTCCCAAATATATCACTATTCTGGTGCAAGTCAGTGAAGCTTACACCAGTTTACACCAGCTGAGGATTTGGCCTATCTGTATCTTTAAACTTGGCTGGTCTTGCTTATGATTAATTTTTTGTCTGGCAAGCATACCACAGTGGTGTTTGCAATGTAAACTCCAAGAGGGCTTTTTCTTTTTCCCCCTATGACTGGAGGAGTGTTAATAAGCCACTTCACCTTGAATGGTCCCTTGAAATATGTGTTAAACACTTACAGTAAACAATCTGTTCCACCTTTGTATTTAGCTGTGACACTGAGTACATTTCCCAGGCCTGATAAAGAGCTCTGTGTTGTCTCTCTGGTGGGTTGGATTTTAGTGACACACAAAAAGCTTGGTATTTTTTTAAAACCATGCTATAAATATAGCTAGTTTAAATGCGTACTTCCAAAGCACACCTTCTGTCAGGTGAACAGGCTGTGAGATAAAAATTCCTCCCAGAAAGGAATTTTTGCATGTCTCCTTTTCTCTTCCTTTTTTAACTTTTTATTTTTATATAGATATAGACACACACAGTGTTGACAAACATTCAGCAGGTGTCTCCTACTTCCTCGGTGAGTGCCCTGACCACTGGGCAATTGACTATTCTGGGGTGGAGCTCTTCTTGAAGAGGAACTTCCACCCTAGACCAGAGAAACCTTTCCTAACTAAAGTTTTGTCCAAACCCAAACTTTTCATGGGAATGTAACATCTTGACAAATTGGTATTTTTCATCAAATTCCCAACCACCTTTAATCCTTATGTGACTTTGTTTCCCTTTCACATGGGTATCAGTTACTGAGGACCCTTCCCAGACCTGAAGAAGAGCTCAGTGTAGCTCAGAAAGCTTGTCTTTCAACAACTGAATTTGACCCAATAAAAGGGATTCCCTCACCCATCTTGCCAATGTGACTGTATAATTTAGAGTGACAAGTACCATTATGGCAAAAACAGATTTAGCTGAAAAGTCCTAATTATTTTCTAACCCCATTGGGGTTTAGAGACCCCCTTTAAAACCTTGTCCTGAGGCAGAGGAAGTACTGATTGTTCCAGGGGCGTTGAGAGGGGAGAATGACAGGATATGTGTCTGAACCTTCAGACAAAAGGGCTACCGCAAGCAGGCCCTCACATAAGTGAAGCAGCCAAGACCCTGCCCGAAGCCTGGGAGGGACCGAGTGGCTGACCAGAGATGACGCTAGTACAGTGCTCCTCCTGTCCTGCCAGGAATCACCCGAGAAGAACAAACCAGAGCTGGACACAGTAACATTGTTGCCCAGAGCTGCATGGAGCTGTCTGTACTGGGGCTTGTGATCACGCATTGGGAATAAGGAAGGCGGCTGTAGCTGGTTGGGGGAGGTTGTTGGGGGTGGGGTAGGGTGCGGCTGAAGAGGTTTGGGAAAGTTTTTACTGGCCCTGAAGATGACCAAGAACATCCAAGACTCACTACTGGACTGGAACTCTGCCCGGGACTCCTGAACTCTGAATGTGGATGCATTGCTCGGTGTCTACCCTTTGATATTGTGCTACCCCTGGGCCTCAGGTTGAGTTTAACCCTGTTTTACTGCTCCCCTATCTTCCCCCTGTTTTTTCTCGATTCATCCCTCTGTGAACAAATATTTCCCTTTTCTATATCCTTGGCAAGGGATTTCCTTCCCTTGGGGGCTTTGGAACAGGTGTCCCTGGGGTGGAAGGGAGTTTTCCTGCATGCACCTTTTCTTGGCTCGAGTTGCCTGCAGTGCTGACTTCTTCTTGCCACAAAGGTGCAAAAGTTAAAATTTTTATTTCACTGGAAATCAGGAATAAATTCATTTAGGGAATACAATAAATGTTCTTGGAAGTCCAGAAGCCAAAGCCTAACTTGGATCATTTAACAGCTGATTTGTTTAAACTGTTCAACAAAATCATAGCCCTAAATTTTCCACTCTAGCTGAACAAAAGTAGGTGCAAATCATTTTGCCAGTGCCTCTATTGTGGGTCCATCAGTTATGCCCCAGTTTAGGGATAAAATAGACCAGCCTAATGGGGCTGTCCTGGCACCCTTTTCCACAGCTGATGCCAAAGAAGATGAATGGCAAAGGTGCGGTTACAGTGTCTCCAAGAGCAAAAGATTCTCTCATGCAAGGAGGTACCTCAGGCTAGCTAAAATGGGTTTATGGCTCCTTTGCACCAGCAGTGTGGCACAAATCAGACCAGGCCATTGAACCCATAAACACCAAAGTTGTGAAAAGTTGCTAATAATGGAACTGTGAAAGGGAAGGAAGGAATTCATCCATATAACTCACTATAATTAGTTAAATCTGATGCTCTCAGCCCAGGAATTCTTTAAATAAAAAAATTAGGACTGAGCCAAGGATTATATTTAGCCTTCACATGCAGAAGTGGCATAAAGTGAAGGGAAAAAATAAAATTAAACCTCACAGAATTCCTTAGGGTAATGTTTGTTTCAGTATCCATAGAACACAAGGTGAAGTAAATCAGAGGCAGTTGGTGGCCCTTAAGAATCCAAACTATTAAAAATGAAATTGAGGTGGTGAATGCTATATTAAGCACTGAGGTTGAGGTTCTCAGCAGCCAACATTACCGTAAAAGGAAGTACCGGCACACACCAGTCCATAATTCTCAGCTTGCCTGCTGAAAAATGCCTTAAACCTATGCCAGAATTATCCAAACCAGTTCTGGTGTAAGCCTCATTGCCTTACATATAATGAATGAAATGCAACGCTCCAATATCCTAACACTCAATACTTCCTCTACTTTTTAATAATATTCTTTATTATTGAAAAAATATAAAATGATACATACTGCAGAAATAAAAAAGCACATTTAGGACCCAATGCAGGGCAGTATTTAGAAAAAAGTAGCATCACTGAGGAGTCTCAAAACACTTTGTTGGACTGGGTCTTTAGTACACACCTATAACATGATAGCGAATCATTCATCAATGGTAGGCACATCTGCTGTGGCAAACACACATGATCTTAAATTGAATCTTAACCTCAATATGTTTATAAAGCAATTCAAGTCAAGACACAAGTGAGTGTAATAAAGGGAAGGAATGAGGGAGGCAGGAAAAGGGTAATGATAAGAAGACGTGCTTACACAGCCAATCTGTAGGCCTCATCCAAAACCCATTGAAATGGGAGATTTTCTGCTGCTGGACTTCAATGGTCTTTGAAGCAGACCCTGTGTGCCCAGTTAGCAGGTGGAGATTCTGAAAAGCTTTGAAATGTCTGTGCAGTCCAGGTTTTTATCAGGAGCTGAAAACAGAATTGACATGATTTTTATGAGAAAATTTAGTCTTATATTTAAGAACATAAGAATGGCCACACTGGGTCAGACCAATGGCCTATTTAGCCCAGTATCCTGTCTTCTGACAGTGGCCAATGCCAGGTGCTTCAGAGGGAATGAACAGAACAGGTAATCATCAAGTGATCCATCCCATAGCCAATTCCCAGTTTCTGGCAAACAGCAATCCCTGCCTATCCAGGTTAATAGCCATTGATAGACCTATCCTCTATGAACTTATCTAGATCTTTTGAACCCCATTATAGTCTTGGCTTTCACAACATCCTCTGGCAAGGAGTTTTACAGGTTTATTTTAGTTGCCCTTTTCTGTACCTTTTCCAATTCCAATATATTTTTTGAGATGGGGTGACCAGATCTGCATGCATTCTTCAAGATGTGGGTGCACCATAAATTTACAAAGAGGCAATATGATATTTTCTATCTTATTATCTATCCATTTCCTAATGAATCTCAACATTCTCTTAGCTTTTTTGACTGTCACTGCACATTAAGTGGATGTTTTCAGAGAACTATCCACAATACTCCAAGATCTCTTTTTTGAGTGATAACAGCTAAGATAGACCCCATCGTTTTATACGTATAGTTGGAATTATGTTTTCCATTGTGCATTAATTTGCATTTATCAGCATTGAATTTCATCTGCCATTTACTTGCCCAGTCCCCCAGTTTTGTGAGATCCCTTTAACTTTTTGCAGTCTGCTTTGGACTGAACAATCTTGAGCAGATTTGAATCATCTGCAAATTTTGCCACCTCACTGTTTATCCCCTTTTCCAGTTCATTTATGAATATGTTGAACAGTATTGGTCTCAGTCTAGACCATTGGGGGACACCTCTATTTATCTCTCTCCATTCTGAAAGCTGATCATTTATATCTTTCCTTTGTTTCCTATCTTTTAACCAATTACTGATACAAGAGAGGACCTTTTCCTTTTATCCCATGACACTTTACTTTGCTTAAGAGCCTTTGGTGAGATCCCTTGCCAAAGGCTTTCTGAAAAATCTTAGTACAGTATGTCCACTGGATCACCATTGTTCACATGCTTATTGACCTCCTCAAAGAATTCTAGTAGATTGGTTGAGCCATGATTTCCCTTTACAAAAACCATGTTAGCTATTCCCCAGCGAATTGTGTTCATCTATATGTCTGATAATTCTTTTCTTTACCGTAGTTTCAACCAGTTTGCCTGATACTGAAGTGTTGCGTCTTAGTCAACCTGGAGTCCCCAGTCAGCCCCCGGCTTCCTTTAGTCCACCAGGGGCGTCATTCGTTTTAGGTTCCTGCGGGCCCGACAAAGCACAGCGACCAATATGATTGCAAGCCAAGTCGTTTATTCCAGGGCAAAAGCCATCTTATATAATATTTCATGCACTGCTCACATCCTCTTCTTGCAGTTACTGATTGGTTAAAAGTTACAAGCATACACACAGCACAAGCACAAGCTGATTCTCATGGATAGCTTAACATTTCCCACAGCTGCCTAATTATTATTCTGTTTACCTCTTGGACACTGAGCTAAGAAAGAAGAAAGGGAGGTGTCCGCCGTCCTTGGCCGGCTTCCACCTGCCTAGGCAACCTTATCTAACTCTCACGTCCTTGGGGCCTAGCACTGTAACTTCCCATCCCAGGCATCAGGGCCGTGTAAGGATTGTAGATCCCCACACTGAAGTTAGGCTTACTGGCCTGTAATTGCCAGGATCGCCTCCAGATCCTTTTCTAAAGAAGGGTATCACATTCACTATCCTCCAGTCAGCTGGTACAGAAGCTGATTTAAATGATAGGTTAGGTAGTTCTGTAGTTTCACATTTGAGTTCCTTCAGAACACTTATGTGAATACCATCTGGTCCTGGTGACTTACTACTGTTAATTTATCAATTTGTTCCAAAATCTCCTCTAATGATATTTCAATCTGTGATAGTTCCTCAGATTTGTCACCTGAAAAGACTGGCTCAGGTTTGGGCATCTCCCTCACATCCTCAACACAGTGCAAAAGTGCTGGTTTTTTGGCAGGAGATGGGATGATTCTTTTGATGGGTTTTTTTGTTTGTTTGTTTGTTTGTTGTTGTTGTTTTGGAGGGGGAGAGGGTTGAACAATTATTTTCTGCACTGTTTTTTTCCCACTCGAAGTTCTATTTCTGGAGAATCAAATTATTTGGTCCACAAGAAATACTGCAGAATGCATCGTGATAGTCCAAACAAACAGTATTTGTAAATGCAAACAAGCACCACATGACTCATAGCTTCATGAAAACACCCAGTCCTATGTAGCCATGTTCAGCAAGCATTACACAGTTGTTGGTAGCACCCAAAGCTCCAGGCCCAGAGAACACTCCGGCACAGCACATTACTGTGGCTGACCATTAAAGTGCTTTTTCAAACCTTCCCTAAACTGCATGGTCTCATTTTGCACTATCATAATCGTCCCTGTGTCCAGCTGTTCAAATTCATCAGATGGCTGTTTCACCTCCAGCCTCCTACCTGGTGGCAGTCCTTCCCCTATGCCTCACAAATATTATGCAGGACACAACACAACTATAACCAGTGGGATATTTCTCTCTGCTGAGATCTAAACTAGTGAATAAACACTGCCAAATCTACCAAAAGTGCATTCAACTGTCCATTCTGCACCTGCTGAGCCAGTAGTTGAATCTTTCTTTGGTCTTGTTACGGTCGACAGTATGCAGCTTCATAAACCAGGGAAGCAAGGGCTAGACTGGTTCCTCCCCCACTTCCCCATATTACTATTGGCATTTCAGTATTGCCAGTGATACTCCATCTGTTGAGAAAGATGGTTTCTGCTTGCAGCTTCCTGAACAGTTATGTGCTCTTAAATATGCAAGCATCATGCACCTTCCCTTATCAGCCCACGCTGATATCAATGCCACATCCCCAGTGACCCAGTAGTCCTTGCATAGTCCTGGAAAAGTAGCCCTCTTTGTGGAAAGGTGGGCTGGTGCCAAAATAGAGATGTGCATGAATTCCCTTGCCACAAATCCATACACTGTGTGCTGCCTCTTGTCAAAAGCCACTGTCCTACATAACTAGAGATGATTAATGGCCCTGGACACTTGCAGCCCTCACTGTGGATTTTCCAGCTCCAAAATGATTTCCCACTGATCAGTAGCAATTCAGCTTTGCAAGCTTCTAAAGTGCAATCGCCATGTACTTCTCCACTGTCAATCAGCGCTCATTCTGGTGTCTGTGTTCTGGAGGACTGGGACAAACTGAACACAGAAATGTGACTCCCATCCAAAAATCCTACAGCTGCTGCTTATTGTCCCTTAACCACACTACTGCTAATCCCACTAATCAGTGTTCATTTCTTGGGCCCAGAAATGGCACTTCACTGTCTACAGCTGTCTATGAATGCGAGCAGCAACCTCAAATTGTTTTTCACTATGTTCTGCAGCAAACTGGCTTTGAAGACATCATCATGTCTCCTGCTGCTGCAGAGCTTCCTTTGGTTCTGCAAGTATAGGAGAACCACGTGTCTTCCGTTTATGAGAACCGTGCTGCTGGAAGAGATAGCATACACCCAACATTGCTCCACAGGTTTTGTGCAATTTTTTTAAAAAGGTGTGAAAATTCTGGGATATGGATGGCATTTTGGGATGGAGAAAGTTGCATGCTGGCAATTTGACCCCTAGCTCCAGCTATCCTTGGATGAGTCATTTCTATCTCACAACACACCACAAACATTTCCCAAAAGGCACTGCGCCAGATAGTGGCATGTGGCACATAGGGTTACCTACCTGTGTTGCACCAGTACAAACACTCCTGAAGAATGCACATGGTGCCAGTGCAAGGAGCCAAGTGTGCACAAGCGATATATTAACTTTGTCATTTGCATACTGAGGTAACTGGCATTGACTAAAGTTTGTAGTGTAGACACAGCCTTAGCCACTGCAAACTTTAATGCTGTAAAAAAGCCAGCAACAAAGAAAATAGAGGCAGATACAAATAGTGAAGTGAGAAACTGAAAAGCTCTCTTGGAGAACTCAGGCAGTGGGATCCTAAAACTGAGAGCTAAGTAAATTAAGGGTAGAGCTTGTGCATACATTATAAATAGTAACAGGGAGAAATCCTTGACTCTGATGCATTCTGAACGACGCCTCCAAAGGAGGAGTGTTGACAGGAAGTGTTTCTTGCTTGCTGAGATGATATTTCTGATTAATCTTGAAGCATAGCTGACTACCATCAGTCGAACCAAGAACAGAAGAGGAGCCTAGCTTTCAGTCTAGCTCACTCATTACCATCTCTCCTGGGATCCTGCCTAATAATAAACGATTTACAAAATCCAAGAGCTGAAACAGATTTTCTCTGACACGCTCACCCTTATAAACATACACCCATAAACATCTATAAAAATATTTATTGGTGAAGTTTTATTCCGCTAAGGCCTGAGATACTGACACTGAAGCAACTGTAATTTGAATCCTAGATATGAGAGAAACTGAGATTAACATTCTTTTATAGTCATACAAGATGCTAACTTAATTTGATGTTAATATAAGCACAAGGACTACTCCCACTTACAACCCCTGAGACACAAATCAATCCAGGAGGAGAAGCTAAGGAGATGAGACCAAGGTTCTGCCTGCCCTCTCTGTGCACCACCAGCAGAGCTGAGTGGCCATGCAGAGGAGTGCATGACATGTAGGTGATTCAGCAGACACAGACAGTCCCCCTCTATCCTAGGGAGCTCTGGTAGGCATTCTGTATCCTTGAATCATGATGTTTCTTCATGTTCCCACTGGAGAAATGGAGCTCTGGACAGACCCCAATTTAGGATGGCAATTAACTATCACAATCTGGCCTTCAACTTCTTTGTGCATCATTATTTAATAGTAATGCCTCCTACCTCATTGGTATGTTATGAGGATTGATTAACTAGTGTGGTTCTAAAGAGCTTAGGGATATCCAGATGAGGAATGCTGTATAAGTGTATTATAATATTCATTACAGCCACTTCCAAGCGACAGTTCATCATGAAAATTTAACCTGTCAAAAGGATAAATGTGAGGCTCACGAAATTGCCCCTGTAAAATGAAACTCTCTTAAACCAGTTCAAAAAAAGGAAGAATCATATAACAATAGAAGATTAGGGTTGGAAAAGACCTCAGGAGGTCATCTAGTCCAACCTCCTGCTCAAAGTGGGACCAGTCCCAACTAAATCATCCCAGCCAGGGCTTTGTCAAGCCGCACTTTTAAAACCTCTAAGGATGGAGATTCCACCACCTCCCTAGGTAACCCATTCCAGTGCTTCACTAACTTCCTTCTGAAAAAGATATTGCTAATATCCAACCTACACCTCCCCCACTGCAATTTGAGACCATTGCTCGTAGTTCTGTCATCTACAACTGAGAACAACCTAACTCCATCCTCCCTGGAACACCCTTTTAGGTAGTTAAAGGCTGCTATCAAATCTCCCCCTCATTCTTCTCTTCTGCAGACTAAACAAGCCTAGCTCCCTCAGCTCCTCTTCATAAGTCGTGTGCTCTAGCCCCCTAATCATTTTTGTTGCCCTCCTCTAGACTCTTTCCAATTTGTCCACATCTTTTCTGTAATGGGGGGCCCAAAACTGGACACAATACTCCAAATGTGGCCTCACCAGTGCTGAATATAGGGGAATAATCACTTCCCTAGATCTTCTGGCAATGCTCCTACTAATGCAGCCCAATATGCTGTTAGCCTTGGCAATAAGGGCACATAACCAGCTTCTTGTTCACTGTAACTCCCAGGTCCTTTTCTGCAGAACTGCAGCCTAGCCAGTTGGTCCCCAGTTTGTAGCAGTATATGTTAAACAACACTGTATGTTGTATCAGATGATTAAATAGGTTTCCTCACAGTTCCAATGAAAGAAAGCTGTTGAATGGATACAATTTCTATTGCAATAATGTGGGTAAAAATAACCAAATTTATGACCCTTGTCA
Source organism: Mesoclemmys tuberculata (assembly GCA_007922155.1). Taxonomy (NCBI): domain Eukaryota; kingdom Metazoa; phylum Chordata; order Testudines; family Chelidae; genus Mesoclemmys; species Mesoclemmys tuberculata. The sequence goes on along the minus strand of ML675601.1, from coordinate 103,731,223 downwards.
AAACATTACATTAAACATAGCTACACCAAAGAGGAATGTGACTTAATATGAACTGAAAGGTTATTTGCCATAACAGTCTTCAATACACACGAAATACACAGATGACTATTTCCAGTTCTCCTTGTTTGTTATAGATGACATTCAGATACTATGCTGATGAAGGCTGTATACTGAATTGATAATTACCTAGCCAGATGGATGGAATCTGACTTTTTCTTCCTATATACATATACCCAAACAACTTGATTATGATCTAATTTTATGTGAAGAGATACAGTTGATTCTTTACTTAGATACCACATGCACTAGCACACGGTTATGGTGGGTGGACAGGTGGATGGGTGGGTGTCTATAAAAGCAAGCATTGGAAGTAAAAGATTAGATGATAGATAAATAGATAAATAAAAGTGTATCTTTCTTGGGTGACTTTATGGATGTTTATTTTAAACCTTCCAGAGGTTACTACAACAGTATAGTGCTGCTTAGGTAGAGTTATGCAAATTAACAAATAATAGTCATATGACTTTCAGTGCCTAAACTCACTATTTGTCATATTAACTGAGGATGAAAGACTGCTCCTGAATTAAAAAGAGAAGCTAACCTTTTATAGGTTATAATTGGCAAATAATTCTTTTCAGAGAAGACGTCTCTGCCTCTGGCTGTTACACATTTTATCCTTTTATACCTGTGACAATTAGACATCTTAAAATTAACACACACAACCACAAAAAAAGGGATTATGTGCCATGTCACCCCGTGGCTTTCTACAAATCATTCTCCAGATTCAGGACCCAACTTATTCAAAGGCTGAAGCTTTTTACTGCCTAAAACACTGCTCCAGACTTTAAAAAAAAATTATCGTCTATCTCTGCCAATGTGTAATATTAAAAGAAACTAGAATCACCACAGAGGACTTGCTCTAATCATTACACACATCATGCAACTGCACATAGTATCCAAGTAAAGAATCAACCATATCCCTTATGCCAAAAGCAAATCAAAATTAAGAGTTGTTTGAGCTTTTTTCTTTTCTATACTTTACTATGCTATATGAGCAGTACTATTATTTCTATTTATCATTTTATAAGACTCAAAATTATGTATGGTATCACACAGAAACACAAGGTTCCTGCCCAGCAGAGCTCACTATCTAGGGCCCCAGGTGTGTGAAGATTTGCACACACATTTAACTTGAAGTCAACAAGATGATTCACAGTGCGTAAAGTTAAGCAGGGTCTGCCCACATGGAGCTTTGTTGACTTAAATGGGACTTAGTGCAGAGGTGTCTCCAGGCAGAACAGCTTGCAGGCTCAAGGCATAATTTCACAGGACACAATGAAGAGTCAACAAAATGGTGAGGTGGGGTAAGAAAGACAATGGTTACAGTTAGAAAAACTGTTTTGGTTTTGGGAAGAAGGAGCAGTATTATTTGCTGAATAGTTTTTAATAAATATGTATATTGTTTCAGCAGGCATCACTAGATAGCACTATAACACATAGTTTTCCAAGTTCCTTTTCTTAATGTATGAGCGAATGTTCAGTCTTCGGAAGACATGTTAGTTGTAGTTGTAGTTATGCAAGGTTCTGTGTAGAGGCAGCGGTCTTTGGAGAGGAAACTTTGATTGACGTCAATTTCTGAAGCAGAGTTGCTCATTGAGAACTAGGCATTGATGTTGGGTTGAAATTCCTAAAAGAAGGGATTGCCATGCATATTGTTTGACCACCTCTGTCGCAGGACTGGTGTATCTTGTGTAAAGAGAAAAAGCTACATTTACAATGTACTCAGACTCCTCGTGACTGATTCCTCCTTTGTTGGGAAGCTGGAGTGGACATCTGCTACTGCTCAACAGAAGGGAGATGCTAGCATCAGTGATGGGCCACTGGTCTTGGAAGAAACAGCAATAATATAAGATAATATCTTTCTTTGACTTACCTCTTGTAGACATCAAGTTAGAAATGGATTTGGATGAAGAGTGCGTGGTGAGCTACTTAGTTGGTTCAAAAAGACATTCACGACCTCAAGGACAGAAGAGAAAAAGCTGCTGAAGCATATGCAGGAGAAGCAAGCAAATCAGGGTACTGAGGCTGACATCATTCACAGAGATGGGTGGGGAATGATCCACTGAAAGATTAGGTCCAGGACAGATTTATGTACAGCCTTGCAGGCAAGAATGAGAAGTTTGAATGCAACGTGTTGGAGCAGGAGAAACGTGTGGAAAAAACCACAGATTAGAGGAAAGTCACATGGGCCAGGAAGATATTCTTTGCAGCAAAATTTTACTTGGATTGGAGGGTTGTGATATTTGTCTCAGATATACCAGAAAACAGGAGTTGGCAGCCGTCAAACTGGGAGATAAAAGCTTGGAGATTTTTAGTTTGGAGTGGAAGTAAACTCCCAACCTCACCTGGTGAGAGACTGAAGAGTTTAATACCTAACTTTAATACTCTCCAGTCTATTCCAGGGAGTGACTGGCTCAATTGCTGGGGAACCAAGTAGTCCTAGGCACAATCAGTCAGCAGATAGTTGCATGTATTCAATATTTAAAATGTGCTCCATTTTAATGGGACAAAAAGGCACTTGATTTGCTTTGTTCCATGATTAGCTGGCTTTAAATCTCAGAATGTGGTTTCTGTTTTGAATAGTTCTGTTTGCTATAGGCCCATTGCATCCTATTTATTGTATTGCTCTTTTCCCTTTGAATAAAAAAGGTAATGCTCCTATTTTTGATACTGAGCGACTGGTTGCTCAGCAGCCTTCCCTTTAGAGTGACAGACTGGCCTTACTTCAGTTAGACTAATACTCTCCTTGATATTCATGCCTCACCTTCATTGACACTGACGAGTTATACATGCTCAACGAAGGGAGAAAGAACAACCCCTCACCTCCCAGCTTGCAGAATGTAGAATGTGAAGCTTTATGCAGTGCCAGTGCTAGCCCACTGGGGGCCATAAGCAGGAATATCTTGGACTTCCTCCAGCCCCACAGCACAAACTAATAATTAATATGGGGGCCCCTGGAGCTTCTCAGGGCCTAAGCAATTCCTTAGCCTGCTTATGCCTAGCGCTGGCTTTCACTTTGTCAAAGGTCATGTTTTACTGCACACTTTGTGTCTGTCTTTTGGGACTTTTGGACATTCAAGGTATTGGAACTGTAACTAGAGTTTGCAAATTCAAAACAAGCCCATTTAATAGTTGGCTAAAAAGGAAGGGGTACCAGGATCCAAAATATTCAGCAGAGTATTAGATTGCACTGCTCTTAAGCATTGGTTTATCTAACAAGCCCCGTGCCATTACAGTTACCCAGCAATAACCAGTCGTGTGAGTGTAGCAGCAGTCAGTATATGCACACTCAGCCCTCACTTTCAAAACAAAACTGCTCATGTGTGGGCTGCTGTGGAAAGCCACCTTTCCATCTACTGTTTGAGGCAGCAAAGTAAAGAGGTCCTGATAGCGCGTGGAGTTGAAAGATATAGAAAGCGTGGTTCCTACCTTCAGCCTGCTTCCCCTCTCCCAGGCTTATACCACTCTTACGCAGCATGGACCAGATCGCCTATTCTCTTCTGACCAATTTGTGCCACTCTGGCAGCCCTAGAGGGCTGAAATCTGGCCGGTTTTGGCCAGCAGGGGGTGTTCCCCCGACACCGGAATGTACTTTTCTGGGATAAAGCTGCTGTTGTTGTAACTAGGTCCCATGCCATGCCCCATCCTGGCCTTAGCACAGGGAGCAGGAGGAACATGTGTGGAGCATACCTTTGGTCCTCTCTCCTCAGCTGGAAGGCAGTCTCCTGTTGTTGGATGGCATAGGTTAGCATAGCCCAAAGGTTATGCCAAGAAATGCTGGCACTGAGAGAGACAGACTGTCAAGTTATCGTAACTGTCTCCATAATAGCACCTCCACCACTGATTGGATCTCAGTGTCAGCAGAGAATCTTTTCATTTTAATGAAGCTACCAATGTAACTGAGAGTGGAATCCGCACCTACCGGTTTACGACCGGTTTACATCCTTGTCATGGATGTAATGGGAGTCAAGGATTTTGTGAGTTCCGTGGGTTTGGTTTTGTTTTGTTTTTAAATTTCCATGTTTAGACTTTTTGCCCTGATTCAGGGAAGCAGCAATATTCAGGACAGCACTAAGCACATGCCCGAGACTTTGAAGATCTGAGTTATGAGAACACCTTCCACAATATTTTTAAGTAATTTTGTTTTAACTTCGAAAGACAGGTTGGTTTCCAAATAGTGAGTTCAATATTGAACCTACTCGCATTGAAGCTGATGATAAAACTCCCATTGAAGCTGATGACAAAACTACAGTGTAGTGGGCGCAGAAATGATCCTATTATCAGATAGCCCGTCTATAAGCTCCGATTCTCCCATATGAAGCCCATTTATACCTGTGCTGGATGAATTCAAACTGGGTATAAAATGCTATCATTCTGATTTGGTGCTACTTTATACCCAAATCTTTACTGACTGCAAGGTGCAAGGCAGTGATGAATTAGAACCAAAATAGAGTAGGGGTGAAATCCTGGCCCCACTGAAGTCTATAGGAGTTTTGCCTAGATACCATCTATATCAGTCACAAAACTTGGATGCATGTAGAAAAATCAGAATTCCCAATCACACCGTTGTAACCAGTACTTTTTTAGAAGAACTACAAATATCGAAACACAAGTCCAGACCAACATAGTGGGTTAAAAATATCTTGCCAAAGTTGCCATGATAAAAACACAGTCCTAAGTAAAAGAACTTACAAACTAAAAGGAATTCAGTACAATATCAAATTAAGTAGGTTTTTATAACAAATCTTCAACTTCCATAACAGACATGTTGGGCAGCAACTCTGATATTTCAACAGTGGCAAAGTGTTTCTTTTCTGACTCCCAATAAAATGAAATGTATTTCTTCAGTCAAAGACATCACATTAGTGAGATCCAACCCAGAGCCTGGTGCAGGACAGCAATTCAAACATTGGTCGGTATCACTGAATAGTTAGGAACATTTATTGTATAACAATATTGTATTATGTAACCACTCTAGCTTGCACCAGAGCTAAAATCTTTAAACCAAATAGACTTTGTTTAAGGTAGAAGCTTGGCAAATTCACCCAGCTGATCTAATAATTCTATGAGCTGAATAGCTCAGGAAATTTACAAGGTCCACTGTTCTAAAATTTTAAATTCTAATGTCCATTAAAGTCAATTGGAGATTTTGCCATCAACTTCAGACAAGGATTTTGCCTCATGAAAGGATTATTTGGGAAATTATTAAACTACTCAGCTCATTGCTCTGGCTCCCCATGTACAAGTCAGAAGGAACAGCTGATGTTGTCAGTCTCCCAGGGAATAAAATATAGCCCAGCATTCCAGCTCCCAGAGTCTCTTACAGTGAAGAAAAGCCCTGCCATGCTTGACCCCTGGAACTCATTGGAAGCAAAGTGCAACCTTGTGTCTTTCATTTCACTGAAACACTCCTGTTCTAGTTTATTGGTATATGCTTGAAAATCGACAAAATTTCTGCATTCTTTCTAAAACTTCCTTTTTAATGAAGTTAAAAATAAGAAAAAGTAGAATTTAGACTTTAAAAAGAAAGAAAACCAATGTGTTTAACTAAAAAAAGTAAAATCCCAGACATGGAGCAAGAAACTTGGCTTGTATAAAATGGCATAGCTCTGTTGAAGTTGGTGAACTATGCTGCTTTACAACAGCTGAGAATGGACATTGTTTAGAACTGCGAGCCTGCGGCGTCGGCTGGCGTTATGCCCGCCTCATGCGACGCCTCATGGTGTCGGACTCCATCCAGTGGTCCCGGGACATCTACGTGGAGCACCTCACCGGCCACCGGCAGTACCACGAAGAAGCGAGCACCGCGACCTAGAGCCCCGTGAACCCCCACCGCTCTCCCACCACCCCACGGACCCCATGGGGGACGCCGCGCTGCCACAAAGCTATGTACTCACCCCCCCTCCCCCACCCCCAATGACCCTGTACTTACCGATAGCCCGTACCCCCGCCCGGATGCCTCTTGCTCTTGCCTTGTAAACCCTCCTGTTCTCGGAAACATTAACTCACAATAAAAACTTTAAATCTGTATATAGCTGTGACTGAAGCTTGCTGGACGGGGACAGAGTGCCACACCACGCAAGCATGGGTAACGTAGCAGTTACACAAAGTTAACTTGGAGAATTACTTTAACAAGTAACTTTGTGAGAAAAGCCCCATGGACATTGGGGAGGATCGTAGCTCCTTATTATGAAGACTAGTTAATAATACAAAGCATTAATACTGGAGAGAGATATGAGGACAGGATGCCCAAACTAAAAAAAGGGTTATCAGCTTCACCAAAGTATTTGTTTCTTAAAAGATAGAGGTAAACACAAAAAATGTCCCTGGTCCTGCAAAGACTTATATACCTACTTAAAATTATGCATAAGAGTATTTGCAAAAACTTTACTCATGGTAAGTTTAACTGAAATAAGCACTTTAGTCTGTGTAGCTTTCCCTGGGCTATGATTGCTTTACTTGAGTGGGTTTTGTCTGTTGGTGATGGGAGTGGCTCAGGGCAGTAATGTATTGTGTCTTTAGGAACCAATCATAGCTTTTAATTACCGTACATACTGACACCTTTAGTAACATGGTGAGAGATGAAGATTCCATATTTGAAATAATACATAATAAATGGCTTGTATTTTTTAAACTGGTCCTCTAAAGTATTATATAAAGGTTGTATTTTTGGTTTCAGAGTGCTCTTTAACTTTTTTTAAAAAGCTATGACTGTGCAACTATAGTGTACTGATTATGAATAGCTAGAGGGGTGCATACATGTGAGTATAAAATGGAAGTATATGTAGCGGTGACTATGGATAGATAAAGGAGTATATAATATGCAGATTCACATTTTTGTGGCACTCGTGTCCGGATGGCAACAGGATCCATAAGTATTTGGTGCAGAAGAAGCTCCTAGATTCATTTTCATGGTAGTTTGGGGGATTGGAGCCATATATAGGTAGGAGCTAGGTAGATACAGATTTTTTCCCCGAAGCAGTGAGTGTGGATGTGGAGCAGGCAGATAGTGGGGCATATTTGTCAGTGACTGGTATGTTAGGAAGTATTGTGGAAGAGGAAGAACACCTCAATTATTCCGATTATGTTAGAGGGCACATAATGGGGGAATACACATCTCGGCCAGTGGCTACAGTTAGAGAATATATGTGAGAGCAGTGACATACAGGGACCTATAGGGAGGGAATTTATCCAGCAGTGACGGGGGGAGGGGAGGCGAGCAGGGGCTACAGGGCAGAGACGGTGGGTATGTCAGTGGGAGGATGGAAGAGGACTATATGGCAGTGACAGTCAATATGTCAATGGGATTCAAGTGGGGCACTATACAGTAGTGACAGTATGGTGTGGGGGGCGCTATACAGCAGGGTATGTCAGTGAGGATGGAAGGGGCTATAGGGCAGTGACAGTGGGTATGTGTGACATTCTTCTCTGCAATCTGGACTGGTATATCACTGTGTCATGCCAATCCCCTCCACTCCTAGGGCCATCTTGCACTTGGCCCACTGTGTGAAGCCCCAGTCCTGGGTCAGTCCATGCCCAGCCACCTGCAGCAAGCAGTCCCTGGCGTAATGAATGAGTGTTTCTGGCCAGTCACTCGTGGAATTATGCAATGGTGTGACCCTCCCCCCAGCCACAATCCCCAGATGCAACCCTAGGAACTGCCGTTTTACAGAGTTCAGCGCTACCCATTGAATTCTGAAAGCTCATTGGTTAGTCAGTTTGTCAAAGAAATTAATATGCACCAGCTCTGTCACTCTAAATGAAGTCTCTCTACACACACTCAAACCACAGGCACTGCTTTAGATAAAACAAACAAATATGTTTCTTAAGTACAGAAAGATTATAAACCAGAATAATATAAATCAGATTTGATCAGGAAGAAACAAAAGCAAACTGTATTCTAAACTAAACACGTCAATAGCATTACAATCGTTAGATGGTTCTCACCACAGCCTGGTTGGTCGTTGGCCCCCAACCAGACTCCGTCCAGTGGGTAGTCTATCCTGATGGTCTTTTGCATCAATTTTGTTGATTGCAAGATAGAAATAAAGAGAGCGAAATGTGTCCTCTTTTAATATGTTTCTGCATCCATCTCTGGGGCCTCACCTCCCCCCAACTTCAGGGTCAGGTAACACAAGCATCCATGCATGGTTTTCTCTATGTCCTGGGTTAATGAGCATTCCCTTATCAGATACTTAGGCCAGTCTATTGTTCGTGTATGCATTTCTCAATGAGGCGTGAATGATCTCTGCAGTCAGTGATTGCTTGGATCTGCTCCAAACAATGTGAGACACAGATTTGGGAATATTACATAGCAGAGCTTCATAACCACGCATGTGAAATTGCAAGAAGCATACTATCATAACAATAATGTTCAGCATGCCATGAGCATTCAAAAAACACTTTACATGACATACTTTGCAGTAAGCAATACAGTTATACTATGAGGGTGAACATGAACCATACACAACCACAGTATAAAGATGTACACAGGGTGCATTGTGTCACCCTGTGTACCCTGATGTGGGAGGGGGCAAGAGAGCAGTGTGTATGTCAGTGGGGCTGTGTAGAGGGGGTAGGAGGTGGCTGTAGGGCAGAGTGTATGTCAGTGGGGACATAGGGCAGTGTGTA
>ML675601.1:103576537-103717532 GCA_007922155.1 Mesoclemmys tuberculata | reverse complement strand
GGGGGATCGGGCGGGGGAGGGGTTGCCCGCAGCTCCCTCACTCTGCCCGGTGCGGGCGGCGCCCGGCCCGTCCACGCCGAGGCTGAGCGCGCGGGTCCCGGCTCCGCGATGCGATGAGCTCCCCCCGCAGCACATGACCCGGAGCGCGAGGCTGCCGCTCCCGGGAGCCGAGCGCGAGGCTGTGGCGAGGCGCCCTGCAGGACGCGCTCCGCACCGCCCGGGAGGAGCCGCCAGCAGCCGCCGCCGCTGCCCCCATGTGCGTCGAGGCGGCCGGGCAGGTAAGGCGCGTCTGGGTCTGCCCGTCCTAGGACGCTGGTGCAGAGCGATCCCCTCCCAGCCCAGCCCAGCATCGCGGAGCCGAGCCCGCCGGGCGCACGGGGAGCTGCCCGTTAGCAGGAGAGTTTCTGGCTTTGCCTCCTTTTAGCAGCTCCCCCAGCCAGCCCCGGGCATGGCACCCCACCGAACCCCCGAATGCATTTATATCTTCACAACGCCGCAGGGAGGTATGGTCACTCTTCAAAAAACTTTGCAACAAGCTCGTATTTTAACGGGCTTTAAGGCACCGTCGTGACCCTTTATTTAAAGCCCATGCTTGTAAAGCCAGTAGTGCGTTATCATACGGATAACGTTTGGGGACTTCGGAGGAATTGTAACGGACTCGGACTCTGAGCCAGTCAAACTGCTTAACTTTTGAAATAGATCTGTTATTGGTACCTGGTGCAAACAGAGTGGCAGCTTCCATGACCAACTGGTGCACGTAGGTGTTTTAAAGAATGGTTATTTCGTAGTGAGGCTTGGTGAATGGTCGTTCTTAAATACCGAAGCATGTACAAATTTCTCCTTCTCTGTAAAATCGCTGTGGGTTTGTTTCCACATAGTTGGCATCCAGTTCTGTGTGTCAGAAAAGCAGAAGGCTAGCATTTCCAGCGCTGATTCGGAGAGATGCCCTGGTGCTGGATAAAGTGGATGAGTTATTTGGTTGCAGTATGCTTAATTTGCCTTTTTCTTTCTTTTATGACTCACCAAATGTTATCTGAGACACAGGTGGTGATGGTGTTAAAATGCTAAAGACAACACTCCCCTGGGTGGCTGCAATGAAGACACATATTTACAATCCCAAATTCCAAAACAGGGTGATTTTATATTGATGTCCCATTATGGTAATAAATGATAATACCTTCCATGTAACATGACCCTTCTAGCCTTTAGGTACTGTAATTTTAAAGAGTTTTAGGGCCTGATCCTAAAGCCCATCGAAGTCAGTGGGAGTTTTTCTATTGACTTCAAAGGGATTTGGATCAAGCCTTTAGAGATCAAACAGTTCAACTGGTGTAAAAGCATTGCAAGGTAAACTTATTTCAGGAATCATTATTACTTCTTATTAACCAGATGTCAATAGTGCCAAACTACTTCGTTCTCTTTTTTGAGCTCTATCTGAAATGCTTTGCTTTTGCTCTTTGCTATGAGGGAGTGGGGGCAGGACCGTCCCATGGAGGCTTTAAGGAAATAGTGTGAAAGTAATATATTTTAAAACTGGATTGGCCCATTTCCCTCAAACGGACTGTCGTCTCTTCACTTTTACTGTGTCTTTTAACCTAGGAGAAAGTGGGCTGCTGCTGGCAGCTGCAGGATGAAGTCGCCTCCCTGCTGCATGTCTCTTTCTTCCCAGACATCTGAACAGGAGCAAGGGGACTGCACATCGCTGAGTTCCCTGGAGTCCAGCGTCTTCTGCAGTGAGGAGGAGCAGGGACCTTTGCTGCAGAAGGTTGCCCCCTCCTTAGACTGTTTCACCATCAATGTGGGAGGCAGCCGCTTTGTGCTGTCCCAGCAAACTCTGTCTTGCTACCCAGACACCCGGCTTGGAAAGCTGGCCGTGGTGGTGTCTGCTGCCCGGGATGTAGCCTCTGGCCTCCTGGAGCTCTGCGATGATGCCAACCTGGTGGAGAACGAGTATTTCTTCGACCGGAGCTCACAGGCGTTTCGCTACATCCTGAATTATTACCAGACAGGGAGGTTGCATGTGATGGAGCAACTGTGCGCTCTCTCCTTCCTGCAGGAGATCCAGTACTGGGGTCTGGATGAGCTCAGCATCGACTCCTGCTGCAGAGACAGGTGAGCACTGGGAAAAGGAGGGGAATAATAGTGTGGCAGACATTGGGCTGTATAGGTAAGAGACCCAGCAGTGTGGGTTGGAGTTCAGCATCAGCTGCTCCTACAGGGGCAGATGGGCACGAGGGAAGAAGCTGAGTTGGACAAACTCAGCACCAGCTTTTGCTACATGGACAGGTGGATATTGGACAGGAGAGGGAAAAGGTTGGACGAGGTCAGTGGTGACTCTTACTGGAGGGCAGGCAGGATGATGATATCCAGTATGGGAGCAGTGGCTGGGCAAACACAGCATCGACTTCTGCTAAATGGACAGGATGGCACTGGGAGTTGCAGGAAGGAGGGGGAGACAGAAGAAAATGACTGGGGATGACAGACTGAGGCAGAAGTGACTGGAAATGAAAATGTTAAATAGGGATGAGGAGAAGGCAGAGAAGGTAGACATTTGTGATATTTATGCTAGGATATTTTTAGTCTTTTAATTCTATTTGTTGTGGTTAATTTTGGTTACTGGCTTATTTGTTAATACTGAAGTATAGGATGTTCTAAAAATGATAACAAATAAAATACCCAAAATATGTATATTAAAATAATTGTAATCAGATGAATGCAATACAAAAACCAGTGCACACCTGCACTGCTTGACAGTCCAACAGTATTTACTTCAGAATCACTTTAAGATGTTACTCAATTTCACTGAATTTTTTAAATAGATTTTCAGGCCAGAAAGATCATTATGACCCCCTAGTCTTTTGCATAACACAAGCCACAGAATCACACCAATAATTCCTGCATCTTGCCCATCTCCTGTGACTTGATTTAAAGACCAAGTGATGGAGAATCCACCACACCCCTTGGAATGAAGCTTGACTATCAACAGCAATCAGTATATGTAGACTACTAGTATATATATATATGAAAAAACAATTGTCTAGTGTTCCTTGGTAATCTCCTTGTTTGAAGAAAATGTTCCATAAACATGGCCCCGATTCAGGAAAGCATTTAGCACACGCTTAAAATCCATAATAACTCAATAAAGATAGTTAAATGCTTTGCTGAATCAGGACCTAAATGTTTAAATAAGGTGCTAATAACAAATATAATAAGTAGATTCTTAAGCTATTGGTATGTATTGGACAAAACTTTATATAAGCACTGCAGGTATAAAGCAATGTCATAAAAACTAAGTAAAACATTATTAGTAAAGATGACAAGATGGTTTAGAAAGGTATGTCCTGATTCTGCCAGTCTTACATAAATACCCCTTACTCTCACAGTTAGTCCCCCCAAAGTCATGAGAGCTCACATATATAAAGCTTGTGGCAGCAAGCACATGTTTATATCTTTATTCTGTCATAATTTCCCAAACGATAGCTCGTAATGCATACAAAACTCTCATTTGATGCGAATGAGCGCTACAGGAACATAATGACTGTGGGAATGTGTTCTATGGCCCTGACTCAACAAAGCACTCTACCACAGGCTTGAAGTTAAGGATGTACTTACATCCTTGTTGAATCAGGACCTACCAAATTACCTTTAAGAAGTTCTACTCTGGCTGTAGGTGCTTTTTCATGTGAAAGTCAGTAGCCGCAACGATACAAATATTGTCATTAAAGGTTTATATTTGGGATTGGGTTCACTGGGCAGGTACTTCAGGAGGAAAGAACTGAGTGAAGCTTTGGATATCAAGAAAGATGCAGAAGAGCTGGATGCCCAGGATGAGGAAGAGGATTTCTCTGGGAGTCTCTGCCCCAGTGTCAGGCAGAGGCTCTGGGAGGTACTGGAGAAGCCTGGCTCTTCTGTGGCTGCCAGGACTTTCGGTACCCTCTCTATGGCATTTGTTGTCGTGTCCATTGCCAACATGGCCTTGATCTCTGTGGAGCTGAGCTGGTTGGCACCAGCACTCCTGGACATCCTGGAGTATGTGTGCATTGTCTGGTTCACAGTGGAGTTCGCCCTGCGGTTCCTGTGCATACGGGATCGGTGTCGCTTCCTGAGGAGTGTGGCGAACATCATAGACCTGCTGGCCATTTTACCCTTCTACATCACTCTGCTGGTGGAGAGCATGTGCGGTGGGGAGAGCTCCCAAGAGCTAGAGAACGTTGGGCGCATCGTCCAGGTGCTGAGGCTGCTCAGAGCACTGCGCATGTTGAAACTGGGCAGACATTCCACAGGTACCTTTAGCTCATGTATTTAACACAATGTTTGTTTTAGCAGTTTAAAGGCCATAAGAGGACAAAAGAAATTAACCAAGCAAGTTAAATGTATAGACACGCAGTAAACCTTACAGATTATCTAGGGGGCTGTTGCCTCAGTAATAAAGTGACTCTGCCTAGAAGTGACAGAAGGAAATGACCTGTTGGTCAAAAATGCTACATGCATACTCAGCGTGGCTAGGCCCCCGCCACTCCTGCAACTACACTCCAATTTAGTGCACTAGCTAGATCAGAGCTAGCGTGAGAATGGAATTTACACCTGCAGCTCGAAGTGCAGACAGACGCTATCACAAATCCTAGTGGCAAGTCCCCAGGTTTGTAATGACAGTTGTTGACATCAGATAACTTCACTTTGAAATTTGGGGTCACACCTTTCTATCTTTCATATGTTTATTCAAAAACCATTCAGGAAATTATTATCCTATTGGTTTAGCATTATCTATCTCTCTCGCATATAGAGTTTAATGATTTCTTGTCACAGAAAGGAGAAAAGTTGAATTAAACTTATCAAAACCTGATAACTCTTCTAATCTTAGGGTGAAGTATCACCTCACCTTTAAAACTGAAAACAATAGCCTGTTTCTTTAGCATACTGAATTAAATGCCGCTTAACTACACATGCAAGCAACTCAAAACAGTTGAAATGCCAGTGGTTTTAATTGTGTGCTTTTTTTTAATATTTAAGTTTTACCAGTCACCCAACCTCAGAGCAGTAAATAAAAAACTGCAGCTCCCTATAGTTTGAATGTTGTCAGGAACAGTGCTTATCTTCTGGCAGAGCAGACACCGTTGTTAACATAAACCTAGTAAATCAGAATGGAAATATACACTAATAGATCTGGAGCCTGTTTCCTGTTAGTTAAAGATGAGAAAATGGTGAGGGTTCTGTCGTTTTGATTCTAACGCATGCATAAACATAGTAATTAATATGGAAAGTTCTGGACCCAAAGGGGATCATCCATGATCACATCTCCTCCTCCCACCTAGCAGCAGAGTTACCAACCTGCACAGCATCATCCTTGGGATATTGTGGAGACCCCTTTGCAAAGTTGGGGTCCACTCCAGGGGAGCGGATGGAGACTGGGCAGCCCTGCTGTGAATAGTGGGGCGTGGCTGAGGAATGGTTATCATGCTCTGCAAATTTTGAGAAGAAATGGCAGATCCAAACTATTACTGTAGGTGGGGGGTGATGAAGACATATAGGACACAATTATGCCTCTGCGAAGACTGAGGCGTGTTGAGGGAAAGGACAGGGTCTCTTGAGACATAAAGCAGACTGTGAAGGCTGACCAATTGGATTTGATTCACCTATTCAACCCAGCACTTCCTCAGCATAGCCCTGGGTACACACAGGCCACTGCTCTGCCTCGCCCAGACACACCCATACTGGCGCCTCAAGTGCTACTGGCAATGTTACCAAGGTGCTCCCCTTTCTGGAGGAAGACAGACTCCCTAAGGCTTTTCTCCTCAACCTCAGTGCACTTGTGCTAGAACAATGGTTTGGCTTGTTGTTGAGGTCCAGATAAATAATTTGAAAGAATTGCTTTAATATCTGTCATGGGGGCACAGGCTCGGTGCTCTGGAACAGCTCTTAATTAATCTCAGGCAGGACACTCTTCAATGTGGCGAGCCCTCAGTGCATGCTATCACTAGGGCACGCCTCTTTGGCTTCAGCACCCCCGTTTCATGACATGAGCGCCCTGCAGTGAGGCCACATGAATAGGACGCTTGGGGAAGCCTTATGCACTCCCACAGGGGCATGTTTCCCCCTCTTTGACTGTCAGTAGTGACTCTCAGCCAGCATTGTAAAACAGAAAACTCTATTAGTTGTCTGGACCATAGCGTAGGAAGGTTCTTCCTGCTTTCTGTGCTAATGAAGTTCTAGCAAAGTCCATCTTGGTCAGGCCCAGAGCCCTGGCCCTCCCCGTGAGAGCCCCAAAATTGGAGACAGTCCTGCTTCCAGCAACCCACCCTATGTCATGCCCCTTTGCCATTCATTTGTTCTTTTTTCCTCTTCCTGGGCAAACAGTGTCACCTGGCCTCCACCTCAGCTCTTTGTTCTCCAACTCGTCGCAGCCATCTGGCTTCTTGCAGATGGTGTCTCCTCTGTCCCCCAGTTATTAGTTGCTAGCTTACAAAATGTCCCGCCATTGTCTGGGCCCAGGCAGCTAGACAGCAGTCATACCTAGGGATCTCCGCAAAGATCAAACACCCTTGTCCCACCATCTTGTTAATCATGCAACACATGGGGGGAAACTGAGGCATACACAGTACTCATATAAAATATTAAGAAAATTCCCCACTATGTCACAATATCATAAAAAATTACAAAACATGCACAGTCATCTGACACCTACTGATCACTGAGAACATGCTTATTGGGTCCTCTAATTTGTGTATGGCTAAAGTATATCTTCCAGAAAGCCATCCATCCTTGAACTGAAGACATCAAGAGATGAAGAATCTGCCACTTCCCTTCATCGTTTGTTCCAAATAGCTAATCACTCATACAAAAATGTGTGCCTTCTTTCTAATTTGAAGTTGTCTGGTTTCCATTTACAGCCATTGGTTCTTCTTATGCCTTTGTCTGCCAGATTAACAAGCCATTTAGTACCTGATATTTGCTCCCTATGAAGATACTTATACAGTGCAATCAAGTCACCACTTGATCTTTTTACTAAACTAAACAGATTGAACTCTTCAAGTTTCTCACTGTGAGGCATTTTTTCCAGCCCTCAAATCATTTTAGTGGCTTATTTCTGCATCCTCTCCAATTTTTCAATATCTTTTTTAAAATATGGACACAAGAACTAGATACAGTATTCCAGTATCAGTCTCACTAATGCCATATACAGTGGAAAACAACATCCCTGCACCTATATATTGTTCCCCTATTTATAAATCCAGCAAACAAAAACCCTGAAATTCACTGATGCTTTCAAAAAGAGCAATCCTTACAGTATTTGACTTGTAACATTCCCTCTCCAGGTCACCGAGAAACAAGTTACTCAGTCATCTTTTCTAGTTGTAAGTTTTGCAAGGTGCTGAATGCCACTAGCCTCCTTGGAAGCTAAGGGTCATCAGGTCTGGGCCCTTAGGGCTGGTCTACATGCAGCTTTTGTATCGCTGTAACTGTATTGATATAGTTAAAAGTGGTACATCCCCTATGAATTTATACAGTATAAAGGTACTAATGTGATATAGCTTATTCCCCTATATGTTATACCAGTATGAACATCTAAACCAATATTGTGCTAGTGGTAAAAAAACTGTGTAGATAAGCCCTTGGTTAGGTAGGGTAGAGGAAAAGAAAAATTCTCCAAAAACCAAGGAGCCCAATTGCACTCTCTGATGTTCATACACCAAACCAGGGGCTTTGTGTGTGAACTGGAAAATAGAGATTGTCCCAAAAGCAACAAGAAATCTTAGACATATTTGTGTCCCAAACTCCAAGATACTCCAGTGGCTGTATGAGGTCTATAAAAGATATGAGTTCAACCTTAGTTTCCAAAGTTATTTCGTTTAGTTGGAGCTCAGTGGGTGTAATTTGTAAACACTGCATTTCTCCCCCTCAATCAGAATAATAATATTAATTATTTTAAAAATTAGTGGGAGAAACACTTTGTCAGAAATCATAAAATCCTCAGTGATCAAGAAGATAACTTGGGTCTCTTTAATGTATCTTAAGTGGCTTTAGAGGATGCCCGATTTTGTGGATATATTTCGTTTTTAATTTTTATGCGTCTAGCATTTATTCATTTGCACTATTATTGTATTTGCTTTTTCACTCCTGGACTGGCCTGCTGAGGTCATTGTATACCCTAAAAGGGGAGAGGGCAAAGAGCTATTACACATGCACACCTGTCCTTGTCCTGTGCAAGTCTCTCTCCACTCAGGCTCCCTTCCCCTACCCATTCAGCTTTTGTATACAGGTGCAAGTGAGGCAAAGGGGTGTGTGAAGTTGGACAAAAGTGATCTCCTGATGCCTGATCCCAGTCCCGCAAACTGAATGAATAATTTCCCATGCAATGAGTTAATCCTGCTACATTGAAATTTAAGGATGTAGCTGGCAGAGCTGGTAGTAACCAGCATAAGAAAGGAGGGCATGGGATTGTGTAGGTTTCACTCATGTCTTTGCCAGTCTTCCCCCTTACTTTAATAGGATTCATGATCACCCCCTTATTAATCTGTATACTGGACCCCAATATCTATATTTTTCCACTTCAAAATAGGGAACCACAAATCAGAGCTTCTGTATTTTACTTCTTGAATAATCATGTTTTCCCAGTGGTTCTTCAAACAGCATTTTGCCTTCTCATAAAGGCATTCCTGACATAGAAACAAAATGCAAGTTGTCTAGCTTTCAGAACAAGTGCTTCTTCACAGAGCTATGAAGACAGTTACATGGATCAACCTACTGACAGCATTTCTTGTGTTCTAGGCTTGCGATCTCTTGGGATGACTATTGCACAGTGCTATGAAGAGGTTGGCCTGCTGCTGCTTTTTCTTTCTGTGGGAATCTCTATATTTTCCACTGTGGAGTATTTTGTTGAACAAGGTGTCCCTGGCACAACTTTCACAAGTGTGCCCTGTGCCTGGTGGTGGGCAACAACTTCCATGACAACCGTTGGTTATGGTGACATTAGACCGGATACTACCACTGGCAAGGTAGTAGCCTTTATGTGTATATTATCGGGAATATTAGTCTTAGCTTTGCCTATTGCTATAATAAATGACCGTTTTTCTGCTTGCTATTTTACGCTGAAGATCAAGGAGGCTGCTCTTCGACAGCGTGAAGCTTTAAAGAAGCTCACAAAGAACACATCCACTGATTCAAATATCAATGTTAATTTGCGAGACATATATGCTCGCAGTATCATGGATATGTTACGGTTAAGAAGCAGAGACAGAGCAAGCACTAGGAGCAGTGGTGGAGAAGAGTTTTGGTTTTGACTTTGTAAAATCATGTATCACATGCAGACTATTTTAAGGTGTCGTAGTGAACAGTAGCACAACTAGCATTTTACATTATTCACTCCTAGCATATTTGCTTTCCAATCAGCAATTTTATTTTCTTGGTGAATTTAAGATAACTAGTGTAGGTCAAAGGCATAACTCAAAAGCTGGAAACTCAGGGGGCTTAGAAACTAATTTTCACATTTGGTTCTTGAACTGGAAAAATATAGTGGACACATCAAATAAAAGAATGATATGAATATTTGTCTATGAATCTTATGTTCTTGCTAACGTAGTTCCCCCCAAAAAGGGGGGAAGGGCTTTCGCTGGAAAGGATGAGGTAATTAAAAATACTTGAAAAGAAAGATGCTTAAGGAGTAAAGCACTTGCAACATTTATGATGGCTTTTATATCATGCAGTGTTGTTAGTAGACATGAACAAGAGTCCCCGGGCTGAACCTCATCCCCATTCTGCCCTCCATCTGCTGCTTCAGTGGCATAGAGGGGCCACAATGAGAATTTCCCCAGTTCAGGGGCAGCATAAGCAGGCACCTTCACATGCCCCAAATGAAGGGCACATGCTGATGCCAGGACTGCTGATGGAAGGGGGTATGGCTGTGGTGCTCAGTATTATACAGATTCTGGGTTGTTGTACAGCCCATAGGCAGCCATGGGAAAACAGCCATAAGTTAAAGCAGCCTCTGGGGCTACTTAAATTTACATCAGGGTCTGTTTCAGCATCTGCAGCAAAAAGTGGCCACAGTTCCACTACCCCAGGGCTATTCCTTGTGTATCAGGCCTATCAAGAAAAGCATAGCCCAGAAGCTTCTGTCATGGAATTTGAGAAGAATGTTACCTCTATTTGTCTGTATAAGCACTTTTCTCAGTTCCAAGGTGACACTGAATTAAAAAATCCCTTATTTAGAAACTGTAGCATCAAAAATAACAGGGAAAGAATTTTGTTTATTTTAATTAACTGAGCGCTCGCCAAAAGCATCAAGTTGACAACAGAAGATGCAGAGGTTCTCTATTTAATCACAGAGGAAATAAGACACTGGTTTCAGCTTAGCCCATAGAAATTAGTAGGTGTTTTGAGTGGCTCGGGGCTCCAAAATCAGGTCTAAATAAGTTAATAGTTCTCATAGAGGCATTAGAGGAATCCTAAATGAAATACATGCATGTTTCCCCCCACCCCTCTCACAAACAAAGCCATTATGGAATGCTCAGGATATGTTGCATGCACATCCTTTTGGGAGGTGGCAGAGAGGGTTACAGGTCTAGTGAGACAATAAATAAACCTAAAGTCTCCTTAGTTTCCCCCTCACATACTTATTAGCAAAATGAAGTGTTGTTTAAATCTAATTTGCATTGCCTAAGGGACAATGTAACTGTAGAAGTAACTTAATGATATGATGAACTAAATCAAAAGCTTCAAACCCTCTGATTTCTTAACTCTTATGGGTAATACAAGCACAAGGGTATGCATCAGTTTACTGTGTGTGTTAGAAATAAAATTAAACAAGCACAATAAAACCACCATATAACAATCAGTAACTGCAGATAATCTGATTCAATGCATTATTCACCTAAACAAAGTTTGCTTTTAGGATATATAAATGGATTAACTAAGGCCCGGTCCACACTTATCTTTGCGATTCGACTTTGCAGCGTCTTCTCTGCGCGCTGTCCACACTGCACTGCGTCGAAGGGAACAGCGTTCCCTTCGATGCAGCACTACACCACTTACCGGGGTGGTTTTCCTGCGTCACTTGCTGGATCGACTGAGCGTGTCTATATTTGCCGCCGTCAGTGTAGACCCAGGCTAAGTTGCTTTTAAGAAATACTAAACTCCTATTTTAAATTATTAATATGATTACCTAGCCATTGAACAAAAACTACACAGCAAGAATGACACTGCTATGTCATAAAATTATAGGGCTCCATCATGCAAGCAACCTTAGTAGACATTCAACACAAAACTTAACTATTTCCTTCCAGTTCTGGCCAACATTTTGGTTTTGGAACAATGCACCAAGTCTGCTGGGCTACTGGTTCCAACAGTAACTGGTTGGCAACATAGGATCATCTGATCCTGCTTTGACTGAAATGGCTTAGATGCAGAATTTACAGGGTGAGGTTCTATGACCTGTTTTGCCAGCAGGCAGACTGGATGATCATGATGGTCCCTTCTGGCCTAAAAAACTATTAATCTAATAAATCTGTGGCAAAACTCTCATTTGATGTCAATGGTGCAGGATCAAGCTCATAGCAAAAAGTTCTAATGGAGTCCACTGGTAGTTGCATTAGGGGTTGGTCTTTGTTATTTCAGTGTCTCCTGGAGACCTGAGTCTCCCAGGCTGTACAACCTGTACAGTCTGTTTCCTATTCAGAAGTAATTTTAAGTTTTGGGGGTTAGGAAGAAATTTCCCCTTGGGAAGGTTGATCCACAAGTGCCTTCTACACCTTCTGAAAAGCATGTGACCACCGTTGGAGACAGGATACTCAACTAGATGGATCACTGATTTTATCGATTATGGCAATTCCTATGGTGCTTCCCCCTAGAACATTGCTACAAAGCTTTCACTTAGATACCTAAATATGAATATAGGTGCCTAACCTGAGGCCACAGAGTTTGAAAATTTGTCCTAAGTGATTTTCCAAAGGCCACATAACATGTCAGAGGCAGAACCATGTTTAGAACTCAGGAGGTCCTGGTTCCTAGTCGCATGCTCAAACCACTGGATCTCGCTGGTTGCCGTACTTAGAATAGGTATGTATCAGGAGGGAATCCATTCCATGTGCGGGGTCCCTCTGAACTGAGCAGGTGACTGGGGAGAGAAGATAGGTTTAGCAGCAATGATATACAAGGGGGAAGGAGGATTTGCACTCCCTTTGCCAGCAGGGGCTTTTCATATGCAGAGTAAAATCAGATGAGGTTTGCACAGTTGTCCTCCCTCTGGATTCTTGTTGGTAAAGGGTAGTTTTTATATGCAGTCTGTACTGAACTCTGTTTAAAAAAAAAAAAAAAAAAGGCTTACTGAAGAGATGTGATGGGTTTCCTGGCTGTGCCCCTTTTCCAGGCAGAGTTTTAATTTCTCTCTAGGTATCTGTTGTTGACTCCTTCCCCCTAATCTAGTGATAAAGGTTCCTAGAAATGCCCATGGTGGAGTAAGACGTGAAAACTTACCAAATAACTCTTCCCAGGTACCCATGCCCTTTTTTTCAGGACTCCTGTTTGAAATTCTAGATCTTGCCAGTCATGTTAATTGCACAGTGTCTTGTTATCAGGGAAGATGTGATCAAGATGATGGGTGAAGGCCATCAAAATCCACTTTTGATTTCAGATCTTCAAGACAAAAAGTCTAGAGCATTAGCTCTAATATAACACTACAAGATAATACAATCATAAAAAGGTAAAAAAAATTCCCTATACTTAAAAGTCCAGAAACTGAAAATAGGTTAGCCCCCATTTAGGCACCATAAGCAGTGGCAAGATTTGAAAAGAAGCTCAGCATATTGGGTGCTAAGCTCTTTTTAAAATCTGGCCATAAATGTCACAGTGGAAACAACTGGGTTCTGAGCTCAGTAAAGAATCTGGCCCAAAATGGAGAATACTTCTGGAGCCAGTAAGATCTCTCAAATTGCAATTAACTTTATAAGTGCAGCCACTGTAAAATGTTGTTCATTATCTGTCTTGATTTAGCCAATACTATAACCTAAAACCTTGTCTTTCAATTAAAATATCTATAGTAGAAAACTGAAATATTTGTGCTCAAAAGCTGAAATGATAATACGCCCAATATTTATAACATTTTTATAGGAATATAAAAAACACAGAATATATTCATTCTTAGGGTAAACTGCAAGTGCTTGTGTGTAGCCACCAGCTGCAGCCATCACTTTAGAGAAAGTACCTCAATAAAAGACGGATCTGGAGGATGCATTGCTAATTAGCATTATTTTAGCCAATGTATGAAATATAACTGTTTAACATAGGAGCCTGCGCCACCATTTGTTTAATCAGTGCTATCAATTTGATGGTGGGATTGTGAAAGCAGAAGTAACACCACTGATGTTATAAGAAAGAATGTAGCCCATTATGTGAATAACTCTTTCAGATTCTGTATCTCATTAGAAAATTATGTATTTATATAAACACACACACACCATCACAGTGGGGCAATTTTAACTAAACTGAACTTAGTTGGAAGTGGTCTTTTTCTGTGTAAAATGTAGGAACTTCTGTGCTAGCAGAGAGGGTCTATCTAGGTGTATTTCATTGATTCCAAGCCAGAAGGGACCACTGTGATCATCTGCTGTGCCCTCCTGTATAACACAGGCCTCAGAACTGCCCCCAAAATAATTTCTATTTGAACTAGACCATATCTTTAAATATATATATATATCTTATCTTGTTTTTAAAATGACCAGTGTTGGAGAAACCATCATGACCTTTCGTAGATTGTTCCAATGGTTAATTACCTTCATTGTTAAAAATGTACACATTATTTACAGTCTGAATTTGTCTAGCTTCAACTTCCAGCCATTGGATTGTGTTATACCTTTCTCTTCTAGGTACAAACACCACATTCACATTACATTTGTGGATATCAAGGTGGCATTTGACTTTGAAAGGGCATTGCTTTGGCTGATTTTGAAACTCACAGGCCTCCCTGACAAATGCTGTAGAATGTACCAAATTTTATCTGATGATGACTCAGACTGCATTCTTGTACATGTGAAAAGAGATGTCTTCTTCCAAATTAGGTCACATGTTCAACAAGAATGCATTGTCACCCCAGAACTCTTCAACGCCTTCATAGACTATGTGCTTGACCAGACACCAAGTAAATTCATTTTAGGCATATGCCTTGATATGAACCTCACTGACACTGGTTTGCTGATGATATAATTCTAGTTCTATCATCAATGGACAAGTGGGTGGTAGCACTTAAAGCTGTGGAAAGCTCGGTGGCAAAAGTTGGCCTGAAAATTAATTGAGGTAAAAACAAAACTCTTCCAGACAGTGATTTCAAAACACTGCAGACTTTAGCATCTTAGTGGGTGACCACCTACCTCAGCCTCGGTAGTCTATAACCTGGATACTGAAAGATACTGCATTATCAGTAATGAGGCGGCTTATCTAAAATGTATTTTGGAAACCAAACACCTTTGTAAGGAGAGAGACGAAGCTAAGGATATATATTGCTTTGTTGGCCCTTATTTTGATCTATGAGACTGAATCACAGTCCCTCACTGCCCAGATTGAAAAAGAAGTTGGACACCAGTCAGATGAAGCATGATCAAAAACATCAAATGGTACAAATTTGAGTCAAATGAAGACATCTGCTTCCTAATTAAACCGTTCCTACCCAATGCTCTTTAAGGTGGTATAGTCATCTGCTTTGAATGCCTACCAACATCCTTGCAAGAATCATCTACAATATTGACACAATGGAAGCAGGATGGAAAAGAACCCTTGGAAGACCTAAAACATTATGGCCAGATGGCATTAGACACTGTTTCTCATAAGCATCCTACCCTGTAACCTGACAGACATGCCATCATGAAAGCATAACATATTCATTGGTCTCTATGCTCTGTTGGCCAAATGACATCATGAGAACTAACCTCGTAATATAGGTACTTATAGGCTCTCCTTAATTGAGTCACCCCTTAATTCTATCTTTGTTAAGCTTAATAGATTAAGCTCCTAGAGTCACTATATGACATGTTTTCTAATCCTTTCATCATTTTCATGACTCTTCTCGGAATCCTCTCCAATTTATCAACATCCTTCTTAAATTGTGGAGAGCAGAACTGGACACTGTATTTCAGTAGCGATCACACAAGTGCCAAAGATAAAGGTAATCTGTACTCCTATCTGAGCTCCGGTTTATGCATCCAAGGATCACATTAGCCCTTTTGGCCACAGTGGCTCACAGGGAACCCATGTTCAGCTGATTGTCCACCATGACCACCAAATCTTTTACAGAATCACTGCTTTCCAGAATAGAGCCCCTGTCCTGTAAATATGGCCTACATTCTTCTTTCCTAAATGTATACATTTACCTTTGGCAGCATTAAAATGCATATTGTTTGCTTGTGTCCCATTTACCAACTGATCCAGACCATTCTGTATCAATGGTCTGTCCTCTTCATTATTTTCCCCACCGCAATCTTTGTGTCATCTGCAAACTTTATCAGTGATGGTTTTATGTTGCAGGCCATTGATAAAAATGTTAGCTAGCACAGGGTCAAGAACTGATCCTAGCAAGATCCCACTAGAAAAACACCAGTTCAGTGATGATTCCTGCTCACTCATGATTTAAGATCTATTAGATAGCCAGTTTTAATTCATTTAATGTATTTCATATTAATTTTCTATCATTTTAGGGGCTTTTGAGAGGCTAGCTGCTGTTTTACCACTGTTAAGTTTCTATTCCCCTACAGTAGACATTGGTAATACCTCCAGCTGAGAAGGGATGGAAGAGATCTCTACTAATGTCATAAAAGTGGCTCCAGAGTCAGCTGGCAGGAGGTGAGTGAGAAGTTGAACACCCATTGCTTCTCCCCTCCCTAAGAGCCCTAAAAGTTACTTCCAAGATATGTACGATCTCTGACATCCCAGGGGGTTCAGAATCCCAAAGTAAGCCAGATGTTATTTTGGTTCTTCTTAAAAGAAGCCCCCTGTGTTTATTTAAATAATCATTTATTCAAATAAACATGTGCTTATTGGACTGAGTGAAAACCATGTGCATGTGACAGCACTGAAAGCAATTAATTTTATTTCAATGTGAGATCAATTTCCTCATCAGGGCAGGAAAGATTCAACAGCATAATTATTCACCCTTTTATAACTGCGTGGAATTTTTAATATAGAATGTGTGTACTTTTGAATAATACATTAAATATTACAATTTGTTCTATTAGTTTAATGTATTCTTTCCACCTCTGACTGATTGCTTTGGAAAAACATTTTATTTCAAAATTTTGTGCAGCAGTGGTGAAACATTAGGAAATGGATTTTTGACCATAGTTTAACCTCTTTCTTGTTTCATAATGTAAAATGAACACATTTCTAAGGGAAGCTTGTAAGAGAATTCATAACAGGTTATTGAAATTGTTGCCAGAAACAAAAATAAAGGACTTAATGTGCCCAGTTTTTGTGTTTTCAAACATGAATAAGAAAGAGAAGGCTTTAGAAAGCAATTGCCTGAAACACAGATCACCTGGTCATAGCCCAACTATTTTTTGGCTGGGCCAAACTGATCGCTGCTGCGACGCCTCACACCAGTTTGTGACAGCAGTCACTCACATTTGGAGATGGTGGATGTAGGGGGCCATTAGCCAAGGCAGTCAGGCTCCTGGTGGAGGAGGAGATGCCTAAAAGGGGAAAAGGAGAGTAAAACAGTGGGTCAGGAATCTATGCCCCTCCTACACTCTCACACTTTCAATGATATTCCACAGCCCCTGGACTTAAAAATTAACAGTTGAGTGTTGTAGAGGATTGTAACATTCTCTAACTGACCTGATTTCTAAGCTCTCAGGCTGATGAATCAAATATGTGGTAGCATTATGCAATCAAAACATATTAAAGAATTAAGAACTTTAATACATTATAAAGCCAAAAGGGACCATTGTGATCTAGCCTGATATCTGGTATTCCACAGGCTACAGGACTACCCTGGTTTACTTCCTTGATTAATTTGCAAAGAGCTCATAAATGTTAAAGTAGTAATGCATCCATGCTCAAGAATTATTGCCCAATAGAATGACACTCAGAGTTCTGACATCACCTTCTATCCTCATGTCGATAGAAGCAACCAAAAACAAAAACTCTACTCCAAACAGAGTTATGACCCCCCACAAACAGATGTGCCAGGGACTCCAGGAAGTCCGCTAGAAATTTTGCTATTCTTACTGATTATATGTGGAAGGCAGTCAGATGCTCCAGCAATGAGCAGCCATGTGACATCCCAACTTATGTAGATTAGGTAGAATCATTATTAATGCTTAGTATTTGGGGAGCTAGAATGTACTATACAAAATATTCAGTGATACGAATTTCATGCCTAGCCTCATGCAGCACAGGGAGAGCTTCTGAACCACACAGAGAAACAGCTTTACAGCTGCCCCCTACGGCCAAAGACCAGCACCAAAAAAAATTTATTTTGAGAAAGTAAGGGAGCAACCTATAGGGAGAAAAGCTCGCTGAGTTCCCAATTCTCCCACAAATCACTTTTCTCAGTCCCATCATCTCCTCCCTGCTGCAGGAGTTACATTACACTTGGATGAATTTCCAAACATGACCTTTTCAGGTTTGGAATGTAGACACGTCTAGGCTATTGGCCTGTTTTCCATGATAATTATTTATGATACTAAAAATAAAACTGTGGTCAAGAGGGCAGGATGGGATGTTTTACGCAGCAGTACAAAGACTGTAGTTACATGGCATGGAATATGAGAGCTGCATCCAGTGTCTGTCTGCCAAATTAGTAGAAGCTGTACACCTGCTTTCTGATCCCATCACGCACTCCCGGTAAAATAGCCATTCACATCCCTGTAGAAGTTGCCACGTTGTAGTAACTAAAGAGAAAGCAGAAGAAGTAAGGGGTTGTGGGGACTCGCTGTCTTCCTTAGCTTGAATTATTATTATTATTTGTATTCTCGTAAGCACATATGAATCCTTACAATGGGCCAGGACCCCATTGTGTTGGGCACTGTAAAAACACAGAACGAAAAGATAGTCCTCACTTAAAGAGCTTACAACCTAAGTACACAGAACAAGCCCTGAGATCAGACTCTCTGTGTAAAAGATGGACGCATGGTACAATGGCTTTTGTTTGCATTTGTTGCACCAATGGTGTGATATGTTCATCACTGGTAGAACACCATTAATTTAATGGAGCTACAGCAGGGGTGAATTTGGCCCATTGTTCTATGGTCTGATGGCCAAAGGGACCCTTTCAGTTCTATGTGTGGGGGTGTGGGTGAATGTTTTGCCTGTGGTACGGCAGCAAAGAGATCCCAAACTGACATGTAAATTATGGACATTACTATGCAGACTGGTTCCTGATGCATGGAGTTGAAACCAACCCACCAAGGGCTTTGTAATGGAAAGGTTGGCAGACTCCACTATGCACTGCCAGTGGGCATTACTGTAAGTTGCATTGTGTGGCAAACACATCAGCTGTCCAGCAAGAGACTTGATAGGAACAGATGTAATGACACATGAGATGGAAACAAAAAAGGAAAGGTTCTTCTAATCATCAGTGATCACCAGGCTTTCAGTGTGGCTCAGAGTTAGCATGTTTCCCATATCAATTATTTAATGTTTTTAGAGTTCAACACTAGTGCAGCTAGAATAGGCAATACATCCATTTAAGAAATGATATGCGTAATGATAGTTAGTTATTCAGGATCCGTCTGTGCCAGGCACATTACTCCCCCATGCAGAGACCTATACCTTGTACCAATCACTTCTAAAAATGCCTGTCGCATGGGCCATCACAAATACTAAATCTACCTTCTAGCGAGTGCGTTGGGAAGGTATTCTTTTATTATGTTTCCACTAAAACCTTCTTAGGGCAGAATCTGATTCTCTCTTCTGCTTCCTTTCATATCTCATATCAAGGGCTAGATTGTGCCCGATAGGCACAGCACTGTGTAAGATGTATTATAGAACCACATGGTCCCTAGAAGTGCCGAATTGGGCCCTGATCTCAGCTGGTGCCTTGAAGCACTACCATAACATAAATGCCAATAATAAGATGCACATGTAGCTGTTACAGTAGTCTCAGATACAGTTGCACAAATATCATAACACTTAGAGTGACCATACATACCGTTCCGGCCAGGACAATCCTCTTTCTAAGTTCTATCCCTCATTTCTTGACTTTTTTGACAAAACTGGGCATTTGTCCCGTTTGCTGTTGCCAACTGACCAGTTTTGCCAAAAAGGTAGGGCACCCTATAGAGGGCTGCAAAGGAACATTCAAGTGGTGACTTCTGGGGGAGGAACAGGAGCCTGGCTGGTGTGTCTCCATTATGCGCTGCCCCTCCAATCAGAGAGCGATGGAGTGTCATGAGCTCAGTCTGCAAACCAATCAGAGACAAGGCCCTAATTCAAACTCTTCTGTGGCCGAACCATGGAGCCGCAACTTGTGGGCCCTGAGCCCTAATGGGCAACCCAGCTGATAAGTTCCTGACTGGATCCCCGGCTGGGTCCCATAGCATTCACTTGTGCTGGGGCACCAAGCATGGCAGGGCCTTCCCGGCAACCTCCTGAGCGGTCTCTAGGGCCCCCATCCTGTCCTCGTATCCTACCCACTACCATCCTTCGGGGCCAGTCTCCTGATCCTTCTACAGCACCTCTTCCTGCCCCAACTGGCTTCTTTCCCTTCCCAGTCTGCACACTTTTGCCACCTCATGGCAGGGCACCATCTAGGAACAGTGATTGGGGGCACCTGACCGCCCCCAAGTTTTATACCATCAGCCGGGAGTGACCCGTTCCCTGTCACTTGCTCCTTTTTCCGCTTCCCTCACCAGCTGGAAGTGACCCCACCCTGTCCCCCACGCCTCTTTCCCCTCCCCTCACTGGCCAGAAGTGACCCATCCCCCACTCCTTTTCCCCTTACTAGCCGGGAGCAAACCCTCACCCCATCACTAGCTCCTCTCCCCCTTCCCTCAACAGCCAAGAGCAACTCCCTCCCTCATCCCCCCACTCCTCTCTTCACCAGCCAGGAGTTGCCCACTCCCATAGCAAAACCTGAAATGGTGGCCCTGCATCCCAGCCTTCCCCCACGTCCCCAGAGCTGCTGTCTGGAGTCTCCTTGGTCCCTCCCACTACCCAGAACTTCCATCCTGCCTCTCTGCTATGCCAGCCCCCAAAGGGGTACCATGCTGCTGAGTGGGTCATAGTCCAATAGCTTCACCTCCTAGCTCTGAGCCCAAAAGTACTCACACTCGCACACTTGCACCCTGCTGTGCTGCCCATATCCCAGCCCATACCCCTTCCTCTTCCACCCTGCCCCCATCTCGGCTACGTGGCTCAATTGTGGGGCATGAAGGAACATTCACGGGGGCACAGATGATAAGCAGCAACATCAGGCGGAGTGGGCCAGCTCAGTGTGTCCCGTTTTCAGTTTAGGGAAATATGGTCACCCTAGTTATATTGTCTGTTGTAAGCCAACCTCAGCTCTAAATTACAGCTCTGCGACTCCTTGGGTTTGTACATGGGTAGCTACAGGCCAGATATGCCCTAGAAATAGTACAGGGCCCATTGAACCTTTTTAAACTATCACATTCCAAACAGGGACTCCTTCCCACCCCCACCCTATTTTATTTCATCATCTACTTTTCAGTGTATGTAGATGGTCAATTAGCAGAGTAAAAAGTAACCTGCTGAGTAAAGAGAAGATTTTAGCAACATTTATTATATGTGAAGTCTAAATATGGGGCGTAACCTGCAAATATACGGGATGGTGCCAATTATAACAAGAACTAAAAGAAGATCTGGAGTAGTCAACTGTAAAAATGAGAAAAGATAAAAGGTAGAAAGTATTTACTTAGCAAAAAGAAAGAAAGAAAGAAAGAAAGTATAAAATAATAATAAATCTTAAAATGAAACCATGTCTAATATGCAAGATCCAACTTTCAGATATTAAAGGGTATTAAATGATATGGAAGACACTGGTCAGATACTGTATAAGGCCTATTTTAAGTCCTGCTGTTGTATCTGAAGTCCTCATATATTATTCATAATATCGGTGATCCAACAGTACTCTTTAGCACTGGTCAGTTTCTTATTACATGGCATTACAAGGATCCTTACGCTGAAGCACAATGTCCTGGTTTAGAGGGTCCCAGCAAAAAACCTCTCCTAGCATGTTCACTATCACTGTTATGTCTGTCTAAATGGTAATTTCTCTGGTAAGAGGGTTGCATTTAGGTCTTGAGCAACATATAGCCACACGCCTGAAAAGCAGAGCCAGAAGTAAGCTGTGGATTGCAACTTCTGCACCCACCCAAAAAAATATGCATCTACTTCCATTGGAGCGACCAGGAGCTGAGAAGGCTGAGTTAGGCTTAGAGTGTAGTCCATGAGGTGGGGATGAAAACCCAAGTGACTCTGTAGTCCTCTGGTTAGCATGCTCACCTGGGCTCTAGGAAACTGGCGTTCACGTACCTGTTCCAATTATTTCTGCAAAATGGAACAGCTTCCACAGAAGAGATTGAGAGAAAGATATTAAGCTGCATACCACCAAAACCTCATTCTCCAACTTGGTTTTTTTAGGGGGCCCAATCTGTAGGCATGCTCTAATGTAAACTCTGAGCATGCCTGTCAGATTGGGCCCCACAGGTAGATAGGCAAGGAACAGCTAGTGTGAGGATCCTGCGGGGTCCTAGCTCAAAGCTCTGCTCAGCATCAGAACTTAGGCAGCTGCGGAAATGTAAGTGCCATGGGGACTTTACTGGTAAAAACTTAGGTGCCAAGAGAATTTAAGCACCTAAAGGGTTAGGTGGCAGCTGAGCTGGGGGGTCTAGGATCCATGTTTTGGACTAAGATGCTTTAAGTCACAATTAAGCACCTAAATCTCTTTGTGGATCTAACTTCTAGGGCCTGTATTTTGCACAGACTGTAGAATTGTCCCATTTATTTTTACATAGGAAAAATAATAATTTACTAAGGATTTACTATAATTCATAACTGGGAAGGCTTGCCATGAATTTCCATAGCAAACCGCTGTAATTCTAGTCCATGTAAACAGTGTGGTGTATTTTCCCCAAAAGGAAGGTTAGATTTAGTTACCACAGCACCTCTGCATATGTATAGTTTTAGATTACAGTACTTCCAAGAGGAGAGCTTGTTCACAGGAATGAATTGTTTCCAGCCTGTTTAAATGTTTCTTTTGCTCCCTTAAAGATATGGAGCCAGATCCTCAGCTGGTGTAAACTGGCATAGCTCCAATGATGTTAATGGAATTTTACTAATTTACCCCAGATAAGAATCCAGCCTATCGTTTATAACTAGATAGTTATTTACTATTTTCCCTAAAATTCTTATGGGTAGAAAACCATTGAAACTAGGTGCCTGTCTCACAGGACACATTATGGTTATCAGTCCCAGGGAACAAAGTGTCAATCTGTGAGGGGAAACACATTGCAGCTGGTTGTAAAAGAATAAATATCAGTCGTTTTATTTTTTATTCCTTTTCTTTTAAGGAAAAAGTAGTTCTGAAGCATTTAAAAAAACAAACCAACCCCAGCTGAACACTCATACACATGTTGGAAACAGGATGATGTTTTGTCAAATTCACACCATCTATTCCCGCTCGAATGTGCACAGAGTGGGCTCTTATCAAGTGAATGACTTTTGAAGGCATTATAGGTAGAATATTTGGTGATTTTGATCGCTAACTTTAAATGTGGTTTTAGATCCAGGGTCAAAGGCTGAGTGGCGGTATTTGCTTCAGCCAGCTGAGAACTGAAATGAGTGTAGGAATGTTGTAATGTACTCTTACCTTACTGTTCTGACAAGGAAAAGATAATAATAAGAAGACAATCATACCGGTGTATCTGATGGTATGTATTAACACTGATACAGTACAAATAGCAGCCAGACAGAAAGCTATATTGATGTGAGCATAGAAACAATGAGACACAAACCATAGTACGATTAAATGCACTACAAGTTTAAAACTGTTATCCAACTGGAGAAACTACCTCAAATTACCCAGCAGGGTTGCTCCAGTCCAGACCTCAACTGGTATCAATGGCCTTAAATATTATTATCCTGAGGGTGAGTGGGAAGCCAGAGTCCTGACCTGCTCTCCTCCTGAATGGCCATGACAGGAGAGGTAAAATGAGGAAAGCCCCACTCAGAGCAGGACATGGAGGCAACCCCCTTCACCATGCAGCATTGTGCTCGGGCAGCCCCCTGAGTTACAAGGAACCTCAGAGCAAACACTTTCTAACCCACCAACTGCTCTCCACCTGCCAAAGTTTGACGATTATCATTTAAATCCCCCCAAACCTGTGTGCAGATGCAGATGCATTTAAATCCCCCTCTAAAGCCTGTGTGCAGATGCAGCCTGCCATGACGTCACTCTCCCCCCCCCCCGCGCAGAATGAGGAATGGCTAGGTAAGGAGGAAGGGAAAGTAGCCCCTCCACACACACATGCACGCACTGAAAATATTGAGAAAGCAAATAAAGCACATATAGCACTGCCTCAGCTGCTCCTGGCTGAGATCTGTTCCCCCCGCTGATTCCAGAGGGTGTCTCCATTGCTCCCAGCCCACTCAGGCTGCACCCAGCTAGCGAGGTGAGGGTTTGTAGCAAGCATTTGAAAGCCACTTTATGTCATTAAATGTTGGTGTTCAATCATGCAGAGTGAAATTCAATCAGAAATGGACAGACCATACAAGGTCTAAGTAAATGGCATCTGCATGGAGGATATACAGAAAAGTCAGAGCGATTGAAACCTCCACCCCAGCCTGGAGTGAGATTTCAGAACAGAAACTCCACCACACAACAGCCCCTTGTCTGCCGTAAAGGCACTGATCTCTGTGCATCTCTTGTGGTGCATTATATTGGAGACCTGGATCTACAAGTTTTCTGACCCACTGTGTATGTCTCGGCTCACCGCAAAATACTTCCTGTGGATAGCCACAAAGAGCCTCCAAGAGTCAGGGGCTTGTCTCTTGCATAGGCTCTCATGGCAGCCCCTGATCCCAAGCAGCTATTCCATTCCATTTTGTGCATGGAAAGGCAGGCATTGCCATATCATTTCTAAGCCATTGACCAGGTTTTTAATCTTCCCATGCCCAAGGTTGGACTCAGTTTCTCTTCTTTACACAAACAGGTGATGGTGCAGATTTCCTATACACCCATTTTTAATTTGTCATGGTATGCACAGAATGTTTTGGAGGGTCTTCTAAACAAACATTTAAAAGCAACTTGGAATCCAGTTATATTGCCTGAGAGGTTCGGTCTGGATTTCAATACGCACATGATACTGTTGCTACATCAGCTAAACCTGTAAACAATATTATTAGTCATGGACAACACATGAGGACTGTGTGTACCACTTTGATTAGAGATTGAAATGAAACCCTTGTCAGAATATATTTACTTGCTTCCAATTTAATTTAGACTCCATGGCACCAGTGTTGTTTCAGGGGCCTTGCTCTGTCTGAAAAGATAAGTACACCAAGCCTGATGTGATTTAAGATATATGCATAACGCTACGCCACAAGGCTCCACCCGGACATCTGTGCTGTTTGTCATGTGCATTTCAGCACTGTGACCTGAACTGCACCTTCAGGTAGGGTACCTGCTGAGAACACTTTAATCTGTGCACTTCTGCAGGCTTGATCCTGCTCTTCTCGAAGTCAGAGGCAAAACTACCATGAATTTCAATAGTTCAGGACTGAAGCACAGGAGTTTCTGCAGAACCAGGCTGGTGAAATTCAGTATGGTTCTGTTTTTTAATTTTCAATGGCTCTTAAAATTGGAGAAATCAAAAGCAGTGATTCTTGTAGGGCAAGATTATTAAACACAGCAAAATATGCTGAGTTTATGCATTACTGCTCTGTGCAAGGAGTTACTGTGATCCCTCAGGGGGCGGGGGGGCATATTGGTATTACTGGACCAGACAGAGAGTACTGATGAGAAAGCTTCAAAAGACTATATGAAGTTTAGGGGTCAATCCTGCTGTCTTTGAAGTTAATAGCAAAACTCCCATTGACTTCAGTGGGGGAAGGCCAGGACTTATTGGTTCAACATTTCCATACCTCCTCCTTCCCTCCCCTCTACCTTACCTCTTTGTGATGGTGCCAGGTGCAGTATTCCTCCCTAAGTGACATCCTCAGGGATAGCGTTGTAAGCCTGTGACATGATGGGCTTTTGGACCCTATGGAGGCAGGTTGAGTATGTTATTCACATTCTTGAGGGAGAAAGTTAGATCCAGCTTGTGTGATTGCTTGGAATTTGGGAGATCGCAAATCAGAAGGTTCAACAAAGAGATTTTGGAAAGTTCTTCATTCTAGATCCAGACTGAACTGCTTTTAATCAGACCATTTGGGCTTCAGCTGGATAAATGTACAGTAGGTTGATGAAGTTTAGATGAAAATCTATTGCACTGGAATTTGGAGTCCTTTTTTCCTCTCTTACCTGAAAAAGTGACTCTGGGCTTGGTATTCATCATTTATAATTCATCATTGCAGGTCTATGTGTTTACTTGGGATAAAGAGGGAGTCGTTAATACATGCTGAGACAAA
This sequence comes from Mesoclemmys tuberculata, assembly GCA_007922155.1. Taxonomy (NCBI): domain Eukaryota; kingdom Metazoa; phylum Chordata; order Testudines; family Chelidae; genus Mesoclemmys; species Mesoclemmys tuberculata. Next base: position 103,691,966 of record ML675601.1, on the reverse strand, counting down.
AAAGGTCATCATGCAGGCTTTTAACTTGCAAATTATATCAATGCTAAAAGTGAAAGTGGAAAGTCCAATTGTTTGTTTCTATATTTTAGCAGCCTTTATTTCCCTTTCCCTTACCTTCGCTTTGTGTATATCTTTTATATGGAAGAATTCTTTGGATAAACCAGAAGAATTTAAAAATCTGAAAGGATTACCAAGAATGGATACAATTTAATGGTGCAAAATGTTGTGGGGGATTAATTGCATCTTTACGGTCTTTTTTTATTGTTTAAATCATTTGCTTTATGAATATTTAGTCAGCCACCAGATATTCATGAAAATGTTTGTGAAATCTGAAAGGTTTGTGAATTTTATCACCAGTTCATCCAAAAATTAATTCCAGAAATGAGATATTTGTTGTTCTCCAGTTAAAAAGTTCTAGTCATCCAATCAGGGAGCAAAAACAACACCATGTGCCTTGGTGATCAACCATAAAATGTGAATAACAAATATTGAATCATTGAAGAGAACATTTCACAAACAACCCAGAGTCTGAAAATTATTCATCCAAATTATAGAGTGACTTCTGAGTAACAAATACATTAGAAGAAAATCTGGCTCAGTGAGCAAATGATTCACTAACCAAAAAGGAGCTACATTAAATATGAATGTTAATTGTAATAAACAGTTTGACCAGCTGCATTAGGAGGTTATGGTCTTCTTTCCAGTAGGCTGTTCTGAAATTTTAAATGATGCTTAGATTATCTATATATTTATGCACGTAATTTAAAATATGGTTAAATTCAATTTTATGCTCCTAGTCCCTTTTTAGTCCAGTCTAAATGCCAGTTTTTGACAGTAACTTATTTTAATGTCCATACAATGTGGTTTGGGGAGAAGGTTATTTGATTTTGTGGATTCTAAATTTCAAGACCCTGAATTAGAAGAAACAGCCTGATGATACCTTGTACTGCTGAGCATTTTAAAATATGAACACTTATTACCACCACCCTCCTGATTCACAAGGCAGGTGCCAGTGAAATTACTTTCACTGAATTTTAATTATTTTACAAAAACTGCACATTAATTTTTGTTAAGGAACGTTATTAGCTAGGAGGTACATATATGATGTCTGTATTAACCTTGCTAGCACTCAGCCTCCTACCCACAAACCAAGACACAAGGCATAGACTTCAGGCATTCTCACAGCACGCTCATTTAACAAACCTAGTCACTCATCAGAATTCATCAGAATTAATTCTCAAATATTGGACAATAATAGAAAGTTGACTGAACAGCTACTGAAAATAAGAAACAGTTGATTGACATAAGTTATACCGAACACATTCAAGACAAGAAGTTTCATCAGTGTCCCACACTAAAGCACAAGTTAGTTACCACAGCCAGTGACAACATTCCAGATGAAAAAAGCCAGAGAGGCACGGTGATCTACAGAGAATATATGGCCACCTTGTGCAACAAATGCTGATGGCTGCAGAAGAGACAGTGTTGGGAATGCCATCAGTCTTATCAGCTGAGAACGATCTGTGTGTCTTACTCGTGCACTATTACCTTGAACAGAGCCTACCATCTTTAGTGATTATGGAAAACCCAGTCAAAGAAAGATCTGTAATAGATGTCTGTGCTACTGCAGAGGAACACAGGAATATTGTGCCAGGACTGTTAGTTGCTCCTGTACTTTCAGTCTGTGTGATGCAGTAGCTTCCTATTTTGGTCTTGGCAAAGGCACCGTGTTGAAGATTCTGCGAGCTGGATGTTTCCTCTCTCTGCTGGGGTACATCAATGCAGACATGCTGATGTTAATGAGTAGGCAACCAAATTCATGGCAGCATGCTCTAGACAATCAAATTGTGCCATTTTGTCAGAAGAATGGCAGAAATCCTAGGCCACGAAAATTGGCAAACATACCACATCATCAGTGAAATGAAGGTCCTTACCACCACCAACTGAAGCATTTATTGAAAATGTAAGATAAGCACATCTTCAGGGTATGTGTGTGGAAGAGTGCTTTGGATCCTGACCCACCACCACTTGATCCACTGCGGTATGGATGGATACGCAATGACTGTGCCAAGTCTCTGTTTCCAAAAACTGCATCAGACTATGTTGTGCTTGGTTCTCCAGACATTTTGAAGTTAATTGAGGGCTCTTGTGAGAGTAATGCACCTTAGGAGATATGGAGGTCACAGTGCCAAACTGCCAGGTACCTTATTCTGTGCATGCTGTGGAGGTGTGGTGAATTGCAATGACCAGACAAAATCAGTGTTAGCATTTGCAGATGAAAACAGCAGTGATGAGTAAGTGACCTTTATTACTCATATCAGAACACTCAACTGTAGTTTGAATGAGAGAGATTCCAACATGAAAGTATTTGCTTTAAATTATTATTATTTGTTTTATTTTGTTGAATATTTATATTGATAATGTATTGACTATTTGTCACATTAAAAAGAGTGGTTCTATAGCAAATAAAAATCAAGGTCCAACCTCTAACCTTCCTCCTCATGTATTCCTATTATTCAACTAAGAAACACAGAATCCATACCAAAAAAAAAAATCCTTTGCATGCACCCTAAAGCAAGGTTGACCAGGTTGGCTGCCGGACTATTTCCGAAGATGTATGATCCAGCACGTTTAAGCAAAATCTATTATAGCTGCATCTTTGCAAAGTCCATGAACTAAATGATTGAGAGGACTTCCTTTTACACTATATTTCATATTTGCCTTTCCAGACATGACTCTTTTTATGATCCTGAATAGTAAGCAGCTAAAGTATACATGAAGCAGCTTTAAAGTGCTGGTTCTCAACTAGATGAGGGCGTATGAGTGGGGAGATGGAAGAAGGAAAGAAACACATGACCGTATAGATGTAAGGAGTAGTTAATTCCTATCTCTCTGGAGACTCTTGACTGACTTCCAACCCAGATGGCTATGAGATTGCCAGTCTGATCTGTTCTGTGATGATATGATGTACGTTATAAATCAATAGGCTCCAGTGAATCGGAACTAATTTTTTCACAGTACTATTTAACCATTTTCAGTCTACTAATGTCTCATTTTAACATGTCCAGTATTACTCATTGCTGCTGCATGACATCTACTTGTGGCAGGTGGACACAAACAAAGGGCCAAGCTGAAGACCTTTTTTCTAACCAAACAATTCCCTTCCAAGGATGTTTCCATCTATTTTTTCTTAAATTGGCCTGGCCTATCCATACTTTTCCCCAACCCAGGCAGTTTCACTTTCCCAGTCTTCTGGAGTTAACATAGACCCTCCCCAGTTCTTTCAGATCCCAAAGACCTCTGTCAAATCAAAACTCCATTGTCTATTAAATTAATAAACCAAGCAAATTTATGGATTACCTGCCCCTTATTCTTTGAGATACTTCTCATCTCTTCCGGATACCTCTGAGTCTCTCTCTGTTTTAAGAAGCCCCTTTATATACCCACTGTCCATTCCAGTAGGCCTTGTGGGATCCATGATCTACAATCCCTCTTGTTCTGGCACCGACAACTCCCATTCTGCTCTGCTCGGTTGGTTTGGTGAAAGAGAGGCTGGCTGGTAGCAGCTTGATCCCTCAGTACTGAGGATTGAGAGGAGTTCCAGACTACCCTGTGCATGAGAACTGTGGTTTCAAGCTCTGAGCCATCTGGGGTTTCATAATAAACCCCCAAATGCCTTTCACTCCCTCAGCACTAGTGTTCCCTTTTGCACAAGTAAATCCCTTCTAGAAAATCCTAGAACAGTGCTGACCCTAGAGGTTTCCTGGGCTGGCACACCCCAATAGGATAATATTCGGTGCCTTCATCAGAAGGCCTACTCTGCAAAGTGACAATTTCTCTTCAGTCCACTGGTGTCTGATATTGGCTAAGAGTTTCATGATACAGTATACTGACTCCATATCACCTGCCCGGCAAAAATAAACAACCTTGTTTGGTTTAACAAAACTCAAATATTTCCATGAATTGTTCATTGACACAAAGTGAATTCTAATAATAGTAGTAATACCTAGCTCTTATATAGCACTTTTCATCAGTAGATCGCAAAGCACTATACAAAGGAAATATGTGTCATTATTCTCATTTTACAAATAGGGAAACTGAGGCACAGGGCGATTAAGTGACTTGCCCATAGTCAATTAGCAAACTAGAAGCAGAGATGTGAATAAGAACACACAGTAGTACACATTAGTCATCCCAAATCAGTAATACACATTGCCGTCCCAAAAGTATGGTTATGTTGATGTGTTTTTCTATTTCTTTTATTGGGAGTTCTTTTTCACTTGACAGATGTACAACGTTATCTAATCTTTGAAACTTTCTAGGTTTTTGTTCTTCTGATAGAAACTTGTTTCTACAAATGCCATTGAATATTCTCATGCTGCATATGGTTGCATATGAGACTGTGGTCCTGATTCAGCCATTGATTTCTATGGAGTTACACCAGTATAAAGCTGGAGAAATGCAGTAGCGAATTAGGCTGTGATGAGATTACAATATATTGCACAATTGGCACTGATTTCTTAATAAAACTATACCAAGAAAAATGGAAAAGGGAAGAGGAACAGTTTTGTTCAATTGTTGAACTTTCCAGTCCACTCAGATGACTGCCACAAAACACAGATGCTAGGGTGTGCAAGGAATTATTTGAACAAGATCATATTCGAAGGCTTCCTTTGAATCACAAAAGGACACTAATCTGGTGTTTAGGATGTGGGCAAGGAGTTTGAAAATAGGGCACGTTGGGGGCGGGGGAATGGACACAAACTATTTGTGACTTTTAAAAAATAGACATTTGGTCAAAAAGGTGCATATGTTACTGGAACTCCAGGGAAACATATTGTAACTAACCAACCAATTATTCTGCTTTTGTGCACCTTGTTATTTTGCTACACATAAGAAAGCACATTCATTCTTCGGTATTTGTACAGCTGCCACACTATATGAAGCTCAGATGGCTTTTAAGATATCAAACGCTGTTTAAAAAAAAAAAGATGGTTTCTGAAGGCTGCCATCTGTCTAAATTAATCACTCAGCCCCCCTTGATTTTTAATGAATTTTTAAATAGAAATTTATCTTTAAATATTGCTTTAAAGATTAATGCATTCCCATCATAAGGAAGAATATTCTCTGTCTAGCTTCAAGAGTATAATTTTATTTGTCCTTCCTCTCAGAACTCATTGAGCTTGCATGGATGTAACTGAAGGATGAACACATGCAGGCTGAGGACGCTTTGCCTCATTAGGTGACAGTAAGTTCAGACCACATCCATTATCTTGTATACACATGGGCCCAGATCTTCAAAGGTTTTAGAGGCCTCGGTACCGTTGAGCAGCATGGCAGTTGTCACTTTCCTGAGAGCTAACAACTTGTCGTTTGTAACAGATACAATTCGGGAGGCGTTAGTAATCATTTGTTCCACTGCATTTTCATTGAAACGTTTTAATTGCACACAATGAATGTAGCCAATTTACCTATTTGTCTTATAGCACAAATTTTCCACATCAAGATTTTTCCTAATATTATATCCAGAAATTCAAGTTCTGCCCTGACTTATACCCCCCAAGACAACATCATGAATGTGGTTGCACCAGGTATTAACCAGGGGTGAATCTGGCCCCGGGTGTTGAATGAAGAACCTCTCATTCACACCTCCAACTTTGTATGTGAGGCTTGTTGAAGATACTGGGTGTGATTCTCCACCATTCTTTAAATGTAAATAGGCTCATAGACTCATCGACTATAAGGTCAGAAGGGACCATTACGTTCATCTAGTCTGACCTCCTGCACAACACAGGCCACAGAACTTCACACGCACCCCCACTCCTGTAATAGACCCTAACCTATGACTGAATTATTGAACTCTTCACATAACAATTTAAAGACTTCAAAGTACAGAGAATCCACCAGCAAGTGACCCATGCCCCATGCAAAGCGAAAAAAAACCCAGGACCTATACACCATGTATGGCTCCTCAAGTTCACAGGAAGGGTCTGGGACTGCTGTAAAGCTGGAAGGAAGGTGACTGTCTTGTTATCCAGCCCTGACACCTGCTGATCTATTTTGCATTAACCACGTTTTGAAGGAAACTCATTTCTGCACTTGCAGAAGGTATAGTCATGGTAGATAATACCTAAGTCGTATGAGACAAAAAATAACAGTGCTTTCAAAGAAAAATGGCCTAAAACTGGCTACCAGTTTTCACATGGCAAAAGAAGAAGAGATGTTATGGGTGCTTCCCCTCCCCCGCAGTGATTTAGACATTTTGCAGACATGAGTAGATCTGTTGCCCTATAGGTATGATAATTGATATTTTGATCCCTGTGCCCCTACTTATCCATGGAGCTATTATTTCTCTGTGCCATTCTCAGCAGTACTGTCTGTGGTACTTTAGGAAATAATATTCCAAAAAACTGCATCATTATTCCTTCAGTACCACATGTTGGAGATGGCATTACATCCCTATATCATAGGTAATGTGGGTATTTATGCTCAATTTTTCCAATAGGAAGGATTTCATTTTAACAAAAATCAAGACTTGGGACTATTTTAGATGGATCTTGTTAACAATTACCTATTATTTTCTATTCTAACCCTGTAAATTGTTCCCAGGGTGAGGAAGTCGTATATTTAACTGCTCTGTTAATTATGTTTTTGAACCATATTTCCTGGGAAATGTCCATACAAGTGTTAGCACATAATCAGAAATCCACATCCTCCTTTCCCACCTCTGCTGAGCACTTACCCTCTTTCCCTTACCCAATGATTCACTTCGCACCACAGGCAGGCAAGTGCTGTAAGTGACAAATCATGAAGACTGGGGCACAAGTATTCTCAGAGGTTGTGAAAAAATCTTGCTATTTTGTTCTTTGCAGCTGGATAGCAAGACGGCGGAAAGCAGCAGAAAATAGGATTGAATGACTAGCCATTCTTAAACACAGAGTGAGGAATCATCTTCATTAATTAGAAAAGCTGACAGCTATAGAATAAAAATAATAACTAAAGTAGTCCCAATGCAGGCATATGATTCTTGTCCTGCACTGAAAATTTCACTTTCACTTCAGTGTGACTTAATTGATCAGTCATATAATCCTAGCAAGGTTCATTTACTGGGGACTGCCTTTTAATATGGGTTGTTCAAGGCTCAGCACAATGAGGCATTGATCCTGAGTGGTGCTTCATTGTAATACAAATGATAAATGACAAAAAACTGCTAAAAGAAAGTTTAGGTTGCAAAGTCTAGTACTCTAAAATTAAAAAACTGCCAGATACCTATGCAATCTCAATTCTGCCCCTCTGTGCACTCATTCTGTGCACTGAATGAGGCAGGCATCTTTTGGAAAAAATCGTATGTGATCCTGTAATGAAAGACTAGATTATAATGCATATACAGATGGGGGCCAAATTAAGATTGTGCGACATGTCCTAAGCTTTTGCAAGATCAGTTTTGCAACCCAAATAATGTTCTTTTAACATATTTTTAATACAATTTGGTAGGTTTCTTTAAAGGAGAAATATAAAAACATTCTTTTATATTTTAATGGTAACAACTCTGACCTACATATCAGCAACACTGCTTGAATCCTGAAACTTCAGCATTGTAGCACAGACTGCTTCCACTTGACTTACAGAACTACATTAGGGGATAGCAAGAAAAGGCTGTTATCCTAGAGGTGGGGAATAGACTGATGGGTCCTGGGAGCAGCTGTCTGTCTCCCACCCGCCTGGAGTGGGGATGGGACACTGGGGCTATGTGTCAAGTCCAAAGAAGGAAGGGGGTGGTACCCAGCTTTCTTTCCCCCTCTCCTCCAGCTGCTCTGGCAGTTCCAGGTGTTTCCAGTACAGTGTCTGCTGATGGTTTGGCGGTAGCGTAAGCTTGGCCTTAGAATGTCATGTGTTTAATTTTATCTTGACAGATTGCTAACATTTTCCTGACGAACACAAGTGGCTTCCCATTCCACCTCACTTTCTGCTCACCAAGGAACTTGAGCATGTACCTAACTTTAAGCATGTGAGTACTCCCTTTACATCAATGGGACGATTCATGTACTTATAGTTAGGCATGGACTGGGGCCTCTAAACTGAGTTGCACTGAATCTAAGTTCTCTATAGACCTAATCCAAAGCACACTGAAACCAAAGGGTTTTAGATCATTTCTTATAAGTCGATTCTTTTGCATTCCATGCACAGTAATTGGAAGACTGCAGTAGGCTGAGTAAAAATTAAATGTAGCACCACAACTGGACCCTGTAGCTTTAATCAACACCAAACTAAAAGAGAAGCTGGAATGAAAAAAAGAAAATAAGTTTCAAGACTGTCCTCTTTAAACAGATTGATTTGTTTAACCTACACATTTTAAAAAGCTTAAATAACTATTTTTTGCCCCACTTTTTAAAATTAATGAGATCTGAATGGCCACAGAATATGACCCCACTGTAAGATTTTTAAAAGGAGCCCCATGAGATGAAGTAGCAGAGACTAGCCCCACAAAATATATTTGTTCTTTATATTTTTGGAATATTATTATCTCTTAGCAGCAAACTGTAACCTGAGCATGGGTTTTTCTAAAAAAGATGTTAATTAGGGAAATACCATAGTACTATTGACTATATTGAATAGCTCCCAGCACATAACTGAACCATGCTAAGAATGGTAGATTATGCATAAAACAAGAGATGCATGAGAAACAAATCAATGGATTTCAAAATGTAGTACATGAAGATGAGATATTAAACTATAATGTAATTTTCTGGCTCAGATCTTTCAAGAACTACAGCACTGAGTCCATGGAGGAACTGCTTATAATTAATCTTCAAACTGAGTGAGATGGCCTTGTCTGGAATGTAAATAGCATACGTGGAGCAGCTTTAGTCAGTTCTCTGAATGGTGATAGAACTCTCAGTACATAGCCAGCTTGATCCCTACAGAATGATAAATGCTTTATGTCCCTCTATATTCTCAGCCCTGTGGTTTCTGATGTTCTGATCCCATTAAAGCAGATAGGAGTTGCACTGCATCCACCTGAGAATATGGGCCCAGATTTGCAAAGGGCCTTAGGCATTGTAACACTCAGCACTGCAATGCCTAACTTTTAGGTGCCTTGAAAATCACTGGAATCCATAAAGGCTGGGTTAGATACCTAGAGACCCTATAAATGCATGGGGGAGAGACAGGCACCTGAGAATGGGATCCACAAAAGTCAGCATGGTAGGCAGGGAGACCCCTAAATTAGCCAATGGGAGATGCCAATGAGAAGGGTGTAACCTAAGCCTTGCCCCCTTCAAGAGTTCCTAAGTCTAGGCTGCAGGGAGGTACATATCTTTGCTTCTAATGAATCCCTTTCCTGGAGTCAAGCTGTTTAGATGCCTAAGCCATTCTTGCAAGAACATCACAGGAGGAGGTGGTGATGGTAGTGCCACCTCCTTATAACTTTCAGGCCAGTGGTTACAGCACTCCCCTGGGATTCAATTCCCCCTGGGATTCATGGGGAAAAAGGATTTGAACAAGGGTGTTCCACCTCTAACACATATACCCTAACCACTGGACTATGGGATATTCTGAATTGGGGTTCTCTTGGGTCCTGAAGGCAAGCTAGTCAGGGGAACATCTATGTTCTCCTGGTTTGAGGATCACACTAGGGCGTAGGTATGAGACAGACATCTAGAGGGAAAAATTGAGTGCATGCCTGGAGGCAGAAACGTAAGAATCTAGGGAATGTTTACAAATCAAAATTTGGCTCTGAGCAAGTTTAGATACCTACAGAGTTAGTCAGCAGCTGAGCAGGGTTTTGTGGACCACAGTGGTCCCGAAATGTGGTGTTTATGCACCTAAATCCCCTTATTAATATGGGCCATATACCTTAACTCACTTCCACACAGAGGGCGTATTAACTGCCTCTGGTTTTCTTGGTCATTTAGTTTTTTAATCTCAATACAGATCCTATTAACATTGGTGGAGCAATGTTCATGCTCTGATGCAGTAGTGACACTGGTGTGTTTCCACCATGGGATAAGGACAGGAAAAATAATTCCACATAGATTGTGTTGTAGAAAGTGAAGGGATATTTATTTTGCGATTCTTTATGGAATAAAGTTCTAAGAAGTTACAGCACAGCTTTTCAGCTGAGGAATTTACAAAAGATACTTTAAAACTTGACTGTCTGTTATAAGGACCTGAGATCTTTCCCCTCCATACTCTGGACAAGAACTGTGGAGCAACTGAAGAGGAAATTGTCTTCATAAGCTGCTTCCTAGGTTTTACGCTGAACATAGTGTATGCTGTGTGAATGCTCATACAGTACAGACATGATTGACAAAGGGCATGTCCATACTACGAACTTGAGTCAACTTAAGACGATATCCAGCTGCCATTGTAAACAAGTCGGTTGTGCATGTCCACAACACACTCCTTGTGTCAGTGGGGTGCATTCTCACTAGCAGTACTTGTCTTGATGCAGAAAGCAGTGTCCCATGGATAGCTATCTCACAGTGAAACTTGCCACAGGGTTTTTTTGGGAAGGGCTTGCATTGCCTCATGGGACCAAAACAATCTCTCAGGGGTGACTGGGAACATAGCTTCAATGTCCCATGATGCTGTTTTCTCCCTCCCCTGATTTCATCTGCACCCCATAATATTTCATGCCTTTTTTCAAAAGGCTGCCATAACCACACATACATCATCTCCAGAAAAGCATGGACCTTGCTCAACTGTGTACTATTGTGGTGAGCATTGCAAACACCATCTGCCTTATCCTGCACTATTTCCAGAGCTGCAAGAGGAACCACCATGCAGAACTTGGCAATGTTCTTCAAATAGCCCTGCTGGAAGCCATGGAACAAAACAATTTCTGGTTGCTGTTGGCAGTCGCACAGCAGCGGAACATGATGGAGCACTAATTCTGGTCCCAAGCAATAAGTACTGACTGGAGGAATCACATCATTATGCAGATATGGGATGACAAACAGTTGCTGCAGAACTTTTCTATGCACAAGGCCACTTTCCAGGAACTGTGTGTGGAGCTCTCTCCAGTCCTGCAGCACAGTGATACTAAAATGACACCTGCTCTAACAGTGGAGAAGCGAGTGGCGTTTGCTGTGTGGAAGCTTGCAATGACAGACTGCTACCAGTCAGTGGGGAATCAATTTGGAGCTGGGAAACCCACCCCAAGAGCTGCTGTAAATAAGATATACACGGCCATCAATTGCCTTCTGCTAAGAAGGGGAGTGACTCTGGGAAGTGTACAAGACATACTGGATGGTTTTGCTTCAATGGTTTCCCTAACTATGGAGGGACAATAGATGTAACGCATATCCCTATCTTGACACCAGACCACTTAGCCACATAAACCGAAAGGGATACTTTTCTATAGTGTTGTGTGTCATGATGGATCACCAGAGGTGCTTTACAGACATCAACATGGGGTGGTCCAGGAATGTGTATGACACTGGATCTTTAAGAACACAGGTCTGTTCAGAAAGCTGCAAGCAAAGACTTCCTTTGTAGACTGCAAAATCACCATTGGTGATGCTGAAATGCCAATAGTGATCCTGGGAGACCCAGCCTGCTCCTTACTCCCATGGCTTATGAAGCTGTAAACCGGACCCATGGACAGCAGCAAGGAGCAGTTCAAAAACAGGCTCAGCAAGTGCAGAATGGTGGTTGAATCTGCCTTTGGCCATTTGACGGGGTGCTGGTGCAGTTTGCTCACTAGGTTACATCTCAGTGAAAAAAGTATCCCCATTGTTACCCAGGGTTCTGCCAATGCAAAGCTCTTGGTAACTCTACTGTGTGCGAGTGGTGTCAGGAAATAAATCAAATGGAGACACAGCTGTCCAGCTGATAGATGGTCTGGTAGAAACAGTATAACACAAGAGTGCTCTCACATTAAAGCTATTCTTTACTTAGGCTCAAGCACTTACACACATCCACAACAGGTTAGTAAAATACCCCCAACCCTCAATAATTAGCGAAGTCTGGGGCAGCTTTCGAATGGAAACAGCAAGTCATCTTTCTGACTGGCCTGTGTTAGAAATAACCAAACAGGTTATCCCTAGGGCGGATTGAGGAGACGGAACCCTTTATTGACTGCTCATTCCACCTCAACGCCACAAGTGAGCACTGAGGGGGTTACTTTACAATTCTTTTATCCATGGCAGTATGTAAATGTATACATTTCCAGCAACTCACCATAGACCCTTATTTGGTTACATTGACACCTATAAATGAATATCAACAACTACATAATTAATACAATTATACCTGCTCCTGTTTGTTGTTTACAGGATTACCATAGAGAGGGCAGGTACATTACCTTAAAACTTATTAATTTTACACTAACATTCTTTGAAGTAAAGGTATGCCAGGTGGGAAGGAAGTTATTTCCTACACAGCCTCAACCCCTGTGCAGATGACCAGCAAGGGAGGAAAAGAAGAGAAATAACAGACTCTAACTAGAATTCATACCAATTAGCAGAAACAAGGTTTGCCCATGCCATGACCCCATTTCCTGTAGCTTATGCCTGACCATTTTTCCAGCTTTTAACCCTTTACTCTCCTACATCCTGATCTTCCAGATGTTGTTGGAGGATCCCGAAGCTATTTCCAAGAAGAGATCTGAAAGAGTCCCAGCCTGTCCCCACATTTATCTTTGTAAGTAGATAATAACATGTCAAGAAAAAAAAAACTTGTTGGGCCGATAGTTTCAAGTTAGACCTAAGGTTGCGAGAGTACTAATTAACTAAATGTGTTCCTACAGAATCTGCATATCTTGAGACCCAGACAAACATCTCCTAGAGGGCATACATAAATAAGCTGCCTGCTTTTCTCCTAAAAGATAGATCCCATCATCTCCTCCAGAGACTTCATCAGGGAGGAGTGCAGAGTCAGACAAAGGTTGAGCAAGAGGTTCCCTTCCTGTATTCACCCAATCCCCCTCTCCTTCCTAGTTTAGCTATGTCAAAGCTGCACAGCCCTGTAGAAAGGCCTGTCAAGCTTGGCTGCTGTTAGCAACAGGTATGATAATCAATACTAGCAAGTGGTCCCCGGCCCTTTTACTGGTCTATCAAAATCTCCCTATACACCGTGGTTTTAATTGCCTGCTATTTGCTTCATAATATCTGTGAAGCAAAGGGAGAGAAGAAAAGGTAAACAGTGAGAAGGCAAAATTTGCAACTCATACAAAACTACTTAAGATAGTTAGTCCAAAGCAGATGGTGAAGAGTTACAAAGGGATCTCACAAAACTGGGTGACTCGGCAACAAAATGGCAGCTGAAACAAATGTTGATAAATGCAAAGTAATGCACATTGGAAAACATAATCTCAACTATAAATATAAAACAATGGGGTCTAAATTAGTTGTTACCATTCAAGAAAGAGATCTTTGAGTCATTGTGGATAGTTCTCCTAAAACATCCACTCGGTGTGCAGCAGCAGTTAAAAAAAAGCTAACAGAATGTCGGGAATCATTAGGAAAAGGATAGATAATAAGACAGGAAATATATTGCCTTTTTATAAATCCATGGTACACCCAAAGTTTACAGTTACACACAGGGCCAGAGTCACCTCAGTCTGATATTCTGAGCCCAAGTCTGTCACTAGATCTTGTCTAAATGCAGTGAGTCTTTGTGGTCCTTAGCACTGCACAAGTGCAGGGATATCCCATTGAGCTCACTGAGAGGAGCCTGAAAATATCAGCAGCCCCTCAACCATCCTGAGACTCTAGTAAAAGGATGAAGGCCAAAAATGATTGACTTAAAATGACCAGAACTGGAAGGAGAGGGGGAAGGGACGGAAAAAGGATGATAATGGTAAGAGGGGAAAAGGATGGAGCAAAAACAAGGGAAGTGAAAGAAGGGGGCAAAACTCAGCATGGTAGAAAAAATGAGCAAATAGCAAAAATGGATGGCAAGGAACAATGGGAAATGAGGAAGGGGGACAAAGAACGTGGAGAAGAGGAAGGGGAAAATGGAAGAGAAAAGGCAAAAGTAGAGTGAAAGAGCATGATAATGCGGGAAAGGCACAAATGTGAGAGAGAGAAGGGGTGAAAGCTAAATGTGGGAAAATCAAGTGAAAAAGAAGATGACAAAGAACAGGTGGAAAGGAAGAAAAATATAAAGAGGACAAATATAAGAGGGGACAGCATCAATGGAGCATCTGGAAAGGCCTGGATTTTCTCCTGTATGCACCAAAGGAAATATTTTCTACCTCTGAAACACCAGTACCTCACAACCTCACGGGATGCATGGCTTTGACAAGCATTGCTCCTTCTCCTTGAAAGAGCACTATGCAGGGAAGACTGAGTTTTTTCTGTTTCCTGAAGCTCCAGTTTCTTTTTCTGGTTTCTTCATGGAAAGAACTAACTTAGGCCAAAGGGGACAGAGATAAGAGAAAGAGGGTGGAGTTTCTGGGGATGCAGGGCTGCCATCTCCAGGGATCAAGGCCATTGTGGTGTCTTACATCACCTTCTTGGCTTGGGAACTATACATCCTGACTATGGCCTTGGTTATATGACTCATTAGCTCATCTCAGGGCCTTGATTTTAGACATATGAGTGCCATGAATTAAAGGCATCTAACACTTCTTAATCCATTGAGCTAAATTTTCCTATTTCTAGGCAATTAAAATAATAATTACCATCCAGCACATTTTAGCCATTAATAACAAGAAAAATCAGTGCAGCACCATTAACCTTGTCATCTTTAATGCAATGTATATAAATTACAATTAAAAAAAGTTTTATAAATACAGTAGTTACATGCAAACTTATTTTCAGAAGTGATTTTCAGTTGCTTTGAAATATAATTACCTTAATGAATGCTCCAAAGCAAAAGCATAACATTACATAAGAAATGCCAGATGGGACCCATATCATGCCATAATGAAATTTGCAAATGAAATCATTTAAGGGAGAAAGTAATAATCCCAAAGGTGACTGCATTGAAATAATTTTGTGTGCATCAAGGGGAAAAAAACTACATCTCTTATGGCAGAGTAATGTGCACTTGCACTATTACTATACTAGAAAATATTAGAATTAGAGCTCAACTAGATCTATAAGAATCCAAGTTTAATCTGTGACTGTCATTTCCCAGCTAGCTCACAAGGACCTATATCTTTCCATATCATCACAGCAGTATTTTACACTTACTTGGCACTCACATTATAAAGTCACAAATAACGACACCAAGTGCAAGGCAGTGGACAATCAGATGCAGCACCACAGGGTTTCTGGCCCACTGGTTTTCAGATGCCTGCCTACTTGCAAGTATGCCAGCACCCTTCGGGTGGGAAGGAGCACCGTTTCCACTGCAAATGACAGAAATAAAGCCTTCTAGCATTCATTAGTGTTAGTGAAGGCCAGCCAGGAGGCAGCATATAGATTATAAAGAGGCACAAGGACCATCAGGCAGGCTATAAAACTGCAAACAGCAAATAAAATATGAACTGACTCTGGAGCTCTAAAATCGTTAGTGAGGATGGAAAACAAGCACAAATGGACAAAAAGAAAAGCATATTGGAATGAGTTAATCACAAGTCAAATCTGCTGCATCTAGGAACCAGATCTGGTCCCAGAAAGAGGAAAGTCTGCTCAGAAAGGGCTGGCTGATGCAAGGCACCCACAACACCCACGCCCTCAGGTGATCCACAGCCACTCAGCATAGTTTGAAAGCAGAGAAGATGTTGCCAAGACATCCAGAGGCTACATTGATTCAATGCATCGCGCAGACTGCTTCCATCATTGGGAGACATGAACCCCAGCTTAAAGCTGTCCTTCCTGGCAGAATTCCCAGAAGATCCCTGGTGCAAACACCACCTTCTCCACCCCAAGGTGAGTTCCCCTGCACCAGCGAGTGTATCCTTCTAGTTTTTTCAGAATCCAGTGACGACTTTTTATCTAGTCCCAGTGACTCACACTGGATCAGAATAGCAAGAACTTAATCAAGTGAGCACAGAGGGGATGCCTTGTTTACAAGCCATATCCAGCTGCGCTCCATTCTAAGTTCCAGTCACAAATCATCGTCAGCTGCAGCTGCTTCCAGACTGACAAGTCGTTGGAACTCTGAAATACAGCCTGTTTCAGACTTTGAAGGTACGGTAACCTGATACAATCACACTTCTTAAAGCTCCACACACTATATGAACCCCAAGTTCATTGATTTTTGCTTGTAATTATTTGGGATGGAGTCTGGAAGGTTCCACCGTCATGATGATTGGGACAGCCACAGGACTGCCGAGCTCTGGGAAGGAGGCAATTGAACCAATTTTTAAGCCACTGATGTTTAAAATGAAAATGAGGGTTGACATTGGAGCTTTATGCTCAGCAAAATATAAATGAGCTCTGCAGTGCAGGAGGCTCTCTGCAGGTCCAGAGATCCACACTGAGATGAGAGAGAGGCAGTGTGAGGAGTGGCTGGCCCAAGAATGAGGTATACATTCTCTCTTCCCCTGCACTCGGTGCAGCTTCTCCAAGAAATACAATACAGCCAGTGGCTGTATCATTTTTCTGTGACCTTCATCCAGCCTCGTAGGCTTCTGAAACATGCATCCCCAAGGAGAATCCCAAAGCATCTGTGGCTGGGGGAATCACCCCTGAATTGGGGCTAGAACCACAGAGGCCAGAAAGCTACTCCCGTGGTGAAGAGTGTCAGTGCGTCCTTTCAGCGTGCAGGCTGCCAGCATCACTCCAATAAACATCTGTTAAACTCATGCTCTAGAAGCTTTTTATTGATGCTGACACCCACTATTGCTGTACTGCAAACCTTTATTTTAAACAGGATTATTGAGATGGGGAGAAAGGGTTCCCAGAACTCTGTCTGGTTTAAAGCTTGGTATGATATAAAGAACATGCAGCTCCCCTGGGTCTATGATCTCCTCCTGGCAATGGAAAAAAATCTGCTGGTTCTTTTAACTCTGCCAAGCTCCTTATGATGCCCTGCAACACAAAGGTGGAGTTAGTATCCCTGTGTTAGAGGTAGTACCCCGGTTAGTGTCACGGATAGGGACAGTGTCACACCTCGGTGGCTCTATTCATTTCTCATTGAAAGAGCAATACTGGACAGCTGTTCATCTGACCTAAGGGCTATTCTGATTAGAGTGCTTCAGGCTTCTCTTTTGTCACCCCTCCTTTGCAATAAACCTAGCAGAAAAGATGGCTTGCGGTGCCATTCACATGCACAGTTGTCTCTGTTTCATCAGGTTTGGACAAAGCTTTCCAAGTGTCTAGCCAAAGGCTTGGGCTTCTTTGGGAATGAGCTGGCTGAAGCTCAATTTGGATATGGCTGTGCTGGGTCACGTAAGCAGAGGGAATGGCAAGGGTTCCCTTTGATCAAGGGATTACACCTGCCATGACCAGACAAGGGTATCAATAATTGTTCATTACAGAGGTGTGCAAGGCAACATTCTAGTGTCAGTTTGTAATGACCTACAATAAACAACCAGAGAGAGAGGAAACACAGGATTCAAACCTAGGAGGATCTTCAGTTGTGAAGAACAGAGCACTAATACTAAAGGTCAGTAGTGTACATGCAGAGAAGCCAAAAGAGCACACAAAATATAGTTACATACATGTTGTGGACCCCAATTCTGATATTTAGCCTATTTCTAAGAAAAAGTACTGTAAAATCTCTGCCTGGATGCCTGAAAACAGTCAGCTAACATCTTGTCACCTCTTGGCATTGGGCTGCTCTTGTCCTGTTGTCTGTAGACATGATCAAATAAAGCATAATGTAAGTAACACAATAACACATGACCTCAGAAATTGAAGAGGCAGAATATTCTTTTTAATTGAATTTGCATCATCATTATTATGCAAGTTGATTTATCCACCTATTCAGCTGTGAGCCAAAGCAAAACAACACAAATACCTGAATGGTGTAAACTCCAAGAAGGGAAAGGAATGGATTTCAGGGATAAATGAGGATTTGCCAAAGGGATAAGGAATGAAAGTACGGGGAACTTTAGATTGAAATTCAGGAAAATTTCCTTGCAACAGAAATCTTTTAAATGATGGAATAATCTGACAAAGGAAGTGGTGAAAGCCCCCAAACTTGGGACTTTTAAAAGTAGAATAATACTTTTAAAAGTACAAAAATAAATGCTAAAAAATATACTGAACTGAACAATCCCCAACTGACAGAGTTCAAGTCAGTTAGAATCCAAAAGTTAAAGCATTTTTTCCATTTTTAAATGCTAGGATACCATTAGAGCAGATTTATTTCTGATACTGGTGAACTGACAAACACTGGAGATCCTGTAGTTGGGTTTATTGCCCTCTTTAATGTTGTGCTGGTTATGAATTTGAGTGGGCAGGGAAATAAAAAAATGTAATGACTCTCCATCAAACGTGTTCCATGTTTACAGCAGATCTTGCTGATATGGCAGAAGTCTCAACATCAAAGGGGTTCTGCTCAGGCAATTTTTTGAAGAAAATGCTCCATTTAACATGAGGGGTAAGACATTCATGAGATCATTTTAATCATAACAATTACATACTGCAAGTCTTCATTCCAATCTCTTAGTAGGAAAACATCTTTACATTCTAACAAGACCACAATCATTTAATAATGAAAAGGAAGAAGCCCTACAGTAGGAAGTAAACCTCATGTTAACTCACATCCATTTTCATTTTTTTCATTATTTTCTATTATACATATTACTTTATATTATTTAGTATTGTGAAGTCCACCCTTGTATCACACATTTCTCCTGTAAGCATTTAATACTAGGTAAAAACAAATCAGCAAAATAGCTAAAGGTTTCTTTTGCGTTCTAGCAGTCTATGCACAGATGATTAGAAGAAAATGATGAATGATAAAATGTCTTAGTCCAAGACTTTTGAATTAGCCTTTCAAAATAGTTCTCTGAGGTCCCATGAGCAAAATTCATACAAAGGTTAGAGCTTCAATAGATTTGCAGCTGAACACTTGTTGGGGAAGCCTAGAGAAGGTTGGATATACACTGGGAATAACTTGGTTCATCAAAGTCCACTAACATGGACTGAAACTTCTTACACAGGCTGGGTAACCTGGAAATTCAATTCCTCTCCCACAACCCTGGAGCTTCCCTGAGTACCAGGAGCTATGGATTATGGACCTTCTTTCAGCCATAGCTCAGTAGTCAGTTGACAGCAAAAGTGACATTTTTCCCCCTATTCCTACTGCACTGTTGAGGATCTAGTGCACCCTTCCTCTCCCTGTTGCCAAAGACCCTTTCGGATAAGAGAGTCTATCTTCTGGACTTGACATCCTCCAGAAAACCTTGCTGGGGGAGCGGTCACCCTTTACTACCACAAAAATCTCTGGGTAGCGGTGAAGGATGTGTCAGACTCCAGAAAGGGGCATAGATACCCAAAGGTATCTAAGATAAGGAGGGGGGTCACCAGACAGCAAGTATGAAAAAAAGAGACAGAAGGTGGAGGGTAATAGGTGCTTCTATAAGACAAAGCCCTGAATATCGGGACTGTCCCTATAAAATAGGGACATCTGGTCACTTTAGGCGGGTCACAGAGCTAACTGGGAAATAGAAACAACCGGAACAATAGAGAGTGACCTCTGTGGTGGAGGGGACTAGTTCTGTGTGTAATGCCAGGTATACCCCTTAAAGATTAGTGTTTTTTAGGTCAGACTTCCAAATAAACTGGTTTGCATCCAGTCCAGGCAGCCAAGTTCTAGGGTTGACTGTGTGATCCCCTTCGTGGACCCAAACCCTGTAGAAATTGTACAATTCTTTGAAAACTCATCTGATTTTTTCTAATTCTCAGATTCTTTTTTGGTTTTCAGGGGCTTCATGTCTGAAGTAAGCATGACCTCTCTTTTGTCTCCTTTTTCTCAGTTATCTTTAGTGAGTATGATAATTAGCTTGATGTGTAATTTAGCTAATTTGCATCAAATTAAGAAAGTTTAGAAGTGATGGAATTTATTCTTTTTCTGCAGAAAACTATGGACAAACTGCAGGATTCTCCCTAATTTTCAACAGCTTTTAATTGCTCCTGTTCTTCCCCCATGTTAACTGGATATAGCGGTTAGGTGTTTGCCAGCTGTGTGACAACTAATTAGAGACTTGTGGAGGTGTAATATTTTCCTCCGAAATAGAAGCAGTAGTCAATGGGAGAGGGACAGCCTGCCTCTCCTATAATTACTAAAAGTGTTAGTGAGGTGCCATTCTCTCTTGTCTGCCTTTATTCAAATTTCAGCTGCCTTTCAATCTACGTACTCAGACCCGGTCTACACTTACCTTTGTGATTCGGCGGCAGTCGACAGGAGATACGCAAGTGACATAAATCATTTGCATATCTCCTGTTGACTTTGCAGCGTCTCCTCTGTGTGGTGTCCACACTGCGCTGCGTTAAAGGGAACAGCGCTCCCTTCGACACAGCACTACTCCACTTACCGAGGTGGTTTTCCTGCGTCGCTTCCTGGATCGATTGAGCATGTCTATTCAGACCGCTCAGTCGATCCAGAGCAATCGACGTGACGGTGGTGAATTTGCCACCGTCAGTGTAGACCCAGCCTCAGTCAATACTGAAATACTTACATTATCCTGTATTTTTTGTATTCTCTTTTCCTATTTGTGCTTTTCGGGTGACATTCACCCCAGTGTGAAGAGCCCAGTCAAGCCAGCTGAACCCAGGCCTTCTTTGGGGTTTAAGAAATATATAGGGCTTTCTGTGGATCCTCTGCATGAGGCTGATTTTCATTCACTTATGATCAAAACCCAAAATATGAATCAGTAGGGATGAGCCCTTTAGAGCAGTCATCTAAATTTTTATTCATGCATGAACTATGTTCTCATGAGAGAGATGAGAACAAAGCTTGACTCCCTTCTAGAAGGTCTACATTGTCAAAAGTGACCAGTGATTTTGTGTACCTTGATTTTTTTACACCCAACTTGAGACATCATGAAGGGGCATGATTTTCAGAACATGCTGAGTACCAGCCCTTTGAATATCGGGCTCCTGTAAGGTTTGTCAAATTGGGACCCTAAAAATGAAGACACCCAAATTGTTGGTCACTTTTGAAAGTGAGGCCAAAATTAAACTAAAATCCTTGATCAAAAGATTGTCTGAACACATTATTATGTAGAATAAATGAAAGTTAAGTTTCAGCCTTTGTAATACTGTGGCATATCTCCGAAGAATCCCAGGTTTTAGAATAATTCTGTGAGTTTCACTGCTTGACTTCTGCACATTCTCCCTCTCTCACTATGGAAGGGTTTATTTATTGTCTTTTGGTTTGTGTTTTAAAAAAATAACATGTCCCAGAATATATCCTGGATTTAGTTTTATCAATTGGGTTCTCTCTTTTCAATTTATCTAGAGCTGTTTCCAATTGTTTCATAATTGATTTTAATTTTGTATTTAGCTCTCCTAGTTCAAATTGGCTCCAGACAATCAATTACGTTTTGTCCTATAGGATAGTTAATCCATCTAGATTTTATAACACTACATGTGGCAACCTGGGAAAGTTCATTATCCAACAATGGGCTTTTCCAGTTTTCTTTAGAGCTCTGGCTATTTTTTGTCCCTTCTTAGCCCTTTAATTATCTTATTATAATTATCAGAAAGATAGCGTAGCCAATTTTTAGTGGACAGGATCAGGAAAGAGTCAAAAGTAAGCCTAATCTTAGTCTCCTGCTTTTATTTCTTACCCATATGAGATTCTTTTAATGTTTATACTGGTTTAAGAAACAAATAGAAATGGATGATTTAGGCTCAAACCTTGAAAAGTAACCTTTAACTTCAGTGGGAACTGCAGGTGCATAGCATCCCTAAAAACCAAGCCTGTATGATTCTGATAATACAAGACAGTAAACGATCTGTTCTGTCATTTGGATCTATTTCATAATCAGGCAACCATATATGTTCAGTATACAGAATAATGCATATATAAAAATAATCTCTGGGAAGATGGAGGAGTCTTTGGGGACTGGGGCGGGAGATGCAGAGATGAGTTGCCTAAAGATACTCCCTGACAAACCCAGAGGAGTGGGGAGGACTGGGAGGTATGGGAGTGGCTCAGGGAAAGGCAGCAAAGTACAGGGAATGGACTTTGGTTGCTGTGTAGAGGCTCCGTGAGCTGGAACCTGGAGCAAAGGGTGTGCCCAGATTCCCCTGCCTGCCACTGCGGGAGTGACCCTGAGGCAGTGAAGAAGATGACTGATTGAGAGTCCCCTGGAAGGGGAAAACATAATAGTGACTGGTTGGTGGGCTGAGTCACAAGAGGACACTACTGTTCCTGAGAGGAGAGAGGCGCTGCAGAAGAGAAATTGATGGGGAGTAACCTCTGGAAAGGGTGTTGGCCTGATTTAGCTAAACCTCAGAATTGCCAGGACATCCAACAATAAGTAGAGAAACCCAGGACTGGGCCTTGGAGTGCAGCTGGGAATCCTGAACTGTTTCATTAGGGTTCCATTAGCCAAAAATAGCCAAAGTGGGATGCTCTAGTCCCACAGAAGAGATGGAAGCCATCAAGTTCAGCTGTGATCTCTGGCAAATCAGGAAATGCCAAAAAATTCACATGAGATAATAGAATTTTTTGTAAGTAGGCATATCTCCCTATTCTTTTGTTAATCATAAAGCTGAGATTAACTCAATTTTAACTTTAGCTTTGCAGCTCACATTTAAAATAGAATTTCCTCATGGAAATTGGAGTGCAGAGGCAATAAGAATAAAGTTGGCTGTGCACTCCAACTTCCATTAAGAAAGTGTTATATTAATAAGATAATCAAGATACTAAATATTAAGTTGTAGCTACCAGAAAACATTCAGGCTTGCTTCCTCATTTGCTTGTAAATGATTCACACACCAAAAAAAAAAGAGCTTTCATCCTATTGTATTGAACATGCAAGATGAATGGCATTATCATTGAATAAAATAAACAAACTATTAGGAAGTAGCTCTTGGTCAGTCTTGCAAAACACACATGAAAATTGATTACCCATGCAAAAAAAAACCTCTATCAGAAGAGAGCATAATTTAGTGGATCGGGCATTGATGTGGCTGTCAGTAGGCCTGGATTCTATTCCTAGTTCAGACATCCACCTGCTATGTGACTTTAGGAAAGTCACTTCGTTTCTCTGTGCTTCTGTTTCCCTTCCACCCTTTGCCTGTCTTCTCTTTTTAGACTGTAAAGTCAGTAGAACAGAAACATCTCTACTGTGAATTTGCACATCACTTAACACAGTGGAGCTCTCATCCTGCTTTGAGTCTCTAGGCACTACTGTAGAATACATAAACACAGCCATCCTATGTCAGACCAATGGTCCATCTAGCCCAGTATCCTGTCTTCTGATAGGGGCCAATGCCAGGAATATATAACTGTAACTCTTCTGCCAGGTATTGTTAGCAGCAACAAGAGCTCAAACAGTTCAGGGTTCCTCTTAAAACTAATCCACTCCACCAACTCAAGTCCCCACACAAATTTTTTTTAAATGCCTTCCCTGTGCACTGGTAATCATCAGTACTTCCCCACTCGCAAGCACTGAGTCTGTGTATGAAGCAAAGAAAACTTTATTAGAAGGAAAGGAAACACACCATCAACTTGGAAAACTGAGCAAAAATATATTGTAAGAATGATAAATAAAATATTGAAAGAAAATTGTGGCAATTGTCATTAACTCTGTTCCCCACACACTACTGTGAACATCCAATAGACAAATGGTTGCTTACCTTATTACTTCCCCTTTCCCAATCCACTAAACTCCTCTCATGGTTTGGAATCAATAGGTAACATAATCCTAGAGTCCTGAGGTACATTCAGGTAGGCCTGTCTCCATTTCCTTGGGAAGAGATGCTCTCTTCTGCAGTCTCAGCAAAGATCCACATCTATAGTATTTCCTGAAAGAACCCTCAGTGGAGAGGAAACAGTGGCATACAGAACCCATTCATCAATTCCATACAGCAATATAGAAACCATTTTCTTCCCCCCCATTCCTTTGTCAGTTCAGTTCTACTACCTAACTAATTCTGAGTTTCTTTATAGTTATGATGACTCCCAAATTCCCAAAGTGTCATTGGAGGAATTCTAGGCAGAAAGCTCATGCAAATTAAGCTTTTTCTGTGACCATTTTTCTTCCTGTTCACCAATAGATTGAAGAAGGGTAGTTTTTACCCTCTAGAGCCTCAGGCCATAAAATATACTCATCCACCATTCTGCATGTTGATTTACATAAAACAACTAATGATATTTGAAACAATATTTTTACACGCCCATCAAAATAAGTCACTTACTCTAGTTAAATACTCTATTGAAGCTGATCTTAATGTTGCAGATTTTTTGTAAAATGCTCTATTGCCACTGATTTCAATAAGGGATGAGGGTACTCAATATTTGATGGGATTGACCGTTATGTTCTTTTGGGGCCTAGTCCTCCTATCGTGATGTCTGTGGAAGCTTTGCTGTTGACCTGACAATGATCAGACTGAAAGGATATTATTTTATTTTATGAATCCTGTGACACAGGACAAAATTGGCACTGTAATACCTCAACACAACAGGGCTGTCCTCTGGTGCAGCAGCCTGATCTCAGAGCTCTGATACTCGTATAGGTGAATATCTCAACTTCAACATAGCTTAAAAAACAAGGAACTATTTTTAAAAGGTACACAAGTCATACAAATAATCCATGACACATGCACAATATGTATATAGGAGCCACAGTGCACACTGATAGACCTTTGACCCCATCTCCATCTGGGCAAGCTCAGATTCTAAGAAGTGACCTACTTTTCACATTAAATTTTTTTTAAATGTAATTAACATTAGTTTTATTGCTGTGGTAGCCTTTAAGTAGATCTTATCAAACTTTATTAAACTGACTTATTGGCAACACAGATTTCTCATTTCAGTGCACACGGAGATAACTACAAAATAGATAAAATGTTAGTCTGCCATCTATTGGGAATTTTCAAGTGGTATCCTACCTTATTTTTATGACCTGATTTTATATTTATGGCCTAAAATTATGATGACATCTGTTTGTAATATCATTGATATGGCTGTCCATCAGAGTAAATGTCTTCAATGAACAGGATCATTCACAGTAAAGTGGTATTAAAAAAGAATATAGGCATGTACTAGATGTCAAACTCATTTTAAAAACCTTCCTATGAAACAAGATTTCTCCGGGTATTTCTGTCCTTATTTTACTTTTCTTGTGATGCTTGCTTGTGGAAAAAATTATGTGGATCATGTGCTTTGAGAATTGCAGATGAGGGGGTTGAACTAGATGACCTCCTGAAGTCCCTTTCAACACTAATATTCTATAATTCTATTAGGTCACATTGCTTTAAGATTTCCTCTTGGGACAAAGGAAACAATGTTGTGCAGATAGTGCACTGTCATTTCCATCTTCTTATGCTTCAAATGAATATACTCGAATAAACATTCAATTCACAGAGAATCTTAATTTGGGGTTGGTCATGAGTCCATTGGAATCAAATGGGAGCTTTTGCCATTGATTTCAATGGGGGCAGAATTAGACCACCATTGGTAATCTGGTAATGGATCACCAGCATAAGCAGGCTGCACCACCTGTTTCTTCTGGGTTTTTCAGCCATTTAGTAGGGTGGATTCAGCAATTCAGGCTGCTCCAGGTTGAACCAATGGTGAATGGTCTGGTGCCCATGGTTAGGCACCACTGGCCAGGGTTGTCTATATGATCCAGAATGACCAGTGTGGATTTACAGACACTCAGCCCTTTTCTTAAAAGTAAAGTATTTTATTTAGCATTTGAAACAAAGCATTAGAATCAGGTTGCCATTTCGCTACAAGCAGAAAGATTAGCTGGTGTTTCAATGGATCTATGCCAGTTTACACCTACGGAGAATTAGCCCCAGCTTTTTAATTCAATTCTGCTACATCAATAAATATTAACTATTTTCCATTATATAACTTCTATTCTAGCTAGTCATATTATTTGTATTCCAGTTTTGCTTTTAGGTATTATGATGCACAGTTTTTGATTATTAATGCAATTTGTACCATAGGTACATCTGATTGGTGAACTGAATGTGGTCTCTAATTTTTCCAGGTGAAACTGTACCACCATAAAGACTCATCAAATGCAGCTGAGATACCTCTAGTATTAATATTGATGGTTATGTAACCCAACCCATGCAAGGAGAGAGGAGCAGTGTCTCCAATTAACAAGTACAAGGGAGGAGGTTTGAGCCACGCCTTGGGGGAGTGGCTCACATTAGACGAGTTAGCATACATTTGTTCTCTCTCAGGTTTTATTTTTTTTCCCCAGTGAACAACTCCTACAAAAATAAAACCCATGTAATTCTGAACTTTGGGTAGACTCAATGACAAAAATGTTATTTAATTATGGGAGCTGTAATGTCTTCTGTGACAAATTTTCTGAACTCTCTGTTCTGGGAAAGATTGCTGATCCTTGAGCTAGACAACCAGCTTCAGCAATATCTGGCACTAAGACCACCAGATACTACACAGTGAGAGTCTGATGTTCTTTGGCCACTTAGATTTCCAACTTTGCGGAAGTAGAATGTATCTCATTGGTTGATGACCTCATGCAACTAGACAGGAGTTCCTTACTAAAGTTACCAGTCATTTCAGCAGCCTTTGATACATTTGCACATAAGGTGCAGTATGTTTACACATCTGTGTGACATAGCAGAGATGGATGGAATCACCTTACAATGGTTCCACCCATTCCTGTTGGGCTAACTACAGCGGCCACCCAAATACTTAAATAGCTGCACAGCGAGGCTCCCTATCTTCTGAGTGCAGTGGGCAAGCTATTGATAAGAATTTTAAATCTCTGCCCCACCCTCTGAACTAGCTGCAAGCGAAGATGAGTGAAATTCAATGTTCTGGAAACCCTCTACAAAGTCATAAGTGACATAGCAACTAGCTACCAGAGTTTTCATGTCAATTTCTGACCGCCCACCTGTCCCCACACACAACCTGCACTCATGTGGAACAATCTACCTATTCTAAAGGGAAAACATGAAATATCCAGGACCATGGAATATCAGGAGGTGACCCAACCTCTGGAAGACTCTTATACCAGAGTCAGGTCACATTGGTAAGATGTGCTTATTTGTCTAGGTTTTTCAAAATTGCGGGCTCAATTTGTCCTATCTTCTAACCTGCTGTCAATATCCTTGTTGCAGTGCTGGAGATGAGAGGGGCGGGGAGAAATTTGAATTTCAGTCATCTAATCATCTAATTGTTGTTCCTCAGTCTAACCCATGTATACTTACAAAAGTAATCATTTTAAAGGGAAGATTTTCAGAAAAATAAGACTGTTTTTGTGCAAACTTAAATTACCTGAATGTTAAATATTGGCAAGTGTAACTAAAATCATGTAATAACATATAATGCAGCATTTACTGTGACAAATGTTTTAATACTGCCAGACCTTTATGCTCTATAATCAGGTGGAAGTAGCAGCTGTTCTGTAGTCTCATGAGTATTTTAGGTTTGAAAAAAACTACCTGCATACTTTTGAGTATTTAAATACAGAAGGCTCTTTATAGTGGAAACAAAAACATTACTAATTTGTCTCCCTCAAAAAAATGATTGTTGAGAGAGATTCATTTTTGTCAGCTCAGGAAATGCTTTAACTCAAATAATATTTTCAGAGACTTTTCAAATCTTCAATTATAGTAATTGTTGTGGTTCACAAGTATCCAATAGCTACAAAGCCAATAAATGCAATCCTCAATTAGTGTAAATCAGTATAGCTGCACTGACCTTAATAGCGCTATGCCAATTTACATCCGCTAAGGATCTGTCATATGGTTGTCTTTCATTGTGTTGTAATTACAGATACTTCCACTTAATATAGACTGGGACACCAAACAGTTACAGAAATTTCTTTTGTCTTGAACTTTTGAATATGTATAAATATCAGGAGTTCTCTTTAGCACTTAACAGTAATGCAAGAAATAGGGCAGAGTGTGTTTTTTTTAGATTATACTAAAATTGGCCAAAATCTGAAATTATATATGAGATAGACAGTTTGGCTATATCTCCCAACTGTGTCTATAGGCTGAAAACTACTTTGATATATAATCATGAAAATTCAATAAAAATATTTCAGTTATTACTAATAATATAGAAAAGGCTATCTTTAGAGCAGATCCAAAAACCACAGGTATCTATGGATTCTCATTACCTTCAATGGTTTTTTAATCAGATCCTAAATCACTAATCCAAAAATCATTGTAGTCAACAAAAAAACTCCCATTTTATGGACTTCAGATCTGGACTGCAATGAACAGAGAGCTTTGCAGGTTCTTGTGTCGATAACTAGGGGTCTTAATATTCACTATTTTCAATATATTATTTCAGAGAAAATAACCATCTAGAAGACATCTAGGGTCTTTGTAGACACATTTTATTGTTTTAAGTATATGAAGTATAATTTTTTATAAAATAAAACATGCAATTTTATTATATAATTATATAAATTACAATTATTTCTATTTTTAATTATTATTTATAAATTTACATGTATTTTTATTTTATTTATTTGTATTTTATTCGTGGTTATATTCATTATTATTTATTTGTAGACAAATCAATGTGTTAATTATGTATTGCTTATTACAGAGGTTCACTTGTTGGTTGTCCATAGAGAACTGGCTGGACACTTGTCATTGCTGCTTCCTTTTTACTTCCAGCTGCTAAGTAGCATTATAAAAATACCAGCTAAAAATACATCAGTACTTATTTTCAGTATATCACTTTTCCATATCAGCTGTGCGTGTAGTTGCCATAGGGATGGTACATGATTACAAAGGGGTAGCAAGATTGTCTGTGGAACTGTGAATGGGAGCAGAGGTGCACATGAGACTATCTCTTTAAAATGTGGTTAACACTGTGAAATAGTTTGAGAACCGTTTAGTAATGTTCATCTTTGTAATGCAGATTACCATAGCACAGGAGGTATACCATCTACTAGCCAAATCTTTTTCCTAATCCTCATTCCATATCTCATGAATTTCAGTTTAGAATGGGATGATCTAACCCTAAATTATCAGAACATGTTCTCACTGGTTTTTAAATCATACTCTGAAGGCATGGCACTGTTCTGGGAGCAATAGCTTTATGTATATTAATCCAGCAGTTCTCATACTCTAATCTTTTCCTCCATCTATTTTTCAATTTTTTTTTACTATAACAAAAGAAGTATTTTTCAACATATATCTATTATTTAGGAAATGACAAAATATATTAGACCAGATTTATCAGAGAAACAACACAGATGTTTCCTTATTTTTTTTCAGTTTTAAAAAAATGCCTTCCTACTTGTTACTCACTCTCAAATACTCTAAAGATAGTCCTATTAATAATAATCTACCATCTAATGATGATCCCTTTGTTTTCCTCTACAATACAGTACATAGCAATTTACTAATACTGAAATTTGAAAATTGCAACCAAAAATCTCTCATACATATTTAAAATTGATTAATAAAAAATAGTAATTTCTTTAATTTGTTAACTTTCAAAATTAAAATTTGAAAAATGAAAAATACCTTTTATACCCATCTGTAAATCCTCTGGTCTATACTTTGACTGTCTTAATTTTTACAATCAACACTGAAAGAGGTTACAATATTATGACCAGGATAAATTATAATAATCTTCAACTTTTAAAGTTAAACAAAAAGCTAGTGGGTACATTTTATTTAATTCATTTGAGAAATCTGCAAAAGCTTATCTGGTAACTGGCATATTATCTTCAAAAAGTTTTAATATTTCATATGTGCTTATTCCAATCTTTTACATTATTTAAACTACTATAACATAGTGTACACATATAAAAAGTCTTTGGGACATTCCTCTGGGTACCTTTAATGAATTGTCCTTTTTTAAAGTTTTAACTTTGATTAAACATTTATAGGTGTGCTTGTCATATGGGATTTGTGTCAGGACCTCTGAGAAGATGTTCATCACATTGCTTAATGCATTGCTGGAAGGAGCTCAGATGCTCTGCTGATGAGCACAGTATCAGAACCTCTACAGAACAGAAGAGATAGCCTTTCGGAGAAAATCAGGAAAGAAAAATCTTTTTTATTTTTGCTATCAATTTAGCCCTTCCTCTGCTGATATAACCTTTAATTTTCCACCAGACACATGATATATTGTTGCTGCATCCAGAGAAATGTTTTGTGATGGTACAAAACTAGATTCAAATCAATATTCCCCCCAAAATTTGGGTTTTGGTTTTTAGTTCATTATCCAGCAAAAGTTAGAAATTTCCATGAAAATTTTCATTTTTGACTAACAGCCATTCTAAATCAAAATTACTTTGACAGAAAAAAATTGACCAGCTGACTTAAGTAACAGTTTTCTAGTCATTCTGGGTTTTTGTGCAGCCAATCTTATAGTTTTGCTTGTAGGTACTCTCGCTATTTAATAAGCTCTTCAGGACATGGACTATGTTTAATAAGCTCTTCAGGACTATATTTAATAAGTTCTTCAGGACAGGACTATGTTTGTATAATGCCTAGCACAACTGATCTTGGTCCATGACAGGGGCTCCTAGATGCTAAGACAATACAAATAATGAATAATGACATGAAGCAGTGTTGCGTTATATCACTTTTGCAATTAAATCTGATAATTACCAGACCATGAGTCTGCCCCCTCCTGTCTTTGTGTCCAGTCTCTGGGACATTTTAGTTTGTTTTAGATTCATGCTGCATGTGCACATGCACATAAAGCATGAGGATTAACTAGACCTTCCATTATAGACAGTTATAATTATTTTTTAAATCAGGCCATGATTTCAGCAAATGAATTCGAAAGGCTCTGCTGTCTTGAAAGATCCTAGTTTTCAGTGATAATAGCATATAATGAATAACTTCTAGCAACAAGAACCTTTCAATGAGTTACAAATATTTAAGGACATCCACCATATGTTAGGTGTGTTTTTCAGTTCTGACAATTACTCAGGCAGGTAGACTTTTGGGAGGCATGACTAGGCCCTCATTGAGTGATTGTCAGGTCTGATCTTGCCTCTAGGGATCTAAAGTACTTAACAGACCATGATTCTTAATTTTCCTACAGACTCTTTATGCCACTCTGGCAGTAAACCAGGTAAAACAGATTTTTATGAATACCCCCTGATTAAAGGGATTCCTTAAGTGGAACAGCTTTATACTATACCTCCACAAGCTGCCCCAATAAGAAGTGCATCAACGGAAAGAGAGGGGTTGGCCAGGGCGGCCTCTGTTCTGGGTCACTGGAGATGTCAATTTCATTTAACATTTATCCTATGATAGTATCTCAGAGCAAATAATTTTCAAATCAACATAGTTCCTTTTCCACAGGAGCCCTGAAGTTTCAGGAGCAGTGAAGAGTTTGGTGTTGTCTGCAAACTTTGGAGCAGCCTGGGGAAAAGGTTGGGGGATTCTTTTTAAATATTAGGATATTTTAATAAAATTTTGCAGACTTTGTAGTTCTAAATGGCTTTGGCATGCAAACAGCAGAAATTCAGTTGTTTCAACCTAGCTTTGTGAGAACATTCAAACACAAGAGCAACACTAAGCACATCTCAATCTGGACAGATCAAACTGAAGAAAATATCCACATAAACCCCTGTAAAAGAATCCACTGACTTGTGCCCATAAATTCTGTATGAAATATTAAACGAATTTTATTCATTGGCACCTTTCAGAGAAAGACTGTGCTTGTGGTGTGAAAGTGCAGAACAGCAGTAGGTTTAAAGCAATAAAGCTTAGCCCAAGATATATTAATTTTTCAGAAGGTCAATTCTATTCTTTATTCCTCATTTTAATTTAATTGTGGACCTTCTGGTGGACCTATTTTATAATGTGGTTGGGGAGCTGGACTGGTTGACATGTAATTGCTGCCAGCTGAATGCAATATCAAAGCCACTACAATTTTAATAACTGTGCTGTACTTAATAGATCTCCAACTAGTCATGAACAAAACATATTAAAAATAATAGTACTGTATTGCAGATATTGTCCACCTTGTAATCACTGGTTTGATTTATATATTAAATTTAGGATTTTCCTTTCAGAATATAAAAGAACAGAAAAACCGTCTTATTCAGATGTGAGCATATTTTTTTTAATCTGGGACCATGAACACTAATATGCATGAATGGTCATTGTATAAATATTTTATGGTGCTACTAAAGTATGCAATTAAGGTTGTTTGGATACCTGCACTGTACATTTCCATACTGTAGGAACAATAGGGTGTTATTTCAAGTAATTAATATTATGGAGGTGCCAAACAGCCCTGCTCTGTAGTGATAGTGGAATAAAAAAATGAATAAAATCTTATTTGTCTTTAATGACCACTTTCATTAATTTGGAACCACAAACACTAATATGCATGAATGATCATTGTATAAATATTGTATGGTGCTATCTAACAGGTGTGATTAAAGTGTTTGGGTGTTTTAATTGTATATTTCCATAATATAAGGCTCAGGAATGATTTTAATGATTTCACC
Organism: Mesoclemmys tuberculata; assembly: GCA_007922155.1. Lineage (NCBI taxonomy): Eukaryota > Metazoa > Chordata > Testudines > Chelidae > Mesoclemmys > Mesoclemmys tuberculata. The sequence goes on along the minus strand of ML675601.1, from coordinate 103,659,508 downwards.
TTTTACCTCTACATAGGTTACTTGGTCTGTTTCAAGTTCTGAGAGATGACCCAATCCAATGTATCTTTTATGGATTTTATTAAAAAAGTAAGCCAGCCGTTATAAAAACAAATGTGACCTCAAGCAAAGTATGTCACTAACTAATTTAATTTGTTATTTTCCTAACCCAATTTAAATAAAAAATATATAATAATCAAGTCAGGATTATAACTGAAGTATAATCAATAAATCAAGTATTCAATTTATCTGTTTTGCCAGTCACTACAATAAGTAATTAAAACTATTGTAATAAAAAAGTTAAGGAAGACAGTGACCTTAATATTTTAGAAAGAAAGTTAAGGAGAAAAGTTGTTCCCTTTTATATAAGCAAGTCCAAGTAAGTACCTAAGAGTCTGCTAAAAGCAGAGGCTAGTCTTTATCTTGGTTTTAGGAGGTACAGCTCTTAGAATATTTTCTAGTAACTTCCTAATTCAGCTCTCTCCTGTTAAATTTCACTTCTAACCTTTGCTTATTTAATTTACATCCTCACTCCACTTTAACACAATGCCTGCATGTTTTTGGCAGTCTTGCACAGAAACAGAATAATTTCTAGTGACCCACACTTATAACAACTTCTATAATAACGTTTGTTTTACTCAAAGATTTCTCACTGTTTTAGATTTAAGGGCTTAGTGTCTCTTTTGGGGAACCATTAGTGACACACACACACACACACACTCAAATTAGTGGGTTTTAGAGTAATTTGAGGATTCTCAAATCATTGTACAGAAGCATTTTCATACCTTCTTCTTCTTAATGTCTTTAACCCACGTGATTTCTCTTAGTTTGGAACTAAACTGATATTTACCAGTGCCTTTATTGATGACAGGATGAAACTTGAAAATGCCATATGGTAAAGAGCTGCTAGACAAACTTCCATATAGGCCCAAGACATAAATGTCTCAATTGTTTAAATACAATGAACATCAACATTTGTACACATTCAGAAATTTCCATACATCTGGGAAAATAACTCTTAGACGTGGGGGCAGGATCTAGAGTGAGTGGATAACTTTACCCTAGCAACCTTTTGCCTACAAGCCAAACACCTCCTAGCAATGCTAACTTTCATTAAGCATGTGACCAACCAAAGTTACTCAAGCTTAAATACAAATATGGCGTATGTTCCCTACAACACCTAAGCATATTTCCTTCAAGTTTGAGTTTAACTCTGAATGTCCTGGGTTGAGGGTGATTCCAACATTCTTGTAACATCTGTTACACTTCTATGTTCCAGTGTAGTTTTGTCTGGTAATAAATAAGCGGTTAGGCATTGATGTGGGGCAGTGACAACCACAGGTTCTTCTTGGAGTATTTATTCACATGGATTCCACTGTCCATTTGTGCCCCATGCACTGCTTTCAGCCAGCAGTGTGAAAAAGGGCTGTGCATGAGCCCTGTGTACCTTTGCGTCCCTCCTGAGGGTATTGAGAGTGGAGCAGCCCCAGACGCCACCTAGTTCCTCCTTAACACCCATGATGGCAAGACAATGCACAGTGTCCATCTGTTTCCCAGTAGTTTGTTAGATAGTTTTTGTTGCAGGGTTGGTTGAAGAAAGAGAAATTGAGCTGGGTGGAGTGAAAAGGAGCCTTTATTCGGTTACAGCTTCTAGTCCGCTCGTTCCCCTTTGTCACATGCGTCCAACAAAGTGAGCCCCGAGTTCACAACTTTACACCTCTTTATCTAAAATAATATGTAAATGCACACACTTCTACAATGCCCCATAAAATCCCTATTTGGTAATATAAAAGATTATAAAATGAATATTAATGGCTAGGGGAGGTGTATAATTATATCCACCCTGTTTGTTAGTTCCCATGAAACTTGCATAGCACATACTTTTATCTTAACAGCAGAAATGACCATGAAACCCCTTAACAAACTAGCAACAAGGGAAGAACTAGGGGAGAGATCCTGAGCCTTCCCTAACAGACATGCTGCCTGGGAAAGAAGAGATAATACCCTTTTACTACATTCTTGTCCAGGTGGTGAGGGGAGGAATGGGTGGGGGGCGGGGTGGGGAGGACATAGCCTTCCCGTATTACGCTGGGCACTGGTAGAAAGTTGCTCTCATATGCCTCCTCCTTCCCTAACTTCAAGGCTAGAAAGTTGCTGTGGTTTGCACATGATTATTGCTTGTGTAGTATATGGCCTTTTTAGCCCAAGTCAAGGGTCCCGCGGAGGACAATTCATGTCCAAAGCCTGGGCCCAACTCTCAGCCCTCCAGGAATGTGGCCCAGCGCTGACATCCTTTGTCCCCGCACCCACAGTTTTAGAACATTTTTAGGAGCATTTGTTATTTAGTTAGTGTTCCTGTACTTTATAGGTTATATATAGGTTATATATAGGTTATATAGTTAATTAAGTGTCCATTGTCAAAAGGAAAAAAAGCTTTCTGCTTTAGATATCCCCACAGTGGCAAAGTGCAGGTCTCATGGCTGAAATTCCATCTCCAACCATGAATATTGGCCATGCCTATGATGTAGCGATGCCTGCGAATGATAGACATATGAAATGTCATTTTTGTCGAGGGGAGTCACATATCATGGACAAATGTTCGACTTGCAAATCTTTTTTCTAATGACATGCTGAGAGCTTGTTACTAGAGCTTGGCGGAAAATGCGTTTCCCATTCCGCAAAAATTTTTGGATTCAGCATTTTCTGACTAAACTATTTAATTGAAAAATTGCCTCCAGTTTTAGTCGTGACCTATTCCAGATGGAAAAGTCAACGAGGAGTGTTTCCAATTCCCTCCTTGAAAGCAATCTGCCATTTTAAAACTACCTGGTTTCTGCTAGTGCTTCAACTATCAGAGATACTACTCCAAGAGCTAGCAGGACTTCTGGCTGAAAGTGACTTCATGCTTCTCAAAACTATGTTCACTCTTCTTCTCAATCCTCTTTGCATCACTTGGTGACTCCTGTTGCCCAAGGTAGTAAAGAGTAGAGACCTTCAGACTGTGCTCAGCACCTGAGCCTAATCCTGCATTCCTTAAGCAAGAAACACTTGCACTGAATATTATGGGAAACTAATTAATTTATAGTATTTATGCTATAAAGAGACTTTCAGATGAGTTGTTACTAAAAATACTCTGCCTGTTGACAGAGAAAAATATGAATGAGGTACTTTTATGGCCAGAGCTGCTAATGAGATTATACTAATCAATTCCACCAAGAATACAGGAACTAGTGTCCAATGTTATCATGCAGACTCACTGTCTGAGTACTTATACATATAACGAACCTTGTCAGATTGCATTGCCAACCATTTACAGCTATGTATGAAAAGAAAGATATAACCAAATGACTTCTTTTGTTTAGTGTCTATGGCCCTGTGGTGGGGTAGCTGCCCCACAGTAGACTGAAAATGTTAATAAAGCTCCAGGGAGGCTGCACTGGGAACAGCCAATCAGGGTCGAGGAGGCCTTATATAAATAACCAGCAAAGAGCAAAAGGGGCAGTCACTCCCAGGAGTCTGGGGAGGGAAGGCTGGCTGCCCTCAGCCAGAGGGAGATCAGCACCTCGGACAGAGCTGTGGCTGGCTTTAGAAAAGGAGCAGCTGAAAGCCCTGAGGTAAGGGCTGGACAGTGTACTGCAGCTGTCACTGCAAGAAGTGGCTAGACTGGGATTGTAGAATCCCCTGGATGGGGGGAGAGCTGTGTCATGAAGTGGACACTGTGGGCTTTGAAGAGACGTATGTCGTAAGGTGGAGGTAACAGGGCGAGACACAACCATGCGGGAGTGCTGGATCCTGCAGAGCTATTCCCCAAACTAACCAGCAGGAGGTGTGATAGCAGCTACAGGCCCCAATCCTTCAAACATTTATTCACATGCTTAATTTTATTATTTCAGGTTTTCCCATTCAGTTTATCATGTGCCTGTGTCACAGGCAAACTGCAAATTGATTACGTTTGTGTACAACACCCGTTAAGAAGTCGTTGCAGAAGTCAGTGAGAACAAAAAATCCAAAAACACACAGGAAATATCATAATGACATTTAACCTAGAATAGTGTTGGATAAGGTCTCACCCAAGTCTTTGAATCACTCAGATCCCACTTACACTCTTAATGCCAGGCTTAAATGCAGTACAGGCCCTGAACCCTGGGAGGGTCTCATCCAGGGGGAATTAGAATCTGAAATACATCTATTCATTGTGAGACTAATCAATGATTCACAAAAAGGATTAGGGGAGAAAGCCATTAGTATTTGAACTCGTAATAAAACATGGTGGCAGTTTTACTGATACAGAAACACTGGCTTACAAGTATTGGCGCTGTGGGTGTGATTCCTGATTTCAACAGACATATTTATACGAGATGTCATTGAGCTAGTGTGCTAAAAATAGTAATGTAGCTACAGTAGCATAGGCAGCAGCAAGCAGCAGCATAGGCTCGTCGCCCCAAGTATAAACCCACATAGACCCCCATGGGCACATACTCAGGGCAGCTGGCCCTTCCTGACACAGGTACAGTACTGTTATGAACACAGTCTCTTGATAAGAGCCACCATGAGTACGCCTGTGTAAATTGAGAATCATAGCCTCGACTCCAAGTTTAGACGTAGCCTGTATGCAATGAACCAAGGGAGTCTGTCTATATATGGCACTTTAACACCAGAAATAGATAGACAAGTGTGATCCTAACCTCATCCCAACGCAAAAGGGCAAGGGGTCACTGATTCTTCTGACGGTTACCCCCCAAAGTAAAATTTCATCAAATCTGTGAGGAAGGCAACATGGAGTGTCCTGGTGAAGGAAGTTTCATGCTGGCTGTGACCCTTCGGTGCCCAGGGTAGCCCACTGATAATGCCAAGGGCAGGGCAGGCTTTAAAAGGAGAGCAAATTCTCCCAGCACTGGTGGGTGAAACTGAAGTCAGACTTCCCAACCAGCCACAAACAGTGCTCCTGATTCCTCCACACTGCTTATCAAGAAGCCACTGTGCAAATACACACAGCCCCCTTTACTGCATTTCAGTCTCTGGCTCCCAAACTGCCACTAGGTCCAGTAAAGAGACCAGTTATTTAAACAGTTATTTAAACCCAGAGATTCCCTCTGATCCCAAAGGACCAGCCACAGTACCAGTTCACTGTAAGTTTGGTTCTTACCCAAAATACCACGCTGCTAGCCAATCCTTTAGTAACTAAAACTAAAGTTTTGTTAATAAAAGAAAAACAAACAGTAAGAGAAATGTTAAACGCTTAAAGCAATCAGATATACACAAATGATTTGAAAGTCCATATATATCAGGTTTCTAGAACAATTGTGGAGTTGCAGGCTTGTGTAATCCCTTTGGTATACATCCAGTAACTGGATGGGTCTAAGTCCTTCAGTGTGTTGATCCAGAGGTGTGTCTGCAGCTGGACAGGAACAAAGACAAAATGGTTTCTGTGGTTTGATCTTATATACCCTCTGTCACTGGCCATGTGGCTTGTGGAATTTTACAGGAACCAAAATGGAGTCCAGAGTCACATGGGCCAATCTTGGTAACTCTTCAGGTATGCCTTTAGTTCCTTCCTGGGCCTTTGGCTTCTGTAAATGTCTTAATGGGCCATTAAGCGGGCTACTGCCCTGCAGCCTCTCTGTCTGAGGTGTGTCTTCTACAGCGCCGTTTGAAATATAGGTATATCAAAGATCTCCACAACTTTCTTCACACATATTACACATGAACACAAATATGATCATCTTATTCAGCATATCATAACCTTTCTAACAGTACCTGACATGGCATATCTTACATGAATCATTATGATTTTGACATATTAATGTCAAATAACACAAATGCCTCACCCCCACACACTCCAGTCCGCATGACACTGGCGTCTTTTCAGGCAGGCTTTGTTCAGGGTAGTTGCCTTATCAAACTAGCTGCCTTAAAGATGGCTGACCTACTCCTCTGGTCAGGATCTCCCACAATGTTCAAAGTGTCCTGTTCTTTAGTCTTGTATGAAACAAACTTGGGAGTCCCTGCCCACCTCTTTATAGTCCAGTGAACTTTTGAAACGGGTAATGATCTGTTTCCTGCAATCTCTTTCCCCTACCTTCTTGGTGTTTCTGTTTTCCTTCTGTGTAATTTGCATTCCCATTGTCTCTTAATGTACCTTGGAAATACCTTCCAGGTTGGTCAGACCACATTCTTTCATTTAGAATGCTTGGATGGTGTAACTTTAGCCCACCCTGGCAGACACGCTTTGATAATATAATTTCCAATATGTTTGAAATTTTGATTGTGTCCTTTCTACTTGCACCACACAACAATATTAATGATCAGTATGTTAACAGCTTTCTATTGATCTCTTACATGACACCTTTTAGACACAGGTTATGACATGAGTGAGTTAGTGTACACTAAAAGAAAGGAAAATATCATTAGGTCTATTAGACTTTAAAATAATCTCTTAAATGGAGTGGTGAAGGGAAACATGACTGTTTGTGTCATCCACGGTTCTACTGGGTAAAATCCTGCATTGGCTTGGAGACAGACTAAGGCTATGTCTACACTGATGACACCATCAGATCGACTTATCTGGCTCAACTGAGCAGTCAGTTAAGACCCACTCAGTCGATCCAGAAGTTGACGTTATTAATCCACCCCCATAAGTGGCGTAGCACTGTGTGGACGGGAACATGGTTCCCATCCATGCAGGGCAGTGAAGATGGCGTGCAGAAGAGAAGCACAGAAGTCGACAGGAGTTACACAAGTTCTTTGCGTAACTCCTGTTGACTGTCACCTAATCGCGGAGGTAAGCGTAGACCAAGCCTAAGTGATCTCAAGTTTCCCTGTTTCTATGATAGTCTTATGTTGTTTGGGGGAGATCCTGCAGCCCTCTTGTAGACAAACCTCTTAATAACTTTATTTCATATTACTCTGCCTCTAATGCATCGATTATATTAGTAGCTGAATGCCACTGCCCCCAGTACCAAACAGCCCAGAATTGAGGCTGAAATAGCGTAGAATGCAGGAAAAGGGGGTAGAAATAGTTAAAAAAAAAAAAACCAAAAACCAAAAAAAAAAACCTATATTTTTTTCCTAAGAGACATTAACAATTGAAGAAGTGTGGTGCATTATGAATCTCTCCTCTGCAGGAGCTGGCACAATTTGTAGACCTTTCTGTAAAGGGAACTACACAGAGGAGTTACTGTGTCCTGAAAATCAACCCCACCTGCTTCAGGAAACCCAGAGAAAGGGTGGATCTGGGGACACTGATCCCAGCCTGAAGTATGGAGCTGAGAACAGTGGAACCTAGGGAGGAAGTTGTCTTTACTCTGGATTCTCTTTGGTTTCTCTTGACTTGGCTAGAGGAACAGGCAAAAAGCGCAGGGATTGAAGAGATGAGGATAACCAGACTCTGGTTGGACAGAGAAGGGCCTGTCTTCAGTACAGTTGACTCTTTATGGTGTATATCTGTTGTTCCTAAAAGAGGAGAAGTTTCTTGTTTCTGACCTGAGGGCTAGACTACCTTATTAAGAGGAAGAAAACGGAAGCAATGGCCTCACCAGATGACAGAGAGGTAAGCCCTACTGCATGCTCCTAGACTAAAATTTTCAAACTTAAATACCTAACTTTAGGCACTTACCTTCAGGATGTTTCCAGATGGGTTTGTTAAATAAATTAGTTGTCACTTGTGACTCTTTTGTCCCTGGCTTCTCTCTGAAAGCATTAAAAGCTAAGATTTATCTTAATATTTTCTTAAGAGCTCTGTCGGTGGGGCATAAACCCCATCCTACCACAGCTAAGAAGGGGCTAACAGGTAGTCTAGCTATCTCAGCTGCAGCTAAATTCTGGACCAGCAACAACTGGGGGAGACGAGGGCTGCAGATCAGAGAAGAGGGGTGGCTGCCAGAGAGACTGAGGGGCTGAAAGGAGACTCCGTCAGCAATAGACTGGCAGGAAGCTGCCCAGGAAGTTGAACTTCTGGCTAGAGACCACTGGAGAATGTGAGGCTGGAAAAGGCCTATAATGCTATGGCTACACTGCAAAAAAGTCCCTATGGCAGTGAGTCTCAGAGCCTTGGTCTACAGACCCGAGATCAGGAGGCTCGTACTTACTATCTAGACATTGCCACTCAGGCTCTGAAACCTGAGGAGTGGGATGGGTTTCAGAACCCGAGTTTCAGTCCAAGCAGGAACATCTACATGGCTATTTTTAATGCCTTAGTGTGAGCCCCACAAGCTGCGTCTTTAGACCCAAGGTCTGTGACTTGCTGTTGCAGGGGTTTGAGGTTTTTTGTTTTGTTTTTTGCAGTGTAGACATACCCTAAGAGAGGTGAGGTAGAAAGCAACCTGGGGAAGCAGCAAGGGATTGTGAGAAACTGGTCCCAGATGCTTACTGCAGAGTCCCTGGCCTGAAACGGGTTCCCCCATCTTCCCCAAAACATGGACTAGTGAGACCCTTGAAGCAAAGGGGTCAGGCCTCTGCAGCTGTCTGGGATTATCAACCCTTCACTATGGTCATTGGGCTCCTGGTCTATCAGACTTATTATTGCCCCAGCAGAAGAGAGACTATAAATGATCTTGCTGGAGTCATAGGAGAAAGCCACCTACACATGGCTGGGGTGGGGGGAAATGAGGCAGTTTCCACAAAATCACACAGCCCTCGCTAATAAAAGCACTCCTTGTGATGTTCTTCTATTCAAAAACCTTTTTTTCCATAAAGCTTTTTTTATTAGTGCTGTAATCTCCTTAAAGAAATGGCCACTGTACTTTATTTCCATACATGCTGGGTATATCTTTTGCTTTATGTAGTTGCCTTACGGAAGAGCAGCTGTTCTTTCCGAGTAGATTACTCTACCAAAGCTTAAAATCAATGTTTGATGTCTCCCAAAAAACAAAAAATCCCATATTTCATCCCTCTTGTGTTAAAAAATATACTGTACGATAGTGCACCATATGTCATATTTTACAATTGAAAAGGAATCCAATTAGATTAGTTTCGCAATGTAGTAGGGATGCTATCTCTCATGACTCTGTTCTGCAAACTTCCTACTTGGTATTTCTCAAATTGGGAATGAGAAATGCCCATTCGCAATATTTAAACTTTCATTTAAAGAGAACTGCCTTGTGGAGGTGTTTCTTTCAGAAATGGCATTTCAGTGCACTGTGGTGTCTTTGGGTAAATTCAGATAAGTTATTTTATTACTATTCTTTGTTGTGTATGTTTAATGCTGAATATTTTGTACTGCTTTTTTATCTTTGGTGTTTTGATAGTAATGTTCTCAATAGATTGTATTTTCTGCAAGATAGCTAGCCTCTTTATATCAAATAAGATTTTAAAATTCTGTATCTGGCTGTTAAGGAATATTTGAACTGATGTCAGCTCTGGGTTTTATTTTCTCCTGAAGTGATGTACTGGCTATAGTAAGAATACCTGGGACATTCCCAAGTTAGATTTGAATAGCAAAAAATGTCAGTACTTAAGCATAAGAACATTTGACTAGACAATGTGGATCTCTTCTGTTCCCTATATCCTTCAGAGATGGGAAGGAAGTTTGTCATATAGTGCCACAAAGTTCTTTATCGCTGGTCTTTATTGTATTTAACTGTCTAACAGCAAGGAGAGACATACCTTTTGAAATACTTAGTTTTAATAGATTTAAGATGTGTTACTGGTGAAAAATTAGACAGCAAGAGCTGTACAAAAGCTATTCATCTTTATTCATCAGCAGTCCATCTTCCCTTTAGAGAGTTATACGAAGCTGGTGACCCTTTTTTCCCCCTTCTTGTTTTCTTAGGGTGGCCAGATAGGTAGCCCCCTCCACCACCCAGCTCACCTCCTGCTTCGGAGGAACCCACCACAGCAAATCTGTGAGAAGCAAGAGTCAGCAGGCTGGAGCAGGGACAGGACAGGAGTGGGGTGAGTGTGGAGCAGGGTCACTCTCCAACCGCCCTCCTCACCAGGCCTCCCCTCCATAGCAAGCAAAGATTGAGCCTGTGGTCCACACACATTCCAGAGAGTGGGGCCTAATTTTTATTTGCCCCCCCCCTCCCTCCTGATTATTTTTACTAGCCACCTATGGTTATAAACAAGGTCAGACTAGATGATCATTCTGGCCTTAAAAAAATCTGAGTATGCCCCAACTGTCACCCAGCATGCCTCCAGAGGGAATCAGAGCGGGTAGTATACAGCATGCAAAGCCATCTGGGGCTTCCCAGGTCCAGGAGCTGACGTCTTTGGGCAGCTGCCTATCCCCTTGATAAGGAATTCTTCTTACCAAAAGAAATGAAAACAAACCTGGCGTTTCTAGGGCAAGCCTTTTCGGAGTAATGAGAAGCCAAATATGCAAAATCATATCATTTTAAGTCTCCTCTCTCTCAAACGTCTCTTACAATCTGCCTCAAACTTCAGATTATTTTTAACCCTGGGATAGGCTTTAATTTATGTGAAAATGCAGGTGTCCATGTTCTGGGATAGCTAGAGTTTGGGGGCAGGAAATAAAATAAGCTTAAAATGGAAAGTCTGCTTGAACCATGAATGTGGAGGAGACTAGTGTCCCTCTGTAATCAGATTTGTGTTTAATTACAGTTAGGGTGACCAGATGTCCCAATATTAGGGGCTTTGTCTTAAATGTGTAGCTATTCCCATTCCCTGGAAAAACAAAAGATTCCCAATTTTTCACACTTGCTATCTTGTCACACTAATTACAATGTTACATTAATATTTTAGTTAGTCTGTATTCCTTTGAATATTCACTGCGTTGCTTTATATAAACAAATTTATTTTAAATGGTTTATTTTACAGACATTATTCACAGGGGAGGAAGGGTAAAAATCTCTCTGCTTCCAAAAGGGAAAGTAGGGGATTGCACTTAAATGTGCTGTCATGAAGAATATCAACTACCACCTACAGATGATACTTATATCGCCTCTATCTCAAGTGGCCTTCCTGGAGAAGCTCAGCGTTTTATAAATGCATGTGTCCTGCTGCTGACAGGAATCTATTAATCATTTATTGAGTACTCACCAAAATAGATATTTTTTAAACTTAATTGTGTTTTGGAACAAATCCCTGAAGGATTTTTGGGTTAAATCTCTACAGAAATAGTGTCTTTGAAACAATCCATAACATTGAATCCTGGATTATGTAGTGTATTGCATATTAAATAGATACAATGGCTACTTACATTCTTTGGATATTAGGATATCTCTAAATGTCTCTTTGGAATGAAACAGCTACCAAACTTCAAAGTCCTCTATTTTTTTCCTAATAAGCAGGCCAGTAAATATGCTTTTGAAAGCATTGTACATGAAGGACAAACAGCATTACATGGTTCAGCTTTCATTTTTAAAAGCAATTTTCTGGATATTTTATTCAAAGAACTAAGAGCCAAGCTGAGACCTCCCTGGAGTAGGTGCAATAGTCTAAAAAAGTCACAGGTGTCCTTCCTCCTATAGCTATCTGTGCAAGGAGCAGACTTAATGCTCGCTGATAGCAAAGGGAAGCTAGTTAGTAAAGCAGGTAGCTGTGTACAACAGAAATGGGCAAGTGGGCCCATGACTGGATGGATTAAGGAATGGCCAGGATCCTAGGGAAGCACAAAAATCCACTCATAAACATCTAATAACAGTAGACTCAGAAAAGTTCCAGAGGGGTACCTGTGTTAGTCTGTATACAGCAAAAACAATGAGAGTCCTGTAGCACTTTAAAGACTAACAATTTTCTGCAGGCATAAGCTTTCGTCAGATGCATGAAATGGTAATCACAGATAGGATGTATATAGGGACTTGGAATGGTTATCTCATTACAAGAAGTAATTGTCACTGTTCATATATTCGCACCTTCTAATCAAGGGTTGTGAATAGGCCTCATCTACTCTAACTGAATGGACTTTGTTAACACTTACCCTCCCCATTGTTGTTTCTTATCCGTGGATGTATATATATACCTCCTATCTGTGATTACCATTGCATGCATCTGACAAAGTGGGTTGCAGCCCACGAAAGCTTATGCCTGCAGAAATTTGTTAGTCTTTAAAGTGCTACAGGACTCTAGTAGATTCAGTGCATGCTCTCCCTGAGCATCAGAGGCATTCTGTTTGTCTCTAGCTACCAGTGCCTACACCTCAGGATTAAAACCCAGAAAATCCTGGTTTAATGCTTTGTTCTTAGACCACTAGACTATGCCTTCTAACACAACAATGGCATTTAGCGTGGAAATCTCAGTGTCTCCTGTCATTTTCCTGCCATAACATAATGCCAATATATTTTGACTTTTATTTAGAATCTGTTGAGCACAGATGTGGGGAAAAATAACAATCGCCTTTCAAACCCACATACCCAATGTGCAGAAGTAGCAGCCATCATAAGCCATCATAACACCTGCAGATTGTCCCCTTTCATTCCAATTAGCAGCAGTTACTGTGTGTCTTAGTTTCTTTTTGGGGGGAAATACATTGAATCCTTCTTTCTTGCTCATTTAGTTTTGAAAAGGTTGCTACAGTGCATCATCAGCCACATATATCTCTATCAATGCAAACTATAGGGTACACATCTGTCTGGTTTTAGTAGGGTCACAGCATCGAGGGAGCTCTCAAAAGGGTCTAGGGTGGATTTAAAACTTGCATTTTTGTAGCACCTTCCATTGAGGGCTGGTCTATACTTATCTCAGGGATTCAGTGGCAGTCGATGGGAGATACACAAGCATCGTAAAAAACTTGCATAACTCTCTTTGACTCCACTGCTTCAGTTCTGTGCGCCATCCATACTGCTCTGCGCCATTTTCGGAGGTGGTTTTCATAGGTCCATTTCTGGATCGAATGAGCGGGTCTTCACAGACCGCTCAGTCGATCTAGAGAAATTGATCTGATGGTGGCAAATTTGCCACCGTCAGTATAGACCTACCCTGAGATCTTGACACGCTTCACAACTTCCTTCTTTGGTAGGTCAGTAAATATCACATTCCCACTTTACAATCTGGCAACCTTTGGTACAGAGAGATGCCAAAGGGTCAAACCTTCAGCTGGTGTAAATCATTCTAGGTCTGTTCTCTTCAACTGAGCTGCTCTGAGTTGTACCACAAGGGGCTCTAGTCAGAACTGTTCACATCTGGTGCCTTAGGCATTTAAAATCTATTTTCAGGCACTTAATAAGAAGCCTGATCTCAGACGCAGAGACCACTGTCAACTCCCATTACACGGGCCAGAACACAGATCCTCTGAAAACGAGGTCTTCTATGTAAGGTTTAGGGGCTAACTTAGCCTTCCTAGCCAAAAAGCCTGTGTTTAAGAGATTTGCCTTGAGCCACACTGCAAGTCCGCAAGAGAACTAGGGAAAGAATCCCAGGTGAAATCCAGGCCCCACTGAAGTCAATGGCTAAACCTCCATTGACTTCAGTGGGGCCTGGATTTCATTCCTGAAGAGCTGATTAGAGGATGTAAAATGCAGGGGTTCAGCTTGCAGGGATTCATGAGGACATTTACATTTGATTTCAGTTATGTGGGTTTGTGCACCCTGGTTTTGGTATGAGTTCAAAAGGATATTTCAGTGGGACTACTCAGTGATTAATCTTCTGCTCTGCATGAGTAAGAGTAGCAGAAATTAGCTCAATAACTTAGGGCTTGTTTACACAGGGAAGTTAGTGCACAGCAAGCTAGAGTTTGAATTTACAATCCCTAGCTATCCGTGCTATTTCCCGGTCTGGACACTCTCACTGCACATTAGGGCTATGTCTCCATTTGGAGGTGGAGTGTGATTCTCAGTTCAAGTAGACACACATGTGATAGCTCTCACCAGGCTAGCATGCTAAAAGGAATAGTGTAGCTGTGGTAACACTGTTAGCAGTCACCTGGGCTAGCCACCCAGGGTTGCCAACTTTCTAATTTCTGAAAAATGGACACTACAGCAGGAAAGCTGGAACTTCCCTCTGCCCCGTGCTCTGCCTCTTCCCCTGAGGACCCACCACCTGCTCCTCCTCTTCCCCCATTGCTCAGTCCTCTCCACCTCTCTCCTCCCTACCCCCCAGCTAAGCTCTCTCTGCTCAGGGCTGAGACGGGAGCTGCAGCCCCCACACAGAGCCTACATGCCTAGAATATGTCAGTAGGAGGTAGCCCTGGCTGAGCAGGGGCTGACACAGGTTGATGACCCCAGTGCCTCCCGCCCCCACCTGCAGTGATCCGACTGGGTATCTGGTCAGTATGTCCGACCAGACAGTGTATAGCTCCTTTCAACCAGACTTTCTGGTCGAAAACTGAATACTTGCGAACCCTAAGTAAAAACCTGCCCAGATCTTGAGGGTACATACTCCGTTTAGCCCATGTTGCCACTCACCATTCCCTGCGTTACCATAGCTACATCACTATTTTTAAGTGAACTAGCTGAATGAGAGCTAGCATGAATATGTCTCCTTGGCTGGGAATCACACCCCCAGCTCCAAGTGCAAACATAACCTGAAAGTGCCTTTGTGTGCTTTATTTTTGTATGCTTTAAAGTGTACGGCGATAAACCAGGCAAGGGCACATTTAGTAGACAGTAAGAGAGTCCACATGAGGAGTAGCTACTGTACTGTAAATTCACACCCTAGCTTGCTGCATGCTAACTTCCACATTTAGACCTTGTGCTAAATTGGCCCTTAATTGGTGGGCATTGGGAGAAATTCTGCTCGGTTTGGGCGAGATTCCTAATAGAACATAGAACAGTTCATTCACCAGGAGACTGACTGAGGGTGTAATTCACTCCTGTACAGAGCATCAGCAGTAGGCCCTTCGTTTGACAGCTGAAGTGAGGACTTAGAAGGGCATAGACCTTGTGCTGGCCCTGTGCTCTGAGGAGAATGTCCCGTTCAGGTATTAGTGTAAGAAATAATAATATCCCGAAGTATATCACAAATCTCCTCTGGTACAACAGGCTGTATCTGAGTGCTCAGTGAGCAGTTATTAAACTGCTTCATTCTCAGGGCAGCAATCACAGGCTGAGCAGGTCACAGATTCATTAACTAAAATGGAACCAAATAGTCAAAATAAACCAATCTGCTGCTTTGCATCCTGTCAGGCTACCTGTGGCTGTATTAAGGGGGAAAAGGAGCATCATGTTGATGTGCTACAGATCCATAATGCAAGGGGCAGGCCTCTACTGCTATCACGACTGCTAGTTTGTAGAAACCCTACACCCATAACTGTATATACAGTCTATTTGTTTTCTACTAAGTGCATTCAAAGATTAAATCTGATCCTTGTAGATTTCTGCTGGCTTTTCTCACATGTGAAATTTTGTAATGACTGGACACCAGCTGTCCATCTGATTAATCTCTTTGCCTTTTTAAGTCATATAAACAGCTGCAGTAGTCTTTAAAGTAGGCTAATTATGGCATCCTTCTGGCTACTTTAAAATCCTGCCTGCATAGTATGCTCTTCAAATGTACAAAGATTATTATACTATACATCGACAAATCAAAGCTATCGTCTATATAAAGTGGAAGCTGAACTTTATTTACTAAATCCAGTCCCTTGTTCTGGGGTGAGGTTACTCTTTCATCTGATTTTTCACAGAAATGGGGTTAATAAAAGGATTGAAGCAGTGCAGACAGAACTTTACATTTAATCTCAAAATTAGCCAATAGGCTGAGGATCCTGGGGGAAACCAGGCCTAATCTACAACTGTCTAAGATTTGCTGGCCAACAGCTGTGCATCCCTATAGAGCACAGACCATGACATGCAGAAGAACGTTTGTCCTAACTCTTAAAACGCAGTGTTAGATGTACCATCAGCCTACATTCTGTTTGTATGTGGGGTTCCTACAATATGTCCCATTTTTCCCTTTGTTTTTCTTAAAGGCTTTATGTGGAGTCAATCTACTACTGAGATGGCCAGCGAAAGCTGAATACAGCTCCCTCTGGAATCTGTCCAGGGTGTGTTGGCTGACACATGGGAAAAATTGCATGGCTTAGAAGCCTGAGAGAAGCAGGAATACTGACTGAGTGGTAAAGTCAGAGTCAGCTTTCCTGTCCATTGGACGAAGACTGCAGGGGAGGTAGCGAGCAGTCTGAGTGACAATCAGCCACAGCAGTACCGAGCTGCCCCTCAGAGGTAACCTAAGAACAGCCTCAGTGGGTCAGACCAACGGTCCATCTAGCCTGGTAGCCTGTCTTCCAACAGCTGCCAGTGCCATGTGCTTCAGGGGGAATGAACAGAACAGGTAATCTTCAAGTGATCCATCCCCTGTCACCCATTCGTAGCTTCTGGCAAACAGAAACTAGGGGCAATTCAGAGCAGGGGTTTGCATCCCTGTCCATCCTGGCTAATAGCCTTTGATAGACCTATCCGCCATGAACTTATCTAGTTCTTTTTGGAACCCCATTATAGCATCGGCCTTCACGACATCCTGTGACAAAGCGTTCCACAGGCTGACTGTGTGTTGTAAAAAGAAATGCTTCCTTTTGTTCATTAGAAACCTATTGCCTAGTCATTTCATTTGGTGACCCCTAGTTCTTGTGTTATGAGAAGAAGTAAATAACTCTTCCTTATTTACTTTCTTCACACCAGTCATGATTTATAAACCTCTATCATATTCCCCCCGAGTCACCTCCTTTCCAAGCTGAAAAGTCACACTCTTATTAATTTTTCCTCCTATGGGAGCTGTTCCATATCCCTAATCTTTTTTGGTGCCCTTTTCCGTACCTTTTCCAGTTCCAATATATTTTTTATAGATGGATTGACCAGGTCTGCATGCATTCTTCAAGATGTGGGGGTACCATGGATTTATAAAGAGGCAATATATTTTCTATTTTATTATCTGTCCCTTTACTAATGATTCCCAACATTCTATTAGCTTTTCTGACTGCTGCTGCACACACTGAATGGATGTTTCAGAAAACTATCCACGACTCAAAGATCTCTTTCTTGAGTGGTGACAGCTAATGTAGACCTCATCATTTTATAGGTATAGTTGATATTGTTTTCCAATGTGCATTACTTTGCATTTATCAACATTGAATTTCATCTGCCATTTTGTTGCCCAGTCACTCAGTTAGTAACTCTTCACAGTCTGCTTTGAACTTAACTATCTTGCATAGTTTTGTATCATCTGCAAATTTTGCCATTTCACTGTTTACCCCTTTTTCCAGACCATTCATGAATATGTTGATCAGTACTGGTCCCACTACAGACCCCTGAGGGACACCACTATTTATCCCTCTCCATTTTGAAAACTGACCATTTATTCCTACCATTTCCTATCTTTTAACCAGTTACTGATCCAGGAGAGGACCTTCCTTCTTACCCCATGAGTGCTTACTTTGCTTAAGAGCTTTTGGTGAGGGACCTTGTCAAAGGCTTTCTGAAAATTTAAGTACACTATATCCACTGGATCACCCTTGTGCACATGCTTGTTGACCCCCTCAAAGAATTCTAGGAGATTGGTGAGGCATGATTTCCCTTTACAAAAACCATGTTGGCTCTTCCCCAGCAAATCATGTTCATCTATGTGTCTGATAATTCTGTTCTTTCCTATAGTTCCAACTAATTTGCTTGATACTGAAATTAGGCTTACCGGCCTGTAATTGCCAGGATCACTTCTGAATCCTTTTTTAAAAATTGGCCTCACATTAGCTATCCTCCAGTCACCTGGTACAAAAGTTCATTTAAATGATAGGTTACAAACCAGTTAGTAATTTTGCAGTTTCAAACTTAACGTTCCTTCAGAACTCTTGGGTGAATACCTTCTGGTCCTCGTGACTTATTACTGTTTAATTTATCAGTTTGTTCCAAAATCTCCTATAATGACACCTCAAACTGTAATAGTTTCTCAGATTTGTCACCTAAAAAGAATAGCTCAGATTGGGAATCTCCCCTCACATCCTCAATCTCAGTAGACGGATGCAAAGAATTCATTTAGTTTCTCTGCAATGGCCTTATCTTCCTTGAGTGCTCTTTTAGCCTCTCAATTGTCCAGTGACCCCACTGGTGGTTTAGCTGGCTTCCTGTTTCTGATGTACTTTAAAAACATTTGCTGTTACTTATTCAGTCTTTCACTAACTGTTCTTCACGTTCTTTTTTGGCCTTCCTAATTATATTTTTACCCTTCACTTGCCAGAGTTTATGCTCCTTTCTATTTTCCTCAATAGGATTTAACTTCCATTTTTTAAAGGATGCCTTTTTGCCTGTATCTGCTTCTTTTACTTTGTTGTTTAGCTATGGTGACACTTTTTTGGTGCTCTTACCATATTTTTTAATTTGGGGTATACATGTTTCCATGTAGCTGGCAGGGATTTCACTTTTGGGACTGTACCTTTTAATTTCTGTTTAACTAACTTCCTCAGTTTGTGTAGAGAAAGGTAGCTAGAGGGCCTGAGGGGAGTGCTGAGAAAAGAAGGAGTTGGGGAGTTACAGAACTGAGCTATCATTCAGAAAGGAGAGGGGAAGAAACAATAGAGATGAGCTGTCTGACAGGGGCGGGTCTTGATGTCACTGTATGAGTAATACCTTGGGAAATGGGGATGGGACCAGGGAAAAGTTCATTGCTGGGTGTCTGTTTGAATGTGGTGTGTCTTAGTGCTCTGATCAAAGGTACCATATTGAATGGGGACAGAAGAGAGATAATCAATCTGAGACTGACAACATCTTAATTTTCCATCCAACCCCAGAGTAAGCTGTTTACCAGTTTTTAGAGCCTTGCAGGTTTAGCAGCAGCTGCAGCTACTGAAAAATGCCTTTTAATTGAATTTTAAAACCAATGTTTACATGTACAAATTATTTATCTATTTATCCAATCTGTGCACAAGCTTGGAGGTTTGCACTACCAAATGGCAGTGCCTACAAAATTTACAAGTAAATTGATAAAGAACTTGATATTTGACCCCAAATGCCTTGACATTTCCCTGGAGATTTTCTTTGCCAAAATTTTAATCAATCTCCTCTGTTGAATTCTTAATCTATTGTGTCACTTGTTCTAGTTATTTAGCAGACTTCCCTGATAGTTTTTGTAGCAAATAAAAGAAATGAAGACCAGTAATTCCATCTATTACTACCAATACTGTTTGTGTTTGTTCCATCAATATAAGTGAAGGCAATGTGTCTACTCACATACAAGCTATTTGACAAGAGTTGAGATTGCAGAATTGGGCAAAGGTTTGGAGAGGGTGGTGGGAATCTTATGCTAAGGTTCAAAATAAATCTTTTATGAGGACATTTGATTAAAAATTGAATTTAACAGGTGATTTTTTTCCCGTTCACCAGTATTTTGCTTAAACTGATACTGTTTTATTAAAGATAAACACTCTAAGGGTCTGATTTTGCCACCCATGATGTCCCAAATTACTAATCAGCTTACATAAGAATGGCAGAACTGGGTCTTAAATGATGATGTGGTAGCCTTTTGTTTGTTTTAGATTTAGATGCTAAAATGCTAAACAATTAAATCCAAACTATGGCCCACTTGAAAAATCTCTTGAAATAGTTTTTTCTGTTTATTTTTAAATCTATCTTTTATCATACCCTAAATTCCACTGATATGGTGATATTGATAAGGCATCTATTGTACTTGCACTAGCATTCAGGAAAATGAATTGCCATCCTATTCATTGATGAACTGATAGCTGTGAGATACTTGGATGTGTTGCATGCAAATATTGAACCTTTGTCTTGCTGCTAAAAAGAAATGGTAATTAAAAATTGGTTCATTTTTATGGTATACTCTATCTTTTTTAATGTCTTATAATAACTTTGTTCAGCTGCACCTTTTTGTAAGCTGCTGCACCCCACCACCATAAGAATTTTTGCACAGATTCATCAGGAATTGGTAATCTAGCACAACTATATTTAAGAACTTTTGTAAAACTTTTACTTTTGTAAAATGTAATCTGTTGGTTGCCTTAAATAACTTTGAGATATGAGTATACAGATTGTAAGACCCATCATGTATGGATGACATAATAATCCTTTTTTCTGGGATGTATTTATGCCCATAATTCATATTTGTATATACGGTGAGCTTTTGAAGATGCAGAAATCAAATGCATGGGTACTTCATTCATGTCATATACTAGCCTGGCCAATAGCCATTTTGAGTTGGTGTCAATCTGCATCAAAAGTTGACAGCTGATCTCCATCAAATCTGTCAAATTCTGGAAATTAATTCTTGGAAATTAAGGCTGTCCTTGAAACTTCCTTATTCATTCTTATCCTCATCTTGACTTCTCCTTTCTTCTGAATTTTCACTTGTTACCTCTCTGTCCCTTCTCTGTAAGGTCTCTTGCCAATTTTTTCTTACCTTACTTTGTGCCAAACACTACTTCCACTTAAGCCAATGAGCCTGCAGTACCCTTCAAGTTCTTGATCTCTGTATTTCATTCTTCTGTAATGTCTGATTTTAAAATGGCTCTTTTGGGGGGGAGGGGAAATAGCCTTGGACTTTCTGAGTGTTAATATCTAAAATTGTAAATGTGGCAATATTTCAGGCTTAATACTTCTTGCTCTGAATTGTGGCAAGTGCACCTGTATTTCCCCTCAGCAGTCCAGCAAGGGTACCCATTCTCCAGCTTCCAGATCCCCACCCCTTGCCTTTCTTGGGTAGAGACTTGCAACTCACTACCTTTTGACTTGAATATTTGCAGGCTGCACAGTTTCCTGCCTTCACTGTGTTATTCCCAGCAGAGACAGGCTATCCAAGCACACCTACTTGTTTTCTCTTTAGAGATGGTTAGCAAGTGTAATTGCTGCAGTTATAAACTGCCCCTACATAACTTCCTAGGCAAACCTGTTTTATTCTTAAGGTAAAAGTACTACAGGAAAAACTTGAAGAAAATATTCACATGATTGCCTGCAAACCTATTTGAAATATTTTCTAATACAATAGCTCTCAACCTTTCCAGACTACTGTACCCCTTTCAGGAGTCTGATTTGTCCTGCTTACCCTCAAGTTTCACCTCACTTAAAAACTACTTGCTTAGAAAATCAGACATAAAAATACAAAAGTGTCACACCACACTAACTGGAAAATTGCCTATTTTCTCATTTTTACCATATAATTATAAAATAAATCAATTGGAATATAAATATTGTACTTGAATTTCAGGGCAGGGTATATAGAGCAGTATAAACAATCATTATCTGTACGCAATTTTAGTTTGTACTGACTTTGCTAATGCTTTTTATGTAGCCTGTTGCAAAACAAGGCAAATATCTAGAAGAGTTGATTTACTCCCTGGAAGATCTCTGCGTAAACCCAGGGTTGTGTATCCCTGGTTGAGAACCACTATTGTAATAAACAGGCTTTGTGTTTAAAAACATTAAATCAATCTGCACTGAGTAAAATCTCTCAAGAGAAATATTTTTTCTACTACTGGCTCCTATTGCTATGTAAAATAAATTACAAACAAATGCAATCGTTATAGCATAAGACATTATGAAAGCCTACAGAAGGCATCGACCTGTTATGGTATAAAAGTGCATCAATTTAGTGTATGCTCTTTTTAGTGACTTCATATCTATTATCTTCATTATATTAGCTTCTGTTCTAAACAAGCTGCTGTAGGTAGCTGTAAACCAAAATCAATTAGGAGCTGAAGAAAGCATCTATTCGAAGCTTTTTCTCTTTCAAAGCTTGTATCATTTATTAACATAATCATGGAGCCTGTGTTGTGTCTACTTCTGTAGTTATCTTTGGTGTAACCTAGGAACCAATATGATGATATAATATTCATGTTTGTCTGTATTTATTACCCAGTAAGTCTTAGCCCTTTGAATCTATCTT
Source organism: Mesoclemmys tuberculata (assembly GCA_007922155.1). NCBI lineage: Eukaryota > Metazoa > Chordata > Testudines > Chelidae > Mesoclemmys > Mesoclemmys tuberculata. The sequence goes on along the minus strand of ML675601.1, from coordinate 103,637,794 downwards.
GCATACAATCTACAAGAGTGGGTCTGGAAATCTTTCCTCCATTCATGCTGGTGTGCAACATACACCGACTGCAGTTCCTCCTCTGTTTTTATTCCTTCTATGAGTTCCCAAAGAGAGGCCTGCATGTATTATGCAGTTTTGTGGTCACAATATCTTGGATAGGATGTTAAAGTATTGATATTTTGGAGGCACTCAGAACTCCTGTTTCTACTGAAGTCTGTTAATGCTTCTAGTGCATAGAGAGACGATTTTCCAGCTTTTAATGCAGTGTTCTTAGGGGGAATTCACTTTGTTCTTTAGGCAGTGTTACTATGTTATAGATATCTTGAAATTTATAAGCCTTTCAAACATGAATGTAAAAATTAATTCTAAAAAATTAGATGGATTACATATTATTTGAAGTGATGGTGCCAGATATTTTGTCTGAATTCAAATTTCTGGTTTTGTTCAAAAAAGGTTATAAAAAATTCACTTTGGGACCTTCACACTCATTTACTTGCTTTGATTCTATATGCTCTGATGTTTATCTAAGAAAAATGCTGTAGCAGTTGATGTTTCATAAAGTTAAAACACAATCCCTTGATTCTTCCTTAATTTACCAAAAATATTATCCAATTAAATTGCATTATGCCTAACTAAAGGACTCAGGTAGGGTATGTCTACACTGCAAAGTAAGCCCACGGCTAGCAGAACTCAAGTTAGCAGGCCCTGGGTTTGCTAACCTAGGGCTTGAACATCTATACTCATTTGTAACTAGGTTAGGAATGTATGTAGACCTGAGTCCATCCACTCATGTCCCAGGCTTCCTAGCACCCTCCCAAAATGTGGCCATTCTAACCAGTTGTTCATGGCGCAATGTGGGAAAACTTGACTGTCCACCAAAGTTGACTGTCCAGAGGACAAAGAAAGTTATACCATGGAATTGTGGGTTATTTCTGGTGGACCCAGAGAGCACAAATCCAGTGGGGCTACAGCTATATTGAAAAGCAATAAGGCTTTAACCCTGGGTTCTGGCTTGACTCAGGCTTGGACCTTCCACCTCCATGAGGTCCTGGGACCAAGTCCTGGGTTAGCAAGATTTATGTGTAGACAGAAGTGGGGTTAGCTTGAGAATGAGTCTGAACCATGTGAACCATCTACACTGTGATGTAGATATACCCATAGTAGAGAGTTAAAGCTAATGGCTACCGGAGCACCTCAGAATCACAGTTTAAGTGCCATCTCCCAGCAGATAACCTGTAAATAAAAGCAGCTTGCATTTCATTACCGTACGTTCAATCTTCACAAGTTTCTAATGTCTTGCAAAAACAAGTATTTGGAGTACTGTTTCAGTACATACTGAAGAATTAGATATCTCATGAATTTATATTCTATCTGGATCAGTAAAATACACTTCTATTCAGGAAGGAGTAGAAAGAGCTAGCACTCTTTGGCATCACCAAGTATCCTCCAAAGATATGACTGATTGGAAATCAACAAAACCCAAAGATTAGAGAGGGATTAGAAAATATAAAGCTTCAGCCTCTGAAATTACAGCCTGCAAATTGTTAGCCACTCATTTGCTACTTATCCCCATGGCCCATACTGAACAATGCACAACACTGGTTAATATCTGAGATGCAGAAATAAAAGATCGGCTTTGGTACTCTTCACGAGGCTTCTTTGGAAAGAGGAAAGGAAAGTAGAACGGCTAGGTCCGAGGCCAGAAGACTCTAGAACAGCAGCAGGCAGTTATGCCTCCTCCACCTTTCTGCAGGCAAGTACCACCTCTGTTCCTCCTCTAATCCCCATTAATGCAGGTAGAGAGACACTTGATGTACTTGTCCTAGGAAATTCTGAGTGTAGGTGGATGGCAGGACTGGGAACAAAATTTTCCATCTAATCGCTGGCCGAGGAACAATACTTAGAAAGATTTACTGGTTAACACTCTTGTACTGAGCCAGTTAAAGAGCTTTTCAACTCTGGCAAGACTCAAGACAGTGAACCTCATAACATGGCTGTCACCTGACCTTTTTATTTCAATTTTATTACAGACTTCTGATTGGAGCTGGTCAAAAACTTTCCATGCAAAGGTTGTGTGTTTGGCTTTTTTGTCTGGTGTTTTTGGGGGGGTTTTGGGGGGGGGTTGGTTTTCTGGGGGGGGGGGGAGATCAGGTAGAAAATGGCTCTTTGACAAAATGGAAAGATTTTTACAAAAGAAGATTGCAAAATAATGGGGTTCTTGTTCGGTGCTGTGTCAAATTTCAGTTTGAAGGTGACAGACTTTTTAATCAACATTTTTCATGGGGAAAATAATCTTTAGGTAAGGCCAAACATCAGCATTAGTCTCTTTACACTTTTCATGGGTTCAGTGCTAATTCTGGGGCTAAAATACCACATAATCCACATGATCTAGCCTATAAAACTCAGACTGGGTGCTTTCATGCTATCAGTAATGTGGTGATAAAAATGGTGCTTGCAGATTCCATTTGTGACATCCCTGGGGACTGATGAGTAGCAATTCCCTTCACCACTATCCAGAATGATCCAACCCACAAAGTGTGAACAGAATCCTTCTATACCAACCCCCTCTGCCCTGGCTGCTCCACAGCCATGGGTCAGTACCTTATGTTACTGAATCCTTAACCTGATGCAATCTTCCTGCTGAAAGGACTGACTTTAAGGCATCTGACTGTCACTAAAGAAAATGGGGAATTATTCTCAGTAACTCATATGATCCTATTTCAAGGGAGGAACTGTGGCTAAATAGGCTCTTCACTGCCCTAAACCACTGTGCTAGGAGCTTGCATACAGCATCTGCAGAAAAGGCAATTTGTCAGAACAGACCACCTTACTTCAGTAGGATCAGACAGGGAAACCCCAGATCCATAACAGGAGATTAATGACAGGATACATCTGACCAAAAACTAGTACATCCACTTGAGTAATTGGTTTGAATCCAGCCCTGATGTATAGTAACCAAAAGTAGTAGTTTCCATCTGATGGCTTATGTGAAATGGGTTGGTCCTAGTCTGATTTCCAATAGGAAAGTGTCTACATGATTAAAAGCCACCATGCCACGGTTTCTAGCAGCCTCTGTAGTGAAGAGAAGGACTGAATAGGTCTGATGAATGAACTATCCCCCTGTCTCTAGCAGCTGTTCTCCTAAAACAGAGTGGTGATACCTTGACAGGGCAGCTTTGGGAAGCTTGCATGGTACTTGTTCTGGAACTGCTCAGTGCCTAATGATGTGAGTCCAGTACTTTCACCATCACTACATTTTTTTTATTTAAATGATATAAAGCAAGTACCAATTTTTCATGGCACCACTGTCACCACATAGTAATAGGACAGTAACATGAGTAATTTCTGTAAATCGATGAAGCAATAGGAAGAGCAGGTCCCTATTCTTGCTTCCATCCGTAATGTTGCTTGTTATTTTGTTGCCATCTTGCAAGGACAGCAGGATCTACTAAAAAATATAGGGTTTTTTTTAATAAAACATGGCCTTCCCACTACCATAGCTCTGTCCAAAATCTAAAGTGGAACATCTGAAGTTCAAGTATCTGGCTGGGCTCTACTGAGTTATTAAGTTTGGACCCTAGAGCTTCCGTTCTGCCTACAATCTTTCCTTCCAAGAAATAAAAATAAAAACATTGCTGGACCACTCATTTTCTATCATAGATAAAACTAATACATCCTCACCTGTCTCAGGTATTTACGTCTCCCATCACTGTCGTATCTGAGCACCTCATTGTCTTCCAATGGAGCAGTTTAAACAGGTGAGACTGAGAGTGATGTGCCACACGATACCCTGCAGTCCAGTGGCTAAGGCCCTCTCCTGAGTGGTAGGGGAGCTAAATTCAAGCAGAGGGGGGGATTACATCTGAGTCTCCGGCATCCTGAGTGAGTGCTCTAGCCACCGGGCTAAATGCTGCATGGGGGGAGGAGCACCATCTCCTCTGGTTGCTTTGTGTGTTTTCAAGCATGCTCTGAAAATGCCCACCAGATCAGACCCTACAGGTAGGGGTAGGTGGCTGAGGCTGCCACTGTGGCTTAGGCACCCTGGCATCTAGGGTGAGGTGGCTGTGACATGCTGAATGGCAGATTTTTAGGTGAAATGGGGATTTTACTGGTGGGAGTTTTTGGCACATAAGGACTTTAGCCACCAGCTGCGCAGGGTTTTGAGGATCTCGGTGGTGCCTAAATTTTGGACTTAAGTATCTAAATCCTTTTGTGGATTGAGCCCTAATTGACTTGCTCAAGGTCAAATAGAAAAGCTGTGGTGGAGCAGGTTCCAAAGTCCTACACTAAGGCCCTAAACCCTGGAGCATCCTTCCTCTACTAGGAAAGCCTGGTGGGCCAGATCTTTACTTGGTGTAAACTAGTGTAGATCCACTGAGTTGGGTATGCTAAAGTACACTAGCTGGATCTGGCCCTATTTTTAATTCAAACAGTGAACAGTGTTACCAGAAAAAATGAGCAGTTAGTTCCTATGTACCATTATGTAAATATATCTCGTTATCAAAATAACTCACATGCTGGTTATAAAATGTGAGGAAAATGAATTTTGTTTTTTATGTCCCAAGTTCAAACGGGTCTCGATTATTTTTTTATAATTCAAAGTCACCACATTTTCAAAGATCCTTATCTTTTTTTTGTCCTAGAAAATAATATTCCACCCTTTCATTTAATTACAAAAACATCCACTTAATTATTTTAGTGTATTCAAATGACGTCTTATGACTTTAACTAAAATACGGCATTATTGTGGGGGAGAAACCATACTGACTTGGCTCTGAATGAGTTACCCATGATGAATTATCCTTCAGATGTAAATTAGTTCTGCTGTCGAGCTGTGACAATTCACCTGATCACCCAATGAACAGTCACCTCTAATGACATCATTAGCAGTGATTATTGTTCATGGGAATTTATAACCAGGCAAATAGATTGGATTACTTTAATGGTTTAAAGGACATAAATATTAGAACACACATTGACTGAAGACAAGAGACATTAGGTGAGAGGGAATAAGCCAGTCATGAAAACATAGAAATTAGAGAGGCAAGAGAAATAGGTCATCTAACTAATCCCCTAAAAATACAGGGGTTTTCCCAATAGTATGTCCTTCTGTGCTTTCTCCTGTCCAGTCTAACAAGGCTTAAGTGATGAGGCAATAAATTGAATCAAGGATAGAAACTACTGCTGGTTGAATTTTTCTCAGTAAGGGGTAAATTTGCCAGAAAATGCATTTTTCAGGATATTGAAACTATTCACAAATTCAGATTGAATCTGGCAAATAGTTTGGGCTGAAAAAAATGACAAAAAGTCAAAGATGAAAAATGGTTTGTTTTGGTCATTTCATTTGGGAACATGTTTTTTATTTTTCTGTTGGGCCCTGTGACACTAAGAACCCCTATATTCACACCCAACATATTATTGTAATAATCTTTGTACAGAATATGACTTGTGAGGGATCATTTGAAAACTCCCAGATCAATAATATTCTTGCATGATGTATGCATGCAGTGGGTATTGTGGTAAAGTCAGGCCAGATGGCTACAAAAGAAGATACCAGGGCCGGTATGAGGGCCTGAAAGGGTTAGAAACCCTCTGCCTTGCAAGCGGAAGGAAGAGCACAGCAGGGCAATTAAAGGCACCTGGACCCAATGAAGGCCAAGGCCAGGAGTATTTAAAGCCTGCCTTCCCCAAAGGAGGGGGTAGGGAACAAATCTAGAAAAAGCTGCTAGCTGTTGAGGGTGGGTAGCAGCTGGAGGAGAAGGGTCTCTCCTAGGTCAGGAGACTGACCTCTGCTACAGCCAGGGGAGATGAGGTAGCTGGGGTGCCCTGACCACAAACAGCAGAGGTAAAGTGTGAGACCCAGCAGGGGGAAGCAGGAGTTTGCCACAGTATTAAGTGTTATGAATATATACTGGAATTAAAACTAAAGTGTGAGTAAACCAGGCATGTTGGGGGAGTTTGTAAACAGATCTATTTTAAACAAAGAAGTATGTATTTATCTCAATTTACATATAAGCAATAATAGGGTCAGCAAGACAACAAAAGGAGGAGATGGCAGGGTCTAGAACAACTTGCATTTCAGCAAATACAAGTGGGGATTGGAAAGGTGCATGGTACCTCCTTAACCATCAAACACCATGTTGCCTTCCTTACAGCTTGAGTAAATTTTACTTTGGAGTTAACCTTCAGAAGCGTCCATTGCAAAGGTTCACTGGATTACAAAGGAACTTGTTTTTTTTTTGCTATCTCTTTCACCTAAAAGACTAAGGCACCAGCACCTCTAGATCTCTATAGTAGATCCTCACTGGAAAAGGTGGAACTCTTGCATCTTGCTGGAAAACTGGGGGTGAGAGAGGCTCTTGAACAAAGTCTTGAATCAACACCTACTAGATTAAGTTTTAGACTTCTATATGCATGTTTTCACTTTGATTTGCTAGTAAACCTTTCTAAGTTAATTCATTTTCCTGAGCATCACTTCACCTATGTCCTGTTAAATGTTATTTTATTATCCACCAACTTAGTGTGGTGTTTGTTTACCCCTTCTTAGCTTAATAAGCTGTGATGTGGTTTTGTGTCTTGAAAGGAAAAAATGAACCATATTATTTCTCTGAACTGTCCAGGAAAGGGCTAGGCATTGCAGAGGACATGATGTTGGGATTCTGAATTGGGAGTGTGTTGGGATTATCCTGCAAGTAAGTAACCCAGGCTGGTGGAAGCTGCTGTGGGGCTGTAGACTGGCTGCTGGGGTCGGAGCTGCTGAAGCAGAGTGTCTAGCACACAGACATTCAAGGGGTGAGTGATAGGCTGGTTGTAAGCAGTTCAGCTTGGGACCTACAGTAGCAAAACATCATGAGGCACCCAAGGTTACAGAGCAGGTGGTCACCCAACCTTTCACTGGTCTGGATTACACCCCGCACTGTGACATGCCCCTGAATTGAAAAATCAATTAGTCTGAACTAGAGCTGAGTGAATGTCTGCTTAGCCTTAAATTCCTCTCCTCTGCACTTTTTTGTAGACTTAGACTTTGATCCTGGAAACACTTTCACACCTGCCTAACTTTCTGTGTTTCAGCAGTCCCTGTGACTGCAGTGGGATTCCCTGTACATGTCAAGTTTAGCACCTGTGTAAGTGTTTGCAGACTTTAGGCTTTAGCCTGATTCTGTAGTCCCTAGTAAGGCAAAATTCCCTCTGACTTGCAGGGGATTTAGCCAAGTAAGGATTGCAGGGTTCTTGGGTCAGGTTCTTCTTGCTATACACCAACCCTTCGAATTTATTCTAAGATGAGGAGCATGTTTCTCATTTACCTCCCCCCCATAGTCCCTCTTCTTCCTCTCCTCCAACTGCCTGGTTTGATGCTGACTTCAGTGAGATTTGGCTCAGTTCTTTTGTCCTTGTATGCCTCTTCCAAGATGGTCGAGCTGCTTCCTATTTCCCTATCCATGCCTGCTGACCTCACTAGCATGAAGCATCTCCTAGGCACCATGCCAAAAAGCCTTTGACTCTGGTGGTTCTTGTGGGCCTCCCACCCCACCTCCCTTTACTCTTCATTGCTTCCCTTTGTGAAGGAAGGGGCAAGAGACAGCATCAGAGGATGGAAGAGCAACGCTTCCAAGCAGGTTGGGAAGACGTCAGGCTAGTTGGAATCCTGAGCAGCACCCAACCCAATGAAAGGGATGACCAGTCCCTCTGGTATTCAGGACTGGCAAGTATCTAGAAGGTTAAATTAACTTTTACAGCCTTTAGGAAAATATTAAGTGCAATAATTTGGCATAGAAGACCAGGATAGTGTAGTTACAGGTCCCTGAAATACATACAGTATTCTGAGCTGACCTGACTTCTATTTTGGGTAACTAATTTATAACATTTTAAAAAATTACCCATAGAATCAAACTGGAATTTGTCAGATACTTGTGGATTTATAACAGACAACAGAAACTCATGCAAGTCCTTGATACATAAGGGCATAAATTATTGAAATGGGGTAGAATACTGATATTCAGGGGCTTCTTAAAATGCATCCAATTTGTGGTTGTGAAGGTGCTATTAAAGTTACACAGGACAGCAAAAGAAAATTGGTTTGAGCAGCAGAGCACAGCAGACTTGCATGTGGGAGTCAAATAAAGGATGTCCTTGGCAGCAGCCAATGTCTTCCTTGCTGTGCCATCACTTTCCCTTCTGTTTTCTATTGCCTTTTTCTCACTTCCATTCTCCCCCTCTTCTTTTTCACTGCCTTCACATTTTCCATACCACCAAAGGAGCTCTTTATACCCTCCTCTTATGTTTTGGTGTTGAAGGAAATCTGGAATTTTAACTCTTCCCAACAGAGTTACGATAGTTCTTTCCAGACATATGTCTTTTATCACAGATGACAGAAGCCATATGAATTAATTTAATGACTGGAAGATTTCTGGATATGTAGCTCTTACAAAATGCTCTGAGCTGCGGAGCAGAAACCTTAGCAATAATTGATAAATGCAAATGTTCAAGCGAGATAATTATTTTATTTTGCAGTGTGTGGGAGTGTAGCTAGTAGTTGGAAAAACACAAGAAGTTCACACACGCACTTGACACAAGGGACTCAAAAGTTCAGATCTTACAGAAACTGTCTAGACCACCTGGATCTGGAAAATGGTGGCCTGGAAAAAAATCACAAGATAGTTTTCCCTTATCTCTTCTGATAAGAAAACAGCACTTCCACTTCTGATCCTAGTCAGAACCAACAGGAATACATGAGAAGTAGTTTTTATCAAAAAATGTGGAATAAAATACCTTTTCGTTGAAAAATGAGGTCAACGTTGAAATTTTCTGCAGGAGAAAATTTTGACAAACTCTTCTGCCAGAGAAAACTAAATATTTTGGGACAACTGAAAATGCCAAAATGGAACACTTTGAAATTTCTAAATACAAATTTTTCAGAACTTTTGTATTATTTTGACTTTTCATCTTAAATCAGGACCAAAAAAAGTTGAAATATCAGAATTTTATGCATGATGGAAATTTCATTTTTCAGTCAGCCCTACTGAAAAGTAATGTGGGGGAAGTCATCAGAACATTTTTCTTTTGAACCTTCAAAATGGTTCCTTTGCCCTTACTGTTCTGAATAAAGCTACTGGGTTTTTATTTTATTTTATTTACTTACAATCTCATTTCCCAAGAAAGTCGTTCTTTGGCTTCTGAGTTCTACAGCCTATTGTACTCTGTTCCCTGTAATACAAATGTTTTTGTCTCTCAACAATTTAAGATAATTAATTTGGTATGTGGGTTTTATGGATCTGATTTTTTTAAAACTGGAGATTTGCAGGGCTGTTTAAATTATGCACTTTCTTTGTTCTTGCTGGGATCATGAATATATGCATGATTTGTAGATTGTAGTAGACAAATGGCCAGGCAAGGGCCAGACAAGTGAGCACATATCTAACTCTGAGCACATGAGTAGTCCCATGGATTTCAATGGGGGTGATGTGATGGGGGTAAGCAAATGATTAACTTTAAAAGTGTGAAAAATAAAAACCCAGTTGAAACCACTGGAACTATTCATATTCTTAAAGTTAGGCACATGGTCAAGTATCTTATTGAGTCAGAGCCAAAATATCTATCGGGAAATTTAGTAGCATTTGCATATAGAATTTTCATTTGTTTGCATACACAAATTAGGTGAGTGATTGCACATTCTTTTTGCATAGGAGCCTGGGCCTTTTTGTCAGTCAGAGCCAGATGATGAGGGAAAAAGACAGACTGAAACTGAATGACAGCAAAATGCAAGTTTTGAAAGAGGATCTGCTTTTAAAAATGCGTTTGTTTACCTGCTAAAGCAAATCATAAATGCCTTTGCCATAAATAACCATTGAAAATCACCCCTTCTTGTTCAGAGGTATTCACCCCTACACATCACTTTCCAGCAGTATTGCTAGCATCAAATATTCAAAAAATCATGAATCAAACCAAAAAAACTCATGAGATTTTTAAAAATATAAATTTGGGAGGTGTTTTTATTGTATTTTATTCCTGTTTCGAAGCCCTTACGATTCCCTCAGACCATATTTTTAGTATTTTATTTACAATTAAAAGGGCTAGAAAGTACTTTTTCTTTTTTGTTTTAATGAAAAAAGATTCTCAGTTATTTACCTGACTCTTAGACCAGGGGCTTTGAAGACAAACACTGAAGATAATGAGAATTGTGATGAAAGCACAAGGGTTGGCAATATTGAGGGAGAAGAATAATGTAGTTAGAAGTGGGAAATTTTATACTGAGTTGATATACTGAAACTCGTTATAATTCAGTAAGCTATAAAATAATCTGAGCAATATTGCCCATAAATAAGCATACCCTACAGCACACGTAACAAATTACTGGCCTCTTCCATTCAATGACTAGGCCTATTGTTGATTTCTTGTGTGTCACCACTGCTGAGCGTTGACCTGGGACCATCATGATCTGTGTGAGGAACTGCACCACAGTCTGACAGCAACCCTTTTAGATGAGTCAAAATTGAATGTCCCTAAGGCTAAACCAGAAGGAGATGTGCTAAACTTGCCTCACTAAATGCTATTCTCTGTATTTCTCTCAATCATCTAGAACTTGCCCAGTGACAAATACAGGGGATTTTAGTACTAAACTGGTGCTGTCATCTATTCCAGTTCTTCAAAGTACTCTTTTTAGCCTTTTCTTTGTTCTACTCCTGCTGTGTCCCCTACATCCAAAGAAAATAATATTCAACTCTAAAACACCTCTATCTAGTTCCTTGGACAGTTGCCCGACATTCTGGTGGAGTTGCAAATGTGGCACTACTTCTAATGCATATGCTATACTATCTGTAATGCAATTTACCCGTTGCTTATGTTACAGAACGAGAGCCTGTAACAACTTTTCTCTATGATTGACGTCTTTTTCTGCTATGAATGTAAGGTCTCCTTGGGAGTTGTAGCACACTTCATTGCTAGACAAGAGACCCCCATTCCATGGGGCAATGGAAAGTGGATGGATGGCTAAGTAGACTGCAAGAGTCCACACATTTTGTAGACATAGTGATGGGAATGACTGGATAGCTGCTTCTCCTGACAGAGGTGATAAGGTATCAATTGCAGCCCTGGAAGAGGCAGTTCATCCCATCTGCCTGGCTGGAGACAGAACATTAATGCTGAAAGATGGAAATGATATTCTGATTCTGAGCACTTCTTTCTTACCATGTGATATGAGGAAAGCTTTCAAACCCAAATATATCAACTTTTTAACTTCATGTCATCTCCCTCCCTGGTGTTCTAAATCCATCCTGTACTTGACTTCTTTAACTGGTTTCATTTAAACTCACCTCTAAGACTCATGATAGTAACATCCCCACCTTCATACCTGCTCTCAGTTCTCCCTCCTCCTTGTACGTCTCTCTGCATGCATCCCATCCTTTCTCTTATTTCTATCTCCAGGCCCAACAGCTCCCATTGACGTGACTGTTGTTGATGTCAGTGAAAATGTATCAGGTCATCTTTTGCCCCTATTTTGGTCTTGTACTTCACTCAAGTTGCCCCCTTCACTTGGAATAGTCTCTCATGTCCTGTTTGCAAAGCACCTTCTACCTTCTCCAAATACCGCCTTAAAACCCACTTCTTCCAAGAATTCTTCCTACCTTTTACTCTTTACCACTGATCTCTCTCCACACTATCCCTTACCTGAACTATAGATCTGGGTTTTTGTTTGCTCTTGCTTAGCCTATAAACTCAGTCCAAAAGAATAATACCTTAGTCTAAAATTCTAAAGTGCTATTTAAATGTACAGGGCTATAAAAACCATTACCAATGCTAAAAATAATAATAAATAATTCAAGCTCACCTTTCATTTCTTTACAATGTGAAAGGCATTAGGCATTGTTTGCCTCACTGCTGTGAGTAGTTTTCTGAAGCTCATTGACATGATTCACATGAGTAAGGATAGCAGGATTTTAACCAAGAATCTAAAATCACTTGGTTGTCTTGTTTTCTATGTTTGGGTGGCTAACTGGGCTGGGAAGATTTGGTTTCTCCCCATGTAAATGTAAAAAATGTCTCGAAGGATTGATGGGATAAAGAGTCAGAAATCAGATTCAGAGGTTTTATCCAAGCTTGACAAAAATAGGTTTCAGCCAAGAAAGCGAAAGTTTAAAGTTCTAGTTAAAAATTGGAAGTGCCAAGAAAGAGTATATACAGTGAGGCTGTCAACCAATTACACCTCAGTGAACTCAAGTTTGTCATCCATTCCTGTTATTTAAACCTATTTTTCCTCTAAAAACTCAAACCCAAATACCTTGAAGGGTCTCCTCAACTTTCATTTTTCAGAACATAAAACATTTTCCATCAGAGAGAGCTTTTGTTGACATAAATGCTTGATTAGGAACCTTCTTATGTTTCCAAAGGAGATGGGGGCTCTCAATTAGGGCTCATAAAATATACACGAAAGTACTCTTTGTGAGTCATAAGTACATTTTTAGTACTTCATGCCAAATGAAAAAATAATGGCGCTATATTACCTCCAATAAGGACACAAGAATAACCATACTGGGTCAGATCAATGATCTATTTAGCCCAGTATCCTGTCTTCTGACAGTGGGCAATGCCACATGCTTCAGAGTGAATGAACAGAACAGATAATCATCAAATGATCCATCCCCTCAACCATTCCCAACTCTGGCAAACAGTAGTCCCTGCATATCTGGCTAATAGCCATTGATGGACCTATCCTTCATGAATTTATCTAGTTCTTTTTTGAACCTCATATAGCCTTGGCCTTCACAACATCCTCTGGCAAGGAGTTCCACAGATTGCCTATGAGCTGTGTGAAAAAATAATTCTTTATTTATTTTAAACCTGCTGCCTATTAATTTTTAGTAACTGGCCTAGGAAAGAAGCTACCATACTTGTGGAAATGGTGTGAAAGAGGTTGGAGAAGGAAGACAAATGAGCAAGCCTAGTTGACAGGTAGCACAGTGTTAGGCGGGGAGGAGTGGCATGGAAGGAGCACTGGAACCAAGTTTATGGTATGCTTTTTTCACTTGAATCCTTAATCTGAAGGAGAAAAATCTACTGGCCCCTGACACCATTAAATTAGGGCAGCCCTAAGTAATCAGACGCTACTGCATGTCTGAGAATGTCTGCATTTCCACTGTTCTCAAGTCAGAGTGCTCCCATAAGGAGCAGCCTTTTGTGCTGGGAAAGCCACTTGTCTAAAAGGATAATACTTTCCCTAAACCAAAAGTAAATGTAAACTGCTTTAAGCTTTTATTGTCTCATACCTGTGCTTTTACCAGCTTGTCTTCTTTTGTTATTACAGTGAAGCATGACGAACTCTTCTATGATGATGATGATGATGAAAGTTTTAAATGGTGCCCATTCAGTGACCTGATTTCATTTCAAATATGGTGTTTCTACTCTTGGAAAGATCCAGGAAAGCAATGACAGTTAAAATCCCTGCTATGTTTTACAAGTTCCAACATGTCACTCTGACACGCCTCTGCTGAAATGGTTTGACATCTTTGTTTGGGCTGTCTTTTTAAAGTTTGACTTTTCTTGTGTTCTCTTTTTGCTAAATTTCTTTTTATTGCCCATGGCATAATAAAGAGAAAAAGAGTGCTCTTACCACTGAAAACAGTTAGGACTCTGATCCTTTCTTCAATTGCAGTAGTCCCAGATCAAGCCCTCACCTGTTTTTGTAAACAGCTATATTACTTGGTTTGATCCCTTTCAATCAGTCCTTAATCTTTACACTTGTACATGTGATTGTTCAGATCCTTCTCTTCTCTCCCTTTCTTGTGACTGTTCCATGTTCCTATAATTTTCCTGATTTCCTCTGAGAAATGCTAAAACAAAGCCATGTGATTTGATAACCTTCTGTTATAATTTAAAAGTTACAAGAAAAATCCTTAAAGGGCTTTTTGTCTTGCCTGGAACGTTTATGCATTGTTGTGTTGAGTAGGGGTCAACTACTGGTGTAGCTGAACCAAGCTATACCAAACACCATGGTTTCCGATAGCATGGCAGAGCCCTGCTCCAGTGGCTGGAACAATGCTTTCTTCTCTGACTAAATTACTAATTCCTGACCAGACCCTGAGCAGAAATATGGTGAACTATTCATATCCTATCAGTCATCTCATGTGAACAAGCCACTTAGGACTGCTGAACACCCATTAGACATTCACTGTTTATCTTGAATTCCCATTCATTTCAGTGGAATGGAATGTAGGCTTGATTTTATTTTTATTTCCTCGATTTTTGTCCATGTGTCTTAACATTAACATTAAGCAAAATGAGTGTCACATAATTTTTTTTTAACCAATAGGCTTTTTCCAATACACCAAAGGATAAAGTAATACCTCTGACATACAGAGAATGGAAATGCCACAATACACTAAAATAACCACTCTTAGATCCTTGCTTGAAAAGATGATCTTCCTTTAACTTAGATGACTCACAAGGTATAAAGGTAAGCATATACATAAGTCTTTGAAGGACTTGGGCCTTGTTTTGCAGATCATTGATGCAATGGACTTTCAGAAGCTTATGACCCATGATGTCAGCTTTTGGGGAGTAAAGGGTGTTTTAAGGTGTTGCACACTTAGTAATTTTATCGCAAAAGTTACTAAAAGTGTGTAGTCTAGAGAAACAAAAAATCATAGGGCAACTCTTAATTGTACCTCACAATGCAAATTCAGAAATGTAATTCCCATACTTGTGATGCCCTAGGAACACCATAATTAAAGACAAGGAAAATAATGACAATTATTAACTATGACTGTAGCTTTTGTCTTTCTGACAGGAAAGTCTCAAAACAGTTGAAACTTTGGGGGGGCGGGGTTGTTTGTTTTCTTCAGAAACAGATAATGTCAGTACCAGACTGCTGACTTGTACAAGGAGGAAGTGCTCTGTTCTTTGAGGAAACAACCTTGTTGGTTCTTTGCCTTTTGACCAAATGGTTCCTAGATTTACAACCTACCCTTTGTTAGTACATTTAGGTAGGTAGATGCCTTTCAAAAAATTCCATAAAAGTCATAAATCACAATAATTCAGACTTATAACAGCTGTCTGAGGAAGGGACAATGGACTAAATGATGTTTTGTGGTCCCTTCCAGCCCTACATTTCCATGATTTCTATGCTTATTTACATCTTTCAAACATAGTATAAAAGAAAGTAATCTGGAATCGCAATGCAAAATAGAAGTAACAAAGTTGCCGTCCAGAATAAACACACATGGGGGGTAATAAATATGGTTTTATAGCTAAGATGCATCAATCTCTAACACTTTTGGTGCCTATCAGTGGCTAACAGAAAACAGAAATTTTCTACGCATTTCCTTAGTTTGTTTGAACATTTAATTTTATTAAATAAGCAACCAAACAGTGAGCTATCATAGTTTCTCAAACATCACGTGTATAAAAGAAATTATAAGACTCTTTAAAAAATCAGTAAAGGAGAAGAGAAATTTGTAATAACCTACGATTATATAACGACATTATTAATAACTATTTTGCATCAATATTGAGGTTTATCCCTACACAATAAGTGCAGAAAGACTTCAAAACAGATATAAGCTTTTTGTGAAAATTCATCACTGAAGTGATGCAAGCTAATTAGATGGTTTGCATTAATGTGCAGGAGGGTTTCCAAAATATGCTTCTATGAAATACTGGACTTAATTCTGATTTTCAGAACAAAAGTAACTGCTTAGATGCATGATTTCACAATAAGTACCTAAAGCCATATAACCTCAGGGTAGTTTGTCGTAGAGAATGAAACTGCAAACAGTACTTGGAGTTGGGAGAAAAAAAAAATCTGTATCATTGTGTAAGCCCCGATTCAAATCAAGGAGAGGCTTTCCATTGATTTCAAAGAGCAATCAAGGCCATAGAACATTTCCTGCACATTTGAGCAGTGATGGAAGGCTGTGCAATGAATCTTAAAATATTTGCCCTGACCATTAAGACCATGCTCATTGTTTAATTATTTTTTTTTACCAACCTGTGGAATATCAGAGAAAACTCCAAAGCAACCAGTGCAGCTTCATAGAATCATAGAATATTAGAGTTGGAAGGGACATCAGGAGCTTACTCCATTCTGTTTTATGTACAGCTCTAGACTGGGCTGCGAATGGATGTAATAGGTTAGTTTAAATCCAAACAGAGGGTTTGATCCTCCATTCCTTTCACATTCTAAATTCCCATCTAAGTCAATGAGAGTTTGGGGTTCTAGAGGAATACAGGCTCAGACTCTAAAAATAGATCAAGTCAGCCAGGGGTCTCATTCTTCAGGGATGCTCTATAAAAGGCTAATTCATTTGACTTCACAGAATTTAACTGGGAAGGATATTAATGTGCTGTAGCAAGCTGATCACTGGCTGACCAGCCACAAATCACAGGCACAATGAAAGCCTACCTACATGCTCTCAGATAGAACTGTTTACAATCTGGAATTTCATAGGAAATTTTAAATACTTCAGTGTTTCAAATATTTTGACTGTATTGAAACAATTTGTGAACTCTGATTCAAATCAATGAGAGGCTTTCCATTGATTTCAAAGAGCAATCAAGCCCATAGAACATTACCTGCAATTTCTTTCAATAATTTTTTATTGTTTATTTAAAATTTTGTCAATTCATTCTTAAGAGGCAAATATCCTGGATACAGAGGCTTAAACAGTTACAGTTCTTAGTGAGCAATAGTGGTTCTTGTTTAGGCCCCTGGAGCAGTCCAATCAAAGGTTAGGCCTCTTCAAGTCTAATGCCTAGCTGCCCTCTCCAGTCCAGTCTCTGTTCAAGCAAATAGGAGCTTACATGTTTCCAGGACAGGTTCAGCTAGTGTGTCTCACTGGGGCCTCTTTGCAGGGACTCCCTGCCCAGCTGTTGCTGTTCCCCCATAAGTCCAACACAGACTTGCACCCAGCTGTGACATCCAGCCATCCCAGCCTATTCAACACATGGCTCTGCATACATTTCCTGTGGATTCCTCTGTTCGTCTGACTTCCCTGCAGTTCTGGTTTGCCATGAGGTTGCTGCTCCCCAACCGAGTCCAGCCACTTCTGGTTCAGGACCTCTTCCCTTGCCTGGTCAGCCGGAAGGCATGTGCAGTGAGAGAGGAGTAACAGGGGCGGTTGAAGAGAGAGCGTGATTGAGCCAAGTGGAGTGATGAGGAGTGTTTGTTTGGTTACAGCTTCTAGTCCACTCATTCCCCTTTGCCTCACGACCAACAAAGTGAGCCCCGAGTTCGCTACTTTACAACTTTTTATCTAAAATAATATCTAAATGCACACACTTCTACAACACCCCCTAAAATCCCTATGTGGTAATATAAAAGATTATAAAATGAATATTAATGGCTCGGGGAGGTGTATAAGTATATTCACCCCATGTGTCAGTTCCCACGAAACTGGCATAGCATATACTTTTATCTTAACAGCAAAAATGACCATGAAGCTTCTTAACAAATTATCAATAAGGGAAGAACTAGGGGGAGAAATTCTGAACCCTTCCTAACAAGCATGCTGCCTGGGAAAGAAGAGATAGCACCCTTTTATCACATTCTTGTCCAGGTGGTGAGGTTAGAACAAAGGGGAGCACAAAGTCAACTCATATTCTTTGCTTCAGCTACTACTCCATGATTCACTCCCTCTGTCCCTAACTTCAAGGCTAAAAAGTTGCTATAATTGGCTTCCCTTCCCAACTCCAAGGCTAGAAAAGTGTTGTGATTTGCACATTATTATTCCTTGTGTAGTACATGGCCCTTTCAGCCCAAGTCAGGGGTCCCACGGAGGACAATTTGTGTTCAAAGCCTGGGCCCAACTCCCAGCCCCCTGGGAATGTGGCCCAGTGCTGACATCCTTTGTCCCCGCACCTATAAGGGGGATAATGGAAATCATATTCCCCTGCCTAGCAGATCCATCCCAATTTATAATCTGCTATCATTGTTTCTCATATTCTTTTATGTTTATCTCCTTTAAAAGTCATGCCAGCTGCAGACAGGGCATGTAGAGCATCTGAGGTGGGAGTGTTGAGGCTCAATTCAACAACAAAAGGCTTATAGTGTAATGTCTTAAAGTGCCTTGGAATTCCTATTCTCTGGGCTTCCAAGACCTTGCATTTGAAATGCAGAAGCTACTTGTTTGTGCTGAAATAGATCCTAAATAAGTGAAATAAATGTACTGTATAAATTTCAAAATTACTGTGCACCCCACTGTAAGTCGGCAGAGTAGACGCAGTATCTGCAGCGTGAGTTCTGTGACAGCTCTGAGAGGTTATAAATAGCCCTTGGCACTCCCTAGAAGTGATCCTGAGGTTCCATCACATCCTGCCCCAGTGATGTCTTCCGGAGGAAGAACCAGCAAGTTCTTTCACCAAGACAATTGCCTGGGTTTAGAGGCTGCACAAGAAGGCAATCCCAGTTTTGCAGTTAACTAGGTGCAGTTGAGCCTATTTAGGCTATTTAGGCTCAACATCTTTCGAAGGGTGCACTACTTGTATAGGAGAGATGCACACAAAGTAGTTGTGCTGGACAGAATCAGGGCAGGGAGAGCTAGGGAAAGCATAGAAACTAGGCTGTCTGGTTTATTGTTTTCTATTTTTGAGTTTACTGCTTCTAAAACAGCTTGGAGTGAATTCAGTTAGAAACTTTTTCCCAAACTGGTATCTACCAAGAAAATCTGCAATAAAACGCTACTCGGCGACGATGATATGTGTCCAGACCTGACCCTTGGGCGAATTTTATCTTTTATCATTCTGCCCCTGGTCCTGCTACGGAAACCACCGAACATGACTGCTGCAAAAAAAGCCCTACAATCTCAAATCTGTCTACACTGCAGATGGTAGAGTACTTCCCAGCCTTGGCAGACGTGCTAGCTCTGCTTGAATTAGCACACTAAAAATAGCAGTGTGTGTCCATGAATGAATATGTCCACGGCTGCTCAGGCTGACTGCCCAGGCACCAAGCCTCATAAATGATAAAGGAGTGAAGCTGTCAGTGAACTAGACTTCTTTCCCCCAGAAAACACAAATAGGTGCATAAGAGACTGAAAATGGTAGTCTTTCTTCCCTCGTGTAAATCAGGGTGCAAGTAGCAGTCAGCTTGCTGCTGTTGGTTTTTATTTTCATACGAATTGTGATTTTTTTCATTCGTTATTCCACAAATTTTGAATGACTAACAATAACTCATTCCTAGCTCAAAATCATATACTGTGTCCTTTTCTTTCATTATAACGAGCGCCAGTCTGCTATTTTTCATATAACCCTCAGAGGCAGCTAGCTTAGTGTATGTGGTAGTGTGAGGAGAATCTCTTCCTTGGCAAATTAGGTTGGAAACATTACTCATCTAATTCTTGCAAATGTGGCATAGACTCAGGATGCGGAAGCCATAACAACAATAATTCTTACCTCTTGTATAATGCTTTTATTCACAGAGCTCAAACATGAATAATGTTCTCTCTTAATAACATTTTAATTATCTAATAATTCTCTCTCTTAGGCCTAATCCTTTGTATGAAAGAACATTTAATTGTTTTTATTTACGTAAGGCCACTATTATGTGCTTAGGAAAGGGAAAAACTAATGTATTGTGAAGCGCTACAAGAAGGTATAATGCTGATAGGTGCTCTGCTAATCATCCTCCACCGCGTTCTGCCAATGCACTCTAGCCTGAACCACGACTTTTGAGGGATGGGGCAAGAGGGCCAGAAATTCTCATAGTGACTCCTGTAATAACCTGCCTCACCTATGTTATTGTAGTGTTGTGTTACCCTAGTGGATCAGTGTTAAACTGGTGGATATTTTTCATCTAGGAGAAACGAGATCAGTATCAAAGTTGTGTAAAATATTGTTTTTCTTCTTCGTTCAACACAACACATCCAACTAGGAGCATGTGATCTTTTTTAACCTTCAGAAGTACCTGATATTGGCCACTTCTGGAGGCAGCAGACAGATGTGATGGCTGAATTAGTGTAGTAAATTCCCTGTTTCAATAGGATTTGAGGTGTTCACCAGAGTTTCAAGTTTAAGCAAACAAGACCATGAAGTTTTACATGAAAAATATAAGCTCAGTTTTCCCATTAGTCTCCCCCCTGATCTGGTGTGCCTTGTTGCTGTTTCCGTCCAGGATCAGACTCCTGTGTGCAAGAAAGCCTGCTGATATCATCATTTCACTGAGTGCTCAGGTCTCTCTGGACCTATTTGAAAGCAGCTGGCTAAAAAGTATCAGAAAGGAACATCAGCAGTCAGTTTATCAGGAGCAACTGGAGATGTATGAATTAGTCTGAACTATTTCTGTTAATATGGATTGTAACTGGGGCTAATGGTTGGCATGTTGAAAGCAAAAAAAAGAGATAGCATCTGAAATTATTGCTTTAAAATAAACTGCTGTGATTTTGTACTGTCGAGGCATCACTTTTATAAAACGAAATATCTTTCTAAAAGTACAAAGAGTATGGGCAAAAAGATCTTGACTCAACTTCGACTCAAATTTTGATCCACTGTACGGTCACTTATACAGTAAATGATTCTTTGTGCCACTGGATCATTGTCATCTTTAACCGACCTTAGGTAGAAGTTAAATTTTTCTCGACAGTAATCGCCAGGATCATTTTTAGTTCCATTTTGAAGGATGGTACCTTGTTTGCTTTTGTCCACTGGTCTGGTTCCCTCACTCTCCAAGTCCTTTTCTAAACTGATTGTCAAGGGGCTTTCTCAGTTTGTTAGTTAATTCCCATTGCTTTTTCTATTTTGCTATTGATTTTCTCATCAAGCAGTCTTTGTTAGTTTTGTCTATTGAATATATATACAGATTAGATATCAGGGCACTGAGTGAGAGAGAGAGACTGAGACACCCTAAACAATATGAACACAGTTATGCAATGCATTAATCATCAAGCTAACAAAAGAAGGTTAGCAAAAAAAGGTAAATCTTATCAGCTACCATAACAAAGAAATCAATGTATCTTCATGCAGAATATCTAGAGGCTGCATCTTAGTATGTCAGGAGCATTGTGTTTTAATTCCTGTCGCTATTCTTTGCTCTACATACAGGTTAATTAAGATCATCATTGATTTTTCCAGCTCTAATTACTTATTATTTCTTACAGCATCTGCATGGATAAGTTGTTCTCATCTGGCATTATGTCTTTTCAACCTTGTCTCATGTTGCATTTTTAAGAGGAATGTGCTATTTTAATATTTTTGTACCACTGGCATGAATAGTCTCAGGAGAAAAGTGCTTTAAATTCTGTATTAAACAAAGTTCTTATTTTGTTTTGGGGTTTGGATTTTTTTTTGGTTTTGGTTTTTTAAACAAGAAACATTCAACGCTATGGGCCAAATTCATCCCTGATGTCATGCCAGTGTCCTTATTTTTTACAGATACTTTATACAATTATTGCATATGATGGGTGAAAGCAGGGGTGCTGTAACAATTTTTGTAGAGAGGGCACTGAAAGCCATTGAACCAAACCGTAAACCCTGTATATAATGGAAACAGTTTCAAGCCAGGGTGGTGCAGCAGCACCCCTGCATCCCTACTTCCAGCACATATGGGTTAGATTGGTCTTTCATCATAAAACAGAGAGGAATGAACTATTTATGGCTTCGTATGGTATGTATCACTATTTATTCAGTCTGCTGTGCTGTGATGCAAGGTAAACTACTCTCTGGGAAATCTTTCTGTACATTTTTCAGTTGCTGGTAGACTTCTTGCCTTAAAAAGCCTAAATCTGTGCCTTGTTTGTACATCTCGCTCTGCTTATTCTTAGTTCATTACTAAACACAAAATAGCTGCACATCAGCTTTCTGAAGAACTTTAATGTATTTCAGAACAACCCTCACTTGTTGATCACTGATATGTAGCATAGTTGTGAAGACCCTAGATTGCATTCCGGCTAGGCTTGCAAATTTAGCCTCTCTTTCAGCAAGTTCTTAAGCATGTGCTTAGAAAGATAAGTATGAGCTTAAGTGCTTTGAGGAATCAAACCTTAAACTGTGGCTTTACTTAAATAATCATTTATGGTGTCTTCACTTAACTTTAGTCGATCATTTCCCTGTTTGTGTCTTGAATTAGGCATTCACTTTGCCTAATGAGCCAGACATCCTATTAATTACTGAGCAGCCGCTAAAGTAATCTTTTCCCTGTTCAAAGGAGTTGCATCTTTATTTCACTTCCCCTGCATATAGCTAACAGGATGTTTTATTTCCCTCCACTTCCTTATCATGATCATATCTGAAGCACTGTCCCTTGTATTGTGTTTGTCTGATTTAAGCTGAAGGCTTTGACACAGGTCTCTTACTTGTGTGTTTTCTACGAAAGTCTTAAGTTACAGCACTCCATGAAAGATAATACTAGATAAAATTTTAATTATCCTTTTATTTTATTTTTTTTGCTTCTCTTATTTTTCTTCTATAACTCTTAGCCACAATCACATATTCTACTTCTGATATGTCTTTGCTTTAAATTGGTCACAGTTTTTCATCTGAATGGGATTACTTTTCTTTGGAATTTAGTATCTAGGATAAAATTTTCATGAGTATTTAAGTAACATAGGCTCTTAAATCTCATTTTCAAATGTGGCTTAGACATTTAAGAGTCTAACTGTCAGTGAAAATCAATGGGACTTAAGGGCCTAAATCACTTAGGCCCCTTTGAAAATTGTATCTTTTGTGTTTCAGATCCTTCCAGTCCTCCTTCATCCTTTTTTCTGCATGTCAAGTAGCAGTGGTTGCCAGAATTGCTTTTCATCATTTGTGTTCGGCAAGAATGTCATTTCCTTTATATAATAGGTCCTTCTGACCTCAAAATCTGTGGCAAGAACCCTAACCAACCCTCCTTGAAAGTTACAGAAGACTTCATTGGACCCCATTAAAAAGCATCCTATGTTTCAGCCTCCTAATAAGAGATGTCAACACAATTCAGATGCACTGGGGATCATCTTTCCTGTTTTCATATCTCATTCACAAAATGAGATTTATAAACTGTCTAAAAACACAGCTGACATAGGACCACTGCTGGAAGGAAGCAAAATGATGACAAGATTGTGGTGTGGGTGACTTATTGTGGTTGACTTGGAACCATACTTCATAACAAGATTACTTACGAATTTAAGTATGCTCCACTGAATATTTTTAACAAATAAGTAACTCACAGGCAGAAAAACAGAAGTAAATATGGAGTAAGTTTTCTATTTTAATTAATTAACTTAGTCTGAGTAAAAGCCAAGCATTTTACGATATTACTTTATTCAGCCTGTATAATTTTGTAAATAAGGCTAAATATAAATGCTACAGCTAGTACAGATTCTTTTAGCTCAGTTGGTAGAAGTTCCAGGCTGTCACAGAATCAATAGTGTCCATTCTGGCTAAAGAAAACTGTACTCTGTTGTTCCATGACACTGAGGATTAGATTTGAACAAGAGGATGGGAGAGGGGGGATTAAAAATTTTACAATAAATTTTCTTGAGATGGCAGTGAAGACAGTTTGTCCTTTTGAAAAAGGCTATGTTCAGCTTTTGCAGTTCCATTTTCAAATGTCATCCACAGTGTGGGTGTTGGGGAAGAGGGGGAATGATAGGGTTCTTCCTTCCTTCTTAGAGGAGACACACAACATTTCATCCCTCTATCAATTTCAGCAATACAGAACATTGAAGTAAGGATGTTGATTTCAGCTTTCATTTAAATGTTCCAATTAGGCACAACTTGTTTTAATCAACAAGGAAACTCTCAAATACCTAGATGCAACATTTGCAGACATGAATAATATTCCTCAGAACTGGCAACTGTCAAGGAAGAGCTTAGGAGAAGCATTCCATTCCTAGAGCTTTTGACAAGGATATCCTCAGAGGAGGCATCAAATAACTAGGGCATATCCAGTTATAACTCTTTTGCTATTACAACCTGTCAGAGGAATAGATTCATGTGTGCATTTCTCTGGATTGTATGCCCCACCTTTTCATTTTTAAGGTCATTTTAAGATCACTTTAAGAAGTCTTAAATAAAAAGGTCCTGACATATGCCTATATCTTCTCTATGGAAATATAGGCTACAGGAAGGAGCAGTTTATCTGGTCTCTCTGCTAATCACAGAATGCTGATCAAATGGGCATATGTTCCCCTGGATTGTTACAGGTGTTTTTGGCTACATGTACCAGCTTTAGGCATAAATCTCACCAAGTTTCTTTGTATTATAGTTTATAGGAAAGGACTTTTTTGATCCAAAATTGGCAATTCCTTGAATCCTATACTTGTAAAGAAACTCTCCACAGTTAACTTTCAATTTTGTTTGTGGCACTGAAGTAGAGTTCATGTGCAAAGTAACTGCCCATGTAAGAAATAAAAACCCCTGAGTTTTCCCTTTCTCCTTGAAAAGACACCAGTCATCAGTGAAAGATATTCCATTTTTGGAAGCTAGAGCTTGACCTTATAGCACTCCTCGAATAGTCCCAGAGATGTCTTCCTTATGTTGCCCAATTAAACAATTCTCCAGGCTCCATACAGCCATCTATTTGTACGTTACCAGTTAAAATGTTCTTGTTCTAAGCAGATTCACATCTGTGAGAGCAACAGAGAAAATGTTTTATCTCCATGATTTCTAAACTCCTTAAATTAATAATTTAATTAACTAATCCATTCAAACTGCTTTCTGTCATTAGAATTTTTCTCCTACAGAACTTTCCATTTTTACTGCCTTGTACCTTGAACAAACACATTTGGCTGGCCAAATGGTCACATTGAGCTTTTTATAGATCTTAATTAAACTTGCCTTGAGTTCTTCATCTGAACTCTGGCAAAGAGGATTCTTGATATATTAAGTAATTCTTCCTCTAATACATTCAGGTTAATATATGCAAACCTCAGTGCCTAAAGTAGGTATTAGTTCATTTGTACCACTGTAGTACATAAAGGATTCAACTGAGATTGAGGTCTCCATTGTGCTAGGCACTGTACAAATGCAGAGTTAAGTGAAGTTCCCATATGACAAAGCTTAAAGTCTGAATAGCCAAGACAGACACAAGTAATATTGTTGCTTCTCCCCAGCCTGAGCAGTTAACAAATATTTGAAGTCCTGCTGGATGGTTTCCATTAGAAGGAAAAAGGGATTATAATTTTTTTTGTTGGTGCAATTCTCTTTATTTACAAAGAGTATGCACAAAGTCTTGTTTCCCTCAATACAAAAGGTACGCACAACAACAGGCAACTTCCTTGCTTATAATTTTCAAGTCTCCCCTTCTACTCAGTTCTGTCTCTCTACTTCTTCTCAGGACTACATTCATGACTGGTTCTTTGGCAATCTGCTTACTTTCTGGCTTTAACAGAGGCCCCGGAGGTTTTTCGCCTTCCTCCGCAGCGTGGGGCATGGGTCGCTTGCTGATGGATTCCCTGCAGTTTGAGGTCTTCAAATATCACTTTTGAGGATTTCAATAACTCAGTCATGGGTTCGGGGTTGTTATAAATGTGTATGGGTAGGGTTTTGTGGGCTGCCTTGTGCAGGAGGTCAGACTAGATGATCATATTGGTCCCTTCTGACCTATGAGTCTATGAGTCTAACGCACACAGTTTGCCAAACTACCTACAATCCCCTGTTTCCGCAGCCAGGGAAACCCTTAATCCACATGGTTTAGTTTCTAATCAGGCCTTGCTACATGGCACAATGCCTTGGGCAGTAGCTTCTATTGTTTCCAGCTATCTCACTATATAAAGGGGCTTAATTACTACTTCTATTTAGCCTGAAAGAAGGGAACTTAGCACACTCATTAGCTTTATCCAGGTCTTGTAAGCGTCTATAGATCAAAGACTACTTGATGCCAGCCATTAACAGCTCCCAGCATAATAGCAGTATTATCCACATTTTACAGATGGGAACTGAGTAAGAGAGATATTAAGTGATCTGCCCAAGATTACACAGGAAGTTTGTGGTGAAACCAGAAATAGACCCCAGATCTACTGAGTCCTAGACCAACATCTTAACCACAAGACCAACCTTCCTCTCAAGTTTGGTATCTAAATCTATATTTACCATCTAATTTAGGCCCCAGTTCTGTAAACATTTACACATGTGTTTACCATAGTAATGAGCTAAACCAAAGTCAATAGCACTGCTCACATGCCTAAAGTTAGTTAAATTTATGGGTGATTTTGTAGGATTAGGCTTAAATGGCCTGATTTTCAAAGATGCTGAGTACCTGCAGCTCCCTAAAAATCAATGGAATTTATGTGTGCTCATCATTGCTTAAAAGAAGGCCAGTTATTTAAGTGTGACCTACAAATATGGTTTTGCGGCCCTAAGTCTAGACATCCATTTTTCCATATTTTGTACCTAGGTGCATCTATACAAAACTATTCTTAATTTTACAAAAACAATCTTGACAAGGCTGACAGTTGTTTGAGGTGGGAGTTTTACTTGCTATACTTTTCTGAATTATGTGAACTGCACAGCAATTATACAGATATAAATAACTGAAAGCAATGATGTTTTACTTCCAATCAGTAATTTATAAAAAGAAAACCTTTCCTCAAAACTTCTAAAACAGGAATTTTTAGAGAAATAAAGGTTTAAACTTAACTCTTTATTAAGACATTCAAACACCCCCGCAGTTAAATTAGCGTAATTTTATACACAGCAACCTTAAACTATTTTGAGAATAAAGAACCATTTTCATTGCAAATGAAACAGCTCCACTAACCAATTTAGTCGGCAAAAAAGCTGATAGAAATGCTTCTTTTCTTCTGTTTAAATCACTTTGTCTGCTTGAGAGTAAAGTGCTGGTCTGACTCAGCAGCATCAGGAATGTCACAATTTTGTTCAATTTACATTGTGCTTATTCCTAAAAATTGTGGTGTCTTTTAAAAGCGTCCCGGAACCATCCATACATCACAGCAAGTTTTTATGCTAACTAGCCATTAGTTATGCTGACCCAGTTACTACAAATGCCAAAGATGTTCAAAGGAAGCTAACTCTTTGCAGGAGCTCTGTCAAGAAGCAAAAGATAAAGTGTTATTTTTAACATGGATCGATTAAAAATGATTGGTAGTGCCAGCACACAGCTCAGCTGAGCTTAAAACAGAGGGAGGGAAAGGTGGCTGCGGTTCCAGAAAAGTTTCTGTGATTCTAGAAACTGAGCTGGCCCTGGCACAAGACAGAACAGCCCTTAAACTGCGCTAACAGCAACAAGTTGGGAATGGGCCCCTAGTCGGCATTCTACCAGTAAGGATCACCAAAGAGCACCACAATCCAGCCTTGCCCCAGACATGCTTCCTGTATCAGGTGACGATAACAAGTGGAGTTAGAGCAAGTTACAGTGCCTTTACATTACCTGGCCATTCCCCAGCATCAGAAGAATCGCTCACTGTTCCTTTGGGGTTGTCCTTCTAGCTGCTTTGCGCACCCTGAGCAGAGCAAACCAGTGGAATGGGGGCCAAGGATCCAGACATGAAGCTCTCAAAAACGTGGAGTAACTCTTAGTTACTTACCCTTGATAATGGGCCCAGCAGGTACAGAATCCAAGTTTTCATTAAACCTCAAAATCCTTACTCTGGCCCATCTGCTTTGCTTCTAGACTGTGCAGAATATTGCAATAATGTATCTTTATGCATTGTTTTAAAGGTCTGGTGGTGATGCCCTCTGGAGAAGTTAGCAAGTCAGTCAACCTCAGTTTCCCCATCTGTAAGACAGCAATAATAATGCTTACCTACCTACCTACCTCATAAGAGTGCTGTGGATTCTTTAGTTAATGTCAGTAAGCAAACCAATGGAATAGGGGCTAACTTTGGTGATGAAAACTTTAAGTGAATGCTAAGTATTAATCCCAGTGATTTTAATTGTCTACTGGGTTACCTCTTTTAATGCCAGTCTCCTTACAGGTTTTAATGGACAGGCCTGGTTCATTAAGATCACAGATTTTGAGGTTAGCTCTTCAAACGATCTTCCTGGGTAGCTGAATATGGACTCCTCAGCCACTGCAGTGGGGCTGACAATCGCAGTTGGCAGGCAGCCTCTTCATCCAGGAATCAGTCTGCTTATGTTCCTGAGATGACCCTTCACCATAAAGGGACACAGGAATGAGGTGCAGGTTACAGCAACTATCCTAAAAAATCCTAACTCCTAATAGCCTACCCTAAAACTCAGGTACAATCACAGCAGGCGGGCAAACCTGAACTGGCCGCAAGGGGAGTAAACTGCATTCTAAACAAAACTTAAACTTCAGTGGCCATACAGTCTTTGATGGTTAGTCTTACCACACAGGCTGGCTGACTCCCTCAGCCAGGCTCCCTCCCCCCACATGGGCAATCTGTCAGCTGCTTGTGGTTGCTTCGTAGATGGATTCCAAGGGAGAGGCACAGAGCCAAAAACGCCTTTATCAGGTTTCCTAGTCACTCCCTGGGCTCAGGTGATCAGCCATGTCCGGCAATGGGCATGATTTCCTCCACCTGATTAAAATGAGTGTCATCTTGTGAGGTGCTTAGGCCAGTCCACTGTTCCCGCATGCAGGCCTCTGCAGGGTGTGAAACCCCACTTTGCTTTGTATTTGCCTGGATCTATTCAAGCCACGTGAGACACACATTTGGGAATATTACATAGCAGAGTTTCACATCTATACATATGTGACATTGCAGGAAACATGCTTCCATAACAATAATGTTCAGTATGTCAGACTGGGGACCGACGAGCTAGGCAGCAGTTCTGCAGAAAAGGATCTGGGCGTTACAGTGGATAAGAAGCTGGATATGAGTCCACAGTGTGCCCTAGTTGCCAAGAAGGCTAATGGCATATTGGGCGGCATTAGTAAGAGCATTGCCAGCAGATCGCGGGAAGTGATTATTCCCCTCTATTCAGCATTGGTGAGGTTGCATTTGGAGTATTGTGTCCAGTTTTGGGCTCCCCACTACAAAAAGGATGTGGACAAGTTGGAGAGAGTCCAGTAGAGGGCAACAAAAATGATATGGGGGCTGGAGCACAAGACCTATGAGAAGACGCTGAAAGAAGTAGGCCTGTTTAGTCGGCAGAAGAGAAGAATGAGGGGGGATTTGATAGAAGCCTTTAACTACCTGAAAGGGGGTTCAGGGAGGATGGAGCTAAGCTGTGTTCAGTGGTGGTAGATGACAGAAGAAGGAGCAATGGTCTCAAGTTGCAGTGGGGGAGGTCTAGGTTGGACATTAGGAAAAAGCTTTTCACTAGAAGGGTGGTGAAGCATTGGAATGGATTACCTAGGGAGGTGGTGGCATCTCCATCTTTAGAGGATTTTAAACTGCAGCTTGACAAAACCCTCGTCGGGATGATTTAGCTGAGGATAGTCCTGCTTTGAGCAGGGAGGTTGGACTAGATGACCTCCTGAGGTCCCTTCCAACTCTAATATTCTATAAGCATTCCAAAAACACCTTACA
This sequence comes from Mesoclemmys tuberculata, assembly GCA_007922155.1. Taxonomy (NCBI): domain Eukaryota; kingdom Metazoa; phylum Chordata; order Testudines; family Chelidae; genus Mesoclemmys; species Mesoclemmys tuberculata. The sequence continues at coordinate 103,608,434 of ML675601.1, read as the reverse complement.
GGACATACTTTGCATTACAGTTACACTACATGCACAGAGTTGGAGACTGTTCCTATCCTGAATGGTTTACAATGTAAATAGGGAAGACGAATGGTGGCAGGGAATTACAGCTCAAAGTCACACAACAGTTCAATGGCAGAACCAGGAATAGAACCCAGGTCTCCCATGGCCCAGCCCAGTACTACATTCACTATTGCATGCTACTTCCACATGCATCTTATAGGTACTGCCTGCTCAGAAGGAAGTGGGCAATGTATACTGACAGTACGTATGCATCAAGGAAATCCTTTTGTGCAAATCTTTACTGACTAATCTCCCTCTAAACGATCCGAGTTCTTATAAAGCCATTATTATGAGGTGCTACTCAACTTGCAGGGTGACTCACCTTGACCTCCCTCCAAGGCAGTGTATCCACCTGGGCTAGTTGACCTCTTCTCTATTGTCAGCTTGAAAAATAAATATTTGAGTCTTGCCGCTGTCTTCATTATCACACACTTTAAGGAAAATAACCTTTAGTTGTATAAGGGTAGGTGGGGGGATTCTTGTTTTAAACTGAGCTGCTATCCTCTCTGGAGAAGCCCTACAGGAAGTGTCCAAGAAAACAGAAAACTCAGCAAGGCTCACATTGTAGAATTTCCAATGAATTGTCCTTCAACAAAAGAGTGTAGGAGGGCAGCAAAATGCTGCAGGAGGTGAGGCCTTCAGGCCTCATAGATACTCAGGGAAAAAGGCTCCCCACAGTCAGCTGCAGAGATAAGGACCTTGCCAGCTCCTCCTAAGCCCTGGCAGCAAGGATCCTGTAAGAACTGTGCCTCTTCCAAGTACCACTAATAATTTTATAAATGCACATCCATAGCACAAAATAGCAAATCCAGCATGCTGGCCCCCAGGAATGGCATTCAGGGTGCAATCCTGACCGGTAAGGAGTTGTCTCACCACCTGCCCTGGGTGCCTCACAATGCTTTGCTGCTACAGCTCCCAACCTGGGATGCTCAACCAGTCTACAGCATGCAGGTCACACATTTGGTGTCTGTGTGCTAGACAGCTTTGGTTCAGCAGTTTTGACCCCAGTCTACACTCCCATTCTGGCTTCCAACAGCCTTGGTTACTACTTGAAGAGTGACCCTAACACCCTCCCCGTCCTAAATTTTCCCAAAATTGTGCTCTGGAATGTTCATTCCCCTCCTGGACAGTTCAGAGAAATAATAAGGTTCATTTGTGCTGATAAAGACAACAAACCCACCAGCTTGCGAGAGTAACTGGAGTTAACATTCACTTTAATTCAAACACAGCATTGGTGGTTTATAGTAAAAATTTAAAAAATGTATTAACAGTAGAACATAGTTTAGTGATGCCAGTAAAAGGAATTCAGTTAGAAAGTTGCATGCAAAGAAAAGTGAAAACAGGCAACTAAAAGTCTAGATATAGGCTTTGTTTAAGATGATTTCTCACTTATATTCAATATAAGTAAGAAACTTTAACTACCTGAAAGGGGGTTCCAGGGAGGATGGACTAGTCTGTTCTCAGTGGTGGCAAAGAACAAGGAGCAATGGTGTAAAGTTGCAGTGGGGGATGTCTAGGTTGGATATTAGGAAAAACATTTTCACTAGGAGGGTGGTGAAGCACTGGAATGGGTTACCTAGGGAGGTGGCGAAATATCCATCCTTTGAGGTTTTTAAGGTGCGGCTTGACAAAGCCTGGCTGGAATGGTTTAGTTGGAGTTGGTCCTGCTTTGAGCAGGGGGTTGGACTAGATGACCTCCTGAGATCCATTCCAACCTTAATCTTCTATGATTCTATGAATATCCAGAAACTCAAACCCCCATTTGGTTGAAGGACCCATTTTTCTCAGCTTGTAAGGGCTCTCTTCCCATGTGTCTGCCTTGTGATGGATGCCATAAATGGTATTTGTCTTTGCTTATACCTGCCAAAGTTCAGTAACTTTGTTTCAAGAGACAGGCTGACCTCATGCTGTTCATCTCATCCCCTAGGATTCCCATCCTCCTGCATATAAATAGGGATTCCATTGTTTTGATTCCACCATGTTTAATTTACATAGGAGACAGGCAAATAGCTGTCTTCTCTCTTGTTTGGGAGGAAACTTGTTTCTCCTGTTTGGCCACAGACTTTAAAGCATAATATCATCAAAGTGTCCATGTTTCTTCATATAGTGTTAATACATACATTTCACAGTGATATGAATCACCAGTGTGTCATTTGCTTTCAGAAAAGACCTCACTGTATACAATTTTATAATTCAATTCCTTAAATCACTTGAGGTTCAAATGCCTTGTTTTTATAGACCAGTAAACCTTTGCAATGGATTCTTCTGAAGGTTACCACTCAAAATAAAGTGTATTCAAGTCTGGTGGTGAAAGAAGCTCCATGCTTTTTCTTCCCCCACTTGTTATCTTAAACACAATTTGTTCTGTTTCCTGCTATTTCCTCCCCCTGCTGTCTTGATGATCCTGTTTATTGCTTGTATATAAATTAAGGTAAACACACATTCCTTTGTTCAGGATAGACCTATTTAACATCACCCCTGACATGGTTTACACACACTTTAGTCATAATTGCAGCATATATTCATAACTCTTAATCCATATTGCATACACACATCATGCAAGAATATTAATGATCTGGGAGTTATTCGTTTTCAAATGACCCCTCACAAGACATATTTTGTACAAGGATTATTACAACAGTGTGTCGTGTGGGAATACAGGGGTGCTTAGTAACAGACCCTCCCACAAAAGAATATGAACTCGCTGAAAAAATCAGCACCATCCCCATATCAATGCTCTTTGTTCTTCCTTCCCCCCGCATCCAACACAGGACAATGCAGCACACTCAGAGTATCAACAAATTCCAGCTATTTCAAATCAAAGATGAGAATCAGTTCCAATGCTGCGGACCTTAGGGGAAAACACCTTGCCAGCACTTCGCTCCCCTGAAAGCGTGAGGACTCTAGCTAAAAGACTGTTGCTAATAACAAATGTAGTAGCCTCTCACACTGGCAGATCCCAGGTTATGTTGAGCTTCATCGGTGAAAACCAATGCCTTAATCTCCACCAGGATAGCACCAGGCAGCCAATGAAGACAACAAAACACTAGTACAACAGCTTAACAAATGGGCTGTTGTGTTTTGCAGCAGATTTGGTTTTCTAACAGCTTTAAAGGGCAGAGCATCAGGCAGCTATGAGAGGATGGAAGGGAAAGATGCTGCAGGTGAACAGCAGCCGTGCTACTGCCTGGTGTGGTGTGACTCGGCGGCCATTCTGGCAACCCAGTAAACACTGCCCCTGAAAGTGCAGTGGATCTGAAGATGATGGTACTCTGGAGAGCAGCCTCTTGTCCTGTTTATTTACAGTGTATATTACTTATTTGTACACCTTGTGTTTCATAGTGAAATTGAATCTACATGCAGCTAACACCACACTTCACATCAAATAAGCAATTAAGGGAAACATTTATAAGTCAGGCAGCCAGACAGATTGGTTGGGAAATTAACTTACAAATTAGTTCTAAAATTTCTCATCGTGTGTGCCTCTCAGCATCGCATTAATCTTTGCACCTCACAGTTCCCAGAGCAGACCAGTCAGTGACCTGGCTAATGGAGACCACAGATGTTACTGTGTAGGGGGAAGTGATTTTTGGAGAACTCAGAACTTCTGAAGCACTATATAAATAATGCAAATTGTTGCTAGGACTTGTTTCCTAGTTAGGAAGTTCACAAGCATTGGTGAAATGAACTAGTCCTAGATCACATGCAGTGTCTAAGAACAGTAGGAAATTTCTGGAGCATCCAAAAAAGAGGAGTGGACACTGAGATACAAATGGGGAAACAAAATGACCCATAGAAAGAAGATGAGAGTCAGAAGGAAAATAATAACAAATCCAGCATCTTAACAAATGTACCTGGTCAGGAATGGGATAATTATTAACACAAGGAAAATACAGAACTTCCCCCAAAGAATTATTTATCTTAATTGTAACCATATGAAGAATGGGAAACTTTATATTGACTAGATGTTGCTTTCTGTGATGGAGTCTACAGTCCCCACACTGAAACAGGGCTGAGAATAGAGCAATACTAGGCTAGGGAGGTTCAGGGCATGTTCCCAGTGGAGGAACAGGTTCAAAGGACACTGGTAGCCCAGGGACAGCAGGGGAAGGAGCTGCATGCTGAACTAGGAAGCCAGGCTGCTGTTGACAACTGTGGTAGGAGAGGCTACAGCTTTGTGAAGGCTGCTCTAGCACCGGGGATTTGGATTCCCCCCTTTGGGAGCTGAAAGCTCTAAAAAAGATTGCTTGAACAGGCCATTAAGAGATGGAGGAGAGTCTTCTAACCCAGTGATCATGCCCCAAACTGAAAAGCTCCAGACTGATAGGAAGATAGCCCAGGGGAAAGCCTAATTTGGGGTAGCTCAATAACTGGATCAGATGCTATGATAAACCCCTGGGGTCCTGGGTTGGGACCTGATGTAGTGGGTGATCCTCGCTCCCCTTACCTTGTCTCTCACTGCCTGCTTTTTGGTAGGGACAGAGCCTCTGGGGGGAGCAGCTGGAGCACGCAGGAGTAAAAGAAGCCACAGCTGGGGCCCCTTATGAGACGACTAAGCCTCTAGAAAGCGTAGTACCATGGCCACACCACTAGGCCAGATGGTCATTGGACTATCCTGCTATGCTTTCAAAAATCTTTGTTTTAAAAAGCTCAGTTATTACTTTGAAATTTGATGTAATCAGCCTACTTGTTCTTACGCTACTCTTGAAAGGCTAGTCCTCTACAAGAGCTCATCAGACTCCCATCAAAGTCAATGGACAAGCTTCTTTTTACTTTGATGGGGATTATATTGGGCTCTGCCCGTCTAATAAACAACACAGATCAATCATTCCTTCTAAGTATTCCTCATGTGGCTGGCAGGCTAGAAAAGGCCACCATTCTGTTAAGTTAGACAGCCTCAATGCTGCACCGACATGATCTTGTTTTCATGTGCCATCTAGTGGCCTTATAGAGTTCATGCAGCTCTCTCTAGAGCAATAGTCATAGAGGGCAAAATCCTCGGAGCACCCTGACAGTGTGAGATTGTTCCCTCCACTGTAGTCTCCAGCACTGTCCTGGCCAGTTCAAAATGACCAAAATGGTGTGGTTTCCACCGCTTCCTTAGGACTTGGTGGAACGTGTACAGCTACCTAAACCAAAAGGCTGCTATCTACATCTGGGCACATTGTGTGGGGAGCTGCCCCTTAAAGTGTACAATCTACGAGACAAGCAATGTATGAAGGGTGGGAGAAAAGGAATACAATCTAATATATTCAGGCATTTGAAATTTTTGTTGTTATATGCAAGGCTGGTAATTAGAAGCATCTTTACCTATTATTAAGATTGCCTGACACTTCCAATTCTAAGACCATGTTTTCAGATGTTTATAACTTTGCTAAAAAACAACCTGGGCTGAAATTGTGTATGCCATCTGTATGATGCAGGTTGAATTTTTTTTATTTATGTCAGCCAAAATAGTTCAGTCACTTTCAAGATCAAGGCTAGGGAAAACAAGTTATTTTGCCCATGTTAAAAAACTCTGGTAACTTTTTCTTTGAATAGTTCTAGTGCCCCATGCTTTGAAGCAGGGCCATGAAAATTGGGGAGAGGGGGTGTCAGAGGTGTATCTTTATGTCAGAGGTGTATCTTTGGCCAATTTAAAAGGCTTTGAAAAAATCACAGTTTGCACATGCTCATTAAAGACGTCTTTGATTTTGGCAGCTAAACTCTCTAGCCCTACTAACATGTTCCTTCCCCTAAGAGTTCCTTTGTGTGACTAAACTGCACATGCAACATCCCCACAAAAAGACTGAGACTGAAATGTAGCAGCCCAGGGCTACTGGACTTTCCCTGTCATGGCTGCTCCCTGCTGCTTCACGCCAGGGTACGGCTGCGCATTGGAACTGCAATAGAAGGCTGTCTCTCCTCTCTTGACCCACCTGCTCACACAGAAGTGTGGAGGAGGAAGCTGCCTGACTGGAATACAAGAGGGTCAAAACCAGACTGAAGGAAGGGAAGGGAGTAGATTGGTACAAAGAGTCGGGTGAGACTGAGACCGGAAGGGAAAGGAAACCAGAACTGACTGGACAACAGATTGGGACTAAGAGCTGGCAATGGGGGGAAGAAGGAAGGCAGGAACTGGTGTTTGGGTAAGAAGGCTGGGACTGGGAACCAGTAATGGAGGAAAACTGGGGCTAGAAACTGGTGCAGGAAACAGTGGGGACTGAATGCCAGATGGCTGGATGGGGTTGACCAAAATAGGATTAGGAGTTTGTGAGGGGGGTGAGACTGGGACTGTCTGGACAAGGAGACTGAGACTAGGAACCTGCAGAGAGGGAGCAGTGGGGGAAGGGGACAGATCTGACAAGGAGCTGGATGTGAGGGGGAGAACTGGGGCTGGCTGGGCAAAATGACTGGGACAGGGAAGTCGTGGGGGAGGCACTGAGATTGGCTGAAAGGCTCAGGGATGAAGACTAGAACTGGGAGCCAGCGGCAGGAGGGGAGAGACAGATCTGACAAGGAACTGGAACTGGTTGAGCAAAAAGAACGAGACAGGAATGAGAAACCTGAAGAGTGCATACTGGGACTCAGTACAAAAGGAGAATGTGACTGGGATGAGGAGCAAGGAGTGGGGAAGAGATGAGATATGTTGGAGGGGACTAGACAGAAGAGGTCAAGCTTGGGGAAAACAGACAGAAGAGCCTGTGCCATCTAGAGACCACTTCCTTCCAGAACCCCAGATTCCTGAGTCCCACCATTCCTCTGCTCTTGGAAAATACCTGTGGAACCCACTGGCAGTGTGTATCTTGTCTGCTTCTAGTGCAGATCCACATAGAGGATGCAAACCTAATACTGCTATCTGTTACTCAGTTCGTTCAAGTGGCAGAGGTCTGTATGGTGGATCTGAAGGTTCCAACCCTGCTGATGACCCATGTGGATATAAATATGATGTCACTGTGATGAATATTTTTCAGTTCTTTTATAAGCCTAGGACATTGCACACAAAAAGCTATGTGAAAGGGACAGTATCAAGGTTGCAAAATCAAGCACTAAGGAGTTAGGAAATGCCAGAACTAGGGTTGTCTAAGCAATTTTAGGCATAATTGAAAGTATGCATTATGATACAGTCTTTAATCAAATGATCACATACTATGTTTTCCACAAGCCCCCTGGATAGGACACACCTCTTCTAGGGATAAATTAAGATTGTGCAGTAAAAGGAGGTGTAGTTTCTAGGTCCCTTACTTCATTTGGTGGAGCATTTGGAAAGGGTGTACTGAATGAGCAAGTGGGCTGCAGGAACAAAATGGACAGTTTCATGTTTAAATTGAATGCTGCCCTGGAGAACTGGATTCTACCCTGTCTCTGCCACAGAGTTCCTGTGTGATGCTAGCTAAGTCACTTTAAGCAGCCTTCTCACTCCCGGTCACTAATTGTGTGTTCCTCATTTTCTGGCTGCCCAACTGGATGCCTTGGGAACTAATTTGCAGACGTGACGCTGCAATTGCAATCATGGGAGCAGTGCCATGAACACATAAAATGTTCTGTAATGCTCAGTACTTGAAAAATCAGGATCTAGGTGTCTCAAAGTGGACACTCAAAATTAGCAGAAACTTTTTATCTTAACCTCTCTGTTCTCCACCTGTAGAATAGAGATCATAATGACCCGTCACCTCCCAAGGGCTATGTGAAGAAAAGTTAATGTCTGTGAAGCACTCAGATACTATAGTGAAGTGCACCATAGAAAAGCCAATGGGGAGATGAATAACAACTGTTTTCAGGGCAGGGTTTGACTAGTGCACAGTAAATAAGGCCCAGGGTCACACACTGAACAAGGAGGATAAAACAAAACATTGAACAACTGCTCATGAAGTGAGCATACTCCATCCTGTGCACTAAATGAGGCAGGGAGCCAGTGGAGAAAAAATAGTCTGTGAAGAGGCAGTTAAAGACTGTATAATACGCACATGCACCAAGGGGCCTCATTAAAGGTTGCAGAGGCAACCCTAATTCTGGCATTTCTGAACTTTTGGGAGCTTGACTTTGCAACCCTAATGTTCATTTAATGTAGATTTTTGTGTGTAATTAATAGATAACATGTCCCTCAAGCTTACCATCCGTAAGTGGTTAATATTCTTACAGGCATGACAGCAGAAGTGGGTCTTGAGGAGGGATTTGAAGGATGTGAGGGTAGTGGTTTAGGAATCAGTTCACAGAAGGCTTGCCATGCATGGAAGGAGATACTAGTAACTTTATCACTTGCCATCTCCTTTCATCTGTTTTCCCAGGAATATGGACTATACAAGGATACAGTGATATCTTCTCCTCAGAAAACTTCTCCTTTACTTCTAGCCTGTGCTGCTTAACTTGTTTCTGCTAACCTGCACCTACCTGAGTTACGTATTATATAAAAGGGTAATTATTACCCGTTACCCTTATTTTGACTTGTACAATAAATTAATTAAATACATCTTCTTGTGTTCACATTTGCATGAAAGATGCTGCATAAAATACCAGTCTTCCTCTAGGTGTCAGTGTTTGCCCTCAATTCGAAACCCAGTATGTTGCTGTGGTTAAAATATGCATTAAAAGTTATTGGATCAAATTTACTACTGGTGTGAGTGGGCCCACACCTCTGAAGTGAATGGAGTTGCTCCTGCTGCCACCTGTGGTGCAACTGACCTATTGCATGTAGTGTATAATGGTATGTTGAGTCTTGTCAGTGGCACCAAGAACTTCAGAAGCTTAATTTTCACTGTGCACATTCTTAAAATTCTGGTACATCTCAAAGTGTTACTGCATAAATATGTACATGGCAACATGGATGACTGGAGGTGTGTGCTTTTTAAGGTAAGTTTTTTTGTTTTGTCTAATTCACCTAGGGTCCTTCAAGTGACTCTCAACCTTAGATGCCTCCTTCAGAGATCTTCCGTAATTCATGTACTAATAAATTATCCTTAGAATTGCTAAGTCTGTTGCAACAAAACCTGGAACTAGATGAAAACTTAACTGACTCAGATCTCGCTATAAACCTATGTGAAGCTTTTGGCTGGTTTCAGCCCTTTTTCAAACAAACCTGGAACAATTTACAGTTTTAAGTGAAAGCCAAGAGAATCATAGAGTCTTAGGAGTGGAAGGGACCTCTCAAGGTCATCCAGTCCAATCATCTGCACTTATGGCAGGACCAAGCATTATCTAAACCATCTCTGACAGATGTTTGTCTAACCTTGCTCTTGAAGGAGATTCCACAACAACCCTAGCCAATTTATTTCAGTGCTTAACTACCCTGACAGTTTGGAAGTTTTTGCTAATGTCCAACCTAAACAGCCCTTGCTGCAATTAAGCCCATTGCTTCTAGTCTTATCCTCAGAAATTAAGGAGAACAATTTTTCTCCCCCCTACCCATAAGGCTTGTTACCCTATTGCAGAAAGCTATCAGGTTGGTTTTAAATGATTTTTTTTTGACAAATCCATGCTGACTGTTAATTATCATTTTATTATCTTCTATGTGTTTGCAGATTAATTGCTTAATTATTTCCTCCCCTATATTTCTGGGTCCTGAAGTTAAGAAGACTAGTCTGTAATTCCCCAGGTTATCGTTATTTCCCTTTTTATAAATTGGTACTATATTTGCCCTTTTCCAGTCCTCTGGAATCTCTCCCATCTTCCATAACTTTTCAGAGATTATCGTTTATGGCTCAGATACCTCCTCAGTCAGCTCTTTGAGTATTCTAGGATGTGTTTCATCAGGCTCTGGTGACTTGAAGACATCTAAATTGTCTAAGTAATTTTTAACTTGTTCTTTCCCTATCTTAACCTCATATCCTATCTCATTTTCACTGGCATTCACTATGTTAGACATCCAGTCACTACTTACCTTTTCAGTGAGAACTGAAACAAAAAGTAATTTAGTCAAATGATTTAGTCAAATTAGTAATTTAGCAGGTCACATAGGAACTAAGCAAAACACAACAATTTTTTCTGAGTTTCACTTTGAGCTTTAGGATTTGTTCAGACCTGGAATTCGAAACAGAACTTGGATTGCAAAACCAAGTGAACTGAAAGGAATTAGAAAAGTTTCATCCATCCGCCACATTAATATCTGGATAAAAACTGCTAAAAAGCAAAAGCAATACTATCTTTCTTTGTATTAAGAGTGAAATTCACCCTGGGGCAGGGAGCCAGTGAGAAATTCTGTGCACAATCTCAGCCAATGGCGTGGCAGAGTGGCGGGGCCACAGGGCACAATAGTCAAGCATTTGGGATCTCTGCTTCTCCAGCATGCTATTAAAGTGCTGGCCCTGAGTAGCACAGCGTAGAGAGTGGAGTTTGGGATGGCAGTCCAAGATCTGATCGTTCAGATCCAGTGACCCTACCATAGCTGCTGTCTACTCCAGCCAATATGCGGAAATAACAACCAGGCATTGTCAGCTCCGCTAAACTGGGAATTTTCCACTGACTGTAATGGGTGAAGGATCAAGCCCTGAAAGCTCTGGCTGAGTTGACTCCTGTCGGTGGGCCCAGCCATGGAAGGTGTTCAGTATGTTCAACCCCTCTTGATGAGCATGGGAATAGAGGGCATCCAGGATTGGGTCCTATTTAAGATACTGGGCTGTCCCCAGGCACCACCACAGTAGCTCAGGTCGGATGGAATTGCCTGCAGGAGTGCTTCTAGATTTGACTATCAGGGGGTAGGGCGCAGGGATTTTTGGTAGCAAACCCATCACCCCCCATTCTGGAAATCTTGCTTTTCACTTTGGTGCAAGTGATCCTGAACCTGCTGCCCATAAGGGCACAGTATAAAGCACATTATAATAGTTTCTTCACTAAACAGTGACACGGTGCTCACCAGTGGAGAGAAACTCATAATTTAAATCCAACTATTTTTTGGACATTCCTTTATTTAGGGTCATGCTTGTTTTTAACTAGAGATGGTTCTGAATAAAAAATCCTGGATTCTATCTCCTGTCATATCTCTGGGAAGGGAAAGGTGAGCATTTAAACCTAAACCAAACCCAGATCTGGATTTGCATCTCCTGGCGGACATCTTTATCTTTAATGGGCCTGTAGTATACTTCATCAGAGTGAAGAGACAGCACTCGAGTGATTCTTTACTGGCACGTTGCTAATATGACAAGACCCTGAAATTCTTAATGGATCTCATACATTATAAATGAAGCCAAATTCACACATATGAATACCATGAATTGTGAAAGGAGCTGGAAACTCAACTAGAGATGGGAGTCTCAGGCAGCCATATCTTTGTTTTAATAGCTTAATTTTGGAGCCACGTCCATTTATTTTTATTGGCATTTGAAAAAAATGATAGATACAAACACTCAGATTATTATGAAGTGCACATATTAAACATAATTACAATCACAATCATGTGGAATTACCAAGCTATATCTTTTTTTATTATTGTAATACATAAAATAGTCTCCAAAGAGACAATCCACTTACCACCACTAGAAGGAAATTAGGTGGTTAAAATAACATATCTTGAGAAAACAAAAATATGCCACAATTCTTGCATGCAAAATAAAAAATTGTACCCCACTTCCAATTTATATTCATGCCACCATACACTAACAAATTCAGTCTGACAAACACCATGTTTTAGGACTGTATGCCTTCTGAGACATTAATACAGTTTTATGTTACACATTTCATCTTGCTCTCCTTTATTTTTATTCATTGTATTAGGTCTTGGGCTAAAACATGAGAGTTGTCTTACAAAAAAGAAGATATTTAAGAATCTGCATTGTGTTCTCTATAGAAAGACACCATTTGGTCAGATGGAATTTATTGCATAACAGAAGATCAAGTTTAACTAGTTTGTCTAATGGCAATCAACAAGAATAAAATCAGATCTTCTATAAAAAAAATTTATTTGGAAGCTCAGGAGAGAAGAAATCCAAGACCAATTAACTGTAATTTAAAGCACCATAATGGCTGTGGGATGACACTGCATTAGGCTTAATTTATATCTCCTTTCCAGCCAGTCATTAAGTTCACTTTGATAACTAGCTGTATACTACAGTCCCCATGCTTCCCTCCACTTTGTGGTGAAAATAATGTAAATAATCTCACAGTAATTTACAAGGGTTCATGGTCCTTCCCTGCCACATAGCTGTCTCTGTCCTTTCTGGGAAGCTCCACGTGCCTAATGGCCTGCGCTGGGAAGGGAGAAGAGGTCAAGAACAGAAGAAAGAGCAGGAAGAAGTTGATTTTACACAACATTAATGCCCATGTATAATTCTGCTCGGAGCAATGTTAACTAATTCCCTGAGCTCTGTGACCACAATCACTGGGGTCACAGAGTGCGATAGTGGCTCCAAGATCAATGCACCAAAACTACCAACCAGTCATAATGCTGGTGCTCCAGTGAGGGAAACAAGGCTGAGCAGACTGTTGAGGGACAGGCCCTCATGTAACTACCTGGAGATCTCCAGGGCTGGGAACAGTTTTGCTGCATATTCTAGATCAGAGGTCCCCAAATTGTGGAGCATGCCCCTCTCGGGGGGCACGGAGGAATGTTGAAGGGGCCCAGCAGAGCTTGGGCCAGCCCCCATGGGGGGCAAGGAGGGAGTGCCACCTAGCCCCACTCTGCCCACAGCTCTGCTACAATCCCGCCCCTACCCCCAGCTGAAGCCCCAGCACCTGGTCTCAGAGTCTTGGAGTTTAAGGCCAAAAGGGACTACCAGATCATCTAGTCTGACCTTCTCTATATCACAGGCCACCAACACCACCCAGCATCTACACACTAAACCCCACAACCAAAAATCTTCGAATGCAGGTGAGTGGTACCCATCAATCTCCAGGCAAAAGGAGACATGTACCCATCCAAGGACAGAAGGCTTCATGTGGTTCCACTTCCTGCTGTTGTTTCTGAGTTTCCTTTTTTCCGAACCACAGCTAAGAACAAAAGGAAACACTAGATTATCAATGTGAATGACGGTTATTACTTGCTCAATTCTGACAGTGTTCTTGGTGCTGTCCAATGCATAAAAATACAGTTCCCACACTGAAAAAGAGAGTCTGAAAGTCAGGACACACTGAGACATCCAGAGGCGGGGATGGCTTAAAGGGTTTGTTCTTTTTGATAGTTTTTTTTCCCCCATTTCAATCATTTATTGTGGCCCCAGTTCAAAATGTTTGAGCCAGAAGGTTCATTCTGAGGGACAAAACTGCTCACCTTATTTACGAGTAGTCCTACTTGACTTCAATGTATAGGGGCAAAAGAATTCTTAATATTCAGGTTTTGAAAGCCTTATAACTTGGAAAGTTACTTTAAAACATTAAATGCCTATATTTTTATTTTCAAAACCGATCTTACTCAAAGTCCAAAACATCAGGTAAGCCAAGTTATGCTGTCATGACAAAGGTGGAAGTGAAACCACGTTATGAATTGTTGATGTAATATGTACTTGATATGAAACTCTCATACATAGAGTTTAAGATAAAAAACTTGGCACAATGGACCCAAAAGAGGATGGCTAAAGCAACAGCACCAGATAAAGCGGATAGTATGGGTCAAATGTAGTACTCTTTTCCTGGATGGAGTCTCAGAAAAGCCAACTCCAGTGGACACTGATCTGAAGAACTGTGTGTTGCACAGTATCTGGACAAAGGAGAGGGAAGGAGGTTGATGTCCAGATCCAGATGAATTTGCCCATGCTCCGTATTGAGAGCAATGTGACTTTGGGCTCAGGTGAGAATAGAGGGGTTGGGTAGGACACAGGCAGAGTAGTGAAAGGACATTGAGCAAGATTCAGAGGGGAGCTGTTTTCTGGCTACAGGGCTGGACACAGTGGTATCTTTGGTTAGAGTGCCTACAAATAGAATTGCCGGTATGCAGTTTTGTGTACATTTTCAGTGTGTTAGAAATTCTTTGTTTCTGAGGTGAGCATGTTACTTAAGAGAGTACATACATATGCACACAAATAATCAGCTTGTCTTAAGGCGCAGTCTCGTTTGTTATCTGTGAGGCAGGAAGTCTGTCTGAGGGCTCCATTTCTCTACCCTTTTTTCCCCCCTGGGCTGGTTGTTAGTACAGTTTCCTGTTCTTCTTGAAAGTCTAGTCATTAGTATTATCAGGCTCAAAGCTGGACTTTTCAGAAATTATGAAGCTCCATGTAGCTCCCTGAGTTCAGAGGTATCTTCCTCTGATACTGTAGGATGCCCATGAACTATTTTTCTGCCTAACTGCCTGAGAGTTATATCTTCAGACTTACTATAGCTGCCTGTCCAGGAGAAAAGTTTGACACTCACTTGAGATAACATTCAGACACTCACACTGATACATATCAGTTTCATAGTAGTTCATTGCTTTCACTTGAAAGGTAGCGACTGATTGTTTCTTTCATTTTCAGGATCCTGATCCTACTCTTATTGAAGTCAACGGCAAAACTCCTTTGGTTTAAGTGCTGGATGGTCATTAGTGAGAGATTATGAGTTTTTTGTCTTTTTGTTTCTATACTACTTTGATTGTAATTAATTCACTCATCCTTCTGGATTCCTTTCTTTCATTTCTGACATTTTTCTAGTTCTTAGATCATTGATTGGGACTTTTATACTGTGACTATGTTCTTTATTCCTCTCCCTTCCCTTGGAAACAGAGCAGGAAAATGCCACAAACCACCTCACTGAAATCCACATAAACTTCTGGAAGACTGTGAAAGGGTTTGGCTTCCAGAAAAGGTCCGGCCGGTCTAGAGGCTGACCACTTTCAGGGCATACTGCAAGATGCTTTACAAAGTTTTTCCACTATAGGTAGATTAATGGGGGAATGGAGTATATATCCCAAATGGAGTCTGCTTTAGCAGGAACCCAAGATGAGGTGAAGACTCAACATGGACCAGCAAGCCAAATATGTACCCAGGATTCGAGGCACTTCTATTTCTTAGCCTACTGTTGCCTGAGAATTAGAAATACTAACTCAAGTCACATTAACCCCTATGTTTCTGGTTATAGTCAATTCCTGCAAACATATCTGCTCATGTAAAATAGGCAGGCTTTGAACCTTGAAATGGGAGAGGTTGTTGAAGGAATTTCTTGGGACTATCACTTCCAGAAGAAGAAAAAGGGAGAAAATTGTGTAATTCTCATGTGGTAAAAATTTGGTGCTGTATGAAATTTAAGCATATGGACGTTTTGCTCCCAAATCCCCGGACACCACTTAGAACTCCATAAGGTAATCGATAAAGGCATGTTAAGAACCGATATACTAGATCAGATTTTACCAGTAGACACATATGCCATACATTTTCAAAGCAGTACATGGGTCTAATTGCACATCTCATTAAAATCATCAGAGCCACTCTACTGAAAAGACCCACAATATTACAGGGACTCTGAGGATAGATTGACAACATCTCTCTCCAGTTTCACTCAACAGCCTCCAAAACTCTCTAGAGAACCACAAAATGCATGATTGCTTTCCTAAGAAGGGGCATAGGAAAAAGCTTGGTGCACCATTAGCCTACTTAAAGCTGGTCAGGAATTTTCCAATTAAACATTTTTTCATCAGAAAAATCATAATTTGTTGAAACTGAAACTGTTTGCAGGAAAGGGTCAGTTTCCATGAAACTTCTGATTCAAAATAATTTTGAATAGAAGTTTTGAAATTGTGAAGAGGTCCTATTTTCTATATGGAGAAATTTCATGTTTTGGCTTGAAATGACTTTTTGTGTCAAAATTTTAGTTAATTTATGTTACAAATGGATTTTAAAAACTTTAAATAGTCAGAACTGAAACATAACATTTTACTGTCTCAAAACAAAGTTTTGATTGACCCAGTCTGAAGTTTTTATTATCAGTTCATGAATATTTTTTAGATTAGCTCTTTATCCCAATTCAGGACAAGAAAATTTTTTGATATCTCAACAACCCTCACAGAACAGGAAAACCGCTTCCCACCCAATTCTAATCCTAACCTGACCCTTCTCACCTCTTTCCTACCTTTGTTAACAGGCTTTCTTTCCAGACCGTGGGCAGTGTCATTAGAGCTAGGTATTGCGTAGATCTCACATTTATTTGATTATGGCATTATATCACCTCAGTTATGACAGTGGTAGAGACGATTGCACTCTCTCCATAAAAGATGGTCATTAAAAACAAGAGCTGATCTGTTTCAGTCATACATCCCAGTTCTGATAAGTAAACTGAAATACTGAAATAACTGCTGCCTGACTTTCTCTTGTGTCTTGTCCACTCTCTCTACCAACTGTATACACATACCCTCTCAGGAAATTAAGATCTCTAGCAGACAAAAGGATTATTTTCATGGATTCATGGCTAACCCCATTTAGTTGCTTTTAAATCCCTCCAGCATTCTCCTGCCTCATAAATTAATGCACTAACCTTTCTTCACGAATATTCCCATTAGAGCATTGGGGAGAGGGGGAAGGGAAATTTTGCTTCTGTTTTTGAAACCAGGCTTTTCTTTTATTTTTAGATTCATTAAATAGCTTGACAATGCTTAGGCAGCTCGTATGTTGTGACTACTGCATATTATACTAATCATAACGGTCTCCCTGTTTTCTTGCAATTCCCTGGTCTAGTTGTTGTTTTCACCAGTTGTCTCTTGCTTAGGTTACTGGCCCTTTGGGACTGGTTATCTTTTTGTTACATGCATGTACGGTTTGTAGCACAATGGGCCCCCTGATCTGTGATTGGGGCCTCTTGGTGCTACTGCAATTCAAATAACTAATAATACTAAGGGTAAGACTAAACCTAGAATACAGTTCAGAGGTTTGTTTTCTTTTGTTGCCATTTTCCCATAAGGAAAAGCACTTTCCCTCTCTTTCCTGAGAAGTGCAACATTCAGAAAAAAGTCAGAGGATGATGCATTTAGTGATGCAAGTGAAGTGACATCAGGCACAAATCTGATCTAAGATAAAAAATATGTGAAATTAAGGATTTATAATGGAAACACTGGCACAACCTTAATCATGTGTGTTCTACAGAGCATCACTAAAATTACAGAGGGGCTAGCTTGAAGGAACCTTTTACTAGACTTACGGGGGAAATGCGATAACTATTTGTCCCTTCCAGATTTGTTGAGATAAGTCAATATCTGTGTGGGTCAGCTGAAGGTGCTGATTAGCATTTAAAAGTAGACTTGATCTTCCAGCTCACAATACATGTACATCTCACACAGGCAGAGAGCCACACAAACAAGAAAAGACCAGAATAAAATTTATGTAGGACAAGAGGATATTAGGCTTATTAAAATAACATAGGACTTCCCCTACAGGGGGTAATTAGCATGATATAATCACACTGATGTGCATGGGAAAAAATGGTCAGTACAAGATATTTCACAGCATCTCATGTCATTAGTAGTTATCGCATGGAAATATGAACCTCTAATTCTCTATTGCTTAACACATTCCCTCCACCACCCATCATCATTTCTCATTAAAAAGTTCAGTCTGGGAGTCCTGACAGGCTACACGTGAAGTAGAGTGAGCATCTCTTTGAAAGAGTCTAATACCCAGGGGGAGGGGAATCCATCCAGCAGACTCACAAAATTTTACATTTACTCTGTTTCATGTTTTTCTAATTTAGAATTAAAAACAGGGAGCCAAATTCTGCCTCTGGTTACACTCATGCAGTCTGAGTAACCCCAGTAGGGTTTTAAGCTGTATCCCACAAAAGAAGTTATCCCAGAAATTTCCCATTTCCCTCAGCAATAAACTGATCTCCATCTCAGAGTAACCATCAGGCTAACCCAGATTGTCTTGCAAATAGAGGGTATTTGTCCTCTTATATTATTCCTTAATGATCAAAGTGATGGGCTTTCTTCTTCATAGCCTTCTCCTTTATGAGCCATTTTGTTAAAATTTTTTACTATTGTCATATGTTGGTTGTATAGTTCAAGTTTCTATGGGCATTTACAAGATAAAATAAATGTTGTAATTTATAAACTGTGTCATTACAAAAACATTGTGACATAGGTACAACAATTCATAACACAATTTTTAATCACAGAGAAAAAGTGGGTGAAGTAATGTCTTTTACTGGACCACCTTCTGCTAGTGAAAGAGACACACTTTTGGGCTACAATGAGCTCTTCTTCAGGCTCAAAAATATGTCTCTTTCACCAACAGAAAATGGTCTAGGATATTACCTCATTCACCTTGTAGCTTTCTAATATCCTGGAAGTAACACAGCTGGAACAACATAGCAAATAATTTTTAACCACCACAGGCAAAATAAAAGACTCCTCATCTCCCATTGTAAGCAAAAGCCTAAAAAAATAGGGTCTTTGAAGAAATTATGTTTAAAAATCAAACCAAAAAACCAACAAATTTTGCTCTGATGAACAAGCAGCAGAAGGGAATTCCAAATCTGGAGACCTTCAACCAAAAACACCCTGCCACCAAATATTTAAATCTAAGGGTATGTCTGTATGTACAGCACTGCAGAGATGCAGCTGTACCGATGCAGCTGCACCACTGCTGCACATGTGGTGAAGATGCTCTATGCCATCAGAAGAGAGCTCATCCACTGGCATAAAAAAACCCACCTCCGCAAGTGGCAGAAGCTAGGTCTGTGGGAGACACTCCCTGCCAACACAGCGCTGTGCACACAAGCCCTTATGTGAGTGTAACTTATGTCACTCGGAGGGTGGAATATTCACACCCTGAGTCTGATAAATTTTGCCAACATAGGCTGTAGTGCAGACATAGCCTAAAACCTCTTCTCTCAAGTGCCCCAGCTAATCCCAACTGCTGTGATGACACATGGGAAGAGAAGTGTCTTATTTAAAGAGCCAGGGCTCAGCCTCAAGGCATTACACTGCACATGGATCAATGTCAGAAACTTGAATTGTAGTCTGAAGCAAATAGGAAGCCAGTGAAGTCCTCATAGAATTGAATTAATGCGCTCCCTGGGGCTAATGCCACTAAGCAGACAGCAGATGCAGCTTAGTGAATATAGCGATCATGATAGGCACCAGGTTCATGGCACTGGAGACTGAAGCCCTCTATTCACAACCAAGTGCAAGGTAAATAATGTCATTGCAAGCTTCCCACATAGCTCTGTCAATGTGCCTCAACTCTGACCTGATGAGGCCACTTTTAGGGGGAGCAAATGGTTTTGTATCTATGCCCATTTGATCTTTGGCCTCTCTAATAAGAGAGCCAGCAAGAGTGACAATTGTGACGAACTCACGTGTGTAGTCTATCAATGAAGTATCTGAGCATCTTCTAGTAGTGCATTAAGCAATGTGGCCAACATCTGTCATGTGTTTGTTCTCTCATTCTCTCCCCAAGAGATGTGTTGTGTTTTGGAATCTTTTTTATTTTTAAAGAAAATGTTGCAATATGTTCATATTTGCAGTGTTGTTGTACCGTATTAGTCCCAGGATATCAGAGAGGCAAGGTAGGTGAGATAATATCTTTTATTGGACTAACTTCTGTTGGTGAAATATACAAGCTTTCGAGCTACACAGACATCTTCAGGTCTGGGATAGGTACTCAGAATGTCATACTAAATACAAGGTGGAACAGATTGTTAAAAGCATAAGGAGTTAATAATGTTGCAAGAGACCATTCGAGATGAAGTGGGCAATTAACACCTCTGCAGTTGTAGGACAAAGGAAGTTTAAGTGGGTTACAAGTTGTTGTACTGAGACATATAACCAGTATCTCTACTGAGTGCATGATTTTTAGTGTCTGGCAAAGTTATGAATTTACACTATATGTTTATGTGAGAGAAGGGACCGTCAAAGAAATGCACTTTGCACTTAGATTGAAAGGCGGAGAGGGCCTTAGCTCCTGTGGGAATTCATTCCACAATCTTGGGCTGGTCCATGAGAAAGTTTTGTCTCCTGCACAGATGACCTTTACTTTACTGTAGAAATTTTCATTACAACAGAGGAACGAAGTTGTTGACCACAGTTGACCCTGAGCTTTGGCAATCTTTTGGATATCCAGGACCCAGACCATTAAGCACCTTGTAGATAAGGACTGAGACCTTGAACTCAGTTCAATATGCTATGGGAAGCCAGTTTAGGGAGTAGAGGAAAGGTTGTGTGTGCTTGCAGTAGTCTGTGTTGCTAAGGAGCCGCACTGCAGTGTTTTATACCAGTTGGAGTTCCTAAGCACTGAAAGCTTCATGTCCAGCTGAGAGATGAGGAAGGCAAGAATAACTGAGGCCAGGTCATCATTGCCAAGATGGGATGGCAGCTGTTAGCCAAGTAGAGATGGTGAAAATTTAGCATCAGTGAGGAATCCAGGAGCACTCGTAAGCTGTGGATTGGATGAATCAATTGTAGATGTGTACCTTCAACTAAGGGTGCTTGCAGTGTGGCTGCAAGCACTTCAAAATGCTTTCTTCTGCCCACCAACATCCCCTCTTGCTCAGGTTCAGCTTTAACTATCCAAAAGCTGATCTTGTCCAAGCACTGGGCCATCTTGGTTGCACTGGCATGGGCCTATGTGGTAAAGGATAGATAGAGCTGTGCACAATTTGCATATTGCAGGCATTTGAGTCCATGTCATCTGACCCATTCACCAGTTCCTTGTGGCTTCATAGAGATACGGAATAGGACTAGAGAAAGAATTGATCCTTGTGGGACTCCACAAGTGAGGGGGCTAGTATGGACATGCAGTTTCTGATCACCACTTGTTAGGTGCCTCCCTCCAAGAGGGACTCAGACATTTTTAACACATTACCATGGACCTCTGCCACCCTTCTCAGGTAAGACACGTCTATCTTATGGTTGACAATGTTGAATGTTGCAGAGAGGTCCAGGATGATGAGAATGGACTGTTTGCCTTCTACCCATTCACAGCAGGAGATTATCTATCAGCACCACTCAAGTTGTTTCAGTTCCATGTTCTGACCAGAATCCACTCTGTGTCACATCTATGCTACTAGCTTCAGTTAGATGAATTTACAGTTGGCCTTAGGCTAGCTTCTCCATGAGCTTGCCCAGGGATGGAAGGTTGGATGTGTAGGTGACTAGAAGTAGTGTATTCAGGGTGAATTTCTTCAAAGGGAAGAAACCCACTGGGCTCTGAACTGAGGCCACCAATTCATTTCTAATAGATCCCCAGAGGGTCTTCAGTCAGTGACAACTGTTGGCTGCTACCAGATGAGCTAAATTAGGACCGGTGACCTAGCACAAGTGCAAAGCACTGTAACCTATTACTACCCCACTGCTATTGTTATTAAACTTCCCAAAACTGGTTTTACAAAAAGGATGTAAAAATATTTCATTTACCTTTATTTGTTCACTTTGAATCACACTTAGCCTCCCACATGTCCAGTATGTCATTTGTCTTCACAGCTTCCCTTCCCCTCATTCTCAATCATGAGAGCAGCATGTTTGGCACAGTTGGACTAACACGGTGCTTTGATTTTGAATGGTTTCCAAGAAATCCTAAAGAAAAATCTGGACTTTTTTTTTTACTGTTACTTTAAAATGAGCATGACAAAGATTTGTTTGCTTCAGTGAGCACTGAGTGGGTGATTTAATGCACATTTTTTATTTTATAAAAATAGCCTGCCTTCTTCCCTCCATCTGCTGTACAAGAATGCTTGAAGATGGGACTGGCATAATAAGGTCAGTGCTGCAGTGCAGTGTAACAAACTTGTCAGTAAATGTTATTATCAAAAGCAGTGGCTCAAGATCATTGCTTTATTCAGCTCACCAGCTTAGGGAACAATTTCATGTCACACAACTTGCTGCTTACAGCAATGAACAATGCATAGATTTTAAAAAATAAATAAAAACCTTTCATTTAAAACCAGAATAAGATTAAGAATTTAAAATTTAAGTGACAGTGACACATCCCTAATTCTCTGTACATTTTGATAACAATATCTGCATGTATTCTGTGCCCATCACCATAGTATTTAGGTTCCTTGGCTCCTAGTAAATCCTCTTTGTACTGCTGCAGTTGAAAATTCACATGTTGTAGGGAGATCTAGCAGGTAAAAATACTGAACTGCCTTAAACACAAGGCCAAACTTCCACCCCTTGACCATGTCAAGATTCCAAACATGGACATGGCAGAAAGTGGGCAATAAAAATATTAAAGCAGTGAAAATATTTCCAGACATGGAGAGACTGAAGAGATTAGCAGTGGACTCTTTAATTTTCAGGGGAGATGAATGAAAGGAGTAATAATAGAATGTATAATGTAATGTATGCATCATAATGTAAAATAATGAATGATACCGAGAAAGACAACCAATCACTTAAGCTGTCTCATCATACAAAAGAAAGGAGATGCAACACAATGAAAAGTCCAAAAATCTAAAACTGATTAAATGTATTATTTTAACATAATGCATGATTAATCTGTAGAACTCTTTGCCACAAGATATTCATGGGAAAAATAAGCAGAATTTTTAAAAGGATTAGCTACTTATATGAATAATGAGGATACGTAAAGTTATACCAGTTAGAAAAAATGATGATGAGATATAAATCTCATGCTTCAGCACATATGGCAACCACTAAATGCCTGGGTTCAGGGAGAAAGTTCTTATACACAATAAAATCTCCATGACTGTCCATTATTTGGATTTCTTTTTCTGAAGTGTCTGATATTGGCCATTGCAATAAGATTCTGGACTAAACAAACAACTATCTGATCCATTATTGCACTTGCTATTTTCATGGCTCCTGGGATACAGGCCTTATTGGACTTTTATCTGCCACATTTATAATGTGATGCCACTTTACATGTAAAATTACAGGGTTAAATCTGTTCAATCAGTCAAATACTCTGACTGAGTGTCCCTGAATGCTTTAAAACAGTGGTTCTCAATCAGGGCTATACGTGCCCCTGGGGTACACAGAGATCTTCCAGGGGGTACATCAGCTCATCTAGACGTTTGCCTAGTTTTACAACAGGCTACATAAAAAGCACTAAAAAAGTCAAAACAAACTAACATTTCATACAGACAGTGACTTTTTATACTACTCTATATATTATGCACTGAAATGTAAGTATAATATTTATATTCCAGCTGATTTATTTTATAATTATATGGTAAAAATGAGAAAGTAAGCAATGTTTCAGTAATAGTGTGCTATGACACTTTTGTATTTTTAGGTCCGATTTTCTAAGCAAGTAGTTTTTAAGAGAAGTGAAACTTGGGGCTATGCACTACAAATCAGAATCCTAAAAGGAGTACAGTAGTATGGAAAGGTTGAGAGCCACTGCTTTAAAATATAGCTTCTCCTCTTCTCCAGCTGCTTTCTCCCAAACCTCCTCTTTTTCTTCCTTGCTTCCCTTTTCCCATTGGATCTCCATACTGAATTAGCCTTGTATGAGAAATTATGCAAGTCTTTCCACTCCACTTCCTTCAAGTTACTGAAGGTCTCTTCGGCTCACTTACCCCTGCAATGATGATTCCATTTTGTAATCCTATATACCAAAAATGTTTAGTGAGCAGACTGTTCAAAATGATTTAAATTAGTATCGCTCTGTACATCATTCTGACATTCACCATTGATCTTTAAGCAGATGAGTATTTTGTAGGTCAAAATGCGAGCTAACGTTAATGAAAAGATAGCCTCTAACACTGGCCTTGGGAAACATCTCTGTTCACAGCAATTTTAATGTAAAGAACCACTGAATCAAAAGATGCTTTCTGTAAAGAAGAAGGAATTGCCACTAGCAGTCCAGCTAACCTGGTATCCTGTCTTTGACAGTAGCCAGCACTAGATGCTTCAAAGGGATGTGCTAGAATCTCTATAATGGATGGTGATGGCATAACTTGCCTGTAGGTGAAATTTCTAGCCACCCCCTCCCCCCACCATCAGCTAGCAGCTGGCTAATGCCCTGAAGCATGAAGGTTTATATATGGTTTTATCCTATCTAATGCAACTGTGCATGTTCTCATTACCCATGTAAATGTCAAATCCTTTTTTGACTCTTGCTAGGAAGCTAAAGGAAAAGGAGATCATGTAAATTAAGGGGTTATTAAAACTATACTTCAATTTGTTGAACTGATCAGTAAAATACTAAATAGCTGTTAAAAAGGGGGTTCGTTAATGGGTTATTCTGGTTCTTTAAGGAAGAAAGGAATCAAAGGGGGGGATCCAGGGTCCAGGCTACCCCTTCTAAGCAATCTCAACTGAAGAAAGACCCTGGGGACAATAGGGAGGGACAGAGCGAGAGGAAACGGTCCTGGATGAAGACTGAGTCTTGGGGACAGGAACCTTGTAGTATAGGGTGGGGCAAGATTTCCTCTCTCCCAACCAACCAACCAATCAATCAATCAATCCAGCCAAGACCAAAACCCTGACTGGGAAAACTGCACACATAGCTCCCTGGTCTCAGTGTGAAGGTGGAAAATAGATAGGGACTTTTTGCCAGTGGACTGTCAACTCCAGGAGGGAAACTGGCAACCCAGAGTCCTTTTCCTAAGCTCTGGAAAACGGATGGGGAAAACCACAGCAGACAGCCCACAGAACACTGGGGGGAAGGACTTTCGCTATCAAGGTTTTATGTTTGAGATCACTTTATTTTGAAAGACTTTTGTGGCCTGCCCAAGTGGAGCTGAGCCAGGGAAATGTAAAGGGCCTGCTGAGAAGAGGGAGTCAGAGGCACAGGGTGATAGGCCTGTCACAGTTACCTTGCTGTCTAGTTAATCATGGCACAACCTAAATATGGCAGTGCAGTGGGAATAGAAGGAAGTATCCCAATAAGCAGAGCTCAGACTGAATGGGCATGCAGAGGTACCTTTAGCTGGCTTGTAAGACTGCCACATAACTGATCTGAAAGTCTGTCTACAGCTTCTGGGAGGCTTTCCCACCTCCAGGGGTAGGTCACACGGAGCAGTGAGTTCTACTAGAGACAATGGGAGGGAGAGAGCATCCCAACGGCAGCCAGTGGGGACTAGGAAGTAGTTGCCAGCTGAACAAACTGTGCCTGTGAGCCCACCCAGACCTGTGCACAGGAGGGAAGTTGGGTAGCGGCATCTGAAGAGCCTAGGGTAGATCTTCAGCTGGTGTAAATTGTCATAACTCTGCTGAAGTCATTGGAGCTATACCAGTGTACACCAGCTCAGAATCTGCTCCTGCAATCTGTCATGGAAGTTGTCTCAGATCAAAAAAAGAGGAATGGAGAAGACAGAGAAGATGTGGAAGAAAGATAGGGTAGTAGTGAAGCACAAAGAGAGAGGGAGAGAGATGGGTGGAAGGAAGAAAAGAAGGAAACGAAAAGGCAATACATTCTTAAAGAGTATGAGGGAGGAGAAAATTGGGAAGATGAGGAAGGAGAAAGAGACAAGTTGATACAGAGAGTGAGAGATGGAGTCAGGAAAAGTGGAAGGAAGAGAGAAATTAGTAGAAAATTAAAATAGGGAAGGGAATGAGGGAGGACAGAAATGGGTGAACCAAATGAGATATAGTAGCAGAGAAAGAAAGTGGAGGAAGAAATGTGTTGGGTGGGAGAGGGATGATGGGAAGGAGGAGACAGGGGAAATAAAGAAAGGATTGGGGAGGAAATCAAGGACAGGAAGAAAAAGAGGCAGAGGAAACTGACATCAAATAATTAAAGCTGAGGGGACACTGCAGAATCCTACGTAGCCTCTTGACTTTTTCAGTGAATTCACAACATGAAGGAACATTCCCATTATATTCACTTTTCATAACCTTTCCGGTGGTTGAATTTTTATGGTAGAAATATTAGAAAAAAACAGGTTTCAAGATGCATGCGCAAGTATTGACGTTGTGTACTCATCTAGTCAGGTAATATGACATAATATGATTTAATTTCTCTGACCCATCACAGCTAATTGACACAGCTGAAATAGCAAATGCTAAGTACTTGCAATGAACTGTTTTCACTCAATCCTGAGTGTGAAATAAATTCACATCCACCAAAAAAAAAATCTAACCCATCTGAAAAATGAATAATCTAAAGAAATCACTATCTGCTTATGGATATTCCATGGATAGCCCACAAGCAAAAGAAATGGTAATTTCAAATAAATTATTAACTGTGAATTATTATCTAAGCTTTAAAAATAATAGAAGTTTTTTAAAAATGAAGGGAGGAAGACAGATAATGAAATAGAGATGGGAGAAAAGAAAGGGGAATGATTCCCTTCCCTGAGCTCCCATTTGTCTAGTCCTGTCTCAGTGTTAGTATGAATGGCCAAATTACTGTCTGCTGTCAGGAAGGCAGATAGAGCTGGAGAAAAGAGCTGGAAATGATAACACTGAAGCCCAAAAGTCAGTACAACATGTCACATATTGGTGGAGAGCAACATAACTAATGGGTACTGTCAGCTTTTCCATTACAGTAAATGAGGAATCTATTTTAGAGATCAGACAAAAGATCATGGAAGTCAGGAATGAAGGTAAAGTAAAGAGTAATGCCTGCTTGTAATTGGTATATAATATTATCTGGTTGTATCTTCAATATATGTCCCTCTAACTTCAGTTGGAGCTGCCGGGTACTTAATACTTCTGAAAATTATGCAACTTATTTTAAACATGGATTTAAGAGCTTACTTTCAGACACCCATTTTTAAAAATCTTGGCCTTACTATAAGGCTGCTGTTCTCTGACTCTTCTGTTGTAAAAAGGAGAGGGTCAGAACAATTAATATGTATTCCTCTTAATTCTTCTTAATATCATATCCTGAACCATTGTATAGAATTACTGTGTACTACTAGACAGCTATTGCATCACACCCCAGAAGTGGCTGTATTTCAGTAGTGAGTAAAGTGATCCTTATGTCAAAGTAGTATTATGACAAGGCTGAATTTGCTAATGTGTAAAATGCTTTGAGATCCCAAAAGGTGCTACAGTAGTGTGAAATATTATGCCCAACATTTTTATAGGTTAGTTATTTAAAAGATTAAGACAAAATTTTCGACAGTGCTCAAAATATCCATTTAGGCACCTACGCAAATAGGTGAATTTTCAAATGTTCAGCCCCCAGGAGCTCCCACTGTTATAAATGGTTACCAACTGTGGATGATGAGCCTTTTTGAAAATCTGGGGACCTATTGCTCCTCAAAGCAGAACAAAACTGTAGAGCAACACAGGTTTCTCATTAGAGACCACTTCAAAGGGAAGAGATAGACCCTTATGTAGCTGCCTTAGTAACACTGGACGCTACATGCCATTTTGGGGACTTGACAAGATGCCCTATTTCAAGACAGTCTGTGGCACTTGGGATCACCGTCTATGGAAGAAGCTGCTCTAGGAAGGCAATCTCACATTAGATAGATTCTTAGACACGATGCATGCAGCCATTACCTCAAGAGAAAGGATGAAAGCCCTAGGAGGCACAATACCTCAAGAAGTACATGCACTGAGACAAGAGCAAAGGAGAACCGGGGGGGCAGGGTTTCATATGCATAGTGAGATGCACATACTGTGGATGACAGCTTGAGTGGGTAAAGGAGAAGTGCCCCACACTAGAATAGCATTGCAAGGAATGTGGTGATTTGAACCATTTTAGCATTGGAGCAAGAGCAGAGGAAGATCTCATAGAGATTGTCAGACTTCCACAAGAGGGGGATGGCACATTAGGAATGGTGATGACATCATGACTGTTCTATAGATTCATAGAAGATTAGGGTTGGAAGGTACCTCAGGAGGTCATCTAGTCCAACCTCCTGCTCAAAGTGGGACCAACCCCAACTAAATCAACTCAGCCAGAGCTTTGTCAAGCCGGGCCTTAAAAACCTCTATGGATGAAGAGTCCACCACCTCCCTAGGTAACCCATTCCATTTCCTTGAATCCAAGATTATATCAGGGAGAATATCAACCTCTGTGCATGCAACAGTGTAAATAGGGATACACCCTGTGCAATTTCAGCTAGATAGTAAGGCCTTCCATAATGTGATTCCTTGCAGGGGAGACTTGGACTCAAACACACCGATTACAAAGAGCAGGCAGAATTTAATAACATACAATGCAAGCATAATGCAGCCTGAAGGAAAATGTGACCTCATAGTAACGAACCTGAGAAATAACAGATGGTACCAACTGAAGATTGTGGTGGTGGATGGTAAGCACCACAAACCGCTCTTGGAGAATACAGCCCAACATGCCATAGATCTGATCAGGGTACAGCATCAGAATTGTATAGCCACAGTGTGAGAAGCAAACCGGGAAGTGCCATAGACAATGGAGCATATGAGGATCTTTTCAAAGGTGATGGGTGCTTCAAAGAAAAGCTGCAATTGAAAGTAGACCCCACAGTGAAAGCCACATGCTTATCACAAAGGAAAATCCTAGTGTCACTATGTAATCCAGTATGCAAGGAGCTCAAAAGTCTGCCAAGCAGGGGTATCATAGCACGTTAGAAGCCAGTACAGCATGGTGGTGATAAAGAAGCCATCAGGCAAATTATGCAACTGCATAGGCCCAAAGCCACTGAACTGAGCAGCTGAAAGGTTGCCACTATCCACTGTCCACAACTGATGACATCTGGCCAGAATTTTCCAAAGCCAGAATCCTTACAGTGTGTACAGTGTGAGAAACAGGTTTTGGCACATAAATCTGGATAAATAGTACCCTATGCCTTTTCAATACCACTTGGTCACTACAGATGGCTGTGCATGTCAAAGGGCATAAACCCAGCACTAGAGATGTTCCAGAGAGGACTCATGCAAGATCTGGAAGGAATGCCTGAGTTGAAAATAACTGCAGATAATATCCTCACGGTAGGTGAGGGGAGCAATGATACAGAAGCTGGATGAGACCTTGACAGAAAGCTACAAGCTTTTCTTCAGAAATGCAGGGACAAGATCCAAGAACATAAAACTCAGCTCAGAAAAAATGCAACTAAAACACCATGAGGTGACATACAATAGACATCTGCTAGCAGCAGAGGGAATGAAAGTAAATCCCAATAAAATCAAGGCTGTCAAAGACATGCCAACTCCAGTCACATGTGTGCTTCATAGGCGTGATAAATGTTCTTTCCGCATTCTGCTGCATTGCAGAACCCACACGTCAGTTCACATGGTTGGATGCTGGGTGGGACTGGGAAGGTTCCTGTGACAGGGTGTATAAACCCCTCACTTGACAGCAAAGGATTAAAGAGCAGCTCTGAGCTCAGGAGGCCCTGTCCCTCTGCCCATGCCAACCATGATCCACTTGGAGGCAGGGCTTAAAAGGCAGCTGGCCAGGACAGCAGGCAGGGAGAAGGATCAGTTCTGGGATCTCCGTAGGGGGACACAGACAGACCCAGACCAGGAAGATGAGCAGTAGCGAGCGGCAGAGTGACCGCCAACTACTGTAACCACTAGGTGGGGTGGCTGCCAGAGGCAGTGGCTGCTTGGCTAGGTCTTTGGACCCATTGACAGTTCCCAACTGAAAACATTTGACACGCTGAAACAAAGGATAATGAATGCCATTGTCCTGAAGTACTACCAGCAAGGAGAGCCACTGAGCCATTGGAGAAAGGATCACATGTAGCTCTCTGGCAGGAACTGCAGAGCACTGTCAGAGAATGAATAAGGGTGTGCCTAAATAGAAAAAAAATAGCTTCTGGCTGTGGTATTTGATTCCATCACGACACCTGTGCCCACCCAGTCACAGTGCAATCAGACCACAAACCGCTAAAGACAATCATGGCAAAGCTCCTTTTTAGTGCTCCAAAGACACATTGATGCACCTCCCGGGCTACCAGGTAGAGATAAGATATTGTCTACGATGATTACTGGTGTTAGCTGACATCCTGAGCAGGGCTTCTGTACCCAGCATCAGTGAATTGGGGTAAGGAGATCAGGACATTGAATCCATATCTCCCAGTTTCAACAGCAAAGTAAAGAGATTGTGTAAGAGAACATCCAACTACAGGCAGTCAAAAGAGCAGTATGAGCCAAATGGCCAGAAGACAAAAGCCAAGTACTGATAGGAGAAGAACCATATTATCAAATTATGGATGAGCTGCGTATGCAGGATGGAATCGTATTTTGAGGACACAGAGTTATTGTCTCTGTCTCTTTATGAAAGGCTGTCATGCAAAAAATAAATGCTTCACGGCAGGCATTAAAAATTGTCTTCAATGGGCTTAGGAATATGTTTTACTGGACAGAAATAACTACACAACCCTGCTCCTTGATGGAAGGATGTGACACCAGACAGTCATGTAATAACCATCAGCAGAAAGAGATTTTTTGACCACATGATCTCCCCACCCAACCATAGGAAAAGGTGGGAACAGACTTATTTACTTTCAAGCAAATACAATACTTGATTACAGTGGATTGCTACACAAACTTTTGAGAGATCGATGCTCTGCCTGATACAAAAAGCAAGTCAATGATTGACAAACTGAGGGCCCACTTTGTGATATATGGGATTCCAGATACTGTATTCAACAACATACCCCAATGTGCTGCAGAAGAATTAAGGAATTTTCACACTAATAGAAGCTTGATTACCACATCTCCATCCCAGAACACCCGCAGAGAAACAGGGATACAGTTTCTTCTTGTCATGGATTTTATTCTCTTCCCCCAGACTTCAAGCTGATGGGACAAGTCCACATGCAAGTCTCCTCTTCATGGGTGTGGTGAGGAGCAATTAGCAAAGTCTTTGTTCTTTGATGTTTCACAATAGCTTATTTGATTTCAATGGCTTCTTGGAGGGCAGAACCATACATCTTCTGTAAGAAGCTAGCATTTTACATTAGTTAATGCTTCTTTCCTGTTTGATGAGTTATGCAGTTACAGAAGTTTACAGTGCAAACCGTCATCCTTATAACATGAAATACAGATGTTATAAATGAGATTAATACAGCGACAATTGATGAGCATTTCATAACAATCTAGAGCTTTGGTAGGGTGTATGTGATGTCTCCTACCCACATGTCTCATGACTTTCACAGTCACACAGAGAGAAAATCTTTTTTTCTTTCTTTCTTCTGTTTAATGCCATGCTTCAGCTTTGTTGGAGTGTTATGTCGCTACCATATATTTTTTGATGGTTTGAACATTGGTGCCTAGATACTTTGGTATAGGTAGAATGCAAGTCACTAAGGCAGTGATCCTACAAATCCACATACTTGGCTTTACTCCCATGAGGATGCCTATTGCTGCCTAAGACATCTAAATATACAGTACCTTACCCACCAGTTCTGTGAAACTCTTTATAAAACAATGAACAATTTAATCTGAAAATCCGAAAACTCTTAGACATTTATACGCATACTGTACTTTACTAAAGATTCCACATTTCTGGAATAAACAACAAGGAGTTGAAGTTAATAGGATTGCTCAGGATCGGAAAGTGAAGCCCCCCTGTACAAGTGTTTGGTGGCTCAGGGCTAAGTGAGATAGGCAGGCAGATGGCAACGTGCCATTTCACTTAAAATGGTTTTTTCCCCCAACAAAATTCTGAGCAAACCCAAAGCACTGCAAACTGTCATAGACCTTATAGGTCTCTTAGCGAGATAACAGAAAACTATTATAGATTGGCTTCTCTTAGCGATGGGCCCTGTCGGCGGCATAGCTGCACCTGTGAAAGGCCCTGCGGCAAAATACCCTGTTTTCACTATCCCTTTGTGTGCTGCACACAAGAGCTGCTCTAATGATCAGTAAGGCAGGACTCAGGGATCTGCTGCCCCCATCCTTCCTCATATGGTACCTCATATGATACACACACGCTCACTGATTATAGCCTCGCAGCCAAGGGGTCCACAATGCCTCCTTTACCCCCGCCCCACACACACAGTTCCCAGACTGACACCTGCTACCGGTGTTTCCCCGCCTCAGGAGAGGCTGCTAGCTGGCCCAGGATCACCTTTTCTCGGGAAAGCGTTTGGGGGGATCCCCCTTGCTCCCTGCCCCGGCATGCATGGCACAGGGCTGCACTCCCAACAATGGCCACCGTAGCTGGGCTTTTGC
>ML675601.1:103544565-103576527 GCA_007922155.1 Mesoclemmys tuberculata | reverse complement strand
TCTCAGGGGTAACACCTCCCACTTATACTTCAAGGACTTCCCCCCAGAGGATGACCATCCCATGTGTGTATGGGGCGTGATCATACATGAGAGCAGAGATATATACAGGGGCTGGGGTATTTGGGGAGGGCAATCCTGAGAGTCTATGCCTGTGGGGGTAGGGTTGTGGTCATACCTGGGAGGGAGCAGTGGGAGGGTTAGACCTAAGAGACGCTGTGTGGGAGGAAGTTCATGCCAGAGGGTACACATGTGGGTCTCCGCTTGGGACTGTTTTGGAAAAGTTTGCAGGTGTGTTAAATTGGGGTTTATGCCTCGGGATTAAAGTTGTGGAGAGCAATGGGGATGAAGCAGGGTAGGGAAACGGAGCTTCCTGCAGCCAGGGGAAGATTCCGGAGGTGGGTCTGACCCAGCCCCAGGAGTGGTTCCTGTAGGATAAAAGAAAACCCTGTTCCTCCCTAGCCCCTCCAGGATCAGCAGCTGGAGCCTGGTGCATGGTAGGAACCCTGGCTAGGGCACCCCCAACCCTGCCCTTCCAGCAGATTTTACAGGGGAGACCAGATTTCATGGTCCATGATGCGTTTTTCACAGCCATGAATTTGATAGGGCCCTACTCATATGAAAGCTCTTTTCTCCATCCCTCATGAATGAATGGCGTGATGTTTGCTGCAGAATATACGAAGTGGGGGATTGTCTCAAAGATGGGGCTTGCCCTTAAAGAACTTCTGAAATGAAAAACGTACACATTCAAATTACAAAGTATTCTGAAATGTCCTTACCTTCTTCCACGCTTAATTTTCTTTTAAAAAAGAACATATAAAGTTGAAAGACAAAAATTGAAACCTAGTTACATAGTCATATTACATGGCATCACTGTGAAAGACTATAACACCAGAAGCTTTTTGTCTTTTACTTCTACAGCTTTCAGAGAGGACATTTTTTACATTTTAACTTTACATTTTTTTTAATAATGCTTTTAGCATTTTTTATAATGAGAGGCAGTCCAGGTTATGGAAATATAGGGGAGGGACTATAACGATACTAATGTTAAACATGATCACTTCAAGAGAATCTTTATAGCAATTGTAGGTTTCTAATATATGTCAAGTTAGCAAATTATTATTCAATTGTTCTTTGCTTTATGAAAAGCTTTACTACAGAACGTAACACCTGATTCTCATTTACACTATGGTTCAGTTACATTGTCATAGCTGTGTAAATTAGAATGAAGCCCATAATCTTTTCTGGACCCCTCCATTTTTTTTTTTTTTTTACAAAATAATAAATTGTATTTGGTAGCATACAGAGTGTAATGACAATATCCAAGTTATGCCCTGGGTTTAGTCCCAGCTATCACATTTTATCCAATCTCAGGATGTCTAGCAATCCTATCTAGTAACTTGAACATAAAAAACTTCAACTACTGAACCTACTAAGGGAGCTATGTGGATAAATCTTTGCTTGTCTGCAGAGTCCATGCTGTCCTTCGCAGAACTGAGGATCCTAGTGGGCATTTATCTTTATAAACCTACAAGATTTGGTTAAATCTCACTGAATTAAATCACATGTGCTATATTTCCTTTTTTGACTCTTAGTAAACTAAACAGGATGAGAAGTACAAATATAGAAATAATCCTTATGTTATTTCTCCTAGTCACAGGCTCCCCTAATTAGTGTGCTGACCGGTCTGTTTGGGGCAAGGATAGAGACCAGATGACATCGGGTTTTGGGCCAAAGTTTACCGTGATTTACCTACTCCTGGCATACCCTTTGAAAGTAGAGTTGGATGGGGTTTAACTCAGGGCTGCATTTGTTTCCCTATGTAAAATTTCAGTTCACCGAACAAAAACTCCCAAAGGAGAGCCTTCACTATACATTTTCAGTATGGCTGCCCCCAAAATGAAAACCTATTTTTTGTGGGAAATTTTGAAATTGTTTTAATTTCAAAATATTCAAAACTGATCCATCCCCAGACTGGAAATTCATATAACAGAAATTATACTACAGTTGTCATACAAAAAGACACTGCTTATAGTATAGATACTTGTAAATATGAATAAATAAATATATTAATAATAATTATTATTATTTATTATTATTAATAATTTATATAGGACCTCAATCTGTGCTAGTTCTTACAGATGTGGGCATTCTCTACCCTGCCCCTCTCCTTTCAGGCCACTGGAGTGTAGTACTACACCAGCCTTTTTTCTGATTCTTTATCTGGTGTGTATTGCTCTGGGTGTATCCTAACACTGGGGTAAGCATTTAAGGCACGTCAGTCGCTAGGCACAACTGGTATTGCATCCCAGAAAGTGCACCGACTCATATTTTAAAGGAAAGGTTAGCTTACTAGACTTGCAGAAGAGGCTGAAAATACATTAGGCCCACTAGCTTTAATTGTTACGATTAAACAGTAATAGAGTATTCCCTAGCTAGGCTCTTATGGGTGGTCCAAAAGAAGCTTGGGGCTCCTCAGGCCCTATGTCTCAGTGCTCCATTCCTCAACTAGAGTCCTCCAGAGGCCTAGAATGGAGGAAATACTGACCAATGAAGAACCAGCAGGCTTTTTAAGAAGGCTTGCATACTTTTGCTTGGGGCAGAGTTGGGTGAGACAGGGACTGAAGAGGAACTCCTCAGGACTAACCCAGATCCCAGGCCCAGACCCAAGCCAGGGCCTTGCCCTAAGTGCTGCAACCAAGTGCTTGCATTTTGAAGGTACCCCCATCCCTTTGGTTTAAAGTACAGCTAGCCAAATCCCCAGTTGCTGTTTTTTTACTCGTTTAGAGACTGCCGCCAAGCGTATGGCACAGGCTACCCTGCCCCAAGCAGGCAGCAAAACTTTACAGACCAAGGCAGGGAGTGGCTGCAGTACCAGGTGTAGCTCTGAAGCGGGTATTGCAGAGCAACCCTGCCTGCCACAGGCTTCTACACAACTTATGCCGGCAGGTTGCTCCAATGTTCTTTCACCAATGCAGAAACGCTGCCTCACACTGTCCTCTGCTTTGGCCCAGGAGAGTCAAGACAGCAGCACAAACCCTTCCATTACTCTTAATTATATTTATTTATAAAATATGCTTCCACAAAATTTCTTATTAGCTGGGGTTGGGCGTATTATTTGACATTACAACTTTCTATTCTGTTTACATATTCAGTTCTTTGGGTCTATATTACATAGAAATATCCCATTGAATGTATAGTTTCATTTTTTAAGTTGGAGCACCTTATTTTCGAGCACATACCCTGTGACCAAACCATGCCATTTAACTCTGCTAACTAAGGCTGGCACTCAGGATATTGTACTGACAAGAGTTTACCAGCTGAAAAGTTAAGTGAGCAGGTGCCATGGAATATTATGCTAGGCTCACACTGTTTTAGAGCTCTGTTGTGTCTACATCCTGTGAAGTGCTAAGCTCCCTCAAGGCAGTTTCATGTGCCATTGTCATCAATCTTGCACCTTCCATAGAGGAATTCTGGGTTATATCCATTAAGAGTAAGGCATTCAGCCCATACACATCAATGAGAGAATGGGCTTAAGTCAGGCAATAAAGCCAATTTTTCCCTCATAATAATGTGAGTTGGGAGACTTAAATTTGTAATTCCTCACTAAGGTTTTCATAAGGTTGTTGCCTAAAGTAGGAGATATACTTTCAGCCACTACAAAATATGACCCTTAAAGTGACACTGACGTAGTCAGTGAATTACGCTGTTTAATGATTTGGCAACTCTGTCCTTGGTACTGAAATGTGAAATGGTGTGTTTCTGGGTGAACAGCTATTGTGCTTTAGTATGCACCCAAGTAATGGGATTGATTTCTCATCCTGGTGAATTACGATGAATGTGCAGCATTTAGAACTTGTTGCCATGGGTCTTTTTTTGTTCTGTAGATATACCCTCTGTCATTTCTTGACACGTGACAAAATGGGAATCCTATGTACAACTCTAGAAGAGTAAACCTCAAACTCTGGCGATGTCATCTTGGTAGTGGATGAAATAGAGTGGGCTCAAGGGTCTGAGCCAGAGAAAGACTAGACCCCAAGATTCAAGTCAATGAGGCAGTAATGAAGACAACCACTATCACTATAGAAGGAAGATCATACAACTGGTAGTTTGAGAGATGGTTCAAGGAGGCTGAGTGAGAAGCTGAGACAGAAGTGAGGAAACAGGCTGTGGCTGGCAGATGGCCAGTAGCAGCAGAATGAAGGTGGAGCAGTGTGTGAGCCAGAGGTGTGAGATAGCCATACATCTGGATGGCAGGAAGCCAACACAGAGAGACACCCAATGAATCCACAGACAACAGAACTCTACAAAAGGTCTAGAGGCCAAGAATTAAGTTCCCTCCAAAAGGGTGTTGGACTAAAAGAGGTACTAAGTCTGAGAACCCCACAGAGCACAGGTACTAGGTCTGAGAACTGCACAGAGCACAGTTGCACTGCCTCTTAGGGCTGAGTTCTCTTTTACTGTAACTGTTTAAGTCATGTACTTAAACTATTTGCACTCTCCTTTCGGTAAGCCTAAATAAAGAATCCTTTTTCATACCAGGAGTAGGTGAATATTTATTGGGGACTCAGCAAGAGTTACAGTCTGTAGAGGCTAGGGCCCAAGGAGCCACCATTGCTCACACAGAGTACACAATCAAATCTGTAAAAGGGACTGCTCTTTCATGGCACTCGTAGAGAGACCCTGCAGTGGGACTGGTTACAATATGTTTCCCAGTACTTTGCTTAGTTCAGTACTAAATTATTCAAGCCTTGTGGTTTTCACCACTTTGAAAGAAAGACTATTCCAATCATTGGCATTACAATAAGGAAGATTTTCATGATATTCAGACTACATTTTTCTTGGTTTAATTTCATCCCATTACTCTGACTTATACCCCTTTTTCATTCTAAGCAAATTCTCCTTCCTTAGCAGGTGTGTAATATTCGAATACTGATAGGATCCTGCAAGGTATGAGTCAGACATCTCAGTTTCAAAGACTGCCAAACACTTGGATTGACATGAGCATCTAAGAAGGGGGGTGGGATTATTTCATTATTGACATTTATTTTCATAGTATTTGGCATGTGTTTTGCAGGAGAATGCTTTGAAAGGGCAGTAAACACTAGCATGACCGGGAGTTTCCAGATTCATTTATTCATGCCTCCGGCTGGTTTTTGTCCATTCTTAATCTGAATGGGTGAGGCACAAGGGGGGTATTTTTTTATCAGGAGATTTGGCTAGAAGCACTTTGTCAGATCACATCAGTGCTCAGTGAAGTAGCAGAAGCAGAGATACAAACTACGGTTTTATCATTAGCATTCTGCGTAGAACAAAGAGGTAGTTCAACAGCATAGGATTTACTTACTGCATATTTCGCTGATTTTTGTTTTAGAGATAGTCAAAACTGTGCACTCAGATTCATTTAAACCTCCTATTGCTTCGTCTTTTGGATCCAGACCAAGAAGGAGGTTACCTGTGCTTCCATTTGCCTAAGCCAGAGTTCTCCAGAAAGATACTACTGTGTTATTTCTTCTCTTCTTTTCCAAAGGCAAGTCTTCTCTTTTTTCAGGTTTGAGGGAGATT
Organism: Mesoclemmys tuberculata; assembly: GCA_007922155.1. NCBI lineage: Eukaryota > Metazoa > Chordata > Testudines > Chelidae > Mesoclemmys > Mesoclemmys tuberculata. The sequence goes on along the minus strand of ML675601.1, from coordinate 103,570,965 downwards.
GATTCTATCTGTTTTATTCAAACTGGGGGGTCAAATTCTGCTTGCCTTACATGAATAAAGCCAGCAGAATTTGTCCCAGGAATCAGCATTAAAAACATTTAAGAGAAGTATCATTTGTGGGAGGAAAATTATTTGGTCATCTTTCATGTCCATAGCTCCAAGAAATATTTAAATAATCAATTTGATTTCAGTCATTGACATAGAAATTGCAAAAATGGCAATTACCTAATGTGACAATAATCCCTAATTACCTAATGTGACAATAATTTTCAATACAATAAAGTCTTTTGAAAATCATTTCAGAAAAACTGCTTTGTTACTATTCATTTCAGGTGTAAATATCTTTATGATGTGACTGATAAATAAATAAATAAATCTGGTATATTGTGCCAGTCAACTATACTAGTGCTTGTTATCTTATCAGTAATTATGAATCTGCCTACAGTTTCTTTAAAAATCTTCATTTTGGATCTCATTATTTAGCTTTAAATATTCACAATAAGATATGGCTTGGCATAAAAAGCATCAATTTTTAAAAGCTTGTTTTGGTTGAAAAGTTTGGTCACTTTTAGCTAATAGAATAGTTTTTGTTGTTGTTTTGGTTTTGGTTTGATTTAATTTTAGGTATTTGTAAATAATTTTCTATTAAAAACTGCACATTTTTTAAATGATCATGTCTAAGCTTTAGTTAAAAAAGCAAAATAAATATAAATGGAGAAATTCAGGTTGGGTAATTTATAAAAGTGCCACCCTAACAGTGAATTGGCAGAGCAATGCAAATCAAGAGCAATGGCAAATCTTTTGCTCCTGGGTGTGCAGCCTTCATAGAAAATCATCTTGCAGTTGTGGGGAGGGGGCATATACCATATACATTTCTTTCTAACATTTTCTGACTTGGGAATATTCTGAAGCTCACTGTTGTTTGTTTTTTTCTTTTACCTCAGGCTTGAGGTACAGTGATGCTTACACTGTGAGGGGAAAAGGGAGATCAGTGGGGGGGGGGAACAATGGTCTTGAATAAAGGATGGACAACATCTTCATGGATAAATGTCCTTGTTTTTCACTTTAATGATCAAGGTACGCTATCCATTTAACCTTTAGCAATTGCTTTGTATTTTCCATGCTGCCTTCACATGCAAAATGGATAGAAATACACATTTTTGAAAAATGAAAGCTGAAATTGTCCTTTACATTTCTAATTCCGCCAAATCTGGGGAGCCCACAGCTATGGGTTTTATTGAACCAAATTCAAATTAGCTTACTTCATACCTACTACCACTGAAATCAATGTAATTTAGGGTAGAATTTAGCCTTGAGGGCCAGAATTTTACTCTTATATAGGTGTGTACAATTTCATTTGACATAAGCAGGAATCATATATTGCATATTAGAAGATGGACTGCATATTATATATGTTATTCCTTTGGCAGGAGCTCTAAAGTGGGGTAATGAATGTTTTTCACTATGAACTGTCAGTTTCATTGTTTTTATGAGTTGTCCAGATGCTCAGCATTACATTAATTCCTTATTGTTTCCAATTTTGATATATTCAGTGCTGACAAAATTGCACTGGAAAAGTCTTACTGTGCAAAAGATCAAAATCAGGGTTCTTTGTGGATTCTGTTATCCTCATTCAAATTTTAAATGAGTACACTGTGTTCATAAATGATCATTTTAGCTATATCTTGTTTCTATTATGTTAGTTAAAAAAGTTAATGAGTCTTTGGAATGTGTTTAAATGTGACTGAATTTTCCACAGGTAAATTGTCTTCCTATCTTAAAGAACTGTATATGGGACATCTAGCCAGATTCACTTTTAATGGTATAATTTGCATGTACCTCCACCAAACCTATCTGCTGCACAATGGTGGACTCACCTGAGTCAGGGCATATGGTAATACCCACAACTACACTTCCTTGGGGTTTCTGCCTGGGAAGAACATCTTTACTTTACTTTCTGCCAGGATTTTGTAGGTGCTCCATTGGTGGAGGCCGCTCAGTGGGTGCACTGTGTCAGCAAATCCCTTGTCCTGGACACACCTCTTTCATGGCAGTGGTACCCATTTTGAGGGCTGTATTGGCAGGCTGATGGCCACCTATCAAAAGAAAAGTTTTAGATGCCTTGTTCTATCACAACCCACATTCTGACTGGACTTTCTGGTGCTCTGCTATGATATACATTGATGGAAGTCAGCACATACCCTGGATAAATTTAGATCATGATATTTTCAACTTACCACTGAAGAATGAAATAATAATCCATAAAAACCTGCCTTAATTATCATGTATTTTTAAAATAAAGAATTAATATTTTGTACATAAAACTGTATAGCACCTTTCCTTTTTGAGGAGTTCCAGCTTTGCCAACTTTAATTTATTAAAATCTGCATAACCTTTGTGAAGTAGGTAAGCATTATTTTCATTTAGCTGATAGGTGAACTAAGGCACAGAGATACTAGGTTATTTACTCAAGGGTCACAAGACAAGTACATGGTAGAGGCAGGAATAAAACGTAGGTGTCCTTGTTGCCACTCCTCTGCTCTAGCCACTAGAGACAATTTCTTCTCATAATTGAGAGACACAAGTTATTAAAGAGATTAGCAAGTGTTCATAGATTCCAAGGTCAGAATGGACCATTATGATCCTCTAGTCTGAATTTTGTATAACAGGCCATAGAACTTCCCCAAAATAATTCCTAGCACAGATCTTTTAGAAAAATATCCAATCTTGATTTAAAAATTGTCAATGCTGGAGAATCTATTATGATCCTTGATAGATTTTTTCCAATGGTTAATTACTCTCACTTTTAAAAATGTATGACTTATTTCCAGTCTGAATTTGTCTAGCTTCAACTTCCAACCCCTGGATCATAGAATCATAGAATATTAGAGTTGGAAGGGACCTCAGGAGGTCATCTAGTCCAACCCCCTGCTCAAAGCAGGACTATCCTCAGCTAAATCATCTCAGCGAGGATTTTGTCAAGCCGCAGCTTAAAAACCTCTAAAGATGGAGATCCCACCACCTCCCTAGGTAACCCATTCCAATGCTTCATCACCCTCCTAGTGAAAAACTTTTTCCTAATGTCCAACCTAGACCTCCCCCACTGCAACTTGAGACCGTTGCTCATTGTTCTGTCATCTGCCACCACTGAAAACAGCCTAGCTCCATCCTCCCTTGAACCCCCTTTCAGGTAGTTAAAGGCTGATATCAAATCCCCCCTCATGCTTCTCTTCTGCAGACTAAACAGGCCTAGTTCTTTCAACCTCTCTTCATAAGTCATGTGCTCCAGCCTCCTAATCATTTTTGTTGCCCTCCACTGGACTCTCTCCAACTTGTCCATATCCTTTTTGTAGTGGGGGGCCCAAAACTGGACACAGTACTCCAAATGCAGCCTCACCAATGCCGAATAGAGGGGAATAATCACTTCCCGCGATCTGTTGGGAATGCTCTTACTAATGCAGCCCAATATGCCATTAGCCTTCTTGGCAACCAGGGCACACTGCTGACTTATATCCAGCTTCTTATCCACTGTAACGCCCAGATCCTTTTCTGCAGAACTGCTGCCTAGCTCATCAGTCCCCAGTCTGCAGCTGTGCATTGTATTCTTCTGTCCTAAGTGCAGGACTCTGCACTTGTCCTTGTTGAAGCTCATCAGATCAAGTTACACATTTCTCTGCTAGACTGTAGAGCCCATTACTGAATATGTATTCCAGTGTAGATACTTATGTTATAGAGTCACCCCTTAGCTTTCTCTTTATTAAGCTAAGTAGATTGAGCTACATGAGTCTATCACTATCAGGGTAGGACTACAATGGTCATCCCTATCAGCACTGCAGCCATCAATGTAGCGGCATTGATTGAGTGGGTCTAATGAAGACATACTCAAATTGATTGCCAAGCGCTTGTCCCATCAACTCCACTGGAAGAAGAAGCACAATCAATGTCAATGGAAGAGCATCTCCTGTCGACATAGCATAGTGAAGACAGCACAGCAACTTGATGCAAGGTACGTCAACATCGATTACGTTACTGACGTAACATAACTGACATACCTTGCATTAACGGAGCTGTGCGATGTAGACCAGATGTCAGGCATGTGTGCTAATCATCTCTGTGGCTCTTCTCTGAATCACGTCTCCAAACTATCAACATCCTTCTTGACTTGTGGGCACCAGAAACTATGTGTATTAGTTTTAACTCTTTCTCTCTCTCTCTCTCTTTGTGTGTGTGTGTGTGTAGTTAATTGTAGTATTATTATTATTAATAATTGTACAACACCCAGTGCAAGTTAGAGTAGGCTCACCAGTGCTCTAAATTTGCATCCAATTTCACAGGGACATTCCAGCAGCCAGGAATAGTCGATAGGCAATATATACATGTAGTATTAGCTATGTGTGAATATAAATTACTATCACTGTTCATAATTTAAAAATGTCAATTTTAAGTCTGTCTAATCTAAGAAAGCTCTTATACTGTACAAAAAAGATAAACATTTTCAAAAAGATATTTATTTCTTTTACATTAAACATTTTAAACAACATTTATAGCATATTGATCACTTCCTCTACTACCTGTAGGGAAGGAACATAACAGAGCACCACAAACAGTTTAGGATCATAATAGGACAACCATATAAAAAGAGTGAAAAATCAGGACAGGATGTGGGGGGGTAATAGGTACGATATAAATAAAGGCCCCTAGTATCAGGACTGTCCCTATAAGAACAGGACATCTGATCACCCTAACCACAAGGAACACAGCTAATCACGTTTCCAGTGCTCAGCCCAAATAGCTGGGCTCATTTCTAATTGCCTAGAGGATGGGGAAAGAGATGAATCCTTCATGCCAGATGGTGGAATAACAACAGTCTGTGCGACCTCTGTCGAGTCTTAGGAAGCTGGTCCCTGTGGCACATCCTCTCCCTGCACAACAGAACCACACCAGTTTCTCTGCGTATGGGATTAAAGGCCTGAAAATTTCCAAATTACTTCTGTAGGTCATGGATCAGTCCTTAAATAAAAAACAGTAACACCTACAGCAAACAACAGTTGGTGATACAGAATAGTTGAAAAAAGTCATGAACTGCCCATGTTTTTCAATGACATTATTGAAGACTATCTTGTTAAAAAAAATCACAATTGACGTATTAACAGTATATAAAGTAAAAAAGGAGAAATCTTCCTTTCAACAGGGTAAACGCACTAATACAAATTCCACTATCAAACTGATGCCAATAAAAATTGTTTAATGCTCTGTCTGGGAAGGACATGTATCAGCACTAAATATCATATACATTTTCAGATATATTTTCAGATATTTAGTTAATAAACATATTATGATGTCACTAGCATTCAACTACGGATGCAGAAATTTGAGACAATTTTCCTCTAACTTACACATCTCTGTAAATTGAGTTTTACCCCAGTGTAAAATTGATATAAATGAGAGGCACATCAGACCCAAAGTGTTCATAATTGCTTTTCAGTGGACATCTTCACCTCTGTTAATACTTAGAGCCAAATTCTCTGCTGGCATAACTGCAGTGAAGTTAATGGACTACACAAATAGAGAATTTGACCATTAGTTCTTTAGGAAAATGTGGAATTTGATGGAGAATCATTTTGAAAATTGTTTGTTTAGATTTTTTAGTCTTTTGGAAATCTGTGTCTATTTAGTGAAACCCAAACAATAACAAATCCATATCTCTGTGTATGAGGACACATTATATAAAGGAGAAGCTTCAGTTCTCTCCTCTTATCAGATGCTATAAGTACATAGGAGCAAAATGATCTGGAATGCACATCCTGGAAAAGGCATAATATGTCATTTGCAGCTATGCACAGCTGTAGAAGCTGAATGAAACATTTGGACTTTTAAACAAAAACATGACTGTCATAACATGCCAAGTGAGTTCCTGAGACTGAGAATGCATCCACTGATATCATCAATTAATATTGTTAGGGTGCAAAAGCATGGGTTAAGCAAAATAAATATTCAGTTTCCAAATAATGGAAAGCTAGTAAAATCAACATATTTCAAAATGTTTTGTTATATCTTAGAGGAAGAATTTTTAAAACACAAAAGGACAAACTATTTTGAAACTTAAATATTTGGCTTTAGAACTTTCTGCAGCAGCAACTTTTAATCCCACTGGTTTTAAATTAGAGCAGGGGAATGAGAACTAGAATTTTTGTGGTCTGATTCTTCATTCTGGCTGAGCTCCACGCCATGTAGGAACAGGGAGGAAAAGAAGTAAATATGACTTTAAACCACCTTTACACTTCCTCTGCTCTGTCTAGGGCCAATTGAGCACCGTTGATTAATTTAAATCCAGTCATTATGTTAAAGATGTTAACGTAACCCAGGCACTATTTAACATTAAACAGTTTTTAAAAGGTTGGAGGTTTGGTATATAGAGACTTCAGCCTGCTTAGTACTATGGCAAATACAATATTAAACATTTTTAAGCTTTTATTAAAGATCAAGAAAAGAAGGAAAAATACTGAAAGCATTTGAAACGTAAAGTATTAAGTAAGGCTTTCATTCTGAAAACATCCATTTTTCCCTTTCCCTTTAGCTGGAGAGAGTTTTTAGAAGGTAAAAGCCCCGTGTCTGAGAGTCTCTTAGATGGTATCAAAGATGGTAATAACAGTCCTTCGGGGAGAAAGAGAAGAAATGAGCTGAGATGGGCTAGAGCTCTTTTTGCTCTTGTTGTTAAAGTCTGATCCAGTTTTAACCCAGGTGGTGTTTGAGATTCAGCTGGAGCTGATAGAGGAGAGGATGTCATCTGAGTCTCTCTCTCTGGCCAGGTCTGGTCAGGACTTTTTTCAGGGTTAGGATGAAAAAGGTTCAGGGTCCCAGGAGATGATGGGTTTGGAAGCCATGATGGTGAAACTCACTCCAGTAGCCACCATTAGTTTTTTTATCTTTTTTCCCCAAAGTCTCTTTCTTAAAGAACTTACAAAGGAAGCAATAGGTGAAATAGTCCTCACCCTCATTATTTTGTCTCCTGATTAGACTTAATATTTGACACACTAATTTAGGTTTATTAATTGCTGGATTTATGTTTCATTTACTAAGCATGATTTTAACAAAGTTTTTGAGTTATATCAGTAGGCCTTTTTGTTTAAACTAATTTAGCTTTCTGTCTTTTTTGTACTTTTTATTATCTGTTGTTATTATAGGTGATTTTGACATTTTATTAATTTCTATATACTAGTTTTAGTTGAGTTTATGAATTGGGATAAATTTGTCAGCCTAATTATTACAACAGCACTCAGTGCAAGTTAGAGTAGGCACAGGGTTGATCTAAATGCATCCAACTTCACAGGGACATTCTAGTAGCCAGGAATACCCAACGTGTAGGCACACTTCACTCATGCCCCATTTTTACTGGGAGCCCTTCCTAACCAGGATAGGAAGGTGCATGTCAGAATTAATACTAGTTATATACTACCAAAGGATTTCCCTTATGCCAGGTGAAAATTTCTGGTGACTGCTTTTCCTGGCTTTGTGGCCATTTTATGCTGGTGGAAACAGACCATATAAGAACAAAATATCAGGTGCCTGGTTTCTATTCGTGACTCTGCCACTGACTCACAGTGTGGCCTTGGGCAAATCACTTAATTTCAGTCTCTGTGACTCAGGTTACTCATTTGTAAAAGACTAAATTAATATAGCAATATTCTTTGAGATCTTTGGAAGAATGACATCATAAGCAAAAAGTATTATTAGCTTAAGTGATGTTATGATAATCTGTATAACACAGTATTTAATTTCTGATTGCTATAATACATTGTCAATACCGGATCAAGCAAGTTATGCTATTTTAATATGTTTGCTGTTTTCTCTAAAGTTATTTACTGAGCTTTTATATTTGAATATATGGATACATGAAAGTTTAGCATGCAACAGCATGATTTATCCAATTAACAATTTAAATTGCAAAAGCATTTTTGGTATGCAGAATGTTTTTCTTTTTCATATGTTCTGCTACTTAGACCAGAATTTTAATGAAATTAAATGTTTCTTACTCAAAGCTAGTAAAATTCCTGTAAATTAATTAAGAAATAGACTTACATTTAACTCATTTTTTATATTAGAACTTTAGAAAAGGACTGTCACAGAGTCTGAAAATCATCTATAATGTTAAACAGTTGGACAATATTTAGAAGCACCTAATGATTATTTAAATATTGACTGTACTGAGGTTGGACCTATTCAATGATTCTTTATAATTCCTTAGAACATACATCTACATATACAGTAAAATATACTTATGTGCCATTTACTAAAGTAATAAAAATTGTCTTGTTCTCATTATTTTGGCATTACCCATGCTATTACAATAAAAGGTCTGTTAACATTTTCACAAAATGTCCTAATTTCAGGAGTTTTACATTTCGTTATGACAATTTCTGTATTCATGTGAACCAAATAAAACAAACTAAAGACCTGACACAGTTATTATATTTAAGAGCACATGTGTAAATGAAGTCCATTCTAACCTAAATAAAAAGGGCTCATATGTTCTTTTGTGCAAATTTGCTAGAAATTATTCATGTTAGGCACAAGACTGATTTTTGCAGTACACACTTTTGTTCTGTCACTACACCACTACAAGACATTGCAACACAAAACCTGTTATTTGTAATGCTTCCTTTCCTTCCTCCCTTGGAGAACAATTTGTGACCAATGATGTGGGACTGCAGTGTTGCAGGTGGGAGGGAATAGAGAGGTGGGTCTGTCCAAAGTCCACCAGATTTCCCTCTTCATTTAAAAACCACAATTATGGAACCTTAAAATATTGCAAGTGGTTAGTCAAAAACAAGTTTTAGACTGCTTTAAATAAAAATTGTATTTTTGCTTTTCATGGGCATCATCTTATTAACAAGATTTTATGTCAAAAGGATGCCTAACACCCCAAGACAGAGAGAGATTAAGGTTATCAGTTTTCTTTTTATTTTAATGCCCTATCTTCTTCAGTCTTGGTCTCCATTTCTGGTCTTCTTGTACCATCGTTTCTGTACAAAATTCAGGAGCTCTCTTTCACCATCAACCCCGTTACCAAGCGAGTTGACATCCTTTTAGACAGTAATGCCAATCTTTAGGCAGCCACCAGAGGGTACTAAAGAAGTTCTCTGCATCATGATTACATGGAAGATACCTCTCATTTCCAAATGGAAACTAAAATTGTCCCATTTTTATATTTATATTATCTTATCTTGCCACATCATTATCTCACCACTCCAATACTGTTTCTGCCTATGCTTTCTCATTTAAAAGTTGTCCTGTAAATATTATCGAGGGAAGTGATTATTCCCCTCTATTCGGCACTGGTGAGGCCTCATCTGGAGTACTGTGTCCTGTTTTGGGACCCCCGCTACAGAAAGAGACAAATTGGACAAATTGGAAAGAGTCCAGTGGAAGTCAATGAAAATGATTCGGGGGCTGGAGAACATGACTTATGAAAAGAGGATGAGGGAACTAGGCTTGTTTAGTCTGTGGAAGAGAAGAATGAGGGGGGATTTGATAGCAGCCTTTAACTACCTGAAAGGGGGCTCCAGGGAGGATGGAGCTAGGCTGTTCTCAGTGGTAGTAGATGACAGAACTAGAAGCAATGGTCTCAAGTTACAGTGGGGGAGGTCTAGGTTGGATATTATGAAAAATGTTTTCGCTAGGAGGGTGGTGAAGCACTGGAATGGGTTACCTAGGGAGATGGTGGCAACTTCATTCTTAGAAGTTTTTAAGACCCAGCTTGACAGCCCTGGCTGTGATAATGTAGTTGGGATTGATCCTGCTTTGAGCCGGGGATTGGACTAGATAATCTCCTGAGGTCCCTTCAAGCCCTAATCTTCTATCACTCTATGATTTTATGATTCTATATGAGCAAATGACTTAAAGTTTCTATCCTTTTCAAGATGCAATCACATGCAATTCTCAGGAAAGCTATTATTTTCCCATATTAGATAAGTCTGCGGAGTTGCCTTATATGTATGCACATATAAAGGTTGTTTGAAAGAACAAGTCTTTGTACTGTAGGAGCTTGATCAAAATTCTTAGGACTAGAATACAAATACAGATTATTTCCTGTATGTTTTTACTTTTTTAAATGAACTTACTTCTCATGGAAGGTACCAGATCGAAGTTCTGTATTTAACCACAAAACAGGAACAACTGACTACGTTCTTTAGGATGGTGACTGTTGCTAATTACCTGATGCATAGCATCTAGTTCCATGGGACCCTCATCCTGTTTTGGGTCTTTGGGGCTACTATAAGCAAACTAATAACAAGGGCAACATCATTGCAGTCTTCACGCATGTTGCCCTCTAGTGTCCTTAAGCCAGTCCTATAGAATTGACCTTCTGAGCTTTCTGCCCATTCTCTGTTGCAACTGTCAACTGTGGTAATTTTTTTAAATGTGATCACCTCTCCTTTAGGAACTGGACTGAATAGTGACAGTTTGCATTTACCGTTAACCTAGACTTTGATTTGACTGTGTGACCTAGAAGACAAAGGCTCTGTCTATATCCCATTACCAATCTCTGATCCCATTACTAAAGCCCCAAAATGTGGGTGGATGATGAACATTGTTGGCCTTCCTTTGTATATACTTTCTATACATAATTCATATGTTAATACTTGTAGGCCTAGAAGTCATATATCAATGTCTTCTGAAAGATGGTGATACATTTTACACATCAAATTAGAATATTGCTGGAATAATCATTTGGAGCCTCAAGTAACTGAAAGCATTCATAGACTTACTTTGTTATGTTTGTTATGCTGTGTTTACTTCTCATGTTTTTACTACTTTTAGTAAATGTTTATATGACTCCCCGTCTGATCTCAGATAATCATTTGCAACTATAAAAATAATAGGATTAAAAATGGGACAGATTGTGTAGCATTCTGCAAAGGGGAACACATAGGCAGATAAAAATTTAAGTGAACACCTGTGTAGAGAATATTATGACAGGAGGAATAAAACATCCTCTTAACTTGATACTCATCAGTTTCCCGTTCTCCACACTTTTCAGGGGTTAAAGCTGTTACAAGTGTGATCTGTCAGTATTCCCCCTCCTGTTCAGAGCTCCAAGTTCACTTCGAAACTCTTCAGTCCTGGAACCTCTAGCTGCCCCATCATGAGTCTCCCCCCTGAGGGTAGGTTTTGGTGGCAGAAGTGTTGGAGGAAGGGGACCAGAAGAAAGCATGAAGGCACTGGGCCTCTACACAAAGAGTCCTATACATCTAATAGATTCCTTGAAATCTACAGGTTCTGGGAATAGAATCATTCACTCAATCTTCACAAAGAAACAACTCTTCCCCCTGATGGTATGATCTAGGGGAAATCTTCCTTCCTTCTAGGTCCTCTCCTGCTGGTTTTTCCCAATGGGGAAGATGGTCTGGTCTTGAATTGGATACTCAGCCAAATTCTGTTTGACTAACATTTTTGGAAGTCAGTGAGATTCCATGGAGTGTAAGTCAGATCAGAATTTGGCCGGGGCAGAGTGAAGTAAATATTTTAGTCAATTATTTGCAAGAGCTGAGATTTCAAGGCAACAATGTAACACATAGCGTCGTTTTATTTTACAATACAAACTAATCACCAGGGAGGATCCTCGTTTAAGGGTGTCCTGTAGGAGCCCAGGATGCAGTTTTTCATTGTACAGTTTGACTCTGCATTTTATGTTTTTATTATAACATACACCTGAATGATGCAATCTGCCCCAAATGTAGGGGGTCTATTAGCCCCTTACTGAAACTGGAACCTTACTGAAACTGGTCCTTTTGGTTGGCCATCTCTCACGGAAGCAGGACCCTGAAGCAGACACCGCCCTCAAGGCCAGTGGAGAGAGGCCAACTCAGGTCAGCCTGATTGACAGGGCGGGCAGGCCAATGAGGGAGCCAGAAGGGTGACCGGAGGGGAGGGGGGTGAGGAGCAGCATCCTCCCTGTGAGCTGGAGCTGCCTGCCTGGGCATGCCTGGGCAGAGAGTTGGGGCCAAGCTAAGGACACAGCAGCCAGCAGCTGGGAGGCCAAAAGAGGAGCACAGAGAACTGAGCTGACCCACAGCAGCAGAGTCAGAGGGGCATCCCTGAGAGCTGAGCTGAGCTGAGCGCAGCTGCACTGAAGTGGAGCAGAGCAGGAGTTGGGGCTGGAGCCGTCTGGAGCTGGGTGCAGAGGCCGGAGAAGGAGCCCAGGGAGCTGAGCTGAGCTGACCCATAGCAGCAGAGCCAGAGGAGCACCCCAGAGAGCTGAGCTAAGCAGAGCTGAGCGCAGCTGCATTGAGCAGAGCAGGAGCTGGGGCTGGGGCTGGAGCCCTCTGGAGCCAGGTGCAGTGAGCAGCTGGGCAGAGCGAGAGGGACCTTGGGAGTGTGTGGCTACTGCCAGAGCAAGTGTCTGACTCTCTGCATCCCTGCAGCGTAGCCAGGGCCTGGACAGGGCCTGTGACATGTGACACAGACTGTGACCCTCCCTTACAGCCCAGAAACACTGTTTGTGGTGCCCCCTTTCTCCTCTTTTCTTATTTTTTATTTGATTTTTGATTGCTGTTTGTGTAATAAATTGTATTGCTTTGCATTGTATGCAATGATCAGTGGGGTAGGGAAGCACCCAGTGCAGAGTTAGTACCCTGAAATGGGGACACCATAGCTCCTGCCCTAAGGGACCACAGCAAGATTGGGCATTGAGCCCCAGGAATCCTGGGGCCAGCCTTGTCGGGGTTACAGGGACCCCACCACATAGGAGAATGGGAGGGGATCTCTCGAGGTTAGGTGGGCCTCTGGGTAAAGAGAGTGGGAGCAGAGACTCAGCTCCTTTTTCTAGCCAATTCCACTGGGGTAGTGTATAAGCAAGGAAAGTTCCACACGATAGTGGGCCCATTCCCCCGCTTACACAAAGGCCATTCACTCTCTTCCACGTGCACTGTGTCACATTCACCAGTGCTGCAGCTGTGGTTGTAAATGCTTATGTTACCTTATGCTGATGTTAAATACTGCAGAAATCCCTGGGGGCACAAACTGTCTGGAAGTCATGGCATTCTGTGAGCAAGAGGTTGCATCAATATTTGTAAGCATGGAATGGAAGGGTGAGTTCTAATGCAGTAGTTTTTCAAGGAGGTTTACACGTGTGACCAGTGACAAGTCATGGTTGAAACTTGGAATTTCCATTCCAGGGAAAATTCAAACATTTCAAAAACCATCATTCCAAATCAGAATTAAAAGTTGACATTTTGAAATTTTCCCACGAAATGAAATTTCTGAAACCATTTTGTTTCAGGTCAATCAAAACATTACATTTCTGTTCAATTTATATCATATCATTAGTAATTGGTATTTTGGTTAGTAGTAAATTTCTAAATTGATATTCTAATTGCCAAGAAGTGTTCTAATTGCTCCTTGGTTTGCTAATTGGTATAATATCAAATATAAGATTAACATAAAACTATAATATAAAATAATGTAATCTTTCTTCATATATTTTCTTCTTGACAAGTTGGGGGCAGTTGTTCAACTCATTATACAGATCATCTAAAACTAGGTTTCTCATCTTTCTGACTGCTTGCTTTGCTGCTCTCTTGGAGGCAACTGCTTCTTCCGAAGGGTTATTTACCATCACCTCTCTGGCTTCTCTCTTATTTCTTATTCTTTTCTGCGCATCCTCATTCCACCACCATTTTTCACAAGACTGTGGTCTACACATCTTAGCACATCCACCTCAGTATCTCAGATCAATACATTCTTAAGACACACCACTCCTCTTCTGCAATTCCAATTTGTGTATATCTTGACTCAAACTTTGTGACTGTCTCCCTAAACTTACCTGCAGTTGTGCCATGAAATCTGCACGGTGTATTGCCAGTCATAACAGTTACCACAAATGGCCTGTGTCCCATTTCACTTAGGATAATCTTATAGTCTCTGAGTTCCAGAAGATGCTCAGCATGCCTGAGTCCCATGTAACTTTTACACTGTGCTGCAGAACAAGATGTTGTTTAGTTTCTTTGTTCCACAGAACAAAATGGATGCAGGTTTCCTTGATTTCACTGGAAATTGTATAATTGAAATTGTATAGAAGTTGTATAATGGTGGATACCAACTGAGATTAGACTCTTTCATTTTAAAGTATTTTGGTGAATTACTGGGTAGACTTTCTGCTAGCAGATACGATTCCATATTCTTCAGACTTTTCTGGTCCTGACATAGACTGGATCAAACCTATTCACACGGATCTGGGGATGGGAAAGAATTGACTGAGCAGAGAACAGGAATAAAGGGGATAGCAACAGCATGGATCTTTGTGTGGGAATGATAAAAAATGGGCAGCAGAGGTGAATAATGCCTATGACTGATTGCAATATGAATCTGGGAATAGTGTGGCTGTGGGTAGAATTTACTGCTTTGTGTGTACAAAACATGAGGTTCAGATTAGAGCAATGAAAAATTATACTGGCTCATCACTGGAAAAAAGGGATAATGTGAATAAACACTGCTGCAGTGAATAGCAAAGAGCTATTTGTTTTGAAAAATTCCCTCCTGTTGCTATGTTGGACAACTATGCCTCAGTACCTCTGAAGAGAGGTTTTGTAGGGAATGAAGCCAGCAAAAGGCAGCCTGTTGCTAAAGTGTTTGATATTTGTATACACTATGGGAAAAGTTGAAATTCCATGTACTAACACTCTTCATATAGCCAAACTTGAAGCCCATCACAGAGTATATTTGGGACATGCATACGTAACAAAAATGAGATGTAAGGAGTTCACTGATCTCATTTGACAAGTCATAAAACATGAAATAACTGCCAACTTAAAGGAGCAGGCGCATTATTTTTTATTACGCATCAATGGCTCTATCAACTCAAATGGTAGGCTGGGTCTACACTGACGGCAGCAAATTCGCCCCCGTCACATCGATTGATCTGGATCAACTGAGCGGTCTGCATAGACGCGCTCAGTCGATCCAGGAAGCGATGCCGGAAAACTACCCCCGTAAGCGGAGTAGCGCTGCGTCGAAGGGAGCGCTGTTCCCTTCGACACAGCACAGTGTGGACGCCGCGTGGAGGAGACGCTGCAAAGTTGACGGGAGATACGCAGGTGATTTACGTCACTTGCGTATCTCCCGTCGACTGCCGCCGAATCGCAAAGGTAAGTGTAGACCAGGCCTTAGAAATTATATATCTATTTCTGTGGATAAAACTGGATTGCCAAATGTTAAATTCTTGGGCTTAGACAATGGTAAGCATGGTGATGCTGAAATCCTGAAGCACACTCTTCTCAATGTCTTCTGAACACTTGGCATAGAAATTAGTAATAAACTTTTTGGATTCACATGAGATGGCCTCCTTTACCTGGAAATCGGGAAAGACATCTTTGCCCTCCTTGAGCAGGCTATATGCCATTTCTTATGCCAATACATTGCCTGAATCACCATATGGAGCTGGCAGCTAAACATACTTTTTAAAATATTGGTCTTAATGATGTTATTGAAATTCTTAACCTATACCTAAATACCCCTAAACATCTTTGTGATTAAAAAATTTAGCAGAGATTATGGAGGAAAGTAGAACCCAGTCTGAGAAAACAAATGAAACCCATTGGGTACAGCACAAAAATAGAGCAAGTAAAGCCTTAATTCAATTATTTCCTGTGGTAGTGCCACATCTTGAAAACATAATGAGAAAATAACAACTATTGTTTATAAAACAATACCCCTGGGCTACCTGAGAACTCTTGTCAAACTTGACGTTTGTGCTGAATCATTTACTAATAGAAATGGTTGATCTGCTCTCAAAGCTGGTATTGTCTCTTCAGAAAGATATTGTTGATCTGTTCTAAGTCACGTCACTGCCAGAGAAATTCTATAGAGCGCTAAAAAAGATAAAGAATGGAATTTTGTATGGTGCACTGATTGACTTGTTAGTTGATACAGAAAAAGACCCACAGTCAGTAACTTTCAGTGGAATCAGACTATACAGTGATGGTAACACACTTAAGAGTTTTAGATTTCACTTACACTGATGACATAGCAAACTGTGAGAAATAGAATTGGAGACTTACATAAAGATTTATTCCAGTGTTTGAAACTGTTGGATATAAACATTTGGCCAGACTATAAACAAGCTTTAGAAGAACATGGGGTTAAAGAGTTTGAAATATTTATTTAACAATATTTGAAATACTGTTAAAATTAAATAACATTGATGCTTCCCAGTTGGCCAGAGAATGGGGTTTATTCAAAAGTTTTAAACTGTAAAGAATAACTTGGCTCTCAAGGTAAAACTTTGTCAATGTGTACAATCAAACTATAAAGATAAATTGCCTTATCTTTATCACATGATTTGAATTATCTAGTAATTTCCAGTTTCAATTACTATTCGGAAGAAAGGGTTCTTCTCTCTCAAGAGGATGAAATCATGTTACAGAAACAGAATATTTGAAAAAGTACTTGAGAATCTGCTGAGAATTTGCACTAAAGGCCCTGAGCCAGACATATATGATCCTAGACTTGCTGTCAACCTACCCTTCTCTAAGCTAAGAAGACCAGACATGTTATTTTTTAGCAAGAGATCAGCAGAAGTCCTTGTTTCTGAGGCAGAGACATATATTTCTCTGGATAAAAAAAAATTATAAACTTTTTGTCTGTCTTTATAATTTAATTCTTTTGGAGACATCGTTAAAGGTCCACTGACATTTTTATAAAGATTATACTATACTCATCATGAAATGAAAGTTGATCTTTTACTTATTTTTTCTTCTTTGTAAATTGTAACATCACAAAGTATGCCATAATATTTAAAAAATAATTCTCGTATATTGTGTGTGTGTGTGTGAGAGAGAGACAAATTGTACACTGAGTTAATTCACATTTATACTACAATGAAAGTTAATTGTTTAAGTAACTATATTGGTGATACATGTTCACAGTAAGTAGCAGAATGCAGGTATTACATTTCAAATAAAATCTTCCTATATGATAAAATCAAGCACCTAAAAATTCCTACTGCAAGGCATAGTACTTCTGTAAAATATTCACTTGAATAAATTGAATTCCAAAGGTTATTAACTAGATGACCACTAACTTTCCACATGTATGTAACATTTAAAAGCATTGGTGAAGAAAATATACACATATTCTGGGTGTTATTTCATTTTACATTTACAGTGAAACTAATATAATTGGTCTGGAGCAGTTTATGGTATTTGCTTACATTATATTTCAGCAACCTAGTAATTCATTTTGTCACAAGTTCTCTCTTGGGTCTACAAATATGCTTCTTTTAACCCCATTAGTACCATATCAAAATAATATGTTTTATATTTGTATATGTTTTATTGCCCAAGATTTTCAAAAAATAAAAAATATCCCCTTGTACTGATACATTGAAGTTGTAATTTTAATAACGAGTATGGGCCTAATCATGCAGTCCTGACTCAGGCAAAACTACCGTTGTAGTCAATGGCAATTCTACTTGAGTCAGGCCTGTAACTTTGGGCTCTTTATGTTATTGAAGGCCTGATCTGCATTCCCTGAATATCCACAACTTCTGTTCATTTCATACAGCCCAGTTAAGTTAACTGACTTGCTAAATGCAAAGATTCATGTTTCAAAAATATCTATTTGAAAAACTTTCAAAAAAATAATTAAAAGTTGAATGGAACAGTGGATCAGTAAAAAGTACACAAAGTTAAGTCCATTTAAAAAGATACTTTTACAACAGAAAAATAGAATACTTAGTATTTGACATTAAATGGCCAAATCTGTATTCCCTTTCCACCCGAAACTCCAGTTGATGTCAATGAGAGTTTTGAGTACACAAGGCTAGGACTGAGCTCTGAACAGACATACTAAAACATGAGGAAATCAGGAATGCTATATAAAAGTGATTTTTTAAATAATTATAATTACTAACCTTTGTTCTGAAACTGAGGTGTTTTTTATTGCTTTCAAATTGTGGTGTTCACGTTGCCCAACAATGTAGACACAGTATAGTACGCACAAATAATTCTACTTCATAAGCTAGAAGAGTTTCCCAATGACTGATCCTCATATGCAGCAAAACTCACCTTGAGCTTCAAGGGGGAATTGAATGTAAAAATCTTTAAAGCAGAATCTGGCCTATTGACTATTATGGGAGTTATGCACAAGTAAAGAATGCAGGATCAAGTTATATTACAACCCCTTAACAAACTGGGGGTCTGATCCTCTAACACTTACCCGGTACTTACACCCAATGAAGCCAGTGAACCAACTTTATGCTGCAGTAAGAGATATATACATCCTTTATGATTCTCCAAAGCTAGCTGCACCAGAAGACATGGTGCTCAAGAGGGAGAGAAGAGGTCCTGTGCCCAATCCTTGGTCACGTGGGTGCAGTGTAGCTGTATGAAGGCGGCACAGAACTTGTTTAAAATGAGCTTCCTTACTGCCCCCCGATGAGGAGCTCTAAACATTTCCAGGCCCTTTCTTTTCCTGCTTTATGCAGCTCTAATAGAAGCTATTCCTTTGATGGGGAAGCAAGACTGAGAACTGGGACTAGGTCCCCATAACTTTTGTTTAATATAGGGTGTGTGCGAGAGAATTGCAATGGGGTTGTGTCCTCCATAATCTCCAATCCCCTTGCACCCAAGTGCTTGGAGCCAGGGCCCAAGTATAATATTTTCAGGCTCAGTACAAACTTGCAACATAGGCCTTCCCACATACATACCACAATCCCTCATTCCAATCTCATGAGCCATGAAAATGTTTTTCCTCATGGTAATGGAGGTTGCAGCCTGGGCCAGGCCCCCCAGGGCTGCCAGGCCCTGGTAAAGTGTACCCTTTTCCTCCCCATGTGAGGGCCCTAATTGGAGCCATGTAGTCTGATTACACTGGACAACAAAGATTTTGCTTCCTGAATATTTTTGGATGTATCTTATGGATTTTGGGCTGCTGATTATGAAAATCACCATAAAATTTCCCTATCATGTATCGTTTTTTGAAATCACCTATATTTGTTATTTCCATTCATAATTTAAGTCTATTAAAACATTGCCCACAATGTAAGCTGAAAAGGTTTCTATCTTGTATCCAAGCATGCCTGGGCATGCAGTGACACTGCATCTAGTGCAGGCCACACAACATGCAGTGGGAATGCTCAGGCTTAGGCTAGGCGGATGCTGGCAGGACAGATTTTAGTAAGGCTATAAAAGCATTTTGCACACACCGTTCTATGCATTGCATTTATATCAGTTTGCATTCGTGTTGATGCACATGCTCTATGCTGATAGCATATTGTGTGTACTCACAATAATAAAGCAATTGTATTTTCAGGAGGATTAGTGATAGCAAAATGTCTCACCAATGTCGCAATAGCTGCGATATGTTTCTTGGCAACTACAGAGCACCAGACTACGTGCAGTTGGTTGACTACATGCTTCAAGCATACGAAACCATGAAGTGCAACATGTCACAAAAGATTCATTTTCTGCATTCGCATTTAGACTTTTTCCCTGCAAATCTTGGTGCAGTCAGTGACGAGCATGGTGAAAGGTTTCACCAGGACATTGCGATCATGGAAAAACAGTATCAGGGCAACTGGAATCCATCAATGCTGGCCAATTGTTGTTGGACGCTTAAACGAGAAGCCTCAGACACTGAGTACAAACTAAAATCATCAATAAAACA
This sequence comes from Mesoclemmys tuberculata, assembly GCA_007922155.1. Taxonomy (NCBI): domain Eukaryota; kingdom Metazoa; phylum Chordata; order Testudines; family Chelidae; genus Mesoclemmys; species Mesoclemmys tuberculata. Next base: position 103,551,300 of record ML675601.1, on the reverse strand, counting down.
TTTTTAGCTCAGTTGAACTATTGCAAAGTGTAAGCACCGTTATGCGATTAAACGCATTACATTCAATAAAAGTCAATTCTTGTTTCTCCAAATTCCTACGTGATACAAGTAGTCTGAAATTATATTTGTGTTCAGCATCAAGCGGTCTAGCATAATCTAAAAAAATTTCTGAGGAAGCAACACTTTCGAAAAAATTTGTTGTCCAGTGTAATATAAACAACTTTGAGACAAAGTACAATTGTTTAATACAGTGCATTCTTTCTTTTCATGTTTATTTTACCAAATTAAGTATAAAATGATGATTAATAATTTCATTTTCTCACTAAAAGTATTACTGAGATATACATATGAAAATCTGTATATACAGCACAACAATCATGCTTATTTTCAAACTGTCAGACATCGGCCTATAAATATACATCTTCTACCGGAAATGCAGTAGTTATCCTTTTAAAAAAAATTCTTAAACTACTAAAGCTTATGTATCAAAACAATTTTGCAGCAATATTACTGAAATGCATAAAAAACATGACATTATGATTATTTGAATGTGTAGGTGCCTAGGTAGTTAAGTGATAGGTGCCTTGTAAGTGCCCAACATAGACAGTACATATAACCATTGTGTTGAAAAAAAATTGGGTATAGTAACAATTCATTTCATATCAAGCTCATTCACATTAATAATGTTCGCAAGTAGATGATATCCCTGTCATAAACCAAAACATATTAATAAAACTGCTTAAATGCCATATTTTTCTGATACTTTTATTGGGTAGAAGTGGTGATTTAAAAGCTCCCAGAGACTTATTGCAGACTGTTGCAGTCTATTTGATTACTGTAAGAATTTACATCCAAAATGACAAAAACAAATGATCCTGCTCCTATTTAAATCAATGGGAGTTGGGCATTTATTTCTATTAATATTATTATTCATTATTTATATTACAGTAACACTCCAAGGCATCAAACAGGGCCAAATTGTACTAGGCATCATACAAACAGATAAAGTTGCCTTGCTCCAAAGAGTTTACAGTCTAAGGTTCTGATCTTGGACCTGCTCTGAGTCTGCCTGTGCAGAAATAATTGTAGGATAAAGGTCTAACTAGAAAATTGATTGTAATACAGAATAGGAGGGAAGAAAGATGGGACTAGGGTAAGGATAATAAGATCCTGTGCTTGTATAAACTGACCTCATGTACAACTCAGTAGGAGCAGGCCCATAAAATTATGACCAAAATATAAACATTGTACTATATATAGAATAAATAAGCTAGAGTTTTGCAAAGATTATTGTTCTTGGTTAGTGCTACTGATTTAAAATTCTGAAGCCACAGAAACATGAACTGAAATATTTACATGAATTGATTTGTACATGAAAACCCATATATTATCCATTTGTCTTTGTCCAAGAACACATGTTCTTATCTTTACCACCATGAGTAATCCCAGTGGGCTTAATTTAATACTAAAATTAAGATAAAAAGCTGTCTGCAAGATTTAAAAAATATTTTTAAGAATAACATGGTTCTCACTTTATTCTTTTATTGTTGATGTTTTATGAAAAAGGACACTGTCAAGCTTAGTAAATCCCAATATTGATCTTTCATTTTTTGTTTTCTTCTTGCAACGAATTACAAGGCTTTGCAAAAATATGTGATATTTTTCTTCTTCAAGGGATTACCTACATGGACTACACTCTTGTTGCACATGTGCCCCATGTGTGTTATACTGGATTCTTTTGGCCAGCAGTGTCCGCTGGGCACGTCTGCACTCTTGTCCCCGCAATCCCATCCAAGAGCATAAAGAGCAAGCGGGCCCAATCCTTGCAGTGTCGGCTTCTCTGCATTTCTGTGGTAGTTAGGGATTACTAGTTACATAGTATTGTACTTAGTTTGCCCATGGGCATTTTTTAATTTTTTTTAAAGAAAGAAAATTTTGACTGTTTTATTTTGTTAGTTTTTCACAGATCTATAATAGACTTGGAGCCATTCCCACCCCCTTGTACAGAGACTCAGGCCATTCTGACGGAAGATAAATCTGGAGTCCTTTCATTAAAATTGTGTCCTCCTAAATAATGATGATGCCAGTTCCAGGCTCCTCTAAATAAGTTTGAGGTTTGATTGTTAATAAATTGGGGCTGATCACATTAACACTTGGGGGCATGTGAGAGTAAGTCTCATTAAGAACTAGTCATATGAATAAAGCTACTCACATGAATTTGCAGGACCAGACCTTGTATGCAGAACTTCCACTGACTTCAATCAGACTCATGGTTCCACTTGCAAAATCGGGTACATTGTCTTTCATTTATTTCCCTTCTCAACATCCAGAAATGAAATGAATGAGGAAGGAAAAAATAAAAATTGATGGTCCTTACTCCTTGTGGGTTACATTTCCAATAATTACCAAATCCCAATGACAGCATATCATGCATATTAAAATCCTTATTATCCTATTAGTTTTAGTGCCTCTTCATGGTAGCTATCCGAAGAAAAGAACACAGGTGTATTGTAACAAACTGTCAATGTTTGCTTGAAACATCTCACCCTTTTAGTAGAGGTTGAGTATGCTGGGAAATGGTTAATTGGGTTCTGCTGACTTATTTAACCTGGACATAAAGAGGTGGGAGTGGCTCTTTGGGAACACTACATATAGACTGTAGACTGTGCAGTCTTGAAGGAAGAATTCTAGGAGTAGCCAAGCCTAAGGAGAAGATTGGAGTTGATCTTTAGCATCTTATTGCTACTTTTTTTTTTTTAGTAAAGCCAGTTAGAAAAGGAACTGGATTATACGTAACGTGGAACGTATTTGCAGAACAGGTTAGGAAAAGTGCTGGGTCTCCATCTTCAAAATTAGGAACCATAAAAGATCATTTATAAAATTTTGTGTATGTACATAGAATCTTCTGTTTCCCTTGGCTGATAAATTAACCAGTTGCATTTTGTATTGATTTCCCATCTATAACCTTCATTCAAAAGATTTTCTTAGAGGTGCTTATAGTCTTCTTCAAGTTTTGATTTTGTTGATCATTTTAAAATCATCCTGTCCCATAGTGTTATTAGATTAGTAAATGAATGACCTTTTATTTTACATTTAATACATGTTTTGCACTATGGCTTATCACCTACATATTGGCCCCTAAACTTTCTAATAATCACATAAATAAGATCACAAGGATTGATTTATTCATAAATAATCTAAAATGTTTTTTTCCTGGTTTTAAGATCACTTTTGTATTTTGTGCTTTCATGATACTTCCCTAGTTTTGAAAAATGAATTTAAGCATTATTTGAGTAGCTCTTTTTCATGTTATGGTCTGTTGGGAATAAACGCTGGCAAGCCACGTTAACCTGTCCTTGCATCTCTCTGTCCCTTGGCTGCACTCGCCCTGTTTATGTACTACAGCACATTTCCCAGCCCGCCTTATCAATGTTCTGGCCTCCCATGAGGGAGTACAGGGCCCTCTCGAGCATGTAAACAGGCTCGTAAATCATGGAACCATATTGTGTGTATGCTATATAATAAAGGACCCCGAGAGGCCTCGGGACGCTTCTTTGCCACACTCCCCGTCTTCGCCTGGTCTGTCGTCGCAATGGTCTATGTCGTATTTGTGGAAGAAGAAATTTTAAGTGTCATAAGCCTGAAGGTAGCAAAATAAAGCTGCTTCATAAAACTCAGGGAACAGCATCAGCAACTATCTGACTTCATTAATGAATTCATATAATTTGTTGTCAGGATGACAGGGCCAAACCCTGCTTTATGCTACACTCAGAAAACTCCTGTGACCTCAATGAAAGACGTTCGTCCAAGAGCAAATTTGGCACATAAGCAGCATAAAAGAGATTTTGCTGACCAGTGCTAGGCACCCAGTTCAGAGAGTTGAAGGGCAAATGAATTAGTTTCTAGAACAGTAAGTTGGAATACTTGGAAAAAAAGGTGTACACGACCAATGTGCAATTGGATGGATTGAGGGGCAATATTTTGAACTTATTAAAATGAACTTCACAGGAAGCACCATGAAGTTTCCAGAACATGGCAGAGGTTTTTCTGAATAGCTCATATGTGAAGCCAATAATATAGCATTTCCATGGTTCCATAATGGAGAAGGACACAAATAATTGCTAGCTAATATAACTTTAAGGAATTAAGACCATTTTCCCCTTCAGTTATGTAGGTAAATGTAGAAGTAAGTGACAGTTACATTTTTCTACTGTGGATAAAGACTTACTATATATTAATTGAGAAAGGGAATTCTCTAGATTTTGCAGCACTAACACACAGCTTTAAAAGAGGCCAGGGATGGAACAAGCATGGTAGCAATACTATTCTTTTTCCCCTAAAAATTGTCCCTCCACATGGTGTAACAGTGTGAGAAAGGTTACATTACCTTTGTTATATCTAAACAGTGGACAAGCAGAAGACGTCAGGCCTTAGGGCTGTTATTGTTGGACTTTACACAAGTGCTAAAACAAAATAAACCTAATCAATGCTTTGTTTCAAAGCACATCAGGGAAACATAGGAAATCAGTAAAAAAAAAATTGCTCTCCTTTTCAAATCTCATGTAAATTTAATTATTTTCTAATTTAAATCCATTTTCCTTTCCCTTGAAGGCACACTGACAACTTGAAATTATTCAAATGTGAACAAGAGTTATAAGTAGTTTCAAATACTACAGAGGAAACAGTGCAACTGACCAGAATCTTGCAGAAATTTGTGCCTGTGCAAAAAGTTAAACAAGTGCCTATTACTCAAAGTGCATTCAAATGAACAAAGCAAACAAGCAGAAAATAAAGGGTTTTTTGGTCTTATCTCAGTTACAGTTATCAAAGGTAGTATTTGTAGCAATAATATGTCAATATTTTCAGAGTGATTTATTTTAAAATGTTTCTTTGGCCAGGAAAACAAATTGAACTTGCTAAAATTATCAAAGGAGGGAGAAAAAAAAAATTCAATAGAGGATCTGGAAATTACTATTATTATCTAATGGACAGTGAATGTTATTTGAACAAGCAAAGATGTGACTTTAAGTCCTTGGACTTTCTCCCATATATATGGATTGTTTGGAACAAAATGTTTGCTTGAACATTAATGAATGTTTCATTACTTTAATGTTAAACTGGACATTTTTATGCAAAAATATCCCAGGAAGGGATAAAAGGGAATATACATTAGGAATCTTAAAGAAGCATGAAGACTTAATTTTGTATATCTTGTTCCTTGGAATGTCAGGCGACAGATTTGAGCTTCAAATGGAAAGCTATGGAAAAGGCTGAGATTCAATATTAAATCATCTTTTTTTTAGCTGAGTTACTATGGTGATGGCAATTCTGCACAGCTTCATCGGCTGTTTCTACTGCTGCAACAGCTTTGCTGGGGCATATGGGAGATCGCTTATGCATACATGCTATGTACAGCTCACTAGAGAAACACACACGAAGAGACCATTTTCTAGTGGGATGGAGGAGTGAATCTATTTCTGTGGTTTAGGTGTATGGTTGCAGTCTTGCATTTTCAATGGGGCCTCTAAGGTGTCACTGCAGAAGGAGGATATCTGGGACATTTCCTCATGTGTTTCTGCCTGGCTGCCTATAAATGTTCCAATAAATACATTTGTGTAATATTATTTTGCAAGTATACAGCACCTATCGTCCAAGGATTTCAAGATAATAACCACGTTACCCCTGTGATTTACAGAGATGGGCTGAAAGAGTGTGTTGGCAATGTCAGGTGAAGGCTGGTTTGATTTCAATTGGCAGAGCACAGCCTGGAGCAATGGAGACGCTGTGGATCTAATGCCAGTATTAGTTTAATAAATTAGTAATCTAATTCATTGTGTATTTAACCACCAGCTGACACCTTCTATTGGTGCAAGGTTCAATGTTTGCTCCTACATGGTTTGAGCAGCACATCACCTTTCACTCCGATACCTCCTATGGTTCCCAGAGAGCCACAAAAAGAGGGATTTCTGCACAGCTGTTTTTCAACACTCACTGGTTTTTCATCTGTATATTACAGCCGCACCCAGAAATCCCAGCCAGATTTGGTGTCCCACTGTATTAGGCAGAGATGAAAAACAAAACCCTTCCCTAAGAGGCGGCCGAGCGGTACTCAGCTGCGCGCAGCCAGGGCCCCCGACAATGGGGGTACGACAATCTGAGGTCCCTTTGCAATGTGCTGCTTACAGCAGGCTGCGTCTGGCCCAGCCACGGGATTGCCGCGGCCCGGGGTGTCGCTCCCTGAGCGCGGCGGCGGGCGGAGCCGCCGAGGCAGGGGCCGAGCCCTGCCCACAGGCTGCAGCCGAGCGCCCCGGGCAGCAGGGAGCGGGCCTGCCCGTGCGGCGGCGGAGCGGGGTGCGCTGCGGCGGCGGCACCACGTGTCGGGGCGGGGGCGCGGCGGGCTGGGCTGGGCTGGGCTCCGCAGCCCGGCGGGTCCCTGCGGCAGCCCCGGCTCAGCGCGTCTCTCGTCTGCTCTCTCCCGGCCAGGTGCCGCCGGCGGGTCGCGCCCGAGTGAGGCGGGATGGGGCCGCTCCGCGAGGGCAGCAAGGTGAGCGGGGCCGGCCGCGAGCCCCTTGGCCGCAGGGGGCGAGTCGCGGGGGACGGGCCCCGGCTGACAAGGGCGGGGGAGGGGGCGCAGGGGCAGGGGCAGGGGCAGGGTGTGTGTGTGTCTGAGGGCGAGGTCAGGGCTGGCAGGGGGCAGTGGGGCTGGCAGGGGCAGGAGCAGGGGGTCTGGGGAGG
>ML675601.1:103489259-103544555 GCA_007922155.1 Mesoclemmys tuberculata | reverse complement strand
AGGGGGCAGTGGGGCTGGCAGGGGCAGGAGAGGGTCTGGGGAGGGGGATCAGGGTTGGCAGCATGTTATGGTTGGTATGGGCACTGGCAGGGGTAGGGAGTCTGAGGAGGGGCCATCGGACTGGCAAGGCCAGGGGTCTGAGGGTGGGGTTGGGGCTGGTGTGGGGTCTGAGGCCAAGGGGTTGGGGTTGGTAGGGGCTCTGCGGAGGGGAGATCAGGGTTGGCAGGGGTTGTGGGGCTCTGGCAGGATATCGGGAGGAGGGGTTGGCAGGGAGCCCTGAGGAAGGAAGATCAGGGCTGGCAGGGACAGTGGGGCTCTGAGGAGGGGGATTGGGGCTGCCAGAGAATGGCTGGGGGGTCCTGAGTTGGGAGTATCCCAGGAGGGATGGTATCGAGGCCCTGGATTCCATAAGAAAGGCCAGGCAGGGGGTGTTTATTTGGGGCCTCTTTCACCAAAACTGCTGTGCAGGAAGCAGCAGGAGGGAAAATTACTGTCACCATCACTGGGTGAAAGGGGCTGAGTCATAGCATCTCAGAAGTGTAGGACTGGGAGGGACCTCACGAGGTCTTCTAGTCCAGTCCTCTGCACTCAAGACAGGACTAAATAATAATGAGACAATCCCTGACAGGTGTTTGTCTAACCTATTCCTAAAAATCTTCCAATGACAGCGATTCCACAGCCTCCTTAGGCAATTTGTTCCAGTGCTTAACTACCATGACAGCTTTTTCTAATGTCCAGTCTTAACCTCTGTTGGTGCAACTTAAACCCATTGCTTCTAGTCCTATCCTCAGAGGTTAATGAGAATAATTTTTCACCGTCCGTCTTGTAACAACCTTTTATGTACTTGACAACTGTTATCATGTCCCCCCTCTGTCGTCTCCGAAGAGGCAAATGCATCCATCATCTACCCGTGAGCCTTCACTATGCAGGAGCCTCCATCACTGCATGCGTAAGGGGGGGAGCTCAGATGTGAGTTGAGGTGGGTTATTCCTGGGATGATGGTGGTTATGTGGGGGGAGATTACACTGGGGAATTTGTGTGGGAGTTGGGTGGGAGAGGTTACTCCTGGGTCATGTGAAGGGAGGTTGTGGGTGGGAGTTTACTCCTGAGGTTTTTGGGAGGGGTGGTTATGAATGGGGGTTACACAGCAAGAAATTATACATATGTAGACCGTATCGTGTTGTGCCCGTCTTGTTTGTTTTTGAGTAGGAGCAGAAACTGCAGCAGGAGAAGGAGATATCCCGCAGCCGCATCCCCCGTCTACTCCTTCGGCCTCATATGTCCCAGCAGCAACAGCAACAACAAAAAGTATCCCCGGCCTCGGAGTCACCATTCTCAGAGGAGGAGAGCAGAGAGTTCAACCCCCGCAGCTCATCTGGAGGCTCAGCAAGGACTATAAGCAGCAACAGCTTCTGTTCAGGTACCACCACCAGACACAAGGGGGGTGAGCAAAAATAGAGAGAGCCTGATTTTCCTCTCATTTCAGACCAGGATAAATTAAGAGTAATTCCACTGAAGTATGTGAAGTTCGTGTTAATGATTGGACAATCAGGTCCTGTGTGTGTAACTTGTTTGGAGAGTGATAATATGTTGGCATGCAGTGGTTTTTCTTTATATGCTTAATATATTCACTGATGGGGTTAGTGAGCACATTTAGTGCCCTATTTGTTTATTATTATCTATTCATATGGTGCCTTAGGCATGCATACTGCTTTGCAGAGAAAATAAAAATTGATTTCCACTGAAATCCAGTATCTTTTTTTTTAATATATGTCTAAGTGACACCACATGTTTCCATTTCAAATTCTAAAGGCTTTCCTTTCCTTTAGAAAGTTGGCATCTTTAACAGAACAGTTTATTAGAGATACATTTAGATGAAGAAAAAGTCTTTAAAACTATGTTTTATGTCTGACATGTTGACAACCCTGAGGCTAAAGGAGCTAGATATGTAAAACAGGAGGGCTAGTTGCCATACGAGATTACAGACCTATGTCATGTACTGTGACTGATTTTTTTTTAATTTTTTTTTTTAAACACAGAACTCCACACTGATTTCATGTAGTGTTCTATGTGTGGATCAGTTGTTGAATATAAACCAATGTGGCCAGGTGGAAAAATGATGGCTGCAATTTTCATTATTAAAATGAAATTAACATTGTTTGAAAGTTCAACCTTCTGCCAAAGAAATAAAAAGATGGTGCACTGACTAGTGGAAAGTACTTAGCTACACATACAGTATATGGGATGTCAGTCTTGTGGAAAGTGCAATGGGTCAGTGATGTGTCAGAGGGCAGAAATAAACCATAATTCGTGAAATGCATACATGATAAGTCTTCTGCTAAGACTGACTTTTCAGAGACTGTTTAAAATACATAACTAATTATCCTTTATGGCATGGAAAATTTTAAACAAAATATTTAATATTATGCAGTTGCTGTCAGTAGAATCTAGCACACTTTCAGACCCTATCCTGCATAACTTATGTACATACTTAACTTTATGCATTTTGAATAGTCTTATCGATTCTGTTGGAGTACTCACAATGTGTAAAGTTATGCATTTGCATATATTTTTGCAGAATTGGGAACTATTCCTTTTAACTTCTTGGTATGCAATATGCAGGTACTCATTTTGAAGATTTTTTGTGGGGAAGAAGTTGATTTTAGGCTTAATATTTCATATAGAACTTATCCTTAGTATTTCCAGGTAATCACAACATCTTAGTTATTACAGGTATTTTGTGATTCTTAAAATGTCCGAATAAGTTCCTGAATTTCCTTTTTTTGGTTCATTCCCAAAATCACCAAACTGCAAGATGCAATTATTTTTTCTGAGTGAAGCCAGAATAGAATACTTTCTAATGGGCATTTTGATTTTTCCCCTCCAAAATTGGATCAAAATTATTTTATATTTTTCCCCTGAACAGTAGTAGAATAGTTAAAACTACATGCAGGAACAGTTTACTTTCCTAGATAAGGAATAACATTTGCAATACCTATCTGTGGTTATAGTATTGCATCCTTATCTTTGGTATACTTCAGAGTTCAGTGGAATGATCTGTTAGATTATCATTTAATGAATAAAGGGTATAATCTAAAAAACAGTGAGAATAGAAAAAAGGCTTCCTCCTTAACCTTCCATGACTTTTGAACAGTTCCATATTATGCTCTTTTAATTCATGAGTTTATCGATTTCCTCACAAATTACTACACACTGGATGTGGGAGTTTCCTAAAGGAATATTTCACTGAAATTGTTTTTTAAAATGGTGCCTTTAGAATTAAATACTTTTATAAACTCTCCAAAATTGGTCCTTTCTTCACTAGTGCCAGAACCTTTGTCTGTGCTCCAACAGTCTCTCACTGACTATTGCAACATCCTCCTTTCTAGACCCCTTTATTTTCATGTCTCCTTCTTGAAGTCCATCCAACACACTACAACCAAAATTATTTGCTGCTGCTCCAACCACATGAATCCTCTCTTTGAGTCCCCATAATAGCGTCCTATATCTATCCTTCTCTCTGTGTGTTATATATATAATATATATCTATATAATCCCCTGTTTTTGACATTTCTAAGGCACCAGTTACAGTAGTATTCAGAAATATGATATTCAGACTTTTCTCTTTCGAGGCCGTGCACAGCTTTTGATATCTGTATCCTGTCTCTAGTCATCTCTTATTCCTCCACAGATCCTAGGTTAGTTCATCTTGATGCTCTTTGTTGTTCCCTACTAGTAGCTATGTGCCTTTTCTCCTGTCACTTCTTTGGTTTGCCTAGAACATCTTCCCTAATGTCATGCACCACATAATTTGACTCGACAAAGGCCTCCTCCATACTTGCTGCTTTCAGTTAAAAGCTTATCACTGACCTGCAGCCTGGCCTTCTCTCACTGTCTTCCAGTTTTAAAGCATGTATTTTTTAAAAAGAGGAATTTACAAGATGCATGCCTAAAATAATAAATGCACCTCAAGTTTGGTCACTCCTGTCTCCACAGGCCTCTGGTACCTCCTTCCCAACTTTTGTTTGTAGTCATCCCTTGCCATGTTGTGTCCAAGTTGGATTGTAAGGACCTGTCATCTTTTCAGTTTAAAAGTGATATATTCAGCTATAGTGATTAAACTTAACAAATAACAACTTTGGAAGAGGTGGGGAGATCATCAGGAGATCAACTTCTGATGCTGAAAAAAGCCTGTGAGCATTAGAGTGAAAGACCTGGAACCCTCCCCTCCATTAAAAACCATTACATATATGAAAATCCAAAAGAGAAAAATTTCCTAACTGTGTAAGCAGCAGCTGAAGTGATTCAACACCTGAAATAATTCCTTTCCCCTCACCCCTTCCCTTGAAATGTCTCTACCCTCCCTTATCATTGACACTATGTTCTTATACTATGGAAAGCCTTCTTAAAAAAAATAGAATCAGCTTTCCTCTCTAACCCACTCTGCATATATTTCTACTGTTTGTGTCCCCAGAGCTTCTGAGACTGTTAATTTTCCTTGTCTGCCTACACCGGCCCTGATGCATACCAGAAGGCTTCAAGTTCTTCTCCCTCTGTAACTGACAGGAGCAGAGTCTTCTGGGGCCTGCTAATGTTGTTTCAGGCAGGCAGCGGGCAGAAAATAAAAGAGTTCAGGACCTCTGGGAACGCTAATAGTGCTGCAATCATGGAGGCAGGCAGGCAGCAAGGAAGGAAATACCTCTCAGTGCAAAGAAAAAATACTTAATTTTGCTCCTTAAACTCTTCACTGGAAGGAGGAGTGGTAGTACTTGGTGAGCTCAGAGTTAAGTGTGGGGAATCATTTTCCCCCTTCTCTTATAGAAGACACCTTATCAGGGAACTTGATATTTTTATGCAACTTACTGCATATTTAACAGTATTAGTTTAATGTACTCATTCAATTCACGGTAGAAGCTGTTTCCAAATTCTCACAAAGATATGGTGTCTGAGTATTAACATACTTAGCTATTAAATTCTTGATGAAAATAGATTTTGAAGCATAGATTGCTTCTGTCCATTGTATTTTAGATATTCTTTCTGAAAATTGGTCAGACAACTTACATGCTTATAGCAGTATTTATAGTATGTAATCTTTATTAAACAAGTTTTCAGGGCTTCAGTAGAAGCTGTTTGTCAGCTGGCAGTGTAGCACTTCTCTACCCTTATTTGATTTGGATGTCAGCCATAGGATTCAAATGTCAAGCTATAAAAAAAATTCTCCCAGCAACATAAGCTGGCTATACTGCTATCAAGTATTTCCCCATGTCATGCATGTTTTCCTCATAAATTAGATTTTTGGCTTTGAACTACGCACCATGCTTACCTCGTCAGTCAGGAGAAAGGTGCATTCTTTAAACATTATAGACAAATAATCTAGTTCATGACCCATTTCTACAGCTGCTCCAAAGGAAAATGAGGCTTTCCTAAAGACTTCTTTGGGAATTCCAGCTAACGAATCTACTTTCTAGGTAAGAAGTCACTGAGGGTGGAGTGTTACCCTTGATTTGTTCCTTTTAGATGCATAGACTTTAAGACCAGAAGGGATCGTCATGATAATTTGGTCTACCACTTGCACATCACAGGCCACAGAACCTGACCCACCGCCTCCTGAACAGACCCATAGCCTTTGGCTGAGTTACTAAAGTCCTTAAATCATGATTTAAAGACTTCAAGTTAGAAAGAATTCACCATTTACTCTAGTTTAAACCTGCAAGTGACCTGTGCCCATGCAGCAGAGAGAGGCCAAAAAACCCTGTGGTCTCTGCCAATCTGAACCTAGGGGGGAATTCCTTCCCAACCCCAAATATGGCTTTCACTTGGACCATGAGCATGTCAACAAGACTCACTACCCAGACCCTTGGGAAAGAATTCTCTAGTGACTCAGAGGCCTCTCCACCTCTAGCCATTGGGGATATTTGCTACTAGCAGTCACAGAAGGGCCACATGCCACTGTAGGCAATCTTCTTATACCATCCCCTCCACAAACTTATCAAGAGCAGTCTTGAAGCCATTTTAGGGATTTTTTTGCCCTCACAGCACACCTTGGAAGGCTGTTCCAGAGCTTTACTCCACTGATGGTTAGAGAGTTTTGTCTAATTTCAAGCCTAAACTTGTTGACTAGTTTATATCCATTTGTTCTTGTGTCAACATTGGTGCTTAACTTAAATAACTCCTCTCCATTCCTGGTATTTATCGCTCTGATGTATTTATAGAGAACAAGCATATCTTGCCTCATCCTTTGGTTAGGCTAAACATGTCAAACTCCTTTAGTCTCCTTTTGTAAAATAGGTTTTCTATTCCTCTGATCATTCTAGTAGCCCTTCTCTGCACCTGTTCCAGTTTGAATTTATCTTTCTTCAATATGCGAGATGAGAATTAAACACAGATGAGGTCTCACCAGTGTCTTGTATACTGGTGGTAACACTTCCCTATCTCTACTGGAAAAATTTCTCCTGTTACATCCTAGGATTGTATTATTCTTTTTCATAGCCACATCACATTGGCAATTCATGGTTCTCTTGTGATCAACCAATACACCCAGGTCTTTCCCCTCCTCTGTCATTTCCAATTGACACATCTCCACCTTCTAGCAAAAATTCTTGTTGTTAGTTCCTAAATGCATGCCCTGGCACATAGCACTATTACATTTCATCCCATTTCTATTATTCCAGTTTTCAAGGTTGTTCAGACCTTCTTGTATGATATTCCAGTTTTCCTCCATTTTGGCAATACCTCAGAACTTTGTATCATCCACACATTTTATTAGTATAGTCCCATTTTTTGTGGTAAGGCCATTAATGAAAATATTCAATAAGATTGGTCCCAAGACTGATCCTTGAGGAACTCCATTAGTGACTTCCTTCCATCCTGACAGATCACCTTTCAGTATGATCCACTATAGTCTTCCCATTAATCAGTTCCTTATTCACCTTTCAATTCTCATATTAATCTCCATCTTTTCCAATTTAATTAATACTTTCCCATGTGGAAGTGCATTAAATACCTTACTGAAATCCAGGTAGATTAGATTTACAGCATTTCCTTTGTCTAAAAAAATCAGTATCTCCTCAAAGAAAGAGATCAGGTTGATCTGGCACAATCTATCTTTTCTAAAACCATGTTGTGATTTATCTGAATTACCACTGACCTCTATGTCTTTAAGTGCTTTTTCAAAATTTGTTTCAAGATTTCACATACAAGAGGAGTTTTTTCGTGGATTGAAGGCAATATTTGGCCTAGAGTAGCTAAATTCTATAGTCCGTTTAGTCTACCTTTTTGATAGTGAGACAAGGTGGGTGAGCTAATATATTTTATTGGACCGCCTGTGTTGGTGAAAGAGACAAGCTTTGACTCCACCATCAGTGTCTTATTACATAGAAGACAGATTCATTAGCTGGAATTCTCTAGGAGAAGAAGTCTTTGAGAGCCTCATTTTCCTTGTCTCTTTCTCTAACAAAAGTTGGCCTAATAAAAGATATTTCCTCACTCTCTGTGGCTTTCTAATGTCCTGGGACCAACAGGAATACAACACCACTGCAAACAGTTTTTAATAGCGAGTCACTCTAGAGAGAAGGGGTGCTTTCTTTTCATTTTTCATCTTCTGAATAGCTCATCATTTTAATGGCATTTTTAATTTTACCTTTTTAGCAGTTCTGATGTTTTTTCTTCTCAATATGTGTGTTCATCTTTGTTTAGACACTAGCTTATTGACTTACAGGAAACAATGTAGAAAAAGTTGGTTAGCTGAGAAGTACGTGGGCTTTAATAATCAATTGTAATAAATACCTGTTTGAATTAGAGGAGTTGTTTTAATTCAAATGCAAAGTACTCTTCTGGGTTTTAGTCTCCTTTGCAATATCTCCTTGTTAATAAGTATGAATAGTAATTCTAGTCATCAGGAGTTGGATGACAACCAGTGGTTACAATGGGTGCACCTTTGTTACTCATTTAGAAAATTCTGGCCAAGGTTTTCAAAACCAGGTGTTCAGAGCCTTGTTTTTGAAAATCTTAGCCTTTGTATTCATTGTGTTTACATTGTAAATTCACTCTGTCTGCCACGGGAAGTTCTCTGTTACCATATCCTGTTCACATTACTCACATGCATAGTCCATTTTAAACTATTTTACCAGTTGGTCCAGTTATTGGTTGATACTCAAGGTGAGTTCAGGAAGAGTGCTTGTGTGAATAAAGCAAACAGGATTTGGCCATGCATATATATTTATTTAAATCAGTTTGAATAAGCTATGTTTATTGCTATTTGCAAATAACTGAGTCTGAGAACCTGTACAGGTTCACAGAAGAGACATCTTCATTCACTGTAGGCAGTTAATATGTTGTACCTTTAATAATGGCTGAAATAATTTCTCAGTAGGACAGTGGCATAGATTATGTGTTAAACTAGCTAGCCAGAGTGCAGCATTGTTAAACTATGTACTTAACTGTATATGTCTGAGGAGAAAAAGAGGAAAAAATGGCACCATTTTAATGGGTCAACAACACGCAGATCAAAACATAAGGTTACTATAATTAGTTTCCTTATATGTTAAAGTCCCCTCAATCTTGATATCTGTTTTTATCAGAAGAAATGATTTGTTAGAGTATAAGCTTGGCTTCTAGTTCATATTTTCTTTTATTGACATTCATTGCATCAGAGAAATGTGTTTAAAATTGCCCCCAAACTTGATACCAAAAACATTTTCACAACCCTTGTTTATAACATTTGTTTGAACTGTATAATCTGAAATCAAATCCTTCTCAAACTGTCTGAATTTGTTTGGGCTCCATCTCGCACAGATTTGTGGGTACCTTGATCTTCATTTTCTAAACACATAGGGCCAAATTCTGCGTTCAGTTATACACTTGGGGCTATTATCCAAGGGCAGCATTTGGTCCCATGTGTCCGTTTTTCAGTGCTGTTTACTTGGAGGAGCTCTTGCTAGGGCATACTTGTATGAAATAATTTGGAAATTTAGTTAGTTAACCGGATAGCATTTATATTTTTAGAGAGAGAAGTTTTAAATGAGGAGGTTAGAAAAGCTTTTATGTACTGAAGTGCAGACTCGTGCCTGGTTTTTTTTTCTCCCTCTTCCTCTCTCTCCACTATTGCCTCATACAAAATGACTGCCCTTGTATTACTGCACTATACAACTGCTTGGGAAGCCAAGACATTTGACCTTCTGAATGTCTACAGTCACGTGCTCTATATATCAGTCAGCACTGTGATCTCTAAAGGCTTGATACAGAGACTACTTAAGTCAGTGGAAAGATTCCTATTGGCTTCAGTGGGTTTTGGATTATGCCCTAAGAAATGAGCATCTAGCATCTTGCCTCTTCTGGAGCACAGGTTTGTCCCCTCTAACTGTGTATAATGATAACAAAAATGACTTCCTTCAATGTTAAGAAGTGCTGTGTATCTTTCATTAAAAATACCTAATCCAAGATATTTTGTTTTAAAACGGTTTTAATACAAATTTGTATTGAGTTAAACATTGTCATGTGTATCAACAAGCATTGCAAAGTTTAAACAGAATGAAAGAACCCTGTTCTTAATCAGAAGCCCGGAATGCTGCTGAATAAAGAGAACATGTTCCATCATAGGAGATTCTGTGGTATTTTAAAATCAAAATCTGTATGTCATATCTTGGTTCTGATAAATTACTCTCCCACTGACATCAAAAGGAGTTCCACACTTAGAGACAGCAAAATATTAGGCTTGAGAGATGGCATGCAAATTTTGGAGCATAACTTTGCCTTCATCCGCCACCACCACAAATCCCCTCCTAAAAATATTGAGCCGGGGTATGCAGGATTCATAACCACAAACTGGGGTTTGAGTGGCCCTGAATCCAGTATATAAAATATGCATACAGAAGACTATTGAGTGGGATACTCATCCTCCTCCTTTATTATTAGAAACCAGACTCTGGAGGCTTTTTAAAGGGTGTTGCTGTTACAATAATCGCTGTAATATAATCCGTTCTCATTGTCAGCAAAGTTATAGTGGCCTTGTACTGGAAATTGTGTTGTAACAGAGGGCCTGGAGTTTGTATTGTAATAGAGGGCCTAATAAAAAGGATGGAGTGTAACATTCTGTGCCATTTAAGGATCAGCCACTTATTCCTACAAAGATTATTCATGGATTTTATTTCCAAGTACTTAAACTTTAGTAACTGAACCAACTATTGTTTACAAATTTTTTTTCCAGGTGTTGTACAATTTAATATATATAGTCCAAAGAACTTCACTGTTTCTATTCACACACTGCTTATACCTTGTAAGATAGAGAATCTTTATCAGCTGCAATGGACAGTGATGATTTTCAGTTTGGACTGTAGGCAAAGGGAAGAGATTAGCAAAATGAGCTCTGATAGTAGGAAAAATCTTCATGTTTCTTTAGAGATCTGTGATAATTAGGTTGAAAGCCTTCCTCCTCTTTTCCTTAGACTTAAAACCTTTCTTTAAGAAGTATCTGACTGAAAATTGTTTGTGGAATTTCCTGTATAAATGCTTTTGTGATGTGAATCATATCATTTCCTGGGTACAGTTTCTCATAGTATCAGATTAGCATTTTTCATTTATATTTTTACCAATACAGCCTGAGAGCTTTTGTGCTGTAATATTAATACTGTTAGTTATGTTATAAATGTAATGACAGAGCCAGAAGACCACAATTATATAGTCTTCATTCAGATGGTTTCCCAGAACCACTTGAATTTAAGATTAGGATGCTTTGCGCTGTCAAAGTACATCAAATGCTGCTGCATTAGTAGAACTAAGTTGTAACTCTCCTTTTTGTAATGAATTCAAATATAAGGGGCAATATCTTACAGATCCTGCTAATTTTCTTTAGATCTACCTTTTCTGAATCATTTTTGTCATTTGTAGTGCTGCCCTGTTTCAACTAGCATTACCAGATGTAATGATGTATTTTAATATCAACATATCACTGTGTTGCTGGTGAAAGCTCTCCTTGGTTAATAGGTAACCTGTGCCATTCACAAACCGATGCTCAAGGGCTCTCTGTTATATAACTACTTGTACTGTATCCAGATATATTACAGCATTTCCATATAAAATTAGCCATTCTTGTTATCCTTATTTTAATTATAAAAGCTGCCATAAGTGTACTGATGGTGTGGTTGGGTGTCTTCCTTGGCAATATCTTCTATCTTAACATTTATATTGGTTCAGACACTGATCAGTTAATTTGGTATCCTATCTCTGGCTGTGGCCAGTATCTAATACTTTAGAGAAAGGCAACTTGAACTCCGCCTTCCTCCTCCCTACAATATACTATGTAGCCAGTTGTGCATTGACGTACATATGATGTGCATATCGCCTATCGCCTGTTCTTTTTGGCTGCAAATCTTCTTGTTTTCTATTCTCCCTTACAATCTTCTGCAGCCCATCCTGTTTGCTCCTGGGGCTCTTATTTGGTGGCATCTCCATTGGCTCATCCACTCTTTGAATAGGACAAGCTGCTCTTCTCTTCGTCCTTGCCCTCCCACTTTCAGTTAACTCCTGCTGTGCCCCTTCTTCATTTTCCAACTCCACTACCCTGTCCTTGAGCTCTTATTTCTCCTTCACTAGTCCATCTTTTCCTCTGCCTGGTTCTCGAAGTCACGTGTTTCCACTGGACCTTTTCCTCACCCAGTAGTCACCCCTCAGAGTTCTTTGGTCCTGCTTCCATCTGCAGGTATGGGTTTTTCCTTTCAGCCTCCTCATGCCTTTACTCCATCATCTGCTCGAATCCTCTTCTAAACTCAACCAGAGTTTCCACCTTCATCTCCAAGCCTCAGATCTTCTCTTCCATCAGCTCTATCAGGTAGCACTTCGTACAGATGGAGCTCATTTCAGGTACCCCCTCCAGGATCATGTACATCCTGCAGCTTCCACATCCAGTCATCTTCATGTTCTCTTTCGCTGCTTGGGTCACTACCTTTGTATCTGTCTTAGACTTCCCACTTGTATCCTGTCAGAGAGAAGCAAAACAACACCCCCCCCGGCAGAGCCAAGCACACCCCTCCCCAGACTCCCCTGTTTATAGCTGTGTTTGTAGGCCTCCTAATCAGGCTCAGCTGTTCTCAGTACAGGGTTCTGCAGGTCCGCTTGCTTTCATAGCTTCCTAACACTCACATGTTTGCAGGAGAACTAGCATATAAAGTGTTCTTCATGGAGCCTGACTTTCTTTACTCAGGCAGAACTTCCATTGAGTTACAAGATTGAGTCCTTAGCTGAGAATAATGCAAACTATATTAATATTTTCTCTGCAGTAGATAAAGATGAATTCCATTTTGGATTTATATACTTCAGTTACCTGATTAACAATTCAGGAATGGGCCCCTTGTCTTCCTGTCCTATTTCTAGGTAGTTCAAATATTTCACTACCTTTCCCTTTCCCTTTCCCAGAATGGCCAGTACTGACCCAGCAGAGCTAATCCATGTACCTGTGTATAAAGGAAAACCCTTAAATGGTCTACGTGACCTTTTTAAAGATTGTTTTGAAAGGGACTCTGTATTGGCAATGAATGCTTTTGAAACCTAATCCTTTTATAAACCTAGTCATCTGAGCATGTCTGTGGGATGAAAGTTGGCTATGCTAGTGTGACATGCAGCCAAGCTTCACTATTTCTAGCTGAATAAAAATGCTACCGAGATTTTTTTAGTGCTCTGCTTTGTAGGGAATTTAGTTGAAATACCGTTTTAAAAACTAATTTTTTTTAGATTTCAGTAGCAGTTGTGAGGGAGGGATGAAGAACATTGATGGCTGATCTGGTTTGGAATGCGCAAATGTGCACTCTTTCAGTGTTTTTCCTTCTTTCATTTTTTTCCATGGGATGGTCAGCTGCAAACTGATTAGCAAAGGTACACTCTCAACTCACAGCTAAGGTTATCTTGCCCCTTGTGATGGACAGTAGTGTTGCATGTGCAGCTGCTGCTTTTGGCAATAGTGAAAGTTTTGATCCTGTAGAAGATACTGCATTGAAAGGTACATCTGATACATTTGGGGGAAAAATGACTGTTTGGTGGCATGAACTAGGTTAGAAAATGTACAGAAGTACACTTTTTCTATACTAATGATTAATGATTAAACTGTGATTTCGCCTTAAGTATATAGCTTGTTCAAAATAATAAACAGTAACAGGAGAGAGGAGCATAATAAAACCATTCATTTTCTGCAGCTCAGGTTTACACTGTGACTTGGTTGTTGATGTGTCTAAAGGTCATAAATGATATGAATAGAAAAGACATTGCTATTAGTGCCAAGTTCTCTTTGTTCCCTTGATAAATGGGAATATCACATTTATCACAAATGCATATCACAATGCAAGCTGTAGAGCTTCAGCAAATTAATTATAATGGGGAGGTGAAAGCAGTACATTATCAGATGCCATATTAACTGCTGATCAGAGTGTGCGTTTCTGTGTATTTTATTTGCTAATCTCCTTTCTTCTACATTTGTTGTCGGTTTTGCACATTTGTCTCTCTTTTTTCTTAAATGCTTTAATTCAGAATTGTGGGTAGGGGTCTTTAGTTTGCTTTGAACTAAAACACCTTCATCAACTCCTGGCGTACTTTAAAGTAGAGATTCTCTCTGGTGTTTAAAATAATTTGGGCCCGGACTATATTCGAACTGTAGCTTTAATATTTTTAAATTTTGGTTGCTTCCGAAGAGAGGGTGTTTCTGGAAATAGCTACATTTGTTGCTTAAGCAAAATTCAAGAACTCACTCAGCAGAACCAGTCCATGATCCAGCAGACAAATTGTGCACACTCATTCAGTATTTATGTGGTAAAGACTGGTGAGCCCTGCTGACTAATTCACAGAAGAAAATTGGTATTGATCTGGAGAAAATTGCCTTCTATCCTCTTCTGCATGTTGAATTTGATCATGAGGTTTATATGAATGAGGAGAATAAAGAGCAAGATAATAGTTTAAGGAAGAACCTCATATTAGTAGGGGGTTGGTCTAATGGATCTTTTAACTGTCTCATGAGGAACTGAGACTAATGGGGGGGGGCGGGAGTGGGCGAGCGTGCCTAGGAGAAAGGTACCAGCAAAATGGTCAAAAGAAGACAAACATTTAGGATGGAATTTAATTAATCTGCAGTGGTCAGAGGTACTAGTTAATGAAGTTTGCAGCATGGTCAGGTAGGTACATGCACAGTCTCTCTTAATTTACTTGGTATACACTGTTAGCAAACACTCCTCACCTGTGAGCCTTGCAGGTAATTCACAAAGTAGATTTGGCTGTTCTGATTCAGCAACATTGCTAGAAGCAGGCAAAGCCCCCCAGAACTAACTTGGACTGGCTGCTTTTACTTTTGGGCAAGATCGTTACAGCTTTTATTCAGCTGAGCAGGGAGTAGGGAGAAATAGGCCCCTTCTTGCTTCCCAGTGTAAAGGGCTCGTTGTTCCAGCCCCAGTGGGGAGAGCAAGGATAGCTTGTCTGAGACTCACTGTTGCGAGCAAGCCGGTGGTAAGGGTTAGAGAGTACACCCACTGTCAGAGTAAAGGGCTGGTTGTTCCAGCCACAGTGGGGAGGAGGGCAAGGACACCTTGTTTGAGACTCTTGAGCAAGCTGGTGAGAAGGGCTAGAGAAATCATTTACCGCCAGAGTAACTGACCAGGTGCATAGGGGAAGTAAGCTGCTTCTCAGAAAGGATGTAATAGCTTTATTCCCAAAACAAAGGGGGAACAAGAGAGGAATTATGATTAATAACCAGTATCTACTCTGCTCCTTGACTGGCCCTTTGCTCTCAGTCAGATTGTAAAGTTCTAACCCTTTATTTCTTTCCTCCCCTCTTCTCTGGGTAGACACAGTTTTCAGCTGATCCCCATGCAGAACTAATTGCGGAAGCAGACCTGAATTATAGACCTGGCAATGAGCAAAGTGCAGATGGACAGTGGTTAAAGAAATATGATTGTGTATTTATTCAGTTAAGGTACAGGTACAGCTGGGTGTGTCACATTATAGTGGGTGTGGGGAGTTTTATTCATGAAGACAATACCAGTTGAATACAGTGCACAATACTGAAAGATATTGGCTTTATTTCAGCCTTGGAAAGAACAAACAAATGACTCAGCTCTCTAGAACATGGGAAATTTCTGGCCTCGAAGTGACATCGTGGTTCAGTTTTTTAACAATTTAAACGAATAAATCACTTAAATAACATTTAAGTAACAGTAGGAAGGATTTTTTTCTTAAAAATGTGACATTTTATCTGGACTATATACCTTTTTACTATGACTTGTATTTGATTGTTAGTTTATTTTGTTTGCACAACTTTAAATAAATCAGCATTTCTTTATCTCCCAGAGATGAAACCTAATGATTATGCATTAGGTTTTCCTCACTCTCATGCTGGTTTACACAGAAGTACTGTTCATATGATGCAGCAATTTTAGTGCCAGGTATCAAAAAGCCACTCTCTGGAAATTAAAAATAATCTTTGTAATTGCAGTTACTTTAAAATAAAAATAATTAATTTTGTGGCATGTTCATTGTTTTCATTAAAATGATATTGCATTCCTGAATTTCATACACATAGAGTGTACATTGATTGCAACAATCTAATGAATATCTAATGAATATTCCTGATCAGTTTGCTTATAATATTGTAGATATTTATAGGATGATATAATACTAGTGTTGCCCAGTAAAAAATCAAGAAAAATACCAAAGAAAACAAATGACTTCAGTTATAATTATCCATCACAGAGACAAAAATGCCCAACCAAAATACTTCAGCAACCATAGATGCATTGTACAACATAGTAATTACTTAAAATTAACAATATACATTATATTTATCTGCAGTGATATTTTGCTGAAGACAAATGTGAGTCACGCACCCAAATAAATGAGTCATCTGAAGTATTTGGCATGTGCATTGAATTGCACTCTAGCAAAGCATACTAAGGCTTCAGTCTAATAAAACTTTGATAGTAGGTATTGTACGATCACTAGGACAAATTGTCACTAGTGCACTCTCAATCTGGTGAACTGTAGCTACACAGCTAATGCCATTGGACTTGAAGGCCCTTCTACAGTTCTGGTGTGGAGGAACGGTGGGGAAAAAAGTCTGCTGCATGCTCACTTTTGGTCCACATTTACATACATACAGTAGATGCAGTCAGAACTTATCACAGACACATGCACACAAATCAATTCTTATTTTAACACATATCCTATTTTGTATACTTCATGTTATAATATTCCATTACCATGCCGAGTAAGAGAAGGTTTATCTTAGGTCCGGGTTTTCAGAAGTTGTCTCTGATTTTACACCTTCACAGAATTATGGAAACAAATATTTACAGTGGCATTTTATAGCACTTAGGTGTCCAAGCAGTATATTGCATCCACAATTCAGCTGCTCAGCTGTTGGGTGCAGAAAAACAGGAACAAAATGGTTGTACAGGCTGTGCATTTTAGGCATGCTGTTTCTGATTTGTGTGTAGTATTGTCCAAAGGATTTGGTTTTCTGCTATCTTCATTTTACTTATTAGCTAACAATTCTTGTGTTGGTTTTTTGTCTTCTTTTCAGATGACACTGGCTGCCCCAGTAGCCAGTCAGTATCTCCTGTTAAGACTCCTTCTGATGCTGGAAACAGTCCAATTAGTTTTTGTACTGGTAGTGATGGAGATTATACCAAAAAGAAATTTAATGCTGGAATGGTGGGGGAAGGAAACCCCCAGTCGGCTCGATATAAGAAGGAAACAAAGACAAACCTTGTAAAACCAGGTAAGTACACATTAGATCCTTTCATTTTATTAATTTCTCTTTAATGCATACTGTATAATTAAAAGTTCTCACCAAGCAGCAAAGAGGACTTTGTTTATGTAGGTGGTGAACAAAGAAATAACTGGGCCATTTATACATGATTAACTGCAAGATCTGAAGACCAGTAGATAGTGGGCCTTTTTAGTGACAATATAATAATTTGAGGCCTTGATATAATTTTTTAAGATTGGATGTGATACAAAACATACTGAAACACAAATTTTTCTCTGTAGAACAAACCTACATATTTTTGTTGTTCTTCCCATGTGACCCATCCCTATAGATCATTCTGGGGCTGGAATAGAAGGAGCTTTGCTTACCTTCTTCAAACACATGAAGTTAACACAATATAACTGTAAATTGAACACGTTCAACTTGCAAATGTTACTTACTGTGCAATGCTGTTATGATCTGGTCTAATTTTACTGGTGCGAGTAACTGTCAAGTACAAATGATCTTAATGAGATGATAATAAACCATCCAAAGTGTAACTGGTAAAGTTCATGGTGGTTGATTTGTGAACTGCATGGTGGAAAGTGTTTCCTATTTTGGTGGGGATTCATCGAGGGAGGGTTTAGGATTGTGTTTTACTTCGACATGATTGAATACCAGTCTAGGATCAGGTCACCTTTATATTGGCTGTGGATAATGGGAGGCTGTGCACTGTAATGTTACAGAAGGGGCAGAACAATGTTTCCATGAGCTGGAGGATGAGAAAGGGTCAGTTTCCCTAAGGTACTGGCTTCTCCAGTTCTTCTTGTAACAGTCATGAGGACAGTAGACAGGAGACTGGGTTATTAACATTTAACAGTTTCTGCTGATTTCATCTGATGCCTCATCATTGGGAACAAAGGACAGTGGCTGCCTCTACTCTTTAGTCTATGCCATTCAAAGCAAGGGGTAGGTGGTTAATAAGTCCATCATTATCCAAGACTTAATCATGGATAAGGCCCCTAATTTAGTTTATATTGTTGAGACTTGGCTGGATAATTCAGCTGATATGTTGTCAGCTCCCTTTGTTAAGCATGATAAGGCAGAAATATTGACATCTGACTCTAGAATGTAGGGGCACCACTTCAAAGCCAGAATAATTTGTATGTATCTAGAATGTCTGTAAATCCTAGGAGAGCATTATGTTAAGAACAGTTGTGATACAGATTGCTATGAAGAACCTTGCATTTCTCTTGGTCTTAAAGGGGTAGAATGATAGGTTTGTTTTCTGGGTGGGGAACACTATTTTATTAATGGCTTAGTGCAACGGCATTTGTATCTTGTATTTGAGTTGCTTTTGTTTGTTCTCAATTTGTTCCACATTTCTGCAAGCAGTGGAAAAAATAATAGAACTGTGTCTGCTGTTCAGACACAAAGTTACAGAATGTGCTAGTTTGAATAGATGCTATGCCATGGGAATGGTTCCATTGTTCTTTAATAACAGCTAGTTGTGCTTTCACTTCATGTTGAAATGCATTTTAAAATCCTGCCAGTGCACTTTAGGAAATGTATAACTATATTCTAAAATCAGGGTCATTCTGCTTTATTGTAAAATTACCATATCTAGAAATCTGTATTTGGTATCAGTCTTGATGTTTTCCCCCGTTTAATCCCTAAAATAAGTGGTTGTGCTTTTTATTTGCAGATTCACCGGGGGTGGGGTGGGGAGAGGATGAGAGACTGATTAGAATACATCCCTTTCTGCTGTCATTTATTTTACAGTACTTAGTAACCTCTTTTAATGTTTCTGCATTCCAAGAGTACTGTCATCTGAAGAGGTATAATTGGGAACAATGGACTATCAAAGAGCACAGTATTCAGTCATAAACCTGGGCTTTGGTTTGGACATGGATTGTAGCTCCTATCATACTCTCACACTCTGAGTCCCAGACGCTTTGATTGAATGAAAATTAGTGTGTAAGCCAGGGACTGAATGAGCTCTCCTCTGACATCTGACATACTGGGGGAAAAGACTTCAAAAGCAGACAGTATTTGTGTAGACACGCCTACTCTGCCTAGGTGTTCAGCAGACGGACCAACTTTACCAAAGGCATCAGTTTCAGCTGGTTTTAGGTTACACTTTACTTTAGTATTGAATGCAAGAATAATTAATTGTTATCCTTATTGTATGAGTAAAAGACAGCAGAACTGTACTTAGAATGTCCTGATTGAAGGGGTCACCCTAAACTGAACCTCACTTGCTAAGCAGAGGGTAGGGAATGTTAAATTGTAATGAAAGTGAAAGAGGGCCTGGGCCCCGGCCCCCACCTGATCATGTTGAAGCTGTTTAAAGAGTCCCTAAACACTATTTGACTTTCCCATTGCTAGTGTTTCAAGTAAGAGATGGTGGAATTCTAGTGTGATCAACTAGTTTTTGTTCAGTGGTTGCTAGAGCTGAAATCACTGATGAACAGTTGGTCTAGAAGCTATAAGCCTTAGACTTGGTGTGGGGACAGTGTTGTGGTGAAAGACAATGAAGAGGCAATAGCTCAAAGATTCCCCGCTAGCCAGTGAAATCTCTGAGAGCTGAAATCACTAAGAGTTGGGCTAAGTAGTGAACCGTCAGAATTTGACAGTGAGTGGCAGGCAACAGCATTGATAACAGTGGCAGAAATAACAGCAATGGCAGAGTACAGAGGCAGATGGCGGCAGAGATAGGATCAGCAGCAGAAAGTGAGCCTGTTGCAGAGTGTGGTGACAAAGGGTTAAAAACTTTTTAGTTCGTCTATGTTCCACGCCTTAGACGGGAGGGGGGCTTGGAGGAGAGAGGGAAAAAGTATCTTTCTTATCTTATTTACTTTCACTAATTTATGACTCTGTGTCAGTTTTACAACTTGAAATGGGACTTTCTATTCCTTGCTTAAAACAGTGGATTTTCTAAAGAGATTGATTCTTAAAACACCCACTCTAGCAAGTACACATTTATACAACTTAGGTTTGACTTATTGAGGAATCTGCACCGTTTCAATTTCAGCTCGAAACACTGACGAGGTGAATGAATCCGATAACGGAACGCTTATTTAGCGGGAGGGGGGAAGGAGAGCAAACAAACAGATACAGAAGGAGTCCTTTGAAGTCACAGAAGCTCTACCGAGCAACGAGCAACGGAGCTACAAAGGCTCATAAGTTGGGAAGGGGAAAGGGTAGCCTTGTGGCTACAGTCACTCCGCCTGTCCGTTGAGTCACTAGGTTCAGACAGGCCCCCCTTGCTATTCACCCGACCAACTTGTGGACGGATGAGGGCGGCTGAAACCTGTCTTAGTCCAAGACTTGGTCAACGGCTCATAAATCTATCATTCATCATCCAGTTATACAATAACACATCTTTTATATTCAATCTATAACTACTATTTATTGGGAATTTTTACCTTACCACAAATTATCTTCTCTTATTCTTTTACAGATTCTTAACACACAAATAAAACTTAAAAAACAACAGATTACAATAACACAAGTACACAAACATTTACCCCAAGAGTTACAGCAACAATTACCCCTGGAATACAAATAGAATTATTACTGGTTTTACATTACTACTCACCACATATATGGATGAACTCAGCTGCAGCAAAAAAACAAATATACCATGGCCAGGTTACTATATTTTCATCCAGGTGGAACCTCTATCATATTCACACCCAGGTTATCATCCACAGGACAAAGCCCCACGGGTTATCAGCATCCAGGTGGAACCTCTATCGTATTCACACCCAGGTTATCATCCGCAGGACAAAGCCCCACGGGTTATCAGCTCTAACACCCTACCCTATTATTTTGAGCGATGAGCTGGAGAGAGGCGAAATGGTTGATCAGACTCATTGCGCGGTGCTATTCTGGTGCACCCCCTTCTTGTTTCATGGCTCTCTGAAAGCCTCGGTCTGACAATGTTCTTTTATATCTCTTCAGCCAATTCATCCGCTAAGCCAATGGTAGACCCTTCCTTTAGCATCTTATCAGCAGCCCCCTCCTTGAAACTTTACTGCTGACTTGCAAAGCTAATTTTGCAGCGACTGCAAAATTCCCATGTCTGGGTCCGGCCCCCGTTATCATGGGTTCACTTCAAGGTTGTTTTTTCTTTTTTGCTATCTCTGAGTCCCCCACACATGGATTTGTAGCTTTTCTCAAAATGGACTCGGGGCACTGTTTTTCTAAAAACATGTTTTTACTCTGTTACAACACAGAGGTAGAAGCAATAGCAGAAACACTGTTTGATCCACTCCCGCCAGCCGTAAACCCACATGAATACGTCTCTGGAGTTTGAGTTCTTGCTGACCAAGGACACTCAACTGTGAGTAGGATGCAGCAGAAGGAAAAGAGAAGTGACATGTTAAAGGGCCTTGGTTTGTTGGACTTTCACACTGCAAGATGGGAGACTAAGGCAAATGTCACTGCCCAACATATTGTTGCGTGGGTGTTTCTTAACTGTTACCTGCTTTCAAATTGTGGTTGTGATGTTTCCCCAAATTAATGATCCATCCCCTTTCCCTTTTAATAAAAGTTTTCTCCTGGTATGCACAGACTCAGGCCCGGTCTGCACTTACCTTGGCAATTTGGCGGCAGTCGACAGGAGATATGCAAGTGACGTAAATCACTTGCGTATCTCCCGTCGACTTCACAGCGTCTCCTCTGCGCGGCGTCCACACTGCGCTGCGTCAAAGGGAACAGCGCTCCCTTCGACGCAGCGCTACTCCACTTACGGGGGTGGTTTTCTTGCGTCACTTCCTGGATCGACTGAGCGCGTCTATACAGACCGCTCAGTCGATCCAGAGCAATCGATGTGACGGCGGCAAATTTTCCGCCGTCAGTGTAGACCCAGCCTCAGTGCTTTTAAGTTGGGAAGTATTGACGATTTGAGGCACCCAGAAATGGTGTTTAGTTTTCCCAGATTACGGAGTGAGGGCTCGAGCCAGTTCTCTTTTCTATTGATAAGAGGAGCCCTTAGATACTGAACCCAGCCCTTGCTGCTGCTGACTCCACCTGGCAGAAGGGTTTACAAGTGTTTTGCTGATGTGGTTGTTTGTATTCACAAGTAGCAGTGTAATGAATAGGGAGTCTGGGGGCAGGTCTTCACTAGAATTGCTACAGCACAGCAGCTGCACCGCTGTAGCACTTCTGGTGAAGCCACTGTATTCCAACGGGAGAGTGCTTTACTGCACCTCCATATGAGGCAGAAGTTATGGTGGTGGGAGAGTGTCTCCCGCCAACATAGCACCGGTGTAGACAGCACTTAGGTCGCTGTAACCTGCATCACTCAGCGGGTGGCTTTTCACACCCCTAAGTAACGGACATTATACTGACTTATGGTAGTGTAGACCTACCCTTAGAATATTATAGGGGAGTGAATTCCAGGTTCACTGTGTCAGTTATTAAACCATCTATGCTGTGTTTATCCTGAGCACCAGATTTCTTACTGTGCTCAATCTTTGGAAGAGAATATTATGTATACTGGTCAACTGATCTTGAGTTTTGGGGCCATCCTACCTGGCTTTTAGAATGTCTGCTTTGCAATAAAAAGAGAGAGAGCTCCAACATATGCCATGCTTCTTAAATGATTGAATATGTGCATTGCTTGTTTAAAGTGTGTACACTCTGACAGTGGACACAAGAGACATCAGAAATAGCCCTAAATAGAAACATAATGTCACCCAAAGTTTGTTTCCCATAGAATTTCCTCTTGTTGTTCTCTCTGATTTGTGTGTGGACATAGAGCTATGTAAATAACTGATATTCAATTATTTATACAAACTGGAACCACTTCAACAGAGAAATTGAGGGAGACTCACCCCAGAATAGCCAATTGCCTAGAAGTTAGGGCATTCTGCTGTGGGGTGGGAGATATAGGTTCAAGTCCCTGCCTCAGTGGGGAGATTCAAATCTGGGTCTCCCACATCTTGGGTGAGTGATCTAACTACTGGACTATTGAGTCTAAGGGCTTGGACTCATTATTTTACAAATTTGCTAAATGTTTAGGTTGACCCCAAACTGCATTTTTTTGGTGAAAGAACATTTTGGCCAAAATATTTTGCCACGCTCCAGTGTGAACTTCAAAGCCAGATGCAGAATGATAAAGTTTGTCAGATCCTGTCTAACATGTTATCTAGCTAGCAAATGTGTGGTAAAACAAATATTTTTTGACATTGTTCTTCTTTGCTTGTTTCCTTTCCTTGCACTTTGGTGCTCAGAATAGATGGGGCCCATTCATAAAGCTAGCCATTGCTTACAGTTCATATGCTTCATGCAGAGAGCCCTGCTGCACATTTTACTGATAGGCTCTGTTTTACTTTCATGTCTGTTGCTATGGAGCTGTGTAGATTTGCTTACTTGACCTGCTGACGTGAGGCGTTATTAAAGGCTCCGTCTCCATGGATACACCAGTATGAAACTGTAATCTACAGAGAAATTAAAATACACATCTCTCTTCAAAAGAAAAAAGATGCAGTGTTTTGGTATAAAGTTGTACAATCTTCACTGTTCCCAAAGCTTGCATTCTAAATATGAGCTTGGATAACATCACAGTAAAAGGATTTTGTGTGTACCTTTGTTATGTGCAAGGCGTCACTGCTGTAAATCTAATTGTATCAAGATAAGACTGAAACTTAAACTCATTTTCAGTTTTTTGCTTCCTGGCCGTGATAGCTTATGCTGCCAAAAAGGGGCTGATTTTCCTGAGTTCCTGCCGCTGTTGTTGAATTCAGCTGGAATTGTGGGAGCTCACCACTTGTCCAGATCAGCCCTCCTAACTGACCTCCTCTCAGTTCACAGGCAATATGGCTCGGGTCATTCTAGAGCTTATCTACCTCCCTCTTTTATCACTCTCCAGCTGCCCCTTAGCCTTTCTGTCTCACATATCACAGACCTCCACTCCTGCTCATCACCATGGGGTTGAGTTACTTGGGATGAGAAGCAATGCTGTTGCAATAGGCCATTGGCATTGCCAAGTTAGCTTCTGGCCCTATGCTGTACTCAGAAATGGAAAGGTTGTAGGGATAGGAACCATCTGGTCACCCTAGCATTCTTCTTTTTGTTTCTGTGCATCCACTGAAGTGGGGCATAGTCCATCACTAGGGTGAACTTCCGCTCCAGCAGGTAGTAACGGAGAGTCTCCATGGTCCATTTAACCGCTAGATGCTCCTTTTTGACCATGGCATATCTTTACTTCCTGGGGAGGAGTTTCCTGCTCAGGTACAGGATCAGGTGCTCTTCCTCCCCCACCATCTGCAAAAGGACAGCCCCTAGCCCTACCTCCGAAACATCTGTTTGTAGAATGAAATCTTTTTCGAAGTCTGGGGCTATGAGTACTGGATGGCTGCAAAGGGCAGTCCTTAGGTCTTTGGGTGCTGCTTCCGCCATATTGGTCCACTTTACTATATCCAGGCCCCGAGTTCTTATTAGGTCTGTCAATGACCATGTTCTAGTGGTGAAGTGAAGAATAAATCTCTGATAATACCCCACTATTCCTAGGACTGTTCTGACCTGCTTTTTGTGCACTGGTCAGGGCCAGTTCTGTATTGCCTCTACCTTATTCCGTTGGGGATTCACCAAGCCTCTCCCTAACACATACATGAGGTATCTGGCCTTGGCTAGCCCTATTGTGCACTTGGAAGGGTTTGTGGTGAGGTCAGCCTTTCTGAAGGTGTCTAACACCGCCTCTACTTTCCCTAAGTGGGTCTTCCAATCAGGGCTATGGACAACTACATCATGTAAGTAGGCAGTGGCATACTTGGCATGGGGTCTTAGTAGTGTGTCCATTAGTCGTTGAAATGTTACTGGGGTCACATATAGTCTGAAAGGGAGGATGTGTATTGAAAGAGGCCATTGGGTGTAGAGAAGGTGGTCTTTTCCTTCACATCTTTGGCTAGTGGAATTTGCCAGTTGCCTTTGGTCAAGCCCAGGGTGGTCAAATATTGGGCCTTGCCTAACTGATCAGCTAGTTCACTGATGTGCGGTATCAGGTAGGCATCAAATTTGGATATTTAATTTAATTTCTGGAAGTCGTTAGAAAACCTCAGATTGCCGTCAGGCCTGAGAACTAGGATGATAGGGCTGGACCACTGGCTGTGGGATTCTTCGATATCCCCAAGTTCCAGCATCCTTTTTACTTCCAATCTGATTTCTTCCCTTTTGGCCTCTGGTATTCAGTAGGATTTTATCATCACCCATGCTCCAGTGTCGGTGACGAAGATATACTACCTGGCTGTGTGGAAAACACGTCTTGGTTCCACTGGATCATATTGATGACCTCGTCTCGCTGTACTGGCATTCATTCAGGGGATATCCTCATATCCACCTGTGGGGTATCTGCCTGGGAGGGTGCTTCCCCCGGTGACCAGATACATCTCCCAGGCTCGCGAGGGTTTCAACAAATTCACGTGAAAGATGTGTTCCGGCTTTCGGCGGTATGGTTGTTTCACCTTATAATCCACCTCCCCAACAGCTTCCACTATCTCATATGGCCCTTGCCAGCTGTCCAGGTGCTGAGGGCTGAAAATTCCACTGGGTGGAAGGCCACGTAGGAGACATTGTGATGTTGAATACTTTATGTGTAAGTACCTTGAAGGATCTGGGCTAAGTGACTACCAAGTGACTTTGACACACATAAGTCACTTAAGCCTTGCAAAGCTGTGTGGAGTAACACTTAAATACCTTTGAAAATCTGGGCCATTGGAACATATAGTAAAATATTCAAAAGAACCAATGTGATTTAGAAGCCTAAATCTCATTGAAAATTGAGCCTAAAAGTCATTGTCACTTAGACACTTTTTCCTGACACTGCCATTTTTATGTTTCTCTTACTTTAAACATTTACCTACCAAAAAGAAAAAGATTACAAAAATACTATAACTACTCATGTTACACAATATTAATCACCAAACTGACACAATTTCACCATAGTGGACTATTGAATGGTTTTCAATATATAAGAGTCAGAAGATTGAAGTATTCTTTTACTTCTGGTTTTATATATTTAAACTTTGATCACATTTTCTACATCAACACTAGAGGTTTGCAGCAGCAATTATAAGATAGCTAGCTTTTTTCTTTTTTGTTCTAGAAGTATTTTTTCAAACTAGCAGTATGAAGTAACAGCAAAGTGCATTTTCAGCTTTAAAAGCTTTGTATTTCTACTCAAAAGCCTGCAGAATCCTTTACTAGATATGGCCTGGATAATTAAAACATTAATTTTAGATAAAAGGTTTTCAATAGTTCCAACCAGCCAGTAATACTGTATTACACAATACCATTAAACAAGAAGAATAAAACTGTCCTGGATCAGAATGGAATTGTTAATGTTACTAAGCTGCCATTGAGACACTGATGGCCACATCATAGGTGTTAGGCTCCCTCCCTTTCCAGAAAAGGATTTCAGTGGTGGCTCAATATACAGTAGGTACAATATATGCTACTTGGTATTTTTAAGATAATCATTGTGTGATTCAAGTTTTGGAAACAATTGGGACAGGTGGAGGATGGGAAAAGCTGTAATTCCTTGGGCAAAAAATACTACTTTAATGAAGAGCAAGGGCTCTTTTTTCTACACCATGATGTCTGAGTCAAAAAAAATTAAACTGGTGCCATACACACTGCACACAGCCTGTATTTATTTTAAAATATGTTAAAGGTCGACCTAGAATGTGTTTTGCGGTTTGTATGTTTACTTAACTGAAGCTTTTGCCATCTACTTCCTCTGGCTTCTTTCTGCTGTCTTCAGTCTCCTTTGCTTTCATAGGAGAAATACTGTGGATATGACAGAGGCCATAATGAATCTTCCTTCAGTTGTGTTCGTAATTGTGCTGTGCGTTTAAACACCAGTCTCTCTTTTTTTGGCAAATGTTTGAAATAGCTTGCTGAATCCCTAATTACATTAAGAGTATTCTGGACCTGGCCCAGCAAGATTTTCCCATTTACTCCCACTGAGCTCAGTTTTTACTTTAGGTTCTTGCTTATACAATACCACCCATAACAATTCGAATTCTTCATTAATTCTTCGTTACTTTTCAGCTATCATGTCCCCCCACCTCTGTTGTTGTTTCTTTTTAGCTTAGAATGTACAAATTACATTCCTTTAATCTCTTTTTATAAACCATGCCATTATCCTGTTATCGTTACTGTTGTCTTTTGGTTTTCCTTCATCTTACTGATGCCTTTTTGAACAAGGATGCTGGGTTTATATTGCATTCCAAGTGATGCTTAATCAAGAATTGATTAATGACTTCCTTATTTTTCCTACATGCAATTTACCCTATATATCTAACATCTTACTTAGTATCTTCAAAGTGCCTTCGAACACTAACTCTCAGACCAACTTTATGAATATATATAGTGGGGGACACTGGTAAAAATGGTTAAATTGTTGTCAAGGTTAGGATTAGAACACTGGTTTTCCTAACTCATACAATCAAAGCCCTTGGAACAGGCGTTACACCATTAGAATCATAGAAGATTGGGGTTGGAAGGGACCTCAGGAGGTAATCTAGTCCAATCCCCTGCTCAATGCAGGACAACCCCAATTAAATCATCCCAGCCAAGACTTTGTCAAGTGAGATCTTAAAAACCTCTAAGAATGGATATTCCACCACCTCCCTAGGTAACCCATTCCAGTGCTTCACCACATTCCTAGTGGAAAAAAGTGAATTAGTTCGTTAATATTTTTCCTCTGTATTCGCTACTCCCATCCCAAATCCCGCTTCATATTACTTTCCATTCTGTGTTGTCCAGCTTTGGTCTTCTAGCTGTGATTTCTTTCTCACTCTTCCAAATCCAAATCGACTCCCGTCTGGATAATTTCTGCCTAATCTTAAAATTCCCAAGGTTATTTTGCAATCTGTCTTGGTCTCAATTGTGTTGACTAACTGCCTTCAGATTTGGTAGCATCTGCAAACTTCATCACTTTACAGTTTAGCATTTTTAATCTATTAGTTTATTAATAATTTATTGGAATGATTAGACGATTTTGGCCCAGTACATGGTTTCTCTCTCAATATCTCATCCTGGTTTAATGCTGCACTGTTAATAATTAAATACCCTCTATCTATGTTCATTTAACTGCCCCACAGTGCTCCTGTCTATGCAACATTACTATGTATTTTCTGTAGCGCCTTAAAGACTAACAAATGTCTGCGGGCATAAGCTTTTGTGGGCTGCAACCCACTTCGTCAGATGCATCTTTAAGGTGCTACAGGACTCTTGTTGTTTTTGTATGTATTTTCTAATTGTTTTTAATAAATCTTATTTTACGTACAAGTGAGACATCAGTGAAGATTGTTCAACTTTTAGGGGTGTATTTTCCCTCTTATGTACATGAATCCTATTTTAATTGAAATGTATGTATTTTGGGTGGGAGATAAAAATGCATGATTATCAAATAAATGTTTTCTTACTGGTAGACTGGTAATGTGGTGTAACCCAGGCACTGGCTACTGATATTTGGATTACAGTCCTAGCTCTCCCGTTGATTTCTTTTATGACCACAGGCAAATCATGTAGGTGTTGTGATGCTTGGTATTGTAGCGCCTAATTTTGAGGCACCTAGAAATCACAGGAACAATATTGTGATCCACAAAGTCTGAATGAGACACCTAGGCTCCCTATACAATGAACAGGGAGCGAAAAGTGCCTTAGAATGCAATCTACAAAAGCCAGCACTCTAGTCAGAAAGCCATCTAGCTAGCCAATGGGAGATGATGATGAGAGAAATGCGTCTTAAACCTTGCCCCTCTCATAGAGAGAGTCACCTAAGTCTGGGTTGCACGGTGGTGCCTACCGGGAATCCCTCCTCTGGAGTCAGACAGCTTAGGTGCCTAAGTCATTTCTTGTGAGGAGTTAGGCTTCTTGTGAGAAGGGGTGGGACGGTGGGTGCTGGTGCCCACCTTACAACTTGTAGTCCAGTGGCTACAGCACTCAACTAGGATGCAGGAGACCCAGGGTCAGTTCCCTCCTCAGCTTGAGAGGGGAGGAAGGGTTTGAACAGGAGTCTCCTACCTCTCAGGTGAGTGCTTGATCCATTGAGCTATGGGATATTCTGATGTGGGGCTCCTGCAATCTCTTCTGTTGAAGTTGTTCCATCTATTGATAAATAATTAAAGAATCATTGGAGCATGGAGACCTGACCCTGGGTCTCCCAACTCCCAGGTGGGTGCCCTGGGATTAATATTTTTTATCAAGCAAATAAGTAATATATGCATAAACGATAAGGGAAATAATTCTAACAATATTGTAAATCTTGCAAGCACAGACATAGGAGATTAGCGTCCATCATGTCATAGGTCATACTTCTCCAGATGTGTGTTTTCTAACTATCACCTCTGTCTCCTACGATGTAGTGTAAGAAAATGTTTAAGGCTTCATTTAAGCATTTTAGTGAATTTTATTTGTAGTGTTATAAGAATTTTTATTAGATTTTATTTTAAAAATAACGAACCCCAAAACCCTTGAAGTCTTTGTTTCACTTTTTATGAAGGTCTAAGACTGTTTGTTTTTAGGTATTGGACATTTCAGTGTACTTTTTGTCTTCTCCACTTTTGGAATTCAGTCAAATAGATATTAACTCTCTGAATCTAGGAATAGAGCTTTCTGAGAGTGCTTAGAACTGACCAAATTTTTTTAAAAAGTGTGACTGTAACCCCTCAAGTATTAATATGCTGAAATGCACAGTATCCATCTTTTTAATTAGTGTTGGTTAATGATGTGCTATTGAGAATAATTTAAGATTTGACTGCAGAAGTAGCCCATGATGTATTGCTTTTTATTTAGAAATTGCATTGATTTCATTAGACTGAAAATAAAATTGTCCACTTACCCCCAGCATTTTTGTTTCAATAAGTGACCTTTGAACTGATAACAAAACCTTTTTTAATGCTTTCTGTATGTGTGTTCATAGTCAGTAAATATTTGGTGAGGTTATGAAAAACATCTTGCTCTTTGTTCTTTGAACTGTAGATTTATTTCGTTTAGTTGCTTCCCAGATATATTTCTCATTCCAATAATTTTTGTTTGCTAGAGGAAAACACGTCAAACTGAGTTAATTTGTTTTATATATATTGTAATTAAAAACATCTGATTCATATTAGAGGTGATTTGTTTAAAAACTTTCAATGTAAGAAAGTTTGCATGTGTTTGTAGTATTGTGTGTGTACTGTACATTTGTTCCCAAACACCTAAATGACATTAACCCAACACCAGCCTGTCTTCCCTTTAATTATCAGAACCAGGCTCATAGATGTGCTGTAGGGGCCTCCAGAAGCCCCTTGTAAAAATTCTGTGACTAAACTGAAAGAAGAGTTGGAATGACTTCCCAATCGCAGGTGGAGCTCCCTTTGTGTGTGCTATGAAATCATCCCTGCCAGAATGAATTGCACCAAGTGCAAGGTATCTTCAGAAATATCAAAGTACGAGTTGGGCACCATGCTGTATTATTATTAGCAATATACTCAACGTGTTTTTTTCAGATGCCAAGTCTGAACATTTCTAGTGGAGAGCACTTAAAATGTTTGTTGGCCAACTGAGACTGCATCTGTCCTTCTCTGTGCCTATGAAAGCATTTTTGTTTAAATGGGGAAAACAAATAGATTCTTTCTTTCTGCCTTGGGAGCAAATGCTCCCTTGGGATAAAGGGTTAATCCCAGGCTAAGGAGTGAAATTTCATAGGAGCCTCTTGTTAAATTATTGTCAGCACAGTTCAAATTGTACACAGCAATAGAAAAAAATATTTATGGAATTCCAGCTGAGGTATCTTTTCAGTCCATACTAAATAGAATTAAAAATGATCCATTTGAAATAGCGTTTGCCTGGTTTAACATCTGTTTGCTGCTGTTCTGCAAATCCATATATTAAAACAACAATTAAGAAAAAAAAGCTAAAATTCTAGCTCTGATTGTACAGCATACTTCACACATTCAGAAAATACCAGCAATTAGGTTTTTAGTGACTGCTCTTTGTTTGCAGAAAGGAACATGATTGATTAAGAGTAGTTTTACAGCATACATAGATAGTGCTCTGTATTCAATCTGAGATATGCAAACAGAGTAGTTAATTGTCCAGACATTCCATACTATGCACTCTTGTACTACAGATTATAATCAAAGCCACAGTAGCTAAAGCTGCATGACAGATGCAGAGACCTGGTTAATGAGAGGGTTTTTGGTTGCCTTAGTATGGAGATGACATATATGGTTTTCCATGGTAGGGAAAGGAAACAAATTGTATGAGCAAAGATCAAAGCAAAAGAAAAACAGTTTGGATCACAGAACCTGTGGTCAGGATGGAGATTGTCTGTAATATAAAGGAAGGATCCAGATGTGGAGAAATGCTCTGTGCTTTTACACACACCTAGAAATCTGTTGTCCCTTCCCCCATACTGCCTTGTACTCCAATCTGACATCAAGTTTGCAGAGTGTATGCTACCAAGGACATAAGCTAAATGGTACTGAAAAGAAAAAGTAACACATCAAATGGCAGACACCATTTTTACATTTCTATTAAGGGACTAGAGAGAGCTCTTATCTTTTTCTGTCTTAAAGTGTCTTAATCACCTCACCTTCACACTCCTTCTCTTACATGTTATTAGTAGCAGTTACTATAAATTTATGTTGTTTCATCATCACAACTGCCACATTCAGTTTTTCAGAGTTTGCTTTCACAAAGGACTTCTGGAAAACCAAATATCTCTGACCCTGTTTCTTGATGGCCAGTCACCCCATTTTGTCCTTCCTCCAACATGGAGATAGGATCATTCAGCTGGGGAGGACCTGCTGTATCTTGAGCAATAAGCAGGTGAGAGATGTAGAGCAGACATTTGGAGAATCCCTATATCTTTAGACCTGATTATTGATTCAATCTCTGCTTCATCCGGAGTTTTCTTTGGACACAGAGTATTAGCAGATGTTTAATGTATGCTGTCATTGTCAGCTTTTCCACTTCTGTTGTCTGTGGAATTTTCTTTTTTTACAATGTGGGAAGTGGACGACTTGGAACAAAGTACAATTATTTACTGGGTATTGCCTCTATTGTGGAATCATAGAAGATTAGGATTGGAAGGGACCTCAGGGAGGTCATCTGGTCTCCAACTCCCTGCTCAAAGCAGGACCAACCCCCAACTAAATCATCCCAGCCAGTTCTTTGTCGAGCCTGGCCTTTAAAACCTCTAAGGATGGAGATTTACCATCTCCCTAGGTAACCCATTCCAGTACTTCACCACCCTCCTAGTTGAGGTGACAAAGGGTTAAAAAACTTTTTAGTTCGTCTATCTTCCACGCCTTAGACGGGGGGAGACACCTGGAGAGGAGAGAGCGTGTCCCTTATCTGGTCTACTTTTGCTAATTTATGGCTTTTTGTCAGTTTTACAACTTGAAATGGTACTTTCTATTCCTTGCTTAAGACAGTGGGTTTTCTAAAAGAATTAATTCTTAAAATACACACTTACAAGCACACATTTATACAACTTAGGTTTGACTTATTGAGGAATCTGCACCGTTTCAATTTCAGCTCGTAATACTGCCGAGGTGAATGAATCCGATAACGGAACACTTATTTAGCAGGAGGGGGTGGAAAGGTACAGACACATATAGGGTGTTAGTCCCCTGCTGTCGCAGCTCTACTGAGCAACAGAGCTGCAGTGGCTTATGTTTGGAGGGAAAAGGAATTGACCTTTCGGTCCACACACTCCACCTGCCCGTTGGGTCACTAGGTTCAGTCAGGCTTGCTATTCACCCGACCAACTTGAGGACAGATGAGGGCGGCTGGACCCTGGCTTAGTCCAAGACCTGGTCAACAGTTCATAAATCTACCATTCATTTACACAATAATACACATTCTATATCCAATCTAAATCCACTATTTATTGGGGGATTTTACCTTATCACAAATTATCTTCTCTTATTCTTTTACAAATTCTTAACACACAATAAAACTTAAAAAACAACTAATTACAATAACACAAGTACACAAAACAGTTAGAATTAGTACTAGTTTTACATTCACACTCACTACTCACCACATATATGAATGAACTCAGCTGCAGCAAAAAACCCAAACATGCCATGGCCAGGTTCTCCTTACTTTTATGCTATGTTTTCATCCAGGTGGAACCTCTATTGTATTCACACCCAGGTTATCATCTGCAGAACAAAGCCCCACCGGTTATCAGCTCTGACACCCTACCCTATTATTTTGAGTGACGAGCTGGAGAGAGGCGAGACGGTTGATCAGACCCTCTGTGCAGTGCGATTCTGGTGCACTCCTTGATTCGTGGCTCCCCAGTTTGCTATTGTCTGGCAACCCTTTTATCTCTACTCCAGCTAATACGTCAGCCAAGCCAATTGTGGACACTTCCTTTAGCATCTCATTAGCAAGCCCCCTAGCCCAAAGTCTATTGCCGACCTGCAAAGCTGGTTTTGCAGCGACTGCAAGTTTCCATATTTGGGCCTGGAACTGCTGTGCTTGCAAGGTCTCTCATCTTGGGTCTACCTCAGTTCAGTTAACTGGGTTTACTTCAGTTCGGCCAACTTTTGGTCAAGGTCTTTTGCTGTCTCTGAGTTCCTCACACAGGGGTCTGTAACTTCTCTCACAATGGCCTTGTGGCATGCGCTGTTCTGTACAAACATGCTTTTACCTGTTACAATGCTAGTGAATTTTTTTTCCTAATATCCATCCTAGATCTCTCCCACTTCAATTTGAGATGATTACTCCTTGTTCTGTTATCTGCCACTACTGAGAAAAACCTAGCTCCATCCTCTTTGGAACCCATTTTAGGTAGTTGAAGGCTACTATCAAATTCCCCCTCACTCTTCTCTTCTGCAGACTAAATAAACCCAGTTCCTTCAGCCTGTTCTCATACGTCATGTGCCCCAGTCCCTTAATAATTTTCGTTGCACTCCACTGGACCCTCTCCAATTTGTCCATATCCTTCCTGTAGTGAGGAGCCCAAAACTGGAGACAGTACTCCAAATGTGGCCTCACCAGTGCTGAATAGAAGGGAATAATCACTTCCCTTGATCAGCTGGCAGTGCTCCTATTAATGCAGCCCAAAATGCTGTTAGCTTTGTTGGCAACAAGGGAACACTTTAGACCTTTTCTGTAGAACTGCTGCCTAGCCTGTCAGGCCCCAGTCTGTAGCTGTGCATAGGATTCTTCTGTCCTAAGTGCAGGACTCTGCACTTGTCCTTGTTGAACCTCATCAGATTTCTTTTGGCCCAATCCTCAAATTTATCTAAGACATGCTGTATCCTATCCCTACTCTCTGTTACCTGTCAGCTCTGTGTTCTTGGGGAACCATGGCACAAAACCCCTACTCTCTCTGGCTCACCTGAATTCCCCCCCTTCCTCCTCCCCCAGCCTCTGCTTGAACCAGAAACCAAAACCAATGAAAAGGCAGTGGGAGACACACCTAAACCCCTCCAAACAAGGGTGATAGTATATTAAGGCAACTCCCCTAGCCTAATCTACATCAAAGATGTAAAAAGGAGGCATCTCAATTAGCACATTGAATGGAGAACAGAAGCCTCATCTACATCAACGATGGAACAAGAATTAGCATATTGAATGGAGAACCAAGCTCCAAAGCAAGAATCGCACTAAACTGTGGGACTGGCAAAGCAGGGACGCACTGTATGATGGGAGATCTCTGTTCCTGATGTAAATGAACCCACACCTGCACACACCCAGTTATCAGATCATTCTAGTTATTGATCTCCAAAACACTGAATCTGCCTGATTGCATTGTGAGCTCCCTGGAAGGAACACTGCCCCTAGCCAGGAGTGATCAGCTCCTATTGCCCAGCATAAACAAAGCCACTCTGGTATACTCCCTTGAGTCATTGTTTACCCATAAACAAACCTGGTGTTTATGGGTTGAACCATTGTTTCATCCCTACAAAAGCCCTACCCAAGTTCAAACCTCTGTTCTGATGCCTGGATCCAAATGCTGCATCAGCTCCACTGGGACTTCCCCTTTTCCTGACTGAACGTGTTGGGGGCTCTGTCAGTGCTCCAGACTCTAAGCTGAACAGCCTATCTCCTGGGAAGCTCTGAGCTGCACAGGCTGGTGAGACGCCCCTCTTCCCCCAACGTTCTCTCTTTCTCTTTCTCTCTCCTTTAGTCCAGGTATAACTTTCTACTTTTTTAATCAAACCTGGGATAGCTTTCTCCAGTCCCCCAGTTGACATTGTGTAGTACTGTAAGTGTTTGATTCTTTTTCTCTCCTTGTATGGTATTACTATAGTATCATAAGTTTTATATACCTGGCAATAAACTGTTGTTATCAAGTCTCTCTGTCCAAACTTCATTTACTCCTTTGTGTTCTTGGCTTCCCTATCTTACTCTGCAGCAATGCTTCTTTTATCTAAGCCAAAGATCCCCGGAGTGCCCAAAAATCCTACGGGGCTTGCTCATCAAGGGGGCTGCTACTAGAGCAATTGTAGAATGAGTGGGGAGGCAGCTGAGAAGTGCTGCTCTGGCTAGTCTACAGAGTCCAGGGGCACATAAGGGGGGCATCTGAGAGTGCTGTGTGGACTCGGCCTGCTCAGAAATGCACTCTATTCTGGTGTGTGGCAAAGGGACATATAAG
Organism: Mesoclemmys tuberculata; assembly: GCA_007922155.1. Taxonomy (NCBI): domain Eukaryota; kingdom Metazoa; phylum Chordata; order Testudines; family Chelidae; genus Mesoclemmys; species Mesoclemmys tuberculata. The sequence continues at coordinate 103,509,219 of ML675601.1, read as the reverse complement.
GGTGGCAGCTGGAAATGCTGTTTGACCCAGCCTGATTGAGTCCAGGGGCAAATAAGGGGGCAGCTAAAAAGTGCTGTTTGGACCCAGCCTGCTCAGAAGTGTGCTTTACTCTGGTGCGGTGCAAAGAGGCATGTACGGGTAGCCGCTGAAAGAGCTGTGTCACCCAGCCTGCTGAGTGCAGGGACATATAAGGAGTCAGCTGAGAGTGCTGATAGCCCGCTCCGCGCAGACACACTTGGTTAATCTGGAATGGTTGTGTGTATCGGGGGGGAGGGGGTGTATTTGAATCTGAGGCTGGAGGAACCTTAGGTCCTGCAGGATAGCTCCATTGGGAGGGGACTTGTAGCCATATGAACACACAAGTAACACAAGCAGTACATTCATAGAATCACACCCCCCCCTTCCAGGAAAGTAACCCTAATAATTAAGCATACCCCAACGTGATGAGCAAATCTGGTAACATCTCCAGCATATCTACCACTCCCCCCAGCATAGTGTCATCCGTGAACTTGCTGAGGGTGCAATCCACCTCATCCTCCAGATAATTAATGATGGTAGTGTTTCTCTCTGTTCTCCTATCCTGTTTCCCAAGCTCCCCGCCCAGGTGATTGGTACATGCATAATTGTGAGGTTTGTTATCTTGGACTGAGCAGAAAGGAGGTGGGCTGGTGTCTTTATGGTGGCTATGATTGATAAATCTGTTTTTTTCCTCTTTATTTCCTGCGAGGTGGTGCCATTGTGCTGATTAGGTAGAATTCTGTTTGTAAGACAGGGGAAGTCTGACAACTATTATATTTAGCAATTAATGATAACTATTCTTCTTCACTTTGGCAGGAGAGTACATTCTCACATTGTCTGCCCTAGAATCCAATAATTTTTTAGGAGGTCATCAAAAAATAAACCTGAGACTTTGGAGACGGGCCTCACCTCTCCCTAGCCTGTGTTCCATCACCCCCTATCTCTTAATGATAGAATGTTCCTTTTTAGATTGCGAGAATGGATTCTTGCACAAACCTGTTCTTGCAGGGACACTCAGGGCAGCCCAATGCTAGGTTAAGTGGAAGAGGTGCAGTGTTTGAATTTACCAGTAACATACTCCTTGTATTGTGAAAAATTAGCTCTCAGAATTACAGATTTAGCTATATGATAAAAGGTTTCAAAATCAATTCTACTGAAACTTTAAATCCAAATCCTTTCCGCGGTATCCACTGTAATTACACACTCTCCATGGCTTTAGCTGCTTCACTAGACCTTTTTATACAATCAGGTCCTATCTCCTCCCTTGTGGGCTTTATGTAAAGCTATGTGCAGCATTAATTATTTGCTTCATGGCTGCAAACCCATGTGTGTTTTGGGGCCATTTTAGTGATACCAGAGCTGGAAGCTTTCTCAAGACAGGTAAGATCAAAGAATGTAAGGGCTTTTCATTTTAACGTCAACAGACCTTTTTTTGTCAATATCATTTTATTTACAGCAGTGTTACATTTTATGATATTAAGTAAAACCCAGCATCAAGGTTGATCTTCGTGGTGCATTCAGTATTACGGAGTCACAACATGAGTGAGTTCTGTGGCTTATACATATTCATGGCTACATCTCAGCTTGAAGGGTAAGAATAACATACAAAAGGTGGTTAAATTGTAATAAGTCCGTTGTTGCGATATTGGGTTTGAAGAATCCGATCCCATACTGTCACTGTTCAAAATCTTGTTTGAACTATTCCCTCTTCCCTTCTATGTTTAATACTCACCATTTAAACAGGAAAATGAACCATAAAACAACAAACAAGAAGCTTCAATCTTCAGTCTGGATTTACAAAGCAAAGAGATTAAAAATTAAAGCTGTAGCTACATCTTTGAGGCCGCTAATGTACCTAAGATCAGGAATACATACAATCAGGGGCATGCGCAATGGAGGGCAAGCAGGGCATGACCCCTCATCCCCAATAATCATTGGGGAGCACAGAACTCCGGTCCCAGGATTGCGATGGCCGGGGGAGTGAGCAGCTTCTTCTGGGACTGGAGTGGGAGAGGGACAACACCAGCTCCTCCCAGGGCAAGGACACAGAACATGCCCTCCAAAATGGGGTCAATGTTAAACTTCTGCTCACGCCGTTGCATACAGTATATTGTACCTAGATGATGGATAATACCTAGGCACAATAAAGTAGGGTTACTCTACTCTGTGTATACAACATGAGGGTGTGTGTATATAATTGCTGAATATATGTTATATATACACTCCTACCTACATACATAATGTGCATGTATTCATATTACATACACTATTCTGTGTTTTATATATTTCGGTGCTTAGATATTATGGTGGTGAGCACTATCGAAGAACCTCATCTAACTGTCATGAGCTGTAACTGCTATCTACATTATACGTTCAAAGCACTGTATTAGGTTGGTGGCATTATCTTAGTTTTGCATCTTGGGAAACTGAGATGCAGAAAAGTTAAAGGTGTGACTTTTCTAAACTGTCTGTGCACAAAAAAGCGTGTGTAATTACCACAGTTTAATGCACAGGTGGGTAAACGCAAACAAATGCCAGTTGGAGGCATAACTGAGCATGAGATATGACTGGTAACCCAAATTGTGCTGTAACTGTGAGGTTTGGAAAATCAGGCCCCTAGGTAAGTTGTCCAAAGCCACCCAGCTAGTCAGTGGGAGAGCCCAGTTCTAGACATTACTTCTCATACATTCATTCAAGACATAAAACTATTACTGTTTATTTGGTGTATTAAAACAAACATTGGAAACCTTCTTAGTAATTTGTTGGCCATAATTATACCATATTATTGCAGAGTGGAGTCGGTTGTACACCACTGTGATTCCCTGTGCCCTCGGATTATGCACTGCTCTGTGTGTGTGCTACTACTTGGGAGCCCTTTGCGAGGCCGATAGAGACCGTAGCAGTGGACTTTACTGCATCCTGTGGGGTATATGTGGCACAAGTGTTGGTATAAAAGCATGCTGTGCTGTCCATTGACAGCCAGTATGTAAGCAGGTATCAGTGCACAAATTCACCAGTGGCTAGAGCATGGGAAAAAATATTCTGAATGAATTTCGAATGAGAAATGTGTGAGGCATAATGTATGCAGCATTTGACTCATTTTACAGTAAAAAGCTGTCAGATAAAATAAAAAAACCTTAAAATAAGTCTGATGCTATGACACCTTGAGGACAAAAGAACTTACAGTACTTGAGAGATTTAAACTTCTCTCACATTTTGAGGCTAATTTGCTGTTCAGACGTGAGCCATAGGATTCAAATTGTTGCAACAATAAAAGTGTATCATAAAATCTTATAAACACTTCACAAGGCAGTGTAGCCTGGAGGCACAGGTTTGGGAATTAGCAGAGACTGAGTACTAATCCTATCTCTACCACTGAGTTGCTTTGTGGCCTTGGGCAAGCCACTTCTTTTGTTCTAACAGGTCTGTCAACTAGAGTAATACTTACCAAACTAGGTCACCAGGGTGAGTTCCTATTAATGTCTGTGCTTGTACACATAAAGGTCTTATTGTTTTAGGCAGGGATGCCTCACAAGTGGGGAAAATATTTTTTTAAAATCTCAGTGGGATAAGTGAGCTTGGGTTGCACACAGTTCTAGCCTGAACATCTGCCATGCTCAGAAACACCAGCAAGTTTGATACCTTTGATATAAAAGAAGCTGTGAAGAATCCTGTAAATACTGACGCTCAAAAGTTAAGCATGGGCATAAGTGTTTGCAGAATCAAGGCTGCAGAAGTTAATTTTTGCTCAGGGGAAACAGCCCCGTCCCCAAATTTACTACAGTGGTCTTTTAGAAATCTCCGAATTTGAGATGGTTACATTTCAATATCTATAATATCTTCAATACCTTGTTTGGAAGCACTTCTCAGTACTGCAAGTGAAGCAGTTCAGGAAGAGGGTATTACGCTTTATTTCCTAAAAATACTCTCAATAACAAGATCTGATTATGATGTGGTCTACTTAATTGTAGACTTCCCTTGTCTAGGTCTGTCTTTGTCTGCATAGAAGCAAATACTTTACTTTGCTTTAGAAAGCTACTGACTTCTCGTTTGGGGCTGGAGCATAGTAGAAGTATGGAATATTCATAATGTGTTTACCTGCTCTAGTCACGTTTGCAAACTTATATTTGTAATTAATATACATAGACGCTAACTCCTGAACATTTAAGACAAAATCATTCTATATAGTCTATCTATAGGATATTTTGTTTATAGGGAGCACTCTATTGTTGCTTTAGGCATGATATCCCATTTTCAGTTGCTTAGCATCTCCAAGGATGGTCTCAGTGGCAGATGTTGGTGGATACAGTCTATGAACAGTACAAGAAAGCAGTGTTGCTTTCCCTCTTCCCAGTCCCCCACGTTTGCATTTTATTTTTATCTTTTTTGATTATGAGTAAATTGCTGAGGCTCTAATTTGGCTTGTGGAATCTTTATTACAGGTTGTGTTTGCAGAGGTGGTAGTTAGAGAAAACCATCTTTTTACATGTCAATGGAGTATATTTGATAGGAACCAGTTAAAGGCCATGGAACTGGATCCTCATGATGCCATTTTTTACACTTGTTAAGAACTGGGCTTTAAATTTGTCTTTTGAGGTCAACAGAAGGAGTTTTTTAGAGAAAAAAGCTGCTGGGAAAAGCAGGACTCCAGCAGTGGTAAATGTCATGGGGTAGGAAGTGCTTACCTGACTGAGCCTGGACTGTATTCTTGTTTGCCAGTGATATTTAAGGCTTGGTCTACACTGGCCGCGTTGGTCAACGGGAGATACACAAGCTACATTATGTCTCCCGTCGACGTACTTACGCTCATGTAGCGCGGTGTCTTCACGGTGCTACGTCAGCAGGAGACGCCCTCTTGTTGACATGGTCTTACTCCTTTTGGGGAGGTGGATGAATGGAGTCGACTGGAGAGTGTTCTCCGATCGACTGTGCAGGTCTACAAAGTGAATGCTGCTGCATTGATCCCTACTGCCGCAGCATGGGGTATGACAAGTGACATCACGGGCTTGTGTAAGCTAGAAAATTACCATGCATGACCTAAGTCTGCTACAGCCGCAACCAGCTGACTCGATATTAAACAAGCTAGCCCTTGTCCATGCCAAATGCTGAGGCATGTTTAATATCATGTCGCTAGCACGTGTGCTGACACAATGTAATTTTCCAGTGTAGAGAGCTTGGGAGCGTAGGAGGATGTTCTGAGCTGCCCGCTTGCTTTATTAGAGACTTAATGAGCCAGTGAACTTCAAGATTCAAAAACAAAGGGCAGGATTGAACCTCTGGAAACACTAGCATTACCCACAGAGTTGGGCCCTAGAAATGGAAACTGCCAGCTACACAATGTGCCCCTAGCCCTCACTTGCTGGGGAGTTTGCAGCCAGCCACCACAGTTAGAGTAGTGGATGGTGCTGGCTGGAGAGGGGGTGTGGCTAGGGGATAATTGATTCAGTATCTCTCCCAGACAAACGTCCACCATCAGGTTTCCCTTGGGCCTAGACCACAACTTAAAGTTGTCCTCCTTTAGAGGAACCCCAGGGGAGGAGAGCAATGTACCACTGCTTTAGCCATCCTTCCTCCTTCTCTCAAGAGGTGAATTCCCCTCCCCAAGTGTAGCTTCAAGCTGGCACGGGAAGGTTTAACGTTCATGCTCTCACTGGCTGGCTACATGGCCTTGGACGAGTCACCTCTTCATGCTTCCATTTACCCATTTGCAACTTGGGTAGAATTGATTAGTTTTGCAGGGATTAATTAATGGTTGTAAAGTGCTTTTGGAATCCAGGGATGAAAGATATTATGTACATAGTAATTTTTTACAGTTTTTTGCAGTTTTCCTTTAAGTAACAGAGTCTGGAAAATGAAAGCTGTAAATCATGGAAAGTCAGTAATCTGATAGTAGGGCTTAACACCAAAGAAGCAGCCTAGAGCCAAGCATTGTTATTGGATTACTGTAAAACTGTTTAAAGGTGCCTTACTATTTCTCTGTGTCAGGTTAAAATCTGTATGTTGATATGAGCTCATCTTTTTCTGATAAGTGGGTCCCCTGCCCCCCAGATAAGTAATATTTTCCTGTTTAAAGTGCCGAGAATCCAACAGCAGTCGTTTGCTTAGCGTGACTGTGCATGTGAAAGAATGGTCAGCAGCCCCACTCATACTCTGACACCTGTTAGAAGATAGAAGTGTTTCCATACAAATGTTTATAGCCTGCTTCTAGAGTGACTTATGCAAAACAGAAGTTGTAATAGCCTGTTGTTGAAAGTTTGGAATATATCCACAACTTCTCCTAGGGGGTGTGTTTGAAAACACAGGCTAACTTTTAAAGTTCACATGGGACAGGCAAAGGAAGGATGGCTATGATTCATCATCACTTTTAAAAACGGTACATCAAGCCCTGAGTTATAATTTCCATCATGTTTTTGCTCTTCCCGTTTCCTTTCCAGGGAGTGAAGCTGATTTTAGCTCTTCAAGCAGCACGGGCAGCATTTCAGCTCCTGAAGTCCATATGTCTGCTGCTGGGAGCAAAAGAGCCTCTTTTTCTCGCAAGTAAGCAAAGCAATTTATCTTATACGATCAGTGCTGCTTAGTAGAAGGACGTGCTAATCCACCAGTTATACCTTTTAAAAAATTTTGGACTACAGTGTGTTCTCTGATAGTACAGACGATTAGAATCTGTGATCTAGGAGAGAACAAATGTGATATATTTGGAGAATATAAACTATGATGCAGTAGGATCATGTGACTAACATACCTTTAAGATAGAATAGAAAGGGGAAACAGCTGGTTGTGTGCTTAATTATGTGCAACCATTCCAACCAATTAACCTTAACCTTCTGGTCACATCACTTAGTTTTCCTGCTGTGACAAATTGTCAGTTCACCACACACGTTACAGAGTCATGATATCATTTGGTGAAGGAAAAAAGTTGATGCTGGTGTCTTTAACACTTGTTGCTAAATATCAAGTCCCACCCCTTCACATTAATGGGTATAAAAACACATATTTCTTGAAAGGTATTAAAAATACCTTTGATTAAATTATTTCTGTAAGTTGCCTCCACATCACGTCTGATACAAACCTAGACACCTTGTGGGATCTGAATTGTTTTGGATGGACCATATTGTGTGGTGCCTTACATAATCCCTGCTGCTTGCAGTCTTTTTGAGCCGTCAGGGAGGGTTAAAATTGACAAGACAAGATTCCTGCTGTTTGTGGAATCACAAGACTGAAGCTGGCAGGGAGAGTGGAGGGACAGCATGATTCCCATATTTTCAAGTCACAGGGGCGCATCCATGATCAGAACATACCCAGCATGCATGGTTTGGTATCATAATATCTAACTGCAAGAGCATCTGATCTGTATCATGGTACCGGTACACAAATAAACAGCACTTACCTCTGCTCAGGCTGTATTAGCCTCTGCAACAGGGGGGTTTTGTGTTTAAATCCAAGTGTAATAATTACATGATTAAATCCAAATCATTATTTCTACTATTTATACTAGTAACATGACCTCTTGTTGTAACTTCAGATAGCCCAAGCAAGACACCAGTCTTAATTTGCTTTGAAGTAATGCATAACGTTCCTTCAAATTCGGGTACTGTGCAAATTCAGGCTTGCAAAAAAAAAAGCCCTACAGGGCAAAGAAAGTGGAAATAGTCCTTTCCTTTCACTTTTAATTGTTTTAAAATGTTTGCCTTGACTCTGTTTAAGAATTTTAAAAAAGCAGTTGGACTTAATTGTGTCACATTTAATTCTGTAGCATGTCAGTGATGTCATAACCACACTCCTGCGTTTTATTGTAAGCTACTTATAAAGTCACCCAAACCACAGCACTGCCTTGCTGGCTTGCAGCGCTGCCACGCAACCATCTGTTCCATATAAAGTGTTTGTTTTCAGAAGAGGGAGGAAACCAGGTCAGACAATTTTAAGAGGAAAGGATTTTTGCTTCATGATTTCTGTGGTATTTTCTTGATGTGTTGTATCCTTCTCATTTTCTGGCTGGATTTCTTGTCTTTCCATTTCTTTGGAAACATGTTTTTACTTTTTGTTAGTTTAAAGGAGCAGCTTCCATACAGGAGAGTGGTGGTAACATTTCATGAAAGTAGCTAGAAACGTTTACAGGCTAAAACGTAACCTTGTAAACAGTTTCCAGAATGTCACAGGTCCTTGCCAGATGCCTAGGTATTGGACAGCATTGATGGGAGTTGCTTTCAAGTGCAAATAATGAACAGTTCAGAATGTTTTATTAAGACTGGGCAGGGACAGGTGTTAAAGGGACTTCGAGGAAGCAGCTGAGCTGTCTTGAAGCTCTCCAGGTGCTGAGGCTTTGGGAGTATTTCAGAATTCCTTCAGTCAGGGCCAGACCGTATCTAAGTACATCAGTAACTGGCAGTGATCGTTGAAGTACTCTGTGCCAAAAGGGCAAAGGAACATTGCTTCAGGCAAAATTTCTTTCCACTGGCCCCGATGACCTCTCGGGCCACCAGCTAAGGATAATGACAAAAATCTTGCCACGTGTCGTAATTGGTCCCCAAGGACAAGAGTCCTGCTACAAGCCTAACTGGAGAAGGGTCAAATGAGAGTCTCTTGGAAATATCAAATTAGACTGCAGTCTTCTAATGACTTGAATGTAGACCAGAAAACTTTAATTTGCAGCTTGCTTCCTTAGATGGGTGTAATGGGGATGAGGAGAGCAGGGTGGAGTCAGTGGAAACAAAAAACTTAAGTATAGAAAGGTAGATCGTGTAGCTTTCTCTAAACCACCTGATTCTGAGAACCACTTCATGGTCGGTGAAAGATGCATGGTACCTGGAGTGCAAGGGCACGTCTACACGGCAGTTGGAGGTGTAATTTTCAGTTCATGTACATGTTCACATGCTAAAAACAGCGATCTAGTTGTGGTGGCATGTTAGGCTAACTGCCCCAGGTAAAATCTTGTCTGAGATGCTAGGGATGTACATGGAAGGCTCATCTGATCCACCACCAATACCCACAAGGCTACGCTGCTATTTTTAATGCGCTAGTTTGATCAAACCTAGCGAGGGCATGTCTCCTTGAGCTGGAATTTACCCCTCCAGCTCCAGTGTAGATGGACCCTAAGAGCTACCTTCTTCCCACCTGATCTTATTTATGTTGTGCAGCATCATGGGGTGACCTAATAGCAGGACACGCGGTGAGTTGCATGGTACAGTATAACCCAACAAACCTTACTCATTTTGCTTTGCCTTCAGTCGTGGCCCTCATGGACGGAATAATGGATCTTCATCATACAAGTCTGCAGCCAGCCCACCTACTTCTCGTGAGAAGGACCTTTTGTCAGTCCTGTGCAGAAATCATTTGAGTCCTGTTAACTTCAATCAGAATTGTGCGGCTTCTTCAGCCAGTAGCAGTAACTCAGGTTCATGTAAGGGAAGTGATAGCAGCCCAGTTATGAGGCAAGTGCTTGTTCCTTCTTCCCAGTTTTAATTGCTATCTTCTCCTCTCCATTCTGTACTGTGGGACCAGTCCTCTGGTCTGGAGAACAAAACATCTTGCACCTCACTGTAGATTGACAGGCAGTGACTGGGGTATTGGTAAAGGGGCACTCAGGAACACACTCCATCCCATTTTCCTTCCACCATGGAAGCTTGATCACCTCAGTGTCACAAGATATATGGATTCAACTAGCCTAAAAACAATATCATCCAGATTTCACTTCCAAGTCAGATGGTTTCATATGATTTAGTGCTGTTTGCTCTTGGTTTGATTTTGCAGCTGCTTCTCACACCGAATTCCCATTGATTAAAGAGGAAGTTGAGTGTGGAGTGGATGTAGAAGTTACTGTCCACTCGGGCTAGATCCACAATGGGATTTAGGTACCTAACTGACACTTTAGGTGGCTAAGTTCATATATAGATCTTGAAACATGCCTGCTTAGCTGCTGCCTAACCCTGTAGGTGCCTGCATTCCCCGTGTATGCGGCTATGTTTGCACGCGTACAGTGAAGGCTAGATCACAAAATGGACTCATCCACAAGTTGTTGCTATTGTAATATCCTTTCAGCTAATACAATCTACTTAATTAACTGTCTGCTTCCTGCTGAATTCCTAACATCACAGTATGCTGCCTTTTCTGTATTAGTATGTGTCAGGCATCTCTGCCAGTGACCTCACTGTACACTTGTAGAAAACACCCTATTTTAAATGAAGGAATGTCAAGGTATTTGAAAGTCAAGGATCTACTCTGCTGTAATTGCACTGAACCCAAGTACAGTAAATAGCGAAATTCTTATTGCAGCCACAAACTGACAAATGTCTCAAGCACTAGGATTTACCAGACAAAGTCACTAATGTTTACTGTGAGATACCCAAATTGAGTCCTGTGTAAACTCAACTTTGTGCCAGTCTGGATTGGTATGGAATCCTTCCTTTCTTAGGAAGGCAAAGAGTAGCAGGAATAACATTATTATTTTTTTTTTTTTTTGCTTCAGACGATCACTGAGATACACTTGTGGTGAGAATCATGGCATTAAAGCACCAAATCCAGAGCAGTATTTGACCCCACTGCAACAGAAAGAAGTTACAGTGAGACATCTAAAAACAAAACTGAAGGAATCTGAGAGCAAACTACAAGAAAGGTACATTTACTCCCCAAAAAACAATTTGGGGAGAAATGAGATTGATTCAGTAGTTTCCATTAGGGAAAAAATCCTGAAGTTCTTACTCCATTCTTGACTGCAGTGAGTTTTGACTAAAGAGCTTAGAATTTGGCCGTATCTGATTAGATTAAATTGTTTACAGCCATTTCAGGTTTCATAACCCATTCCATGAATGCATTCAGTCCAGTTAATTTGTGGAAAGGAGCCAGTGATCTCCTCCTTTGAACTTGAACTGTTTTGAAGGGATACATTTTTAAGTCTGTTTGATATTACACCAGTAACTTTTGCACATGCAAGTGTTGATGCCTCAGACTTGTAGCTGCATTTTCAGGGACTGGCTTTGTGAGTGGCTCAACCTATTAACTTCAGTCATGTCCAAAGAGTGTATTTCTGCAAATGTGAGAAGTTACTGCAAAATGTCTTGTCTAGTTCTAAACCTCCTTGTAACAAAAAATTCTCTCCCTTGACAGCAAAATCTCTTCCTGCCTGGTTGTGTTTTTTTCTCACAATAATACTATGTAGTAATGTTCTGCAGAAGAGCAGCTGCTTAGATTACACAACAGGTGTTTCTTTAGTTGAGAAGTGTATGTTTTGGGTCTAAATAATGGTACCTTTGCACAGAGACACTTTGCAAAGGGTGAGGAGAGATTTGAGTGAAGTGGAATTTTACATACATCTCTCTCCCTGAAACGAAAGATGTGGCTAGATCACCTGTCAGGCTGCCCCTGAAACTTGCTTGGTAGCCTCTACATATGTGGTTATGTCAGTGATTCCACTTAGCAGTGGACCAATTTCCCTTGCCACCCATTGCCCTCATGCCAGTCCACTGTGAAACTGCACCACCTTTTTGCAGTAGCTGTATGTCCTCCCCATCCCTATGTGATGGAACGTCTCTGCACGCTTTAATTGACCAAAGAATGGAAGTTTTACTGTGATTTTGCTTTGGCTACAGGGAAACAGAAATAGAAGAACTCAAATCTCAGCTGGCTCGCATGAGGGAAGACTGGATTGAAGAGGAGTGTCATCGAGTGGAAGCACAGCTGGCCTTGAAAGAAGCAAGAAAGGAGATCAAACAACTCAAGCAGGTTATTGAAACCATGAAAAACAGCTTGGCGGAGAAAGACAAAGGGATTCAGAAGTACTTCATAGACATAAATATTCAAAACAAGAAACTGGAGTCCTTGCTTCAGAGCATGGAGGTGGCTCAGAGCGGCTCTCTGAGAGATGAACAGTGTCTAGAGTATACATGTGAGTCACCTGGTAAGTCTTTAGGTCCAAGTACAACATATTCCAAAATGGTGGACAGTCTAGTTATGGAGGACCAAGACACAGTGGACAGCAGGATGTTCAGCGATGACCTGGCTAATGGGCCTGACTGTTTTGAAGAGATTATACTGGCCACTACACCTGAATCTGGTGATCTAGCCCTCTTAGATTCCACTGCTGGGCCCTCTGCCCTAAACCAAAATGCACTTGAAAGGGTCCTTGCTGAAAAACTAACATGCTCCCAGGTGGAGGAGGAGAACGACAATAGCATGATGATGGAACAGGCCATTCAGACTGATGTGGTGCCATACAGCCCGGATGTGGAACAGCTCGTTCAGAACATATTCAGATCACAAGATATCAATCCCATGAGCCCATTTGCTGCCTTAACGAGATCAGGTAGATTTCCTGCTGGATGCGTCAGTGAATCAGCCTTGCTACTGGATCTAAATCCAAGCGATCCAAATTCTGCCATCCTTTTGTCTCCCGTGGAGTCTCCAGGTAGCAAGGGGGATTGGAGTGTTAATGAAAACCGTGCTATGAAGGAACTTGACTTTACAGCCTCTCGTGATGAAACATTCCAAAATGTCATTACTATCTCTCAGGCAGGTATCAGAAAAAGATACTGGAGCAGCAGTTTCCTTGTAGATCTTTTGGCTGTAGCTGCCCCCATTGTACCAACAGTAATGTGGGTGTTCAGCACTCAGCGAGGAGGAACAAATCCTATCTATAACATCGGCGCACTGCTTCGTGGCTGTTGCCTGGTGGCGCTGCACTCTCTGCGTCATGCTCCTTTTAGTACCAAAACCTAAGTGCAGCTGTCCAGTACTTTGCCAGTTGGCTGGGTTGGTGGGTGAAGAATCACAATAGACCATAAAAGTGAGTGTGTATAATGGCAGAGTCTGTCTTTTTGCTCCTGAATATTTGATTTGCACTATTTTTAGTTGGAAACGTTCATTGTTTGAAACTGAAGGAAGGCTACATGACATGACGACTTGGTCCTACTAAGTGTACCACTCGTGTAATTTAGAAAGCATGCTGTCGCTTTTCATTTGTAGGCTGATGTATTGATTCTTATACTAAAAGCTCATACTTCCAAGGCAGCTTCGGGCATGTATTGACTGTCTGTCTCGCGTAGTGCTCTTGTAAAATATGTAATTGCCCTAGCATTCCACTGCTCTTGTGTGTACAAGGGGACTATAACCAAAAATGCTTTCATGTAGGTTGTTGAGCATCTTGAATCTGCTATGTTTGATAAATATGGGTGAATACATTTTATGAATATAATTTTAAAGTCTTAAATGAACTCATTGTAGACATTCAAACCATGTGAATGACCGTCTTTGAGTGTATTGTGAATTAACTTATTTTTTGCTTATTTAATTGTGTTTTATTGGAAACAACATGTTTATAATCACAAATTACAGTAAAGCATGTTAAAAGTATGAATTAGTGTTTTATTTTAGCAAAACTCTCACCTGCAAAAAGCTATTTAAAAAAGTAATGTGATTTTAAGGTTGAAATTTTACACACAGGAGGCAGGAGCCGTGACTGGCATAGTGTACTATGGATTGGCATTGTTACAATAGCAGAATTTGGCCCAGAAAACTTGGTTATTGCTCCCAGAGCAGATAGTGACCTAGAGATTAAGTGCTTTGTATTCAGTCACCTATCCCACAAGCCATCAGTTCCACCCTTCCACCGATTTTGTATCATTGTGGGCTGGGTTAATTTTAATCCTTTAACATAGTTAGAATGTGGCCCAATACAGTTGCTCTGGGAACCAATATCTTTGAATCTCTGTACTCTAAGGAGTGTAAAATCTTATCCCTTAATTCTGGATTCCTGTATGTCTTTGAATTGCTTCTTTAACTATTTTTTTTTTTAAAGCGGGTGGGCCCTAATGAAATGAGTTTAGTTGACTAGTCAACCTTTTGAACACGTGCTTTAACACTTGCACGCTGCCATATGAATGCTAGTGTGTTGCATGTGTACATCACAATGCAAAGTCTGTGTGCCCCTTTGTACACAACTGGAATTGCATGTGCAGATCCTAGAGAAGTAGCATTGTCTGGTGGATAAAACAAATGGAATGATAGTCAGATTCTACACCTGGCTTTCTGCAGGTTCCTGTAGTGAGACCCTACGACATTTAACCTCACTGTTCTCCAGTTTTTTCTCTTTGTAAAGTGTAACACCACTTCCCTATGCCACCTACTTCAAAGGGGTACTGCAAGGTGTGACCAGGGCTGTTCATGAAGTGCACCTCTGCAAAGCCCCCAGCGTTGTTTTTTAAAAGCTGTTTTAGTTATGCAGGAGCTGGCGCAGGCATGTGCACTGAAAACCAAACGTTAGGATTTGTGCTCAGCAAGTCGGAGATGTCAAGCAGCATTTTATCAAAATTTCACATCGGGGCTGAGAAACAGCACGGGAAATTTCACAGGCAATTTTTTAGAGACATGCCCGAGAACCTGCCCAGGTGCTCAAAGTGATTTGTTAACCCTAAGCTTCTAACCATGCAGAACAATAATTCCTGAATCCTTAGCTATAAGAATGTTCTAAAACGAGACTCATGCTTTATTCCCAGGGTGATGTAAGAGTATAGAGCCGCTTATAAGTCAAAATCCCTGGTCCAAAGAGCATGGTGTAACAGGCAAGAAAACTAAACATGGGGCAACAATTCTGATATAGGAGGTTGTAATGAGGTCAGGACTTCACAGGTAAAATCAAGGAGCTCAAACTTCATGCGCAGAAATCCCAGGGAGGCATTCCAAGAGGAGGAAGGGCATTGCTGGCTTAGCAGAGACATTTTGACTAAAATGGTTGAGAACAGCAGCAAAATATGGGGAGGTCAGTTTAGAAAAGAAGAACAGAAAGAAGTCGTCATGTAGTCTGTAGTAGGACTGGTGTATGGAGAAAGCCTTAACAAGAGTAACAAAGAGAAGAGAGCAAAAAGGCCAGGACATAAGGCAAGGCTGCAGTGGAAGATGAGAAAAGAGTTGTCAGTGGTATGCCTACACTGTAAAAAACCCAACAGTCTCAGTGCCTGGGTCAGCTGACTTGGGCTCATTGAGCTCCTACTACAGGGCTAAAAATAGCATAGCTGTTTCTGCTCAGGCTGGAACCTAGGCCCCACCTGCGCCAGGTCCCAATGTCAAGGCAGGAACAGCTACATTGCTATTTTTAGCCCTGGTCAGTTGACGGGCGGAGGCTCACTACATCAGGATTTTTTTGCAGCATAGCTATACCCAGTAGTGATGGAGAAGCAAGATGAGAAGTTCGGTTTTGGTGGCAGGGTGGATTGGAACGGGTGTCTAGCCAGCGATATGAAGGCTGGAGGTGACAAGCATTTGGAAAGGTCATATGATGAATACAGAAACCTGAGAATACCGACAATTATGGGATTGCCCCGCTGAAGTAATGAGTTACAGTAAGTTAGTATTTTAGAATCCATAAGAATTCCCAGAAATATTTCTTCCCTTTTCAGTTACCTGAATTTATCTTGTGTGTAGCACAGACAGCCCCAGCAAGTGCGGGCTGCATCGCTGACATGAATATGACAGATGCAGCCCTAGGATTTTGCACAACTGCAGAAAAGAGACTCTTGGTTAGGGTTTAACCAAGCAAAAATGGTTAGGGTTTAAGCAAAAATGAACCACTAAAAGAGGAGACACAGTGTCCCAATGTCCCATGCAGGGTTGTACCAGTGTGCGGTACTGGATGGCATCTCTAGTGAGACTTATTCCCTTCTATAGTAGCATTGTAATGCGAATTCAATCTCCAAGGTAAGAATACACAAGCTTGGTTACCTTCTGCTCTATTAAAGCGTTTGCACTCTTGGTTTAATACTGTGCCCTTGGACATGAAAAAAAACAAGTAATTTAAGAGTTTAGCCATCTTCAATTAAATGAATGGTGATGGTTGCCTCAAAGATACTCACCAAACCCATAGGAAAAGAGTCAGATAAAAAGCTGGATATGGACTATACAGGACTCTCCAGACTTAAAAATAATTAATGCATTGTTAGGTTCATTGTACTGCAAGTCCAAATCTCAAAATTCTCCTTTGGTAAGATGTACCCTACACCTGGTTCCCTTATTTCTTTTATAAATTGTGGATATTTCAAGTGGATGCTAGTTTTATTTGATCTTTGAATGATGAGAAAAACAGTAAACTATTTTATAAAAAGCTTTTACCTTAAGAATTAGGAGGTATTTAATATTTCATAATCTTCACTGTCAATAGTCTGCGTCTTTTAAAACACTTTCCCACCCTAGTCAGAAATTACAGCAAATTAATTGATACCATGATTGAATAAAGAATAAACAGAGTATTCTCTTTGTATAATCTCGTTTGTAAAGCAAGACTTTCTACTCGGTCCCCGTTATTCTGTCAAACACACAGTAAACATTTTGTTTCCCAGAGAGAAAGCATGTTCAGAGCCTGGAAAAGTTCCAGGCATTCTTTCAAATGACTTTCAAACCTTTTTGGGCAGGCACTCCTGTCCCATGACTTTCCTGCCACTCCAACCTTATGGTCAGAGGGGCAGTTATCACGGCACAGACGATGCTGACTTGGTGGCAGTTGAGAGCTTCCCTACAGCAGGGGAGTTCTTAACTGGTCTTGGAATTCAAGCCCTGTCTTCCTATTATGTGTATGAATCCTACCAGTTTTGGGGGATGGCTGGGTGGGCACACACGTGCATGCACATGGTTTACTCCAGCGTTAGGCTGGAAGAAAATCCAGTGGGTTACTTGGCCCTCAGATGAGGGATAGCAGAGACTGTGTCCAAGAATTAGAAGTGCTGCTCATTAGGAAGCTGATTGTTTTTAATAATCTCCTCCTGCCACCAGCAAAAATTGCTCTTGTCCAAGGGGGTTTGGGCTTTTGCACACACTGTAACATACCTGGTTCAATTATTTTTAAAGACATCAAATGACTCTTGCAAGTTTTCCTTTTGTTATATTCTTTCAGTTAAGCCTGAATAGTGACTATTAGAGTTTAACAACACTAAAGCCCAGACAAACATTTGTTTTCATCTTGTACGTCAAAATGTATTTACAGCTTGAAATAACTAAACGAACCCAAGCCAAAGCTATGTAAGCTTTGCAGTAGTGAAAGCAAAAATAGACAGTTGGCTAGGGAATAGTTTTCATGCGGCCACAGACCCAAACTGCACTGTTAGACTGAGTCCAAGAATTAGAAGTGCTGTTCATTAGGAAGCTGATCATTTTTAATAACCTCCTCCTGCCACCAGCAAAAGTTGCTGTTGTTGACTGGTGGGATTTGGGCTTTTTCAGGATATGGGAAAGGGTTGCAGGCAGTTGTACGCTACTTTCTGAGATTCAGGAAACCATCAGTAGGTTGTGCAGGACTAGGCTTCAGCTTTGGTCGTATATATAACTTTTTGTATGTTTACCTTGTACACAATTCCTTTTCAGAAGAATCCCAGTGTAGGATATAAAATGTACTAGAACGTTCACCTCCACCTACCATTGAAATGTAGCCACCTCTGAACTGGAAGATGGCATTCGTTCTGGTTGCAATAATAAAAGTTTTCAGGAGAGGAAACTGAAAATAACTTTCCCAATGGATTTAGTGGGGGAATACTTAGGAAGACTGAATATAATTAACGAAGCTGGAATCTGCTTAGGACAGAGTGGTTAATATCCCAGTGGTCAGACAAGAAAAGTCAGGAATTGTTTAATAGCTAGATTTGGTTTGAACTGACTGAACAGCTCAATAATACAGAAACATGATTAAAGAACCAATCATTCTGTCTTCCAAATTATATTAAACTAATAAATATGCTCGGATAATATCAAGTAGCATCAAATCTGACATGAGAAAAGTGTGCAAGTCAGACTGATTTCAAAATGTGACAGTGATAATCTCTTCCACTTGAGACATTTCTGCTTGCAATTACAGTGCACTGCTGTCTTGGACTGCAAGTGTGACAATACTGAAAATGGAATCAGCAAAAAATAAAATTCACTTCATTTCCACCCCTGCTGGTCCTCAACCACAGCAAGCCTGTTTGCTGATACATTAAAAAAGGAAACTTCTATATGTCTGATAATCACCTCGACAGAAACAGAAGCATTACATTATTCTCTCTTCAGTATAGGTCAATATCTTACATAGAAGAATGCAAGCATATTTTAAAGCAGCTTTCACAACATTTATAAATAATGCAATTAAGAGTAAAACAGCAAAGGTGTGTTTTCTGAAATTAAGCACAGAAGCAAAGAATTCTTTAAAATGGTTGATTTAATTACACATTTCAGATAAGCATAATAGATAATGCAGTAGGTTTCCCACCACTGAATTATTTACACCCTTTTTTTAAGCTTGAACCATCTGTTCGAAGAGTTTATGCCCCATCATCACACTGTCACTGCAGCAATCACTGTTCATGTGTAAGGAGGGTGCTCAGATAGGGCTATTGCAGGAAACATTGTTCCATCAAGGTATGATTTGCTGGGTTGGTGTTTTATTTTTAAGATCCATTTACTAATAGTTCAAGATACTTTATGGAAGAATTCTGGCTTCCAAGATGGCCTGAAGAATGCATTAAAAATCAAGCAGTGTGTTGAGTTCTAAAAATACTTAAATCAATACAAATGATGCTTTATGTCATAAAACTGGAATTCTCTTTGCTGCTGGTACAGTCATCCTGGAACTGTTTGTGTTAGGATAGTTTTACACCAATTTTGTTCTGCTCTTTCTTCATTAGCCTTTGTGCCTCTTTCTCCATTTTCTTCCTTTGTTGTTCTGCTGCTCTCTTTTCCCTTTCTGCTATCTTCTGCTGCCTGCAATTTGAAAGAACATCAAATTTACATCTTTAGAAAATAGTGCAAGATCCATGTAAGATCTATTTTACACTGGCTGCAGCTAGACAATCTTTATTTACATCTTTTCAATAAATACAAAACTTCTTACTTCAAGAAAATGCACTCTTGACACTATGAGCTTTAAAGTGTATGAGTCTGCAAGCCCCTTTAGCAATGATTCTTGGAATTTTGTGTTAGTCCTGTGCTCCTAATTAGGCAGCTATCAGTTATCCTGCCTTTTGCTCATACTCAGATTATTTAAGCTTTAGTTGAAAGAGAACATATCCTGCGCTTTAAGTAAATAGCTGATGTCAAACTTTGCATCTGTTAAATCTCTTACCCTGCATTTTCCCCAGTGAAGACAAAGGCTATAGATCTTATCTGTTGGCATCTTCATATCAGAATCCAGTAAACCGTTGTACTTTAAAATATCACACAGCTTAAGAATAATCAATAACTCTGACTAAGCCCTTGTATCCCATTTTTAAAAGACTGATACTTTTTTCACTGCAAAAATTGCTTCATGGACTTGATCCAAAAAGCCTACTGAACTCAGTGGAAGCAATTCCCATCAATTTCAAGGGCTTTGGATCAGGCAGAGTACAAACATCTTATTAAACAAGTTGAAGAATTAAATGAGGTATAGGAAAAATGTAACTGATATACAGATGTACAAGTGAAAGACCTAAAAGATCACTCAGGAGATATATTTGGAATGATATATTTGGAATGGGGTGAAATAGTGTAGCAGTCCAAGACTTTTGTTAAAGTGTTGGTGGTGGTTTTGTTTTGTTTTTGGTTGTGGTTTTTCATTTTTGATGTTCAGTTTTGTATCACGCTTTTAAAGATAATCAAGACTCTATATACGCATCTAGTGAAATGTCATAGATCTCATGCAGTTATGTTTCTTCTAAATGCATTTTGTACCTATCAGTCCTCCGAACATCCAGAATACAGTTACAACTGCAGTTAACTAGAATAAATACAGTTATACAAACAAGCTACTTTAAAAAATCAGTCAGCCTTAGTCTAGATTGAATCAGAACACTCAAAATAAGGACCTGAGATTTCTAGACTGAAGAATTTACTTGCTTCTAGTTCCTCTTCTCTTCTGTGCCTCAACAGGAGCTTCATTTACCTGCCCACTCCCTCAATATTATTGCTGAAAAGCATTTTCCTTTCAACATCCTCCCTGACACACACACACACACAC
>ML675601.1:103389965-103489249 GCA_007922155.1 Mesoclemmys tuberculata | reverse complement strand
TATATTGTCTAGGTTGTTTTCAAACTCCAGCTGCTGATACAACATCATTTGTTCCTCAGTAGTGTCCAAATCTACCCCACCTCCTAGTGACAAGCAACCTATTCTCCACCTTAAATCTGGGCATTAACAATCTTGGTCAATGAGCCAGAGAACTACAGGATAATCTGCTTTTTGAGATTTGTTCTCAGAGTTTAGGAACTGGTTAGAAAGTTAACAGAACTCCAAGCTACACACACAATTTCCATACTAAATGCACAAATGGATGTTATCACATCTCTCTCACTCTGTACGGAGACAGTCTAAGGAAAAGTACAGAATGACAGAGAAATATTGATGGCAAATACTTGGGGGTAGAAAACTGTTTTTGCTCTGATGCCTCAAAGCTGTATATCAGTGTGTAATTTTAGTTTTACAGAAACTGTACAGAACACAGTTGGTAAAGTCTACTTTTTCTGAATTATAACTGGCTAAAATAAACACTGGGATTAGGATGCTGACCATTAACAAGATTTTTTTTATCGTTAGCTATTAGGTCACACAGCAGAATATAATTCAATAGTCCAGATTTCTACCCTATTTTGGGCTTGATTTTACCAAGTGCTGAATGCTTAATTTTCACTGATGTTAATGAGCAAGCCCTTATTCACTTTAAAAAATGACACAATAGTAATGACTGAATCCATACTCCATAAAGTGAGGGATTGAAGCCATCTTCTGTATTTGATAAGCAATAAGAGATAATGAAGTAACGAGGATCCAGTATTGTTCAATGCTTTTGTTAATGAGTATGGGCATGGAATATGCTATATAAATATATAGACAACAAACTGTCAGCTCTCTTGCAAGTTTTCTGAAGGGTAGGATTAAGCTATGAACATTTTGCCAAACTGGAAAATAGGGGAATATAAAAAAAATGAGATTCAGTGATGACAGCGGAGTGGTTCATGTTGAAAAGAATAATTAGAATGGGAGAAATAAGGGCTAGGCAGTGGGGAAGGATGTGAGGTTTTCAGTGAATAATAAATTAATTTAAGTAAAGAATGCACACTCACAGAAGTCCAATGTTATATTAATCTGTACAGGCAGAATCAGAAAGAAAGCTGAGACAAGACTAGATCATGTTGTCTGACCTCTTGTTTAACACAGGCCATTCAGTTTTACCCAGTTACTCGGGTAGTGAGCCCAATAATTTGTGTTTGGCTAAAGCACAACTTCCAAAAAGGCATTCAGTCTCGATCTGAAAAAAATTTTGGAGATGGAGCACGTACTCCTTCCCTTGGTAGTTTGTTCTAATAGTTAAATCACTCTTACTGTTACAGATTTGTGCCTCATTTCTCATTTGAAATGGTCTGGTTCCAGCTTCGAGCCACTATTTTTTGTTGTGCCTTTCTCTGCCAAACTAATGAGCCCTCTAGTACCTGGAATTTTTCCCTGGGAAGGTTCTTGTACACAGTAATAAAGTCATCTCTCAAATCTTATTTTCGATGAACAGATTGAACTCTAAGACTCTCACCGTAAGGCATTTTCTCCAGTCTTCAAATCATTTTTTGTCTCTCTGTTCTGCATCCTCTCCAATTTTTCAACATCTTTTTTAAAATGGACACCATACCTATACACAGTACTCCAGCATCAATCTCGCCAATGTCTTACACAGAGTTAAAATCACCTCCATACTCTTATTACTGTTTATATACCCAAGGAGAGCATTAATTCTTTAGGGCACAGCATCACACTGGGTGCTCATGCTGACTTGCTTGTCCATTATAACCTCTAGAGATCCTTTTCAGAGTCACTGCTTTCCATGAGGTGGTCCCCCAGACTGTAGGTACAGCCTGCATTCCTTGTGCCTAGATGTAGGACTATCACACAGAAACATGTAAGGCAGCTATTCTGTTCTAAATGGGCCAGCTTAGTAATGAAGAGAAGAGAGATGAACATGTGCATCTTAGAGGAGAGTCTGAAGGAATCATGAAAATAGTCTGCATTTGTGTGAAAGATGGAGAACAAGACGACAGGAATCCATTACTTCTATTAGTCACTGAGTCAGAACAACTAATGGGTTTATGCTGCAGGAGGATTACTAATAATTATTAGGCAAACTAATTTAAAATCATCTGAACAACAGGATGTGATGTCAGGAATCTGTGGAGCTGTTCACCATCAGTCTTGTACACTAGTACTCTAAATGCCAAGGGATTACCAACAACCTGCATCAAGGTTTACTTTGCAATCTGCAGCTTTCCCACATCCTGAATAGCAGACACGCTGCTCTGAGTTTCACAGCAGAAGCCTACTACTAACTCACCAAAAGAAAATTCTGATAAGGTGATTTAGGGGAGGGAGGGAGGGAGGGAGAAAGAGAGAGACTGCATGTGAAGATACCGCCTATGCAAACAGTTCAAACATGTAAAAATAATGGTATTTCATCAAAATTTCATGTGGAGCTAAGTATTTAGCACTAACAAGAGTTAATGACAGTGCTCAAAGGCTTAGTAATCACAACCACCGCCAATAATTCATATGCTCTTTCTTTAAACTGCAAATGACACAGAGAATTCTTGTCTGCACTAAGATTCCTAAGTGGTTTACTGCACCCTCTGCTGGCTACACAAGCCATTTCTGTTTTATAGATACCATGCTTGCAGTAACATGCATCACTGATTAAAAGAAGCTCTCACAAATGGTGAATTAAGGTGACAGTTACATCTCCTGTAATATTAGAAGCATCAAATGGCCATGCTGTAGTAAGATACAACTTTTTGCTGCAGTTTCAACTTTACAGATCACTATCCAAAATTATAAATATTCCTTAGGCAAAAGATTTTAACTGGTGGTGACAGATCAAACTACTGTAGTATAAAACTAGATATGGTACGAAGGGAACAAATACGCCTAAAACTGGATGCCTATAATTAGGCACCTTAACCAAAATATAGGTAGCAACCTACATTTCTGGGTACCTGCTGTCACTGCTATTAAATTTAGTTATGTAGCACTGTGCAGAGTACACTTCCATCTTTAATATTTCTAGGAAGTAAAGTAACACTGCTTCTTGCTACATAAAATCCCATTATTCTCATTATGTTAATAAGTGTTTAACATGCCAAACTCTTGACACACATGAATAGGAGCTTAATGGAAGGAGAGTGCATGGTATACGTTTGTATATACTGGGATGGAAGGAAGGAGTGAAATCCTATGTAATGCATGTTCTGATTATTAAATAGGATTGTTAAATTGTAAAATTGGCTAAAAATTACTCTTGAGCCTGGTCAGATACATAGTTGTTTAATTTACCTAAGAACTTCTTCTGCCTGCCAGGCAGCATCTTCCCCTTCTTCCCAGGCATTACTATTTTCCTGCCAGGTATCCAAGTCTCCCAGTTCAGGCTGAAAACAGAAGACCAAGAATATAATAAATATATGCAAGCCATCTCCTCACCTCACTTCTAGATAAAACTATGCTGCGAATCAGAAAGCAAGGCTATGGAGTGTTAAGGGTTTCATATATCTGCTTTATGACAATATGGAAAGAATCTCTCCTCATACCAGAGTTGTGAGTTTCCCAAACCACACTGAAGAAATTAGAAAGAACTACTTGTTGATCTGAACGCAATGAAGACAAATACTGAAGGAGGTACCCTGCTTTCTTTAGAACTGGGTAATAAAACATCTGCCTAGCTTCCAGAATTTTCTAGATTCTAGCAAAGTCCCTACCCACTGCTACTCATCTGCATGCAGTGTAATTTGTTTTCATTCATAAGACTTCCCCCACTTTCCAATCTATTGTATCAATCATATTATCTTAGGTACTCACATGGCCTCAATTACAGTAACATGAAGCGGCGTGATCCCACAGCTGTGTTAGAAGACGCCCCTAGTGTAGATGCAGCTATACGAGCAAAATTGTTCTTTTACCGGCATAGCTTGTTTCACTCATGGAGGGTGGTTTTACTCTACCAGTGCAAAGTTTAGCTTTGCAGATATATCTGCATCCACACTACAAGGGCTTTGCTAGTATCATACCGTATAGTGGTATTCCTGCACTGGTAAAACACTCCTAGTGTATGTGGCCTAAGTAACTTGCTGAAGGTCACACAGGAGGTCTGTGGCAGCACGGAATTGCACCCCAAACTCATGAATTACAGGCTAGTGCTCCTCTCCCAGACCCTGATTCCTCATCACTGATACCATCTTTTCTCCTTCCTCCCTAAGCTCTGACACAGTTTCTATGATTTTCTTACTGGTCCTCAGTAGACATAACGAGAAGCCTTGATGCTTAGACCATTTTTTTTTTTGCCTTTTCCAGTGAGCAACAGTTTTCACACAGACATCAGAGCGCAATGTTTCTAACATCAGAAAAACCTACCACATGTATGTTATCTGTAAGTACTTCCTCAATTCAGTGACAGGTTATCAGAAGCAGAAGTTATGCAAGAAATAAATTTAAATATTTATAAAATACCTATTCCACCACTCTAAAAAGGTATCACTCACTTATAGAGCACCTTATATCGTCAGAGTAATTTGCAAATAGTAAAAAGTTAATCCTAACTACACGCTGAGTTAGACAAGTATTACTTCATTTTACATATGGTGCCACATCCCACATCTTTTGTCCTACACACACCTTCTTTGTTGTAAGGCAAACATGGTCAGCATAAGTGCATGAAGAGCAAAGCAAATTGTTCTTCTGCTCTTTCACTGTGGGATTAACATGTAATCTCCAAAAGCCTAGAGCTCTCTGGTTTAGGAGATATGATAATACTTAGGCTATGTCTCAGACTAATTTCCAACTGGCTGACTTGTATTTCCTTCTCATCTTCTCTTTTCAAGAGCTAGACAGACACCAGTTAGTGACAGTTCTAATTCAATTAATTCCCCAATTCAAATTCAGCATCACTTACTCAAACAGCTCTTACACCTTATCAACACTTCCAGTACTTTCAAGCTACTTCATATTCCCCCTCCCCTCCTCTTAAAGCTGACCTTCCTTTCTACTGAGGAGCAGACATTTATATGGCAAAGGAAGAATCAAAACACATGGCATACTTACAGACTGGTGAATAAAAGGAATATCTTGTGTAGCTGCTAATCTACTAGAAAATCCTGCCTTTCCATCTGGGATCCCAAAATTTAAAGGTTCTCTTTTTTTAACAACAATCTGAAAGACAACATTGAAAAAGGGGAGAGGAAGAAGGGGGAGGGAGTCAGAGTTTTGCACCACCATTCAGAGTTAATGAGAAAAGCATGACACTCTTTCTTTAACACTGTGATAGGCTATACTTATATGTTTTATTAGATAAAATGCTGAATCACATCTAAAAAAAGGGGGGGGAACGACACTAAATTACGTTTTCTTACCACCCGATAATTCCTTTATGTGCACCACTTCTACCAGTACAGACAAACACAGGAGTTTCTTCTCTTCTTGAAAGGCAGGCCAGTAAATGTAACAGCATCACGCATCTTTTCAGCAGTTTACCCTCATACATGATAAGAGCCTACACACACATTCTCTCTTTAGCATCTGAAATCCACAGGACTGCCAATCCCAATACAGGCCACCACTTTGTAATAATCCACCATGATTCATTAGCAGAGCCTGAACCGGGAAATTCAGCACCAAATCATAAGGCTCCACCAGCTGACTGACTCCTTCAGCACAAGCGATGGAGGCCCCTGCTTGTGGGCTGGGGGTTCAAGATTCATCCCTGCTGATGATCTGTCATGGGGTCATTCCACAAACAATGAGACTCTCAAGTTTTGAGCATGCCCCCTCTGCTCTCCAGCGAGATGACTGCCACACTGAAACCAAAGTACATATTTAAAAACATTATGTAATATATGTAGCTACAAATATGGACCCATCAACCAATCACAAAATCATTTCCTGGTACTGGTGGGCTCAGGGACAGAGAAAAGACAGAATTATCAAGTTAGACTCTTTCTACACCTTAGTTGCCACCAGTACAAAGCAAACAGGACCCAAATACTTTAGAGAGGCTAAGGAAAAGAAGAAGAGTCAAGTTAAACAGATTCCAGCTAAGCTATTGATTACATTACCAAATAAACAGAGCTAAGTGCAAAACACAAGTTTTCCCTGACACATCCTTGATAAATGTGAAAAGATGAAGGCCTACCTATATAGGGGTACTCCTCCTCAGCTACTACCCACAAGACTTCTTTGCTGAGGAACCAGACTGAAACAATAGTACTTTGGGTATATCTACATTCAAGCTGTAAGGTGTAATTTCCAGCTTGAGGAGACATACCCATGCTAACTCTGTTCAAGCTAGCATGCTAAAAATATAAATGTAGCTGTGGCACACTGAGAGGCATGAAGGGCTAGTACTCCGAGTACGTACGTAGCGACTTGGAAGAATTATCCTTGGGGGAGCTAGCTCCTTATTTTACTTGTGCTGCCACAGTTACACTTCTGTTTTTATGCACGTTAGCTTGACCAGAGCTAGCACAGATAGGTCTCCTCAAGATGGAAATTACATCTTCAAGCTTGAATGCACACATTCCCTTACAGAATGTACTGACAGTACTGCCAATGCAGCTTTGTGCAGTGCTTCAGCTGAAATACCTCCCTTTTTAGTCCAAGAGACTGATGTGCCTCTAGTTATGTATGTCAACATAAGAAAAGGCCCAGCCAGATTGTATGCTTTTGATATGCAGTATTATCTTATTAGCTAACCAACCTAAACACTGGGGCCGGACCGAGTATTTTTGAAGCAGACTAATTAGACAAAATTAGTGCAACCTCTTTATAATATAACTTTGGTATTCAACAGACATGTCTGGAAGTATATATTTTCATCACAGACACAACTCTCTCATTAACTAAAATATTTATGCACAACTCTCTCAATTCCCCATACTGAAAAATTTATTTCACAATTCGGTTTCAGTATCACCCCCACCTCACCCACGCTTCCCAGAACATACCCTAAAACTTTCAAGTAATTTCTTGAATTTAAAAAACATAAAAAAAATTAATTAAAACATTAAAAAAAACATTTAAAAATTCACTGGGATTTCCTTGATGGAATAAGTTCTCCCTCCCACCCCACCTTCTTTGACAAAAGCAAGATTAGGTCATAACTTCCTACCTCTTCTCTCTTCAGTGCCACATTAGAAAGCAGAACAAAACTGACAAAAGATAGGCACAATGCAAATAGATATCTGAATCCCCAAAACACATTAGTGAGGGCATCCAAATTAGATATCAGAAACAGGGTTGCTGAATTTTTGCCTCAAAGTTCCCCCATTTATAGTTCGTTGAATCAGTTACTGTTGACTTACAAATTATTTCAAATTTAATAAACTGATCTAATAAGTGTATGTGAATACCCAAAACCTACTTTCTGTGTTTTCCTTATAGTTGGCGTCATGTCCTTAAAATAATCAGGCTCCAGTTGTTCCGAAGCATTTTGTTGTGTGGCCACATTCCCATTACCGCCTTCGATTTTCACACTGGTTGGTGCTTCTTCATCCCATGAAGTCCAATCTTCTACTTCAGACTGAACACAATTCAACAACATGACTTTAGTATTCAACTTACAAGTGGAAGATTATAACATCTCTCTATTTTACCTGTTCAACAGGATTAGTATAAAATTACTGTTTACTCCACATCACCCAGCCTTTTAGAGATATTACCTGCTTAGGAACAGATGAATAATCCACTGTAGTTGGCAAAGTTATTTGGTCTCCACTTAACTTTCGTCCTCTTCCAGACCTGAAAGAGAAACGTAGGATTCCTCCAAGCTCTGAGAACATGAGCACTAAGTTTTTAAAAAAAAAAGAAAAAAAAAGAAAAAAAAAAGAAAAATAAAGAGCTGCTGAAGGCTGAATGAGTTACTGGAAGAGAGGAACTTGATAAAAATCATGGCTAAAGCAATAACTAATAGAAATAACTCTAAAAATGGTTCTAACAGAATGTTGATATTAGGATTAAAAAGGGACTCACTAAACAAAGTTAATATTGAAAACAAAAATTTATTTTTCAGTTTTTAATAATTTAAGGTGATGTTAGTAAGAAAGTTTTAGAAGTCCAGTTTGCTTTCCACTATTTATATACTTGCTTTACACATTTTGCATTTCTTGCAGCTTGGAAAATGGAATTTATAGTCAATTTTACTTTCAAATTTTCAGTCCTTCAATATTTGGAGTGCGAACACTGCATGCTATGTTTGTTCAAAGACGACTTTTCCCTTTGAAGTTTTTTCCCCAAATTCCTTGGAAACACTTCTGTAGCTTTTAGGTTTTATAAAAAGGTTTAAATTTTACAAATTTATATTTTGAACTGACAGTTTCCCTGTAATGTGACACTTAATGAAACAGAGAATACTGCTAGGGACAGGTAGGACAGGATTATACAAGATTAACAGCTACTATTCAACATGAACCACCATTTTAAGTGTTGCAGCTTTACCCATCGTACCAGAAAATTTCCTTAAAAGACAGAATGAGAAGCTGTGACCTTTTGGGGGTTCAAGCCGGATTAGTGAGAGGTTGTGTCATCACCTGCCCTGTAACCATGGATGCCTTATGTGCTCTGCTGCTGTGGCTTGCTGCCCGGATACTGCAGCTAGCAGACAAGCATGCAGTTCCTTGAGTGTCCGTGTGCTGTGCAGCCTAGATCTGCACACTGACCCAGCAGCCTGCCTAGAACACATCAGCACCACCCTGGTCCCCCCACCAACTTTGGTTATTACTTGCAGGGTGACCCCAACACACCCCATATCCTGACATTCCCAAAAAACAACCAGCCCTTAAGTGTCCAGCCCTCTCCTGGAACACTCAGAAGTAATAAGGGTTGTTGCGCCTTTAAAGAGACAAAAGCACAGCTTATTGCTTTAACTGGTGTTAACAGTCACTTCAATTCAAACACAGTACTGGACTGGTTTAGATTAAAAGTTAAAAGTTTATTTAATCAAACGAGACTTTTATGTGAGTTCAAGTACAAGGAACAAAGTCAAATGGTTACAAGCAAATAAAAGTAAAACACACTTTCTAATGGCTAAAATCTAACTTAACAAGCTACAGTCTTTGTTCAAAGTAGATTTCTTACCAATATATCTTCTTTCCAACCAGGGCTGACTTTCAGTCAGGACCTTCCACAAAAGTACAAGGTGCTGGTTTCCTTTGTCTTCCTAGGTGAAAGATGCCAAAATGGCTTTCTGTCTCTGCTTATATCTCTCAAAATTCATTGACCCTGTTTCAAGAGGCATGATGACCTCATCTTGTTCTTCCCATCCTGTGGACTTTCCATCCCCCTTCTGATTTCTATGTAAATGGGGTGTCCATTGTTTTGATTCCGCCATGCTTAATTTACATAGAAGATAGATAGCTGCCTTCCCTCCTGTCTCAGGGAAAACCAGTTTCTCTCCCTTTGGCCACAGACTTTCAAACATAATATTAGTAAGTATCCATGATTCCTCATATAGTGTTAATACATATATTTCACAATGATCTTTGTAACCAGTTCATGCATGGTATCATACACCACCCATTTTAGACACAGATTATAACATTAGGGAGTTGGGGTACACTGGGCTGGTCAAGCTAGCTGAAACTCACTGCTACATACCAAGAAGTCCCTTGCCATCTGGCATTGGGGTGCTCTTCGGGTCACACCTCCCCACTTTCAGAACTTCAGGGGGGTTAGCCAGAGGCTGACCCAGAGGAACAAGTCCGAACCCTTTTCCCTGGACAGTGCATCTGTCACCTTATTTTTTCTCTCTGCTCTACGGAAAAAAAACTATTTTGTTTCCTTTGCCTGTTCACAGTCTCCACAACATAACATCAGAGAATATCCATAGTTTTACCTACAGTGCTGTTACAAACATTTTACAGTGATATTAAAGACCAGTGTGTTATTAGATTTCAAATGATATATTACGTCACCTTTTAAATATCACGACACCGAAGTGTGAGGTGAAGTGACTACATCAGGCCTGATCAGAGTTGCTGACAGAGTAGTGAGCCACCAATGGGCCTCTGGGTCACAAGAACTAGTGCATTACGAGAACCTAGCAGGAAACTAACATTTCAAATGCATGCCTTGCATAACTCTCAAAGAACACCAATAAATCAAGTTAGAACAAATATACTGTGGCTGATACAATAAGTAAAATTACTTGTAGGGTTTATTGTTTTCTTTTAAATAAAATAACTTGTTAGATGTGTGAACCTCGTACCTTCCAAAGTACAATCCTCCACAATACAATCCATCACTCACCAGTAGACATTGTCTACATTAGGATAATTAAGACCCATATATTACCACAGCTGTAGTCCCACCAGTGGAAGCTATAGTTTAGACAGAATTCCAGCTTTTTCAACACTGTTATCTAACTCTGCTCTGATTCAAAGCTTGTCTATATGGTTATTTAGCGCACAGCAAGCTGAGATGTAAAACTACAGCACACCAGCTGTTGTACATTAACTGGCCAGGTGGACCCTGTTGGCATGCACTGAAAGTTCTGTAGCATGCTCTGACCTACTGCTGTTTGAAACTTCTAGTGCATGGCAGCAGCATGCACACGGACCCTTAGTGTACAACAGACTGGCGTACTGTAGATTTACATCCCAACTTACCAAGCACTAAACTGAAATACAAATAAGCCCTCTGTGGTAAAAATGGTCATCATATGTACACTACAGCCTCCACTGTTCCACACCAGTGGAGAATTATAGGCTTGAATTTTCCTTGTATTGACCCGTACAACATGGGGTAGCGTGGCATATACCTTTGAACTGTACGGCCTTTTCTTCCTTTTTCCTGTTGAGAGATCAGTTTCTGAAGTCAGCCATATAGAGCCTGAAAGCTTCAGGCCACTGCTCCTTTAGAAATTCTTTCCTAATACTGGATGGATAACGAGCTGGGAAAACACCAGAGGACTCAATGAGCATTGCTCCAGTGAATCCATATCTCAGTCTTAAGACCCTGATTGTAATACATGACAGGGAAACCAGGCACAGTCTGAGAATCCACCCTTTATGGATGGCCATAAGTGGATTAACTTTGTATTCTGCAACAGTACAGAGAGCATATTAGAGAACAGTCAAATAGACAACTAAAAGGCTTACAGCAGAGGAAGCATCTGCTTCTAGATTAAGTGCTACATGCTCAAAACTTTCTATTTCTATCACTTATGCACAGGGAGTATATAGGCAAAATTTCAGAAAAAACTGCTGTTAGTTCCTAATGTAATGAATTAAAAAGGGACACCAATTGCTTGAAAAGTTACATTTAATCTGAAAACGTATATATTATTGGTAAACATGCTCCTGAAGTTACTATAATAGAAAGACTAGAAAATATATTCTAAAACTTTTCTCCAATTCTTTTATTTTGTTCATGTGACAGCACTACTCTACATGTAGTCAGTTCCACTATTTTGTTAATGGTCATTTGCATTACTGATGCCCTGATCTAGAGAGAGTTCACACGTGTACCTTTCCCTAGGCACTGCAGGAGAGCATTTTTTAGTAACAGGACTTGAAACTCTAGCGGCAGCAGTTGATGTATGAATAGCAAGAGAGAAAATGGGTGTGGGGCAGGCCTAAATACGACTGGGTCTGCCCAAAAGAAAGCAGACAGATTTCTTATAATTTCTTTTAAGAACTTTACTTGAAAAACCTTCAGTTCAAAAGATTTTTAAATTGGCAGTATCCTTTTAAACATAAACATTAACATAGCATAATAGTTTGTAGCTCTCAGACTTTAGAGTTAAGGTCAAAGAGCAACTCCATGAGACATACAAGCTCCCACTTATTTGCAAAAGATCCATTTTATTCTCCAGGGTCACAAGATTTTTTATTTTAGGAAAATAAGCCCTTGCATTTGAAAGAAAAATCTGAAGTCTTGCCCACAGTTTCCTTGTTTAGCAGGCACCAAACATCACTTCACTCTAATTTAAACACCCTTCTAGACATACTTTGTACATGATGGCAATGCATCTCCATTTTCCTACTTGTGTGCATTGGATTTCTAGAAGGCCCACAGGCTCAGCACAAAGCCTGAGGGTGTTTCTGATTGAAATGTCACTCCTGGATTACAACACTCACTCCTGCTGAGAAAACAGGACAGTGCAAAGGAAGAGAACATTTAAAATGTGCTTCCATCTACACCTAATCTCAAGTAGCAACACAAAGCTAAAGGGACTGAGAAAAATCAGAGCACTGGACTCTTCACTTATCAGTATTACCAATCCATCCTTAACTGTGTGTTTCTTCAATCAATATGAGCTTAAAGGCAAAGAGTTTCTTCAAATGCTTTGGCCATCTCTATGATCATCAGTTTATGCAATAATACTTCAGATGACTGGAGAGTGGCCAATCTAGCACTGTATATTGGGGTAGTCAATAGGCAGGCCATGGGCCAAATCCAGACTACCGGACGCTTTTTATTTATTATCTTTATTATTATTTTTGTATTTTTTCTCTGGAGTCTGGACCTTGACCAAAAAAAAAATTGATTACCCCTGCTATATATATATAATTAAGCTTGGTTTATGGAACATTTAAGCAAAAATCCCACAAAATACACTGATTCTCAGCAAAACTATGTTAGGCCCTAATACTGCACAGACAACTGAATGGGCAGGGTTCCTGTCCCAGTGCAGAGCCCCACCAACTTCAAAAGGACTCTGCATAGATGCAGGGGTTCACTTGCATGTTTCTCTTTGCAGACTCAAGGCCTTAGAATTTAAAACGTTTTTACTGAAACTGATACATGTAGCTGCTCCCTACCATTCACAACATTTACACAAGGTGCCTATGACATGGGAAAACCCAGATTTACGGTAGTAGCTGTCATAGTCTATTGGAAAAATAATCCAACCCAGTGGTGAAGGTAATGCACAGGAACTGATGAAGAAAGCAATAGGGGTTTCACCCACAGTAATGATTAAAAAATAAAAACAAAACAAAAACCCAACAGTTATGTTTATGCATAGACATCTATCAATTTCAATGTCGCAGTTACAAACACAGTATGTGCGCGCGCGCATGCGTGCAGAAATAACATAAAAATGTTTTTTTGTGTGTGTGCAGAAATAACAAAGATGTTATTTCTCTATTTTTTCTCTATGTGGACATGTACATTTAAAAGTAATTTTTTGTTAAGTCATTTTTCTGTCTCCCCCTGCATCGTTAATTTCCCTGTTTATGTGACTCTTCACACAGCAGCAGGGGATGGAAAAATACTTAAAATAACATTTTTAAATTGACTAGATTTTGAGTTGATGATGTCTCTAAAAGCTGTAGCCTGGACATTTTCTTACGAGAGCTTGCATGGAGTTACTTGTTTTCTTTTGGGGTCCCCCCCAACACCATTTTAAATTAACCTTTGCACTGATTTTTTTTTAAATCATGTATCTTCACATACAAATTAAGGAATATATAAATCAACCTCCCAATCTGGGTAAAATAATGTGATCTATGCACAGATTGAGTAGGTTTACATGAATTCATGCATAGCAAAAGTGAGCTAGGGGATTACACAAGTCTGTAACCACCTTGACCAGGGAGAAAATAGAAGTTTCATCAGAAGATCTACTGCAGAATTCAGAAACATTTCTACATAAGTATTTAGCCATTTCAGGAGTTTTATCAACTTTGCATGAAACCCAACCCTAGTGACATTGTGGTCCTGCTATACACCTGGCATGCTGAGACACACACACCAGAGATTATAAACTGTAGAACCAGGGAGACTTTTGCCTTCATTGCCTTCCTTCTGATCCTACACAACTAAAGAACTGCATGAAACGTAGCCAGGAATCCAGCAGGGGTTTATAAACATAGTGGGCTTGTAAAATGTCATAGATAAAATGGTAAAAAAAAATTGGTAAAATGGTAAAAAATAGGTAAAATTTCATAGGTTAAGCAGGTTGATTTCTTTACTTGCCTTGAAATTTAAATTTGCAAACTACTCTAAATCTTTTCCCAACTCTAAGCTCTGCTCCAAAAGATACAGAAAAATAATAATTGCTCTAGCTGGCCTACTATCCTGTCTCTAACTGTGATAGGCATCACATATTTCAAAAGTAAGTGCAAGAAACTCTGAAACAGACAGTTTCTTCCTTACCCCCATTATCAGAAGTTGGTTCATGCCTTGTCTCACGAGAGTTTCTCTCTCTTCTTTTGGTTTTATTTTTTTAAATCCTTCCTAGAATAACTCTGGATGTTCTTGTTAGTCATACACATGTCCAATCCTTTTTTGAATTCTGCTTAACTGTTACCTCAATGAAATAATGTAGGAATAAGTTCCAAAGGCTAATTGTGTGATGTGAAAGTGTTTGCTTTTATCAATTTTAAATTTGCTCCCTCTCAATTTGATTGAATGCCCCCTCATTCTTGTATTAGGAAAAAAGCTAAACAGAAATGCCTGATCTACCTTCTCTACACCATTTGTTGTTTTGTATACCTTTATCCTGTCCCCTCTTATTCATTCTCTCTCTAAAGCAGATAGTCCCAGTCTTTTCAACCTTTCATTCATATGAAAGATTTTCCAAACATTATCACTTTTGTCATCAATCATTGACACCCCACTTTCCACTGTATTTTTTTTAAGCTACAGTGACCAGAAATTAACTCTATTCCAGAAGAGGGCATGCTTAGTGAGTATTTTCCACACTTTCCATCCCATTGCTGAGGCATTCTAACATTTTATTTGCTTTCTTGACTACAAATGCATATTAAACAGGTTTTCACTGAACTGTTCACACTGAGACAGCCAGAAAACCTAGGTGTCATAAGGAAAACCAGAATAAGCCAAATTTTAAGCATCTAGACCAAACCTTTTCAAATATGACATTTCACAAAGAAGAAACAACATTTTAAAATATTCTTCAAACAAATTCTAACTGAATTTTTAGGCTCATCTCTTAGACCTGTACAATTCACCCCCAAATTTTTTTAAAAAGCCCTTCATGGGCAGAAGGCTATTTCAGGAGCTTCAGATAGACTGGCAAACGAAGATGGGAGGGTCACAATTAGGTTTATAATGGAAAACCAGTGACAAATTGTGGACTTGATATTATAATTTAAAAAAAGAGAGAGCTGATAAGTTTGTACTTTGCTCTAAAGAGGTATTCAACGGAAGAGTGGGATTTTTCTTCTAGAAATTCAGAGAATAGATTTTTCAGATATGTTTCTGGGAGACAACTTTTAAAACATTCTTAAAAAAAAAAAGGGTTAAAAACAGCCATAAGAGACAGCCAGAGCACTGTTGTCTTATAAACCATACTGTATACACACAGTTATAGAACATGGTCCAATTACTCACATTACAGTACTACATAATTTTGGATATCAAATGAACATTAAGATGAAAGGTATTAGTACAGTGTAACTACAACTGCCTAGGATTTGTTCTGCAATTAAGGGGAGGGGAAAAGAAGATTAGAAGCAACCTGTATTTAAACAAAAGAAGAGTAGACAGTTTAATACATGAAACCATGTTATTTACCTGCATATTAGCCTCTTAATGAAGGCAAGCACTGCTGCCAGGCAGGTACAAATTTTAAAGAGCCGGAACTGCGTGATGGCCATGACGAGAAACTTTGCCTGTAAAAAAACAACAAAAAAAAATGAAAATAAAAATATCCATAATACATCTTTACATAGCTTTTAGGGCTAATTAGCTTCTCACTTACACTGGAGTAAAATCAAGAATAACTCCACTGAAATCAATGGAGTTACATCAGTGAGGGGAGATTCAATGTACTATTTACACATTATTTACATACTATTTGTCATCCATCATGACGTTTCATTGACATTGTAGCAGTCATATATAAAAAATCCTTCAAATATATAATCAGAAGAAAAGGCAGAGCAGGGTACTCAAGTAAACAAGAAAAAAAAGATTAAAAATACCACCATACGAGAGAACACATTTGTCAGTTTTCTGTCAGTTTAAAAATAACTCTAATAGAACTCTATACAACCAATCTACTTCAGATACTATTATTATTACTAGAGGTAACTGCAACCAAAACATGTCACTGATTGCTCAAATAGTTCTATGAACTTCAACAGGAACTCTAATATAGAGGTTGGCCCTTGGAGAGCTGTATGCCACTTTGAGCAATTGACCTGACCGTCATTGAGAAAGAATCATTCTAACAGGTCCCTCACATTACAGACATGAATGTCCCTCTGATAATTATATCATTAAGATTTGTACGGTGGACAGGATTGTGCTGTAACCAAGTCATGCAACTGGGCTAGAGCCTTAGTGTTGGCTAAAACAATTTAAAGTATCTCAGAAACCATCACTTCTCAGAGGCAGTACATAAGACTTCTAGTATCTGAAAACCTCTCTATGGAGTATACCAAATAAATCCTGACAAATCTTTTTTCAGAAGGTGCGGAATTTGGATTGGAATGAGCCACTACAACCCCGGGTATAGGAATGTTCCACCCGATTCCCCCAAAATGTATTTTTCTGAAAAACAAAAAGAAACAACTCAGACCACACTGAAAAAAGCCATAAAGATGTTATGAAATAAAACACAAACTCATACCATGCAATATGCTTTGTAAGCATATTTACTCCTCAAAACAGAAAACAGTACACAGATGGTCCACAATTAACAATATCTGCCCTAGTTAGCAGTACACCATTGCCAACAAAGCTTTCTCAGAATACAATATACCAACACCAATCCAATGTGTGTGAAAAAAAATCACACGTGGCTGAAGTGAAGCTGGGTGGGCAGATCTTTTAAAAATTAACAATATCCTCAATGCGAGTGTCCCGTATTTTGTGATTTTCCTTAAACAATTTCCCATTGTTGTATGCAGTCAACTGTGGCCTCTCCCAAACACACACATTTGGGGTTGAAATTGGGATCTGCAACTGTAGTTACTAGAAAACAAGGAACAAACTCAGAATTAGAGTTCAGTTTCTATTTCTTGCATCTGACAAAGTGGGTTGCAGCCCATAATAGCTTATGCCTGCAGAAATTTCTTTAAAGTACTACAGGACTCTTGTTTTTGCTGTATACACACTAACACGGCTACCCCTCTGGAACTTTAATGACTGTTGATAATTGGGATCAGTCAGCTTGCAGGTACTTGACACAGAAGAAACCACAATGGGAGGAAAACAACATGTCATTGACACCACTGCTATCTCTTCCTTTGCTTGTACTGGAAAGGGCCTGCCAGGCAGACAGGCATCCTGACCTAGGAGACTTCTATCTAGGCCCTGGTCCTGACTTTTTGGGAAAGAGGTCTGCATGTCCCTGCCAAAGAAAGGTAGGTGGGAGAAACCACCTAGCATGAGAGGTGTCCGTGAGAATGGAGTAGGTGGCTTGTCTGCATAGCATCCAAGAGCACGAGGACTTCAGTGACACATGGAGACGTCTGGGATAGAGGATGCTAGCTGACTACAGATGAACAGAGTAGCTACAGAGGAGGAAGAGAAGGAGCCTTGCTCTGCAAGGAGGAGATTGGCTGCTTGACACTTTGGATCCCCTGTCCATCAAGATCAAAAACCAGTATGATGTACTGGTAATAGGAGGAGAGAACCAGACCCCAAACGGTTGAAGAGGAGGAACTCCCTGCCTTGAGACTCATGAACAGCAGACATAAGATGGTGTTTGTCGGGGATCCCCTTCTGAAGGGGATGAAGGCATCCATCTACTGACCTGATATGATGTTCTGCCTGCCTGGAGCCCACATCCATGACGTTACTGAAAAATTGCTGAGGAGCATCTATCCCTCTGACCGCTACTCCATGCTGCTTCTTCACGTGTGCACTAATGATACTGCCAGGTATGACCTGAACAGATTAGAAGTGACTACAGCTTTGGGAGCAAGGATGAAGTAGTTGAGGACACAGGCTGAGTTCTCATCTATCCTCCCGGTTCAGGGTAAGGACAGGGACATGTGAATCCTGGAGATAAATGCATGGCTGCCCAAATTCAGAAGGTGAAGGCAGCATTACCTAGCAGTGGAGAAAGTTAAATACAGAGGATGTGCAGAAATCTAGGACATAAGAGGGCAACTTACTACTGTGATAAATAAGGCATTTATGGATGAGGGCTATTTGGCATTGTTCCTTTTGAAGTAATGGAGGAGTTTCATTTTATATTAAAATCTGGTGTTCCTTTTAATTTGGAACATGCATGAGAGGCCGAGGTGACGGGCACCAGAAGATCTCTCTGAAGCCAAGTTTCCCAAATTTTTGAAAGCTGAGCCCCTCTTCAGGAAAATTAAACCAAGTTTCACCCTCTTTCAGCCCTGCTGCTATTGAAGACCGACTCTTCTTAATCTTTTTCTTCTCTGACACCCAAATAGTCCTTTGCCCTCTCCTGCACTTTACAAAATGCTGCTCTAAGGACTTGGGGTCCTTGAGGTTCAACCAGCAAAGCATAGCACTATTATAGGGCTGAAACAAACATTATTTAAATTCCTTGAAAGGGATCTCTCCCATGGTGTTGACAGGAAGGATTCAGCTTCCTCAACCATGGTGATGCTGTTCTGGGAAAGAGGATTGCTGGGAAGAGATGTGGTCCACCTGATCAAGAAGGGGAAAGAGCATCTTTGCATGCCAACTTGCCAACCCAGTGGGTAGGGCTTTAAACTAGGTTTGAAGAGGGCAAGTCACTGAAGTCCACAGTAAGTATAAAAAAGGTGATCTTAAAGGGCTAGAAGTTGGGTTGAGAGGGAGAATTACAGTAGGGTTACAGGAGCAATAAGGATAACAGTGGGGGACTATGTCTATTCACAAATACAAGGAAATGGGGAGTAAACAGGAAGAACTGGAAGCATTAGTACGTAAGCCAAATTATTACTTTATTGACATCACTTAGGGGTGGTGGGATAGATCTCATGATTGGAATATTGGTGTAAAAGGGTTGTGATGAGGTATACAAACACCACACCAATAAGGAATGGTTATAAGCAGCTGCTCTGGGCCCAGGCAGTCCCCACCACCATCACCACCGCCACACCTGCAAAGCTTGCATGGGTTGGAGGAGGAGCTCAAAAGGAGAGCAAGCCAGCTCAGTGGAGGAGCAGACAGTGAAGTGAACTGAAAACTACATTCTGAACTCCTAAGAAGGAGCTCTACAGCAGTGGTTCTCAATCTGTGGCCCATCAGCACACAGCTGCAGCCCACGTGACATCCTCAGGGTCATACAGGTAGTATATATATTGCATGGATACAACCCTCAGAACACAAGAGCTGCATATGCCACCCATAATTAGGTAAATAGGTTGAGAACCATTGCTCTATAGGAACTTCTACTGGCTGAGGCCTGACTGTAGCAAGATGGCCAAACCCAAAGGGAAGAGATCTGAGATTTTTATTTTTCATTTCCAATAATTTAAGGTATTTTCTTTAGCCATGAGGAAACAGAGATCTGGTCAAGGGAGGTAACTTTATAGCACTTTGGTGGTACAGGACATAGCTGCTTACACGGGGGCCCTTGACTGGAACCAAGGGGGTGCATAGGCCTGGGTTCCCCTAGCAAATTCTAGAAGGTGACTCCTGAAGCAGGCACTATAGGGGAGAGAAGGCCCTGAGAACTGAAGGGCCAAGACTCGGAGACCTCAATCCAGGGGAGACTATCACCTAACCCAGAGGTCTACCCCATTTCTGGACTCTTTATATACCTCAAAAGGGGCAGACTTAAAATATGTGACTTGGCCAGAGGGCTGAATCATGGAAGGGACAAACCACTACAGGTGAGAACAGCAGTCAACAGAGGTGACAGGAACATAGAGGACCTTCCACCGGGTTGTATTTGCAGTGAGCAATCTCCTTAACAGGGGTATAGTTTGTTCAGTAAGGACAGTTGGGGATAAAAAGAGAGGAGGGGATTGCTTTATATATCAAGAATATATACACTTGTTCTGGACCTCAGAACAGAGGTGAAAGAGATCAACTGAAAGGCTCCAGGTTCTGATTTGGGGGAAGAGGGTAAGAAGAGTAAAAGCCTTGTGATGCTTTCTTCAAACCATGAAAGAGTAAAGGACAGTTGAAATTCAATTATGTTACAGTACTTAAGCCTCTTTTCCTAGATTAAAGCTTTGAATGCAAGGAAAGTCTCTTAGACTCACAGCATTATGTAAAATGATCCAATACTGTACTTAGGATGATTGTAACCTATAGTAACAATGAAGTTACCACATGAGATACAACAAAGACATTCAGAAGTACCAAATCCTTTAGGAACTTACGTTCGGCTGCCAGATGAATGGCATTATAAACATGACAAATCTTTTTTATAGTATTATATAACATTGCAAGGTGCGTCCAGTATGATTTTGGATCTAAACCCGATATAAATATGACCCAGAACAACATGTATGATGACTCAGCAGTGGACAAATCTTCCCTGTCCAATGCAAAAGGGCAAACCTGAAGCAGGAAAGTGCATACAAAAGACAGGTCAGACTAGTGAGCTGCAATACAGGAGAAGTGGTGCAAAGGAAACAAGAACCTCAAACCTCATTTAGAAGATTCATCTCAACTCCCTATACTGAACTTGTCAGTTTCCCTATCAACTGGGTCACCACAGCCCTAGAGCTCAAAAGATCCTAGAGGGAAAACAGGGGGAAAAAATGTGCTTTGGCTTCAATGGTGGCCTGAAACATGACTCTTTTCCACAATCAAGGGAGGCGATGCACCACCTTCATCTCATTTAACACCATTATTTTTGAGGGAGATTGACACTGATAGACCAGGTCAAGCCAAAGCCATAGGCCAATTCACTTGTGTATGAATATCCAAGTGTTAAGTGTATTAATATGTATTTAGGCCAATTAAATTGTGTTGATAGAGATCAAAAGGGATGTTAATTGTATTGTCTTTGCTTGTCTATATCCTGTTTACTATTACATTATATATGCCCCATTCATTAAATAAACCAGGATCAAAGGTGTGTAAATGTAAGTGTAGCAGGCGTTAAAACTTCATGAAAAATAATGGAATGTTACTTGTATTGTTTTCACTTATTTACTTCCATGATGAGGTACTGACAGGTGTTTACATTATGTATAATCACTGTAACTAAATCACCCTTCAAATGCGATTGGAGCCTTAGACATATGAATGAAGAGTAGGACTAACTTCAAGGCAAGAGTCAACGTGTACAACAATGGGAATTCAAAGACTCGATCTGCATTTCCTACTCATCATCAGAGGAAAGCCCACAGGGGTAAAAACACTGTTCAGATTGTTTTCTGGAAAAGAAGCTATAAATATTGATTCAAGGGATGGTCCTGTATCTCTGCACTGTTTGGATTTTAACAGAAGAATAACTAAACAGGAAGATGGAGATCCCCAGAATTACTCTGGGTAGCCCTGAAGACTTTTGGGAAATTGGGAGATTACTATATCTCTGCTATCATTTTGGATTTACAAACTTTGACTCACCTATTATATTCTACCTGCTTTAACCTCTCAATAGCTCAGTCCACTTTGTCTGGATGACAAGATAAGCTGGAGTGCTTCTGGGGACTGTCTGTGGCTCCATGGTAAGACTGGTATAGTGATTCAGGAGTGCACATTTGTTACTGGCTTGGTGAAATCTACTAATAAAATATACTACCAGCCTGGAGCATTTGCCCTTGTTTTCTGTCTGTCTGCCCTGAGATAGGCACTCACAGTCGTGAGACACTCCAGACAGCGTGAGAGGGGGATGGAATGCATTCCTGCACTGTCCTTGCATGTTACTTGTCTGCTGGGAAAAGCAATTTTAGGGCCTTTGAATAACCCGAGAGAAGCTTAGTGACAGGAGAACGTGGCATCAGTGTCTGGGGAGAGTGGAACTTTGTTCTGGACAAAAGGGAAATTCTGTATTGAAAGAAGAGGAAAAGTTATGATTGAGAAAGAATAAGAGAAGTAACAAGGATGATAGAAATAGTTTTATTGAGTGAAGTAAAGCAGAAAATAGAATACAGAGATACACTGATTTATTATGAAGTTGATAATTTAAAAATGACCATCAGAAACCACCTTCTACCTGAAATCTCAACCATGAAGAACTAATGCCCACCTGAGATCCATCACAGAAATAGTTTGTCTTCTACCTGACTGACAAGCTTTAATTTAAGAAACTGTTTCATTCCTGTCTATTGACATTTACTGTCCTATTGGCCAGAGAGAGAGAGAGTGTGGGGAGGGAGGGGGGGAGAAGAGGCAGTACTTAGCATCAGAAAGATATTGAAGCAGCTCTGGTTGTCCAGCCTCCCCAGCTTGCCACAATAGAGAATTTCAGATATTTCCATCAATCCTCAGGGCACATGACACAGAAAACAGATCTACTGGGTGCAGTCATTGCTTAAGAGGCTTATATTTAGTTAATATCATTGCATTTTTTTTTATTAATAATATCTGATATTTCTGCTTTTAACCCCTCCTCAATATTATTACTCGTGTGTGGAGGGTGGGATTGGTACGCAACTACAACTCCCTACCATCACTACCTAGGGTACATTATATGGCTCTATTTAGGTCCGCTCCAGCTTCCCCCCCCAAAAAAAACCCCCCCAAAAATACAGTTTAGAAGGAACTGGGAAATTGGACTAAGCAACCCTAAATGTCACCCTGACACAGAAGCCTAAAACTAGACTATCCGGGTAAAACCTGGATGGGTGGCAACCCTAGCCTTGCTAGCTACTGTCTCCCTCCACAGTCCCTAGTTTACTTGTTCTATTTCCTTCCCAAAAACGTGTGATGTTAACATTTCAGAATTGTGGGGGGCCTTCTTGTATAGCCATACACTGCCTTTGCAGAACTTCTTGCTTGAAAGTAGAGTCTGGGAGCACTGCCAAGACACAAAGACAACAGTTGTGGCAGAGCTGATCATGTTTCAAATCAGCCACCAAAAATATAAGACCTTAGTATTATTTTGTTTCCCTCTTTTATCCTTTCATTCTTCACTCCAAATCACCATACATAGTTACAATAACCTCCATTCCTCATTAGCTGTGTGAGCCAAAGCAATGCAAGAGTTCTCCAAGAACAGAAAGATAATTATTATTACTGCAGGAAAGCAAATGCTAACATGAATAAAAACACTCAAACGGTATTTCTGACAGCGATTTTACACTGTCAATTAGATTACAGTAGAATCTCAAAGATAAGAACACAAGAGTTATGAACAGACCGGACCAGTCAACCGAACACCATGTGAAACCAGAAGTAAGCAATCAGGCAGCAATGGAGGCGAAAGAAAAATAAATAAATAAATAAAGCAAATACTATACTTTGCCTGTATTGCATCTTAAAGGCCAGCACATCTGGTTTTCCTGTTCCTGACTCCACTTGCCATGTGAGGGACAGCCACTTACAGGTAGAAAATGAAGATGCTGAGGTTCACAGGCGCTGCTGCGAGCCTCTGCTACTAGCCCAAGGCAGCCTGACTGCAGCATGCAGAGCAGAAGCACCCCCTCTGCCCCTCAAAAGGGGGGCAAGAGCCTGTGAAAGGCCAAGCTGCTGAGAGCTGCTGCTGTTGCAGCCAAACCCTGACCTGCGCTCTGTAGATGTTTTAAAGGGCCACAGCCCGTGCACCGATGTGGCCTAAGCTTTTCCCATGGCTGCCGCCTGGGTTGTGGCCACACCTCTGGGAGTGCAAGGGGCAGAGGAGGGGCACTGAGCTGGTGCCAATCCCTTGCCACATGCTGCCTCTGGAGTGCAGCAGACAGTGCACAGAAGAGGGCAAGCCCTGGGGAGAGGCAGCTGAAGGGCAGGGGCTGGTAGTGCCAAAGATGCAGGGCAAGCCTCCCCAGTTCAGTCCAAAGGCAAGAAAGAGGAATTGGGCAGGGAGCTGCCTGCAAACCAGGCAGTGCTGCCAAGTGCCACTTTTGTAGAGATCTCTCCCAGACACTGGAAGACACTAACTGCAGGGTACCGCACCATTATGTTTTGTTCAGAGTTACGAACATTTCAGAGTTACAAACAACCTCCGCTCCCGAGATGTTTGTATCTTTGAGGTTCCACTGTACTGCAAACAAGTCCCTTGCTATCA
The DNA here is from genome assembly GCA_007922155.1 of Mesoclemmys tuberculata. NCBI lineage: Eukaryota > Metazoa > Chordata > Testudines > Chelidae > Mesoclemmys > Mesoclemmys tuberculata. Next base: position 103,465,239 of record ML675601.1, on the reverse strand, counting down.
CCAAGCACTATAGTTCTTTTTTGTATAACAAGCTGACTCCTGGGGTTATATTTGATTAGTGAGGGCTAGAACTTGAGTCAGCCATCCTATTCCGGTAGAGTCAGTCTGCAGGAACAAACAACAGTGAAATGCTCTCTTTGTTGCTCTCGGTGGGGAGGCTGCTTGCCAATACATTTGTGTAGATGGAAAAACAGCAGGTATTAAAAGCTAAGTGTTATTTATAGAATTCCCTTCCAACTAATTGTTTGATGCATTTTCTTGCAGTGTGACAATGGAAATTCTTCCCTTTTTAAATTGTTCTATGGATTCATATGCACAAGCAACATTAACTTTGATGTTTCCTGACTTGAACACAGACTTGGTTTTTATGTAGTATCTTTCCAGCAACTGAGAGAGAGACTTCAAGTTTATTAGACACCTACTAGATAGGGGCTGGCACAGAGACAGAGCAATATCATGATGCTGTCCAATGATAGGGGGAATCCTAGTACCTTAACATTGCCTTGTAGCAGTGGGAGAGGTGAAGAAAATTGATCTTGTGGTTAGAGCACTGGACTGGGACTCAAGAGGTCTCGGTTTAGTTCCCATCTTTGTCAGTTTTCTTGTGCAACCTTGGGTAAGCCACTTAATCTTTATACCTGGGTTCCTCATCTGTAAAAGCTGGGATACTATTTCCCCACTCTTCGTCTGTCTTGTCTATTTAGATTAGAAATTTTTTGGGACAATTTCAGTTGGGGCCGTTAAGTATTGCTGTAATACAAATAATAGCTCCCATCTAGCCATTGGCTTCCATATATTTTATATTGGTCAACAGCTATTACAGGGATTCTCAAACACTTTCACAGTATGATCCACACCGTAATAGATTTTATAGATCACCGTTCTCCATTCATGATCACTTGGGCCACCTCTGTTCCCATTGGTAATCATATAGCAGCACTGAAGTAATGACGTCAATTGCTTACATAGCAAAGCAGTATTAGGAAACATTTGATATGTTAGGCTTCTCTTACTGTCAATTATGAGCTGGAAACAAGGAGAGCCAGCAGTACACGAGCAGCCAAATATAGTCACTTTGGAAGCCACTGGGCTAGTAGGTTTAGTCCTCTGAATGTTACAGCAGGTATCAGGGGAGGAACATCATTAGACGTTAAGTACGCATGGACCGATGGAATAAATTAGAAAAATATAGTATTAAGTGAATAAGTTGAAGGAAGAATGGAGAGAAAACACTGTACAGATAGTACATAAATATGGGGCAAAAGGCAAAGTAAGAGAAAAGACAATAGTGAAGACAGCAGAGGAAAAGATACATTCTGACCTATGCAGGAAAGAAGAGAAATGGAGTGAGGCGGGGAAAGATGCTATGATAGCAGTGGAAGAACCAAAGTTACATCTAATAAACATTAATAGAAAGGTCACTGACAAGTAAACACAGTACAAAAAAATTGGTCAAAACTGTTTCTTTACTTATGTTGAAACAACCAGAGTCCTGGAGCACCTTAAAGACTAACAAATTTCTGCAGGCATACATTTTCATGGATGTATCTGACAAAATGGGTTGCAGCCCGCAAAAGTTTATGCCTGAAGAAATTTGTTAGTTTTAAGGTGCTACAGGACTCTTGTTTTTGTTGTAAACAGATTAACACAACTCCACCTCTGGAATTTTACTTAAATTGCAGGGGAAGTGGGTTAGGAGTCATGACATCACACTTACTTTTCATCCTGGCTAATAGTTGCAAGTAAATTTTCCACACCCAATTTCTCTCAGTTAACTATATTTATTGGCCCCTTCACCTAGCTGCTGTGATACATATCTGGTTCATTAAAGGAAGTCACCGGACAGGAGAGGAAGTACCAGATGTTGAACATATGGCTGTTCAGAACAAGCTCTTCTTACCACATGCACTTCTACATTATTCCAAGGATGAGGCAGCACAATCCTGAGAGTGAATCAAGTCACAGATTTTATGGTTGCATCTACCTATCTACTTTGGAGACAACCCTAACCCTATCTACCTGGGAGACAACCCTAATCTTCACCCTATCTACCTTGGAGGCTTAATTAATATTTGTCAAGCACTTTAGAATTCCTAGGTATTATTCTACTAATTGTTTAAAAAGTCACCATAATTGTGTACCTTCTCCTGCGGCTGCCCTGAATGCTGGAGACAAGCATGAAGTAGCTGACTAAAGCGTGACCAATTATCCAAAAGAAAACCACCTAAGCTAAACAACAGCTCTATTTAGGTGTCAAATGTTATACATGGGAAAGCATAACTTCACAGTCAACAAGATTATATTACGCACATTCTATATCATGGCTTTGATTATTAATAAACATGGTGTTAAATAAAATTTACTGTTGACAAATGCAAGGTAATGAACATTAGAAGAAGGAATAATTTCAACTATTCAAACATACATATTTCTGACTACATGGCATTGAGGACATTAAGCACCCTCTGAAGAAGAGGCCCTAAATAATTTATTCAAGGACACAGAGCAGGACAGTAGAAATTAGAATAGAGCAAGACATTAGAACCCAGCCAATGGACAAATGTCCCTTTCATAATTCATTTTCTGTACTCTACTGTCTTTTGAAAACTGACGTACAAGATATATTCATTCATATCATGCAGTTGTAATGCAGTATCACAACACAGCAATTTACAATCCTCATCACCTTCTAACATAATGCAACAATTCATGTATGTAGGTGTAACTTACTTTGCAATACTCAAGAGGAAACTCTTTGGGCACAGGACTTTGACTCAAGCAGAGGTTGTCTATTTTTAGTTAAGGTCCAAATTTCTTGGTCAGGGTCCAGACTCCAAAGAAAATAATTAAAGTAATAACAAGGGGATAAAAAGATTTTGGGGTCTGTTCAAAAGCATCTGGCAGTCTGGATTTAGCCCATGGTCCACCTACTGATTATCCCTGGATGCAAGAGACCAGGGCTCTGTTCCAGCCTCTACCAAAGTCATCCTGGACTACTCATTTAAATCCTCTGTCTCAGTTCCCCATCTGGAAAATGGGGAAAAAATACTTCTGTGACTCAAACAGCTCCTCAGTGCCAACTGGCAGACAGCCACCTTGCCATAACTCTCATCAGGCCTGACTCTCATTGCCTTAATTTACTGTTCTCATAATCTGTCTGTAAAAGGTGTCACATAAAGTGTCTTATGCAAACAGGTAACATGCTAGTCATTATTATTGTGTATTGTATGTACAGGCATGTATAAAGAATTATAGATGTGTGATGGAAATATGTTCCTAAAATGTGTTTAGCAGACAGTGCCCAAGTCCAGCCTGTCCTAGACAAAGAAATATTGTTTCACAGGCCTGATTGTGTCTCCAATGTAAATTAAGGAAGGTGAGATCAAAGAAAATGAAAAGCACATTTATAGGTAAGGTAAACAAAACCATCAGGTGAGCAAGTGGGGGAAGATGACCACTTAAACGCAGATGAGTGATGGAGTTTGTACCCACAGCATGCATCTTGAAAGAGGCACCATATACTTTGGAAAGATGTAAGCAGAAGCAAAAGGCCATTTTGGTATCCATCACTGAGGGTACAGCACCCTTCAAGCCTATGAAAGCTGGTCTGGTCTGGAGGACTAAGGATGCTGATAACTTAATGTAAGTAAGGAAACTGCTTAGGCAAAGATTTTAAATTGCTAGAATTTAGACTAGAATTTAGTCACTAGAAAGCATATGGTTTGTATTATTTGTAACTTTTTCTCTCTCTTTCACTGTTAGTTGAAATCACTTAAATCAGTGCTCTTTGTTAATACATTTTTTAAACTTTTTATGTTATTACAAAGCCATCTCAGTGCTGTGTATGAAGCTGAAGGGTGGATCTCCCGCCAAACTAACAGGCAGTGGGTATTCTGTCTCTTCGAAGGCAGTGAACTTGAGAATTGTGAGGGTTCCAGTGAGGAGGACTAGACACTGTGAGGGAAGTGATTTTGGGGAGACTTGTGATTGGAATGGCTGTTGGTTTCACCCAACAATAAGTAACCAGGCTGGTGGAAGCCAGTGTGAGGCCATTGTGCTATGGCTGGATAACAACAAAGAAAATATCCTAATGCCACTATATAAAGCTATGGTATGCCCACATCTTGAATGCTGCATGCAATTCAGGTCCCCTCATTGCAAAAAATAATAATAATAAAAAAATACATATATTAGAAACAGAACAGGTACTGAGAAGGGCAACAAAAATGATTAAGGGTATGGAACAGCTTCTGTAGGAGGAGAGATTAAAAAGACTGGGACTATTCATTTGGGAAAAGTGACGACTAAGTCAGGCCTATAAAATCATGAATGGTGTGGAGAAAATGAACAAAAAGTACTTTTTACCCCTTGACATAACACAAGAACCAGGGATCGTCCAATGAAATTAATAGGCAGATTAAAAACAAACAAAAGGAAGTACTTCATCACACAACACACAGTCAACCTGTGGAACTCATTGCTAGGGGATTTTGTGAAGGCTAAAAGTATAACTAGGTTCCAAAAAGAATTAGATACATTCTTGGAGGATAGGTCCGTCAATGGCTATTAGCCACGATAGTCAGGGACACAACCCCATCCCGTGTGTGTCCCTAAACCTCTGACTGCCAGATGCTGGGACTGGATGACAGGGGATGGGTCACTTGATAATTGCCCTGTTCTGTTCATTCCCTCTGAAGCATCTGCCATTGGCCACGGTCACAAGACAGGACACTAGGATAAATGGACTACTGGTATAGCCATTCTTATAGGTGCACAACTGGTTAAAAGACCATACTCAAAAACATAGTTATCAATGTTTTGCTGTCTAACAGGGCAGATGTAGCTAGTGGGGGACCTCACAGAGGTCAGTCCTGAGTCTAGTACTATTCAATATTTTTGTTAATGACTTCGATGATGTAGAGGAGAGAATGCTTATAAAATTTGCAGATGATAGTAATCTGGGTTTTAAGCACTTTGGAGGACAGGATCAGAATTCAAATAGCCTCAAATCAGATAATTAGCTGTAATCAATAAGATGAAATTCAATAAAGACAAGTGCAAAATACTATAATTAGGAAGGAAAAAAATCAAATGCAGAAATGCAAAAGGGGGAACAACTGTCTAGGTAGAAAAAGGCTCTGGTGATTATAGCGGATAACAAATTTAACACGAGTTAGCAATACAATGCTGTTGCAAAAAAGGTTAATATCCTGGAGATCTATTAGCAGGAGTGCAGTATATGAGACCTGGGGCGTATTTATTCAACTCTGCTCGGTACTGCTGAGGCCTCAGGTAGAGTATCTAATACCAGGCAACACACTTTTATGAAAGTTGTGGACAACTGGTGAGTCCAGAAGAGAGCAGCACAAACAGTAAGATTTAGAAAAACTGACATCTAAGGCAAGATTTTAAAAAACTAGCCATATTTAACCTTGAGGAAAAAGACTAAGGGGGGAAACTGATAACAGACTTTAAATATGTTAAAGGCTCTTATAAAGAGGATGGTGTTCAATTGTCCTTCACATCCACTGAAGTTGGGACAAGTAGTAATTAGCTTAATCTGTAGCGAGGGAGGTTTGGGTTAGATATTAGAAAAATCTTCCAAATTATAAGTGTAGTTAGCTTCCTAGGGATATTGTGGCATTCCCACCACTAAAAGTTTCTATGGCCAGTTTACCTTTAATTGTGCCTCAGTACAGGCGGGTTACACACGATGACTTCTTGAGATCCCTTCCCGCCCTACATTTCTATGATTCTGCAGATGTACAGTATCAATCACCCAGCCCACAAGCCAGATTCTATTACTTTAGCCCTGTGGCCCATATGCAGACCCTCCCTAATTGAAGCCTTCTTTAAACCAGTAAGTATATTAAATTCTCCCGCTGATGTGGTTGTGAAGGAAACCTGCGAAACAGGAAATGAATGTAGGGGAAAGAAGAGCTGTCTTCCTACATCTACAGAGACCCTCTGACACAACAGCTGTGAGAGGGGCATCCCTCTCACCCCCCTTCAATTAACTGGGGCCTCAAGTCTACCGGCTCATCACCACAGTTCACAAGGCAACATGCACCCTGCAACTGAGGCCAGCACCTGCGGGTGGCACAGGAAAGGGGACAGGACGAAGCCCAGTGGGCAGCGATAGAGACACCCGAGAACAAACGGGTGGCAACGAAACACCTCGCGCTCAGAAGCTCCGTCCATCCCCGCACACGGCTCCCGGCCAGGGACCGGGCCATGGCCCTGTGTGCGCCCACGGGTCGTGCTTGCCCAGGGGTCTGCCCCATCCCCCGCTGTGCCGGGCAGCTGGCACGAGGGATGCTGACGGGGGGGGTCCCTGGCCTGCCCCCCCAGGCCAGCACGTGGCACGTTCGGGGCTAGGCCGGGCCGCCGGAAGACACCCCTGAAGAGCTGTTAAGGGGAGGGGCCAGTAACGGCGCAGCACCGCCCCGTAAAAGGAGCAGGCCCGCGGCCGAGCGGGGCACGGGAGCCCTGCGCCCAGGCCACTGAGCCCGGAAGTCAAGCCCAAGGCAACGAGCGAGCCAGGACGGGACCGGAACCGGGACCAGGCGGCAGGCAGGGGCTGCGCGCGCACCGCGCGTTCTCTCTCACCTGCCCACAAGGGGAGGGGCCTCCGGGAGGCGCCGGGGTCGCCGGGCGGCTCGAGCCGAGGGAAGAGTGCGCTGCCGCACCCCGGGCCGCGTTCCTCGCCCAGCGCGGGCGCCCCTCATTCGAAGCTAGGCGCGCGCTCCTGCGCCGCCGCCATGGCCCCCAGCGCCCACCACCTCGACCTCCTGTCAGTCACCTGGGAGACTGCCCCGCCCCTTCCGGCCCCGCCCCTTCCCCTGCCTCTCCCAACCGGCGCGAGCTGAAGGCGGGGGCATCGCGAGGCGAAGGGGGCGGGGCAGGGGCTGGTATTGGTGGGCTCCCCTTGGGGCCCTGCCTGCCTTGTCCCCGCCCACCCTGAGGGTGGTGCGCCGAGGCCGGGCCAGGGCAGCCTGCTACGCGCCGCCCGCCGCTCGCGCTCCTGAACTGCCGGGTCGGCGGGCACGCGCCGCCGGCAGCAGCGCCTCACGCGGGGCGAGCTGGGGCCGGGCGGTGCGCCTCTGACTGGGCTGCTGGGCCGGAGGCTACACGCTAAGCGCGCGGCGACGGGAGCCCAGCAGGGACGCAGGCCGCTTGTTGAGCCTCCCGCCGGGCAGCGCCGTGAGCGCCACAGGCCGGTCCCGCTCAGCCCGCTTCGCTGTTGCGCCCTCGCGCGTGCGGTACCGTTCCCTCCGCTGCGCGTTGCCGCCAGCCGGGCCTTGGCCGCCGCCGGCTGCGCGCCGCTGAGCGTCCCGTGTGAACGGAACTGGCGCGAGTAGAGCAGCGCGGCTCCCTCGTGGGCGCGCTGGGCCCGCTCCGGGCCGGCTCGTTGTCCTCCCTTTAAGGAAACGGCAGGACCCGTCTGAGGCAATTGTATAACGCTGTAGAGCTGCCCCCGCTCTGGGACTTGTACGGTCTGGACTTGGTTCTTAAATAGGTTCTTAAATATCACCTGCCTTTATAGAACTGGTTATTGGGAATTTGGGATATCATCACTGCCTGTAAGGGTCTCACCTCATCCAGCAATAGAGCCTGCTGCTGTCTCACATCCATCCCATGTATAGTGGTGCAAGTTAGATAAATATCCCTTCCCTCATCTAGGGAATTAAAACACAGTTCAACAAAACAATCAAATATGCTGTCATGGCACCATACTCTATTGCACCTCTTCTTGGTGTAGCAGTGCAGAGGAAGGGGCGTTGGACTATCTCCCATTCTCACTGGAAGTCCCAGTCCTGTGCCTTAAATAAGCACAAGTATCAACTCCTTCAACATCCATTTGCACAGTAATGCAGGCTACTTCTCTCTACAAATAGCCTTCCTCAAGGCTATTTCATCTCTTGAGGGTTTTTGCTCCTGGTTGTCTACTGCAAGTAGCTACAGTTCAGTTGATTTAGGGTTGGTTACCATCCTCATCACAGAAGCCTGTTATTTCCAAAGCTTCATCTCCTTCCACAGCTAACTGGAGCAGGCTTTGGTTTTATAGAAAGCACTACTTTTCCTACCCACCTCAAGACTACCATCACATGATGCCTGACCTAACCACTGCCCCCACCCCAAACAGCCTAATTTCCATATCTCACCTTGTGACAGAATTTGATGCCATAAATATCAGTAAAACTTAACATGAAATTATGTTGAACTTTTTATATCTCAGCTGAATTTTTTTGCTTAAACACAGCTATCTTTAGCAACTGTTTCTAGATGTTTCCACTAGGTAATAGTTATAATTAGTTTATATGAATACGGTAATATTTGTTTAATCATTGTAGCTTGTTCTGGACAGTAAGCAAATTCTAATTAACTTTGTTTTTTAACTGCAATAATTGTCTTGTGCTGCTTCTGTATATTTGTAATGTGATTATATTGCAAAGGTATTTGCCATCCTTTGTTATGTGTCCTCTCACCTAATCAAGTATGTATATGTCTGTTCTATAGAAATTCTGCTAATGATTTTCCACTCTGGAGGTGCTAGTTTGTAGCTGAATGGTGATTAATATTTTCTCTTGCATATGGGTGCTCCTCCCTTAGAAGATGAGGCTGTTCGCCTAATACTACCATCTCATCCTCTTCACTGTATGGGGCCCTTATGCTTCCCTTTTCATCAATGGCCAATGATTTTTGGCAGTTTCAGAACTTCATTAACTGGGTGGCAGACTCTCTGCAGATATCCTTTGAGGAGGTTGGAGAACCTCAGCACAAACTGTTGCAAATTTGTAGACTGTCCAACACAATCTAGAGTTGACCTCTTTATTAACGAAGCTCTATTGAAACCCCCCAGGACCATCTTGCATACCCCAGCTACAGTGACTCCCACTTGCAAGGGGGCTAAGAAGAAATATGTCCCCACCAAGGACTGTGAATTCCTCTTCTCAATTCCTGGTTGCTGATACAGTGAACAAGCAGGGCAAACATTATTTTAAATCAACCCCATACAACAAAGATAATAAATGTCTGGACCACCTGGCAAGGAAGGTGTACTCATCAGGTATGCTGCAATTCCACATTGCAAATTACCAGGCATTGCTGGCCAAGTACAACTTTACAAACTGCAAAAATTTGGGTCATTTATTGACCCCTTTCCTCCAGATCAAAAAGAACAATTCCAGGCCACTATTGCTGAGGGTCAGTTATTGGCAAGAACACCATTGCAGGCAGTGCTCAATGGTGCAGACACCATGGACTGTTCCATTTTTATGATGGTGGTGATGTGTAGGATATTGTGACTAAAATTGTCTGGCTTCCCCAGAAGAGTCAGAATACAGTCAAGGATCTCTCATTTGATGGACAGAAATTGTTTGCAGAAAAAACTGTCAAAATTCCAGGGCCACTTTATGTGCATTAGGCATCTGTACTCCTGCAAACAAATGGAAGTTCAGCAGCTCAAAGATGCTATCCTATACAATTCTCTGGATTCCAGAGACCAGCAGAACCTTCCAGGAAGAAACAAAAGTTCCAAAGTTAGAGAGCCTCTAACCTATGTGACGTGGCTTCACAACGTGTCATCATCGAAGCGCAAGTTTTGACAGAACAGTCGAGGATTTGAATTCCCCCCCTTTCATCAGCCTGCCAGCTTCATCGTTTTGCTCACCTTCCCCCATTTGGGGAACAGCTTTCCAACATTCCTGGGAATGTATCACCTCAGACAAATGGGTACTGGAAGTAATATCATTGGGTTACATCATTGGGCTATACCAAACACTAACTTTCTACCTCCTCATTCCCCTTCAGAGAGTCCTCATACGCATCTAAAAAGCAGGAAGTATACTCCCTTCTTTGTATAGGTGCAGTAGAACTGGTACCTGCTCAATACAATTATTCAAACTATTCCCTTGTACCAAAGAAGAGCAGAGGGTGAAGACTAATTCTAGATCTAATACTTTTAAACAAATTTGTGAGATCCCAGAAGTTTGAGGGTGACCCTGGCTGCTATAATTCCTTCTTTAGATTCCAGGGATTGGTTTTCAGCCCTCAACCTCCAGGATACGTATTTCCATATAGCACTACTCCCGTCTCAAGAGATTCCTCTGATTTGTAGTAGGCCAGGATCATTTTCAGTATCAAATGCACCCCTTTAACCTCTCCTTGGCTCCAAGAGCCTTTTCAAAGGTTCTGAAAGGTTGTCTGTTTCATCAGGCTATTGTGGTATTCCTGCACCTCAATGACTGGCTACTCAAGGGTTGAGCCCAGCAAGAGTTGTGTGCCACAAGGACAGCATTTTCTCTGGTTTTGGACCTCACCTGAATGAAGGAAAATCCACACTGAGGCCCATTCAGAACATTCAGTTCATTGGGTGGGGGGGTGTCTAGATTCCCTGACATCCAGGACATTTCTGCCCATGGACAGATTTTGGATACTATCAAGCCTTGTCAAAATGAAGCAAGACAGCTCCCAAACCTCAGTCAGAAACTGCCTTCATCTTTTGGGTCATATGGCCACTTGCACTTTCATGACAGACTATGCAAGGTTGCACCTTCGCTGTTTCCATGGGTAGCTCATATTGGTTTATTTGTCAAAGTCTTAGTCTAGACAAGCAAGTATCGATTCACCAGTAGGTGAATCATTCCCTTGACTGGGGGAAGATTCATCGCAATGTAGGGGTAGGGGTTCCCTTCCTCCAACTGGCACTGACAGTAATTGTAACCAAAGATGCATCTTTGTTGGGTTGGAAGGAGGCACTTCTCAGTTCTCTGACAGCACAGAGCAGATAGGCACTCAAGAGGTGACCCTCCGTATCAAGCTTTTGGAGCTCAGAGCGGTCAGAAATGCCTGCTGTAAACGATTCTGACCCATCCGGGTCAGTGGTGTCCTGGCCCTTCCTCATAATTTGGGTCAAGGCTGGGCCCAGCACCTTGGGCTTTGGGGAATTTAGCTCCTCCGTGGGCGAGCCAGGAGCCTATCGCCCCGGCCCCTGGCAAGGGCGAGCGAGTCAGGAGCCTAGGTCAGGATAGGGTTATCAGGGCTAGGGACACTTCTTCATGGTCTAGGGACGGGAGTGGGGGGGGGGGGAAGAGAGGGACGCAGGCCCACCCGACTCCACTGCGTCTCAGCCCAGGGCCCTACCAGTGGCACAAGATAACTGCCACTGGGTCAGCGGGGCTCCGGCCGCAACACGCTGACTTGGGGTTTGGCCCCTATCTCGGCCACAACCTGTGGCCTCCCTGGGCCACTTCCTCCCACCCAGCCCCAGAGTACCTGCATCCACATATGGCCCTCTAGGGTATGGGGGGAGGTGGTGAGCGGAAGCCCGGCCAGGCCTTCGCCATCGGTGGGCGATAGATCCAGGAACTCCTGGAGGTCATCAGCCAAGGGTAGCTCCTCCAGGTCACAGGGCCCCAGGGTTTCCCCTGGGCGGTCAGGGTCTCCCCACACTGGGGAAGGGTCATCCACTGTAGGCAACTCCTCCAGGTCGGGGCCGGCCTCCAGAGGTCGGTCGGTCTCTCTCTCCCCCCCCCCCCCCCCCCCCCCCCCCCCAGGGTAGGGGTCCTGTCTCCAGCTGCAGGGGTCTGGCAGCCCCCTCCACCTGCTTGGGCCTGGTGGCCCTACCTGGTCTCTGGGTTCTGACCACTCCCACCAGTCATCCGGGTCAGGCAGATCTGGTCAGTCCCACCAGCGTTCGTCAGCCGTGGGTTTGTCTGGCCCGCCCTCTGTATCTGGCCCAGGCCACTGCCTCCAGGGAAGCACATCTGTCTCCATCAGCAGCTTCCCCCTCACTGAGCTGCCTGGCCCTGGCCCCGCCCCTCTGCTTCGGCTCGCAGGGCCGGGTTCTGTTCACTGGGGGCACAGGGAGCCCTCAAACCCAGGCTCGGCGGCAGGCCAGAGCAGCTTGCTACACCTGCCTTCATTTCCTTCCTCTCATCAAAGTCACAACAGACAACCTGGCTTGCATGTTTTGTATCCATCAGCAAGGATGGGGAAATCTCCTTACCTGTGTACTAAGGCACTGAAGTTGTGGAATTGGTGTATTCACATAAAGAGCTCAGCAGTGTATCTACCAAGCGTGCAGAATGTCATGACTGACAAGCTTAGCAGGTACTTCTTCCAAGAATACAAGTGGGAGTTGGATCCCTGGGTTCTGGTTGGAATCTTTAGGACTTTAGAGTTGCTCAAGGTAGACCTTTTTGCTACAACAACAAACAAAATATGCTTAGGGGGAGGTTGGTTCACAATTCCCTGGGGCACACCTTACTCCTGCCTTGGATGGACAGACTATTTTATGCCATTCCTCTGACGCCTGTCATCATGAAGGTGATAAGATCAAACAGGACAAGGCCAGAGTCATTCTGATAGCCTTGACATGGTTGAAGCAAGGGTGGCTTCTTACCTATTTCATCTCACTCTCTATCCTCCAGTAGATCTCCCAACCATTCTTCAACTTCTCTCCCAGGATACCAGATTCCTGACATGTCCCAACGTGGGCATTCTTCACCTCAAGGCATGGTTCTTAGACAGTTGTGGGGCTAGAGTCATCTTGCTCTGCAGAGATACAACACATGTTATTCAATAGGTAGAAAAGTTTTGACCAGAACTACTTACCTTCAAAAGTGAATAAAATTTGGTTACTGATGTGAACTTCACAATGCTGCTTCTGAATCTGTCCCACACCCACTCATTCTACAATACCTGCTACAGCTTTAGAAATCAAGACTGCCCCTTAATTCCATCAAAATTTATCTAGCTGCCCTGGCGCCTTTTCATACTACTGTTGAGTTTTCTTTGTTTCCTCACTCAACTGCAATATTCATTAAAGGGTTGGGAAATCATTTCCCACAGATAAAGGTCCCTACTCCTGCATGGGATCTGAAATTGGTTATCAGAAGCCAAACAAAATGTCAGTTGAATCAATAGCCAGCTGCTCTTTATTAAATTTATCAAAGAAAACAGCCTTCCTGCTGGTGATTACCTTGGCCTGTAGAGTCAGAGAGATTTGGGCCTTGATGGCAGACCTCGCTTTCACAGTACTCCACAAGGATAAGGTGTCTTTAAAGCCACATCACAGACTCTTCCCTAAAGTAACTTCCAAATTTCACCTGCATAAGACCATATACCTGCCAGTTTTCTTTCTGAAACCACATACTTCTAACTGGGAGACCATTTTAAGCATTCTAGATATCAGGAGGGCATTATTCTTCTATCTGGATAGAACTAAGATATTTCATAAATCCAACAGACTGTTTATTTTGATTGCAGAACCATTTCTACCCAGAGACTCTCTAAATGGATTTCTGAGTGTATTATAGCTTGTTTCCAGGCCATCAACATTCCACCCACTATCAGCCTTTTGGTGCACTTGACTAGATCACAATCTACATATATGACTCGCCTTAGAAATGTTCCCAGTTCAGAAATCTGCAGAGCTGCTACATGGTCTTCGGTATATAACTTCTGTAGACATTATGCTGATGCTTTCATATCTGATGCTGCAGTTAGCAAAGCAGTTCTCTCTTCTGTGATGAACTCCATTACGAAGCCCCCCTCCCTACTACTGGGGACACTGCTTGGGAGTCACCAAGAATGCGCACTCATAACGGTGTTACGAAGAAGAAGAAGAAGTTATTCATCCTGTGCAGTAACTGTGGTTTTTCAAGATGTTTCCTGTGGGTGCTCCTTCTCTGTTTCAGAGTTTCTCCTTCCTTTCCTCCTTCTCTGTTTCAGAGTTTCCTCTGAGACCTGGTGGTGTGGAAGGAACTCAGAGGGTGGTTTGCCCAGGCAGCATTATAAAGCCTTGGTGTGGGGCATGAGGATATCAATGGTGCATGCATGGGCTAAGCAGACATTGTTAATGAAAATCTCCAATCAAGAGTGTGGGGTCCATATGCACCAAAAATGGAGCACTCATAGGGGGACACATCTCGAAGAACCACAGTTACTACACAGTTAAGTAACCTCCTTTTCCCTTCTTCATGTTTATTGCCGTTATTGAGAAGCAAAGAGAGGAAGTTTACCTAGGAGTTCGTCTAGTTATCTGTCCACTTCTTGCAAGCTTCCGTTTTGTGTTTAAGCTCACTGAAGATTTCTCCATTCAGCCAAGCTGGTCACCTGCCATGTTTGATATTCTTTCTGCAAATTGGAATGGTTTGTTCCTGCGCCCTCAATAAGGTTTTTTTTTTTAAAATACAACCATTTCTCATGGACTCCTTTCCCCTTTCTGTATGCTTCTTGAATGTGTATGGGATGCAGGATTCTCAGCCATAATGTTCAAGGGGTTCTCTTCCTTGAAATCAAAGGAGGGTACCATGCAGTACATTTTACAAATATAAGACAGTATCTATTTCATTATAAAGAATATTTAGCTATTCTGAACTGGTGTTGAGAAGGGAAGGCTGGAGAAGGAAGCATTTTAAGAATATCCACTTTTTTCTTCTTGTAGGCTGGCAGCACCATCCACCTGGGGCATTACAATCCTTCCTCGGGCCCAGGCTCCGAGAAAGGCCACAGTGCTGTTGCCGAAGGGAAGAAGCTTCCAGCTTATAAGTCTTTTAGCCCCGGCCCCAAGCGGGGCGGGCTTTCCTTACAGTCAGTAGCCTCTGGCCCTGACATAGGGCATGGCTGGTACGGTGCCCACGATGATCCAACAGGCGGGATGAGCAAGCAGTGTATTGTCCCTGTCCCTCAGGCAGGGCGGGGTGGGCAAAGTAGTCTTTCACCCCCAGCTCTCAAGCGGGGCTGGTGAGCACATAGTCCCCGGCCCTCGAACAGAGCAGGGCTGGTAAGCTTTCTCTTGCACTCAACCCTTAAGCAGGCAGGCAAGGTACCTTACAGTCTATGGCCCTCAAGCTGGATGGGGCTGACAAGCAGTCTCTGACTGACAAGCAAAGTGGTCACTCTCAGTCACACTCAGCTGCTCTCTAGTCGGCTGTTCCTGGGCTACTTCCTCCCACCCAGTTCCCGGGTACCTGCATCCACTCATCTTCCAGATCGCTAGGGTAGTCTGTAAGTGGGCATCCGCTGAGTCCTTCACTGTCAACTGATGGCAGGTCTAGAAACTCCTCGGTCGTCTGCAGAGGGCAGCTCCTCCAGGTCCCAGGGGTCCCAGGTGTTACTCTGGTGTATGAGGCTCAGTCCGCTCCTGTGGGTCCCTGACATCGGGCAGCGCCTCCAGATCAGGGCCAGCCTCAGGGGGTTTCTCCCAGTCAGCTGTCTTGGGTATCCTCTCCCAACTAGTAGGGCTTGGCAGCCCTCTCCAGTCACTAGGGCCCCTATCCAGTCACTAGGGTCCAGCAGCCTCCTCCAAGTCACTAGTCTCCGGCAACCCTCTCCAGTCACTCGGGCCTGGCAATCTGGGCAGGTTTTGGAGACTCCAGTCAGTGGGGCGGTTGCTCCAAACAGCTGCAGGACCTGGGTCAGGTCTAGACCGCAGCCTTTGGGAAGACACGTCTGCCTCCAGCGGCAGCTTCCTCCTGACCGAGCTGCTGGGCCGGCCTTTTATACTTCCTGGCCCTGGCTCTACCCCTCTGCTTTCAGGTGGTGTGGCCTGCAGGGCCTGGTTCTGTCTAGCTGTGGCGTCACAACCCTTCCTTGGGCCTAGGCTCCAAGGAAGGGCACAGCGCCTTGTTACAATTCTGGTAGAGAGACTTTTGTGACAACTCCAACACAATACTTGCTACAATTCTGATAGAGAGACTTTTGTGATGAGTCTAACAATACTTTTTAACTGAGTACAATGAGCATATTCATCCACATGGAACTATATTTTACAGACTTAGTGCTGTGACCCTAAAAGCATCCCAGTGCCAGATGGCACACTGTTGTGAAGATATATGCCAAAAGGTGGCATGTAATATCATTGGAAAATAATAACTCACTGATCAGGAATATTCTTGCATAATGTATCACATTACTTTCACTTAAGGAAACATTCTTCAATCCAACAAGCATAAATGTAAAACATCAAAAACTTGCACATTCTGGTTTTGCCCTTTTAAAATAACTGTTTTGCTAATATTGTGGAAGATGTTTAAAAATTCAGTTTACTTCATTTGCAAGAATGACAACTGCACCTAGAGTTGGTCCATTTTCCCTCCTCCCCAGTGAGTGACTGTCCCACTGCCTGCTTTGGGCACTGCTCTGTCTTACCAGAGGCAAGCCTGCCTCTGTGACAGATGGTCCCTTATACCAAAAATCACAACAATAATAAGGTTACTCCCAGTCCCAAAGGACCAGTTACTTACACCAGGTCAATTGTACCCTAGATTTCTCATGAAAGACCATGCTTGTAGCCAATTCTGTAAACTACCTAAAGATTTATTAACTAGGAAAAAGAAATGAGGATTATTTCCAAGGTTAAAGCAGGTAACATACACACCCAAATGTTACAGTCTTAGATTCCAAAAAATAATAGAAATTTCTATAATAAGCAAACACCTTATGTTCTTTAAGGCTAACCCAGGAAAAACAACTGGGGGGCCTGTTGCTTTGCTTTGTGATTCTTTCCCCTTTAGTGTCCAAGCAGCCAAAATAACCAAGTCTCTCCTTGTCAGAGATTTCTATCCTTTTCTCTCCAGAGCCCAAGATGATGGGATGAGTTCATGTGCAGGTCTTCTCTTTCGGGATGGAGTGAGGAGTGCAGTGAACACAGTCTTTGTTCTTTTGATGTTTTACAATGGCTCATTTGGTTTCAAAGACCACCTCATTGGACAGGGCCTAACATCTTCTGTAGGAAGCCCCCATTTGCATTAGAGAAGGCTTCTTTCCTGTTTGATGAGTTACACAGTTACAGTGGTTTACAATGCAAACATTTGCTATTGCTTTATAACATGGGGTACAGACAAATGAAATTAATACATGCAGCATCCTACAAGCTATTCATAAGGTCTAAACACCAAACACATTCTTGCAACTCTAATATCTGTCTTAATAATACTAACATAAAGGCGAGCAAGACTGGTTTCCAGGTATGCATGTGTCAGTGTTCAGTGAGGCTTGGGGCTTTGGCATGAGATGACATCTGGTCTGTCAGAGTCACAGTGACAACCTAGGTTTAAAGGAAATAAAGGACAGCAACTGTATGAAATATACTGGACAAAGCATGATACCTATTGACAACAGCACAAAATAGTACAATTATGTCACAATGCATCATCCTTTTAACAATTGTTGAAATACTCACATCTCTCAATTGGCTTGATATGGAATGCCGGACATTAGGCAACTGAATAAGGGACAGGTAGACATAGTTACAAAATTAAAACTATTACTAATCAGGATTGCATATTAATAAAGTGTCATTACATTGAGATTTTTGGTGTTTAGTAGGTTTTATTTTGGGGATTTGATAATTGTAGTTCCCCCTATTGTATCTGATTATTTATAATGTCATAATTGCAGGTTATGTAGATCTTTACTGTTACATTGCTGCATAACATCTTCATTTACAAAGATGTTGTAAGGTTCGTAAGGATTTCCAGAGACTGGCATTTCCCTGTCCATTTGAATTATATCATAGTATGCTGAAGGAAAGAAGTGCAAAGACCTACAAGAAAAATACTTAAGCCAACTAACCAACCAATCATCAATCTCTGTTTTTAGGAGTTTATGCTTCAGTATCAATTCTGCCAAATAGTCTACAGGTTGACTTCCAAACATTCACCCACACTTAAGTGGGATTACTCACACCAGTAATGTTGAAGGTTTGCAGAATTCGTCTATCTGAAAAATTATTCTGGTCTTTGCACAAGAAGCAGATTTTATTGCTAAACTTACCAAATATTACTTACACACACATACACATGCCACGTTTGGCTTTATTAAGAAATCAGTAATAAGATTTACCTCAAGCCTTCTTGGCTGCTGATCCTGTTACTGGCAGAATTTAGATTATGGTGTTACCCTAAAACTGCCAATCAGGTGGTCTGCTCTAAAGGAATTTACAGAGAAAGCAACTTGTCTTCCTTTGAAAGGACACGGATACAGCCTTCCAATCAACATAGGACACACAAGCTGTGATACTTCGAAAACTTAGAAGTGAGTGGTTACATTAATAGAGAGAGAGAAATAGATAGAGCAATATACTTGATATTCTTAATGCTACTCTTACAATTTTTTATACTTAACACTGATATATATCAATATACTTAACACTATTAATCTAATAATACATTACTTAACAGGCTTATATAACAATATACTGTCAACAGAGGCAGCAGACATAATGGCCACCCCACCCCTGACATGGCCTTCTAGACTATGCAGCCCACAGGGAAGAATGTTAAGTATCGATTGCCCTGATGGATCTCATCTCCAGACTATTTGGCTCAAGGGGAAGAATGTTAAGTGCCAATCTCCCCTGATGGCCCTCAATTTCTCAGGTGTGTTTCGATCACCCTGATGAGTTTCTCAGTACCCCTGTCACCACGAAGGAGGGATCATTGTCCGGGGCCCCAGTTACATCATTGGTCCTGACCTCCATCTCATTTCCAATTGGCTATTTTATACTCTGGCCGTGCAGTACACTATTTAAGCCTCGGTTAGCTCGAGTGTTCTCCCACCCTCGAACGCTAAAGGGCACGTCACAACCGGTCGGACTGATCCCCCGACCGAGACAGGGAGCTCCCGCCCGCGAGACCTTTGGGTGTATGCAAATTGCCAGCTGAGTGACTAAGTACTGGGATGCTGCAGCTGGTCTGCCTCCTTGCTTTGGGTTCCGCCATGGTACTGGGACAGGTATTATAAACTGATACAGATATCCTACCTCTCTCAATTTGTTCTTTTTTTTTTCTTTTTTTTTCTATGGTACCATTTAAGTGTTGTTCACAAGTGTAATAATTTTCATTTGTATCTTGTATAGTTTTTTTCCTCTCCTTTTTTCTGTGTAGCTGTTTATTACCCCACCTGTATTTTGCATAATCCTTTTCACTGTGTAGTTGCTTTTTGCGCCATATGTCTTTTTTTCTTGCTATTTTGATATATGTTTTTATGAGACTACTATAAAATTCCTTTTTTTTGTTACTTGAATTTGGTGTCCGCCTCCTTGGTGGATGTCGCCGGTCCGTCGCAGTTACATCTCGAACCCGGGGTTCAACATATACTATTCTATACTGAAATCCTTAACAATCTAACATTGAGCAAGCATTATTGCCAAATGGTTGCTGAATGGGTGCTAGAGAGAGGGTCTCACTTTCACCACAGACATTATTATTTATTTATTAACACGCACCCATGTAATCTTTGGATGGATGTAAAAGGTCAGAACTTACAAGATCTTCATAGATCCCTCTGTCAAAGGATCCTTCTGTTCTGTCACTGCTGTCTTTTGTTCTTCTCCATCCTTTCTTGATCTCTCCTCTCTGTCTTCCCACCTTCTTCTAAGCATGCCACCTTCTGAGTACAACCCAGACAGCTGACCGTTGGTCTTATATACAATTTTTGTCACCCAAGCTCAGCCAATCAGGTTTGAGATAATTTGCATACCAGTTGCTTTATCCAGTTGGCTTAAAGGTCATCCAGAAGGGAGAGGTTATGTAAGGAGGAAAAGAGAGGGGGAAGGAGTTAGGTACCCCTCCTAATATGTTAATTAAGCTGCACTTGTTATGTTCATTAGGTTCTGATGTAAGAACACTCTAAGCTAATCAGTTACTTAGTATGCTAATGAGACTTGCCTACTATGCTAATTAGCTTTGCTTTCTATGCTAATTACCCTCATCCTTTATGCTAATTAGCCTCACCTTCTGTGCTAATTTACGCATAGAGAAAAGGGAGGGGGAGGGAGTTGCGTAGGAAAAGGGAGGGGTTATGCACAGAGAAAAAAGGAGGCGGTTGTATGCAAAAGGGGAGGGGTTGGAGGAAAAAGGGAATCCCCTTCCAACTGCCGCTCTCAACTGTCACTTGCTGGATTTTCTACTACTAATCCTTACTTAAATAAAACCTTCTAAAACTAATTACTATTCTAAAATGTTCTGATATTGATGCTACTCTTTAATTAACCAGACTATTAATTTTCAGAATTTTAATCACCTTCTGAGGCTCTTCTGTAAGTTTTTACCTCAACATTCCATTTGGCAGGTTAGACAACTAAAACAAAATCTTTGGCTACAATCCTAGGATCCTACCTCAGTGATGCTCAGCCTACCCTCTCTTTCCCTAGCAAGCTCCTTTACATCTACTTGTGTCTGCAGAAATCATTTAACTCTTTATCAGCAGGATATACATATGATAAAAGGATAACATTTTTTAGTTAAATACTGCCCATCTGTTAGAAAGCTACATTTTTTCACCATAAAAATATTTTATTTGAATACTGATAAATTACAATATTCTGGTAGAGGTTTTCTCAAAAGGTCAAATATGAACATCAAATTTGAACATTCTCAATGACAGAAGAAGTCTCCTTTAAAAGCAAGCTTTGAAAAAGTTATGCACTTTTTTGTATTACCTTCAAAGAATTACCATCCTATTAATTTGTTCAAAGTATAGACAATGTAAGGCTTTAATTACAGGATTGCATTATCAGTCTGATATAAACAGTTAAATAGTTTTACTGCATAAGTTTAACAGATACATCACAGAGACATAAAATTAGCCTTTCATAAAGACTGCCATATTTTGGAAACTTAGAAATATTCACAAATTTAAAATCATCAGAAAGATTCACTCTACAGAAAGAAACTTCACTCTGTGTTCTCTACATCCCAGATGCTTCTGAATCCCAAATTAGGAAGAAAGCAATGAGACTTATGTCTCATACAGTTGGTCAAATATTTCAGTACTATGGAGAAAATGCTATTTCCTCTTTCTGTGCTTCAGCAGTAAGTGATCTTGCTTGACTAACATATGCAGCCTTTGTTGTATTCCTTAAGGAAGTAAGAGTTGTGTACGCCATATTAAAGGTATGAACGACAAGTCTAAACCAGTGTTTGGATCCAGATCCAAAATCTATGACATTCTGAAGTATTTTAAGATGGGATTTTGTTTGGTTAAATACCTTTTCTATTTTGTATGTACTTTTGTATGCATTGTGTGTGCATGTCTAGGTGGAAGGGAAAGGGTAGTGCATTGTGTGGAAAGACAAAATAATAAAGCTTTGATGTGGGAAGCATTTGGAATTATGTATTGGGTTTTATTTAGATTTTATTTCATTTTGTGGAAAAGAGCATAAAGATGTTCCTTGTTTGTAGACTCAACAGTTGATGGAAGAATTTCTGCTAAGATGTTTATTTAATCCAAGGCAAACTGTAAGATTTTTTTCTTTTTTTTAAGCATAATTTATTTTTAATGGTAAGAAAGAGATGATTTGATACTTTGTGCATAGTGAGAGGGATTCATTAGAATGTAGACAGTTTTGATATTTGACAGGGTAAGGTTTTCAATATTTTGATAAAAAATACACCTTATATTAGACTCAGCTTGTGCGACACCATTGTCACATTTTTTTCTTTTATCGTTTATAAATGTTAATGCTGTGCATGCAATAGGAGGCAGGCTCATTTTGCACTTTTCTGTCTTTCCTCATTAAAACTGTTCCTAAAGCGATGTAAGGAAATCACAAATCTTGAATCCTGTGGCTTTTGAGCACACTGCAAAAAACCTCACAAGTGAATGGGATTGGAAGAAAGTCATTCAAATGGATTTCACACCAAAGGGTTTGTCAAAGAGAAATGTAGAATTAATCAAGATGGAGGGAAATTATAGAAAAGTTCAAATATTTGAGTGTGAAGTAGCATTCAGATACAGTCTTGTAAGGATGGGAAATTTGTTACCTGATAATAATCTTCCTCTGATTATTATTGTGGTATTGGGGATTTCTCTTCTTCAGGTAGAGACTACTACAAGCAATTCAGTCACTTTGATTAGGATATCTAGGCTCAATCCCTGGCCAGCCATAACCCTGATAGAAAAAAGCATTCCAAAATTATGAGGAGCTCTGAGCAACAAATTAGTAAATAAATTGTAAGTCCTCTCTTTCTCGTCTCCTCACAAAGCCAATCAACTCATCAAAAAAGCATAGTGTGCATAGGTAAAAAAATTCACATCTGAATGCTTAAAGTTAGGCTTCTAGATCCATATTTAAGCATCTAAATTTAGGTATCTTCCCTGCAATGGTGGAGGGCCCCAAAGCTTGGGCTGTAGCCTAAGTCCAAGCATTTACACAGAAATTTTTAGCTGCTCTCCCTGGGGTTGGGTCATGGAATGGACATGAGGAGCACATCTTGAAGAACAACAGTTACAAGGTAAGTAACCGTTTTTTCTTCTTAGGATGCTTGCTCATGTCGATTTTGCTCTGCCAAAGCTGGCATCATCCTGTGCCTGTTGAACGATGACATAGTGGGACGTGAAGGTGTAGCGGCTCTACATATATCTTGAATGGGCACTTGTGCCAGAAACGCTGCAGATGAGGCCTGCGCTCTGGTTGAATGGGCTGTAACGCTTCCCGGAAAAGGAACCCTTGCCTGCTCGTAGCAGAACCTAATGTAGGAGGTTATCCAAGAGGAGATCCACTGAGAAGAGATAGGTAAGCCTTTCATCCTGTCAGCCACTGCCACAAAAAGCTGCATGGATTTACAAAAGGGTTTTGTCCTTTCAATGTAGAATGCTAGGGCTCTTCATACGTCCAGTGAGTGCCACCTCTGTTCCTCCTCCAAAGCATGAGCCTTTGAAAGGAAAACCAGCAGGAAAATATCCTGATTGAAATGAAATTGGGACACCACCTTGGGCAAGAAGGCTGGGTGAGGCCTCAATTGGACCTTGTCCTTATAAGAGACCATGTAGGGTGGCTCTGAGGTAAGTGCCCTAATTTCAAATACCTTCCTGGCCGACAGTGCCCCTTCGTCGAGCCTGCACATGGAGCAGAACTGACAGCACTTCTTGGTGAGCTTGGAGGCAAAGAGGTCCACTTGAGGAAACCCCCACTTCTAGAAGATCATGTCAGCTACCGATGGGTGGAGAGACCATTGTGGTGGGGTAAGAAGGACCTGCTGAGGAGGTCTGCTGTGGCGTTTTTGATACCCAAGAGGTGGGAAACCACAAGGTGAATATCATGACTTATCTCTAGACCCCACAAACACTCTGCCTTCTGGCACAGGGCTGGGGAATGGGCCCCACTCTGCTTGCTGAAATAATACATCGCAGCAGTATTACCTTACCTGGACTACCTTGCCTCTCAAGAAGGGAAGGAACACCCCGCATGCCAAGTGTATCATCCTGAGCTCCCTGATATTTATGTGCAACCCACGGTCCTCCTTCGACCAGATCTTTTAGATACTGTGATTGTGTTGGCCCTGGACAGAACCTTTCTCCCCCCCGACCTTTTCTACCAAGAGGCACCTCAGCCTGATACATTACCCTTTTAAATATTAATTCACATCTGTCTGTACTTGGTATAATTTTGAGATTGTTTGTAAATGTCTGTACTATGTCCACTGGCCAGTTTATCTGCTTCCAATACATATATATATATTTGTAAAAATCCTATTTTAAGTACAAAAAACCACACAGTGCAATGTAATGTTTCTATCTAATTGTAAAAGACACTGTCAAAATGAATATGTGAATTCTTCAGGTAGGAGTTGGCACTGAGTGATTGAAGTGTGACTTGCTGAGCAATTGAGGTGGGTGCGGACAGGGAGAGCAATTGAACAATTGATCTCAGTAAGGGATGTCAAACAGACAAGAAAACACCAGCCTCACCTAAAAATGTTTGAAGGAAAGAAGAAAGGAGTGAAAATGATCAAACAGCCGAAGAGGGACCCACTCTAATGACTCTGGAGCCAGCCCATTTCAAAGGACAAAATCTGATCAGGCTTGCAACAATGTGGGTGATTAAGGATCACATCAAAGATGCAGTTGCAGCATGAGAGTGCAAAACCCATAGAGTCACTTGGTGTCCTCTCCCTATAAAATGGGACAGAAAGATGAAAGCTGGAGGTTCGGGTCTACAACATCACACCAGCCAGGAGTACCGATGCACATCGGCAGAACCTTGCTCCTCACCTTGGTGCTACAGTCACCTGCCAAGTGACTACCATGAGCACCTAGAGGCTGGTAACGATAACATCTGTGAGACCCCATTTATGTTTGTCTGTCTCCCTGTCTGTGTATGCCTGTCAGTGTGTATGAGTGTGAATGAAAATACCAACTAGAACATGTGTCAACAAAGTCTATTCTATTACTAACAAGAATCTCTGTAATTATGGTATTGATACAATGTTAATACTGTTTTCCTAGTGTTTACATTATTGGTACTATTTCATTAAGTAAAACACAATATTGGTATTGCCATAGTGTTGATACTGTTTTCTTGGTATTTGCATCATTGATACTATTAAGAAATTTCTGTATTCACAATAAACATTGCTTGTTGCCTTATCCCCTGAAAAAGATCTTGTGATATTTGTTATTTGGGTAACAATTGGAGCTGATATGGGCTCCCCACCCCAGATCCAAAGTGTCCAATACCAAGGTAGACAAGGGGGACTAGTTCTGCGAAAGACATTCTCTCGATCACCGACTGGAGGTCTAACCACCAACTCAGGGAGGCTAGGACTTGAGGGGGCACAGTGACCACCCTGTCCAAAAAATGTCTGTTCAGGGCGTATGCAGAGGCCAGCCATAACTGGAGCGGCCTGAGTCTCAGATGTGCATGACACGCCATGTATGTGCATGCTGCCATATAGCCTAGCAACTGTAGGCAGGTCCGGGCAGCATAAAGGGATTGGCACGTAGGCTTGTGATAAGGTTCAAGCTGGCCTCAAACCGAGTCTATGGTAGGAAAGCCCTTGCCTGCGTGCAGTCGAGAATAGCCTCAATGAATTCTATTCTCTGCACCAGTGGTAATGTGGACTTTTGTTCGTTTATGCACCTTTTGGTGCCTGAGATATGCGGCCACCAATGCCATGCATTTTGTAAATATCTTTGGTGCGGAAGACAGGCCAAAGGGGAGGGCCATAAACTGATAGTGGGAACGACACACCACAAACCGGAGGAATCATCTGTGGCCAGGGAATACCACAATAGGGAAATATGCATCCTTCAGGCTCCCCATCAAATAAACTTTTCTCCCAAACAAGTCCAATTTTTTATTGTCTTTGCTTTTAGGAATAGTGCCAGGTTGGCCTTGTCTGTCCCATTCATTGGCAGCTGCCACTACCAGGCAACCGGGAGGAGAGTACGTAAATAAGTCCCCTTTTGCACGGACGTAATACTTCTCTGCCCTTTTTGATGCTGGTGGCAAGGAGGATGGTGTTTGCTACAGGCCCTTAACCCTTTCATGCACTGGTAGGGTGATTCGGACTGGCTGCCAGTACATCAAAGTGGTTGTCCGATGTCTCCTTGAGCTCTGCTTCCAAGCCGAAGTTCGAGGCTACCTTCTTAAAGAGCTCTTGGTGGGCCCAGAAATCATCTAGGGGAGCTGACGGCCCTGTTGTAACTGCCTCGTCTGGGGAAGAGGAGGACGACTGCCCTGGAACAGGAGGTGGTGGCATCTCCCCCTGCTGCTGGGGGACTGGTGCAGATGTCCCTTCTTGAGGGTCCACCTCCAATGTGGAACTGTGAGCCTTCTTTGGGGCAACTGGAGCTGTGGATTGCTTTCCCAATGACCTGAAGGAGTAGGATCCTGGGGCCACCAGGAACCCCCAGGGATTCCAGTACGGCCATTGAGCCGGCCACTGGCCCTGAGGCCAACCAGGGATGGAAGGGACAGGTCCTGAACTCCCGGTCGATGGCACTGACCAGGACGGGCAGTTGGGAAGAGGAGTAGGATTGGTGCCAAGCTGCAGATCAATGCCCCAGTGCCAGGGATTGACGATGGTGCCCATCATCCCTGGGCGAGTGTCCAGATGCTGGTGATCGGGTTCTGTGCCATGGAGGCACTGACAAACTCTTTGGTACCAGGGATCATGATCGGTGCCAACGCCCTGGTGGCGAGCATCTTCCAGACACAGAACGGGATCAGTGCCGCCCTTCCAAGTGTGAACCCCTTGGTGCCAGAGACCAACAGCGGTACCGCACCAATGTTGATGAACACCTTCGATGCCACCGCTTTGCCACTGGGGATCTTCCTGGTGACGGGCAACTCATCCTTGGGGATCAGTGCCTCGACGGAGGAGATCTTCTCCTCAGAGACCTGGCCTGTAGGGAAGCACGCCGGGGCTCCGGCACTTGTGTTAGCAAGCAACTCAGTTCCAGTAACCATCAGTGGCAGAAAGAATGAACTGAGGGGACGTAGGGCTGGCAGTGCCTGATATACCACGGCATGTGCATGATACTCCAAGGGGCTCTGGAGCTGACCCTACAGATACTGCTAAAGGAAAAAAAAAATCCAGCAACTGCACAGAGGCACACATGCACCTAAAATGGAATCTACATGAGCAATCACTTGAAGAAGAAACATCTCTGCCCAGCACTGACTGAAAGTGCAAAGAAAAGGAAGAGGAAAAGGAAACTGTACCTTTGTTAGACAGAGGACTTTTAGCGAGGTGCCAAATAGATGGGGCTTATATCAGGTGTTCCTAACTGCCTCAGGTCTCTGCATGAAGAGGAGGAACCTCGCTGTCACAACCTGAAGACATCAGCCTGACAATCTATGTTATTTATCTTTTATAAAAGAGACCTCAGTGCTCATAGAAGTTGCCAGAATCACAACACCTGGGCGTCTTTTGGGACCTGATCCTGCAAGGTCCTGAGTGGAGGGCGCAGCGCTTTGGAGTAGGTGCTCATCAGCTTGCAGTATCAGACCCTTTACCCGTATAACAGGTACAGCTCAGGAAGTGATTCATCTGTATACTTCAACTCTGTTCTGGGGCGAATCCAATTACAGGTAAGCACATTGCTCAGTTTCCAATAATAAATAAAAATCTTGCCATTCCATCCCAAATTATTCTACAAATTAACAAATGATAGGCCAAATTCTGCAGTCCTTATTGGAGCAAAACTAGTAACACAACACAATAGGTTTCCTTTTGAAGTCTAGCATCCAAGCACTGATCAAGACCCTGATCTTGTAATGGGATCAGTTAGTGGGATCTGGATCACTGGCATTGTCTCCACAGAGGCACAGGGGTCCATGCTAACAATCTTGATACAGGATTGGGGCAGAAACATGTTTGTTTATGGCATAGATTGTGCTACATATAAGTAGGAAGGTTATTGAAGGGCTTACCTACTCATGTTAATCAATATAGTATCCAATTTTTTCAATCCCAGCAACATTATTCTGTAATACTGAAATGGGGCCAGCATTTACCACATAGATTCATAGTTCAAGATGAAAAGGAACCATTAGATCATCTAGTCTGAGTTCCTGTATAAACACAGTCCAAATAATACCGTATCACCCACGTACCCTTGTATTGAGCCCAGTACATTTTCTTGGGCTAACGTGTATCTTCCAGAAAGCCATCCAGTCTCGATTTGAAGAATCAAGAGAAGAAGACTGCAACACTTCCTTTAATAGTTATTTCTAGTGATTAATCATGCTCACTTTTAAAAATTTGTGCCTGTTTTCCAGTTTGAATTTGACTGGTTTTAACATGCAGCTGTTGGTTCTTGTTATGCCTTTCTCTGCTAGATTAAAAAACACTTTAGTACCTGGTATTTTCTTCACTCTAATCAAGTCACCTCTTGATAACTTATCTCTATGATAAGCTAAACATGTGGAGCTCTTTAAATTTCTCACTGTAAAGCATGTTCTTGGGCCTTCAAGTGATGTTTGTGGCTCTTCTCTGCATCCTCTGCAATTTTTCAACGTCCTTTTAAAAGTGTGGACACCAGAACTTTACATAGTATTCCAATATTGGTCTCACCAATGCCATACAAAGGTAAAATCATCTACCTACTCCTGTTCATTACTCCTCTGTTTATACAGCCAAGGAGTATGTTAGCCTTATTTGCTAGAGCATTGCTCTGAGATTTCATGTTCAGGTGCTTGTCCACCATGACCCCTAAATCCTTTTCAGAGTGACTGTTTTCCAGGATAGAGTCCCCCATACTGTAGATATGGCCTCTATTTCTTGTGCCTAGATGTGTAACTTGGCATTTGGCTGTATTAAAACTCATTATGAATGGGCCCAGGTTACCATGCAATCCAGATTGCTGTGTGTGACAGCCCTGTGCTCATTATTACATGCCTCTTTGTGTCATCTGCAAATTTTATCAGCAGTGATTTTATATTTACTTCCAGATCACCAATGAAAAACCGTGAATAATGGCAGGTCTAGTAATGATCTCTGTGGAACCTCAATAGAAACAGCCTAACATTCAGTGATGATTTCCCATTGACAGTTACTTTTTGAGATCTGGCACTTAGACGGTTCTTAATCCATTATATAACAGTTTGGATGGGAAGAACTTTAAATACACAAATGCAAGATAGGCAGTGAAAGCCTATGCTGTGAGTAACAGAGTTCCCAGCAGAAATTCTGATTAACCTATTCAACACACTGTCATAATCAGACATAAATTATTTATGAGGAAAGGAATTAAAACAATTACTTTTCCTCATTTTGGGCACTAGTCAATAACAACTTGCCTCTGCAGCCAGAGCTGCTTCTAAGTGATCCTGAATAGCTGAAAATATGCCAGAGAGAATTCTGATTTCAGTTGCAAATACCCATTAGTTTAATGGGAACTGACTGCTGAAAGAATCAGATATTCTCCATTGCTTCAATTTAAAAAATCGTGACGCAAGAGCAGGAGCTAACGTTCCAGATGAGCATGATCACTAAAACCATCTTCTTCCACTGAACCACGACAAAGAAGAGATGAGGGTACACAGCCAGAAAGCAAACTCATTAAAAAGGAGCTTCAACAGAGTAAAGACGAGGACCAGACAGCATAGTTAGAGTCCAATAAGAATACACTGACATGCCACACTAACCCCAGATGTGGGGAAATTACATGGTAAAAAGCAGAGGAAGCAAAAACCAGAACAAAGGAATAACCACAAAACCAAAATTCTTATTTAAAAAAACATATCATTGAAAAAATCTTTAGAGACAGAGGAATAAAGTAGGAGGTTTTTTCTGAGATGTTATAGATTTGGTATTTCTGCAATAATTTCTTGATAAATACAACTTATTTGTGATATGTTAACTGGACCATAATAATTAAAAGAAAAAAGAATTAATTCAGAAAAACCTAATAAAACACAT
Organism: Mesoclemmys tuberculata; assembly: GCA_007922155.1. NCBI lineage: Eukaryota > Metazoa > Chordata > Testudines > Chelidae > Mesoclemmys > Mesoclemmys tuberculata. The sequence continues at coordinate 103,436,077 of ML675601.1, read as the reverse complement.
GAAAGGCTAAAGAAATCTTCATTAATTGTGTGTCAATTTTTTGGGACGTACTTTGAGATCATTAGGGCCTGATTTACAGACTGAGTTAAATATTCTCTATTGGTATAAATTGGTGCAGCTCCTTTGCCATCATTGGGGCTATTCCAGTTTACTCCAACAGAGAATTTGATCCAAAGAACATCCCAATTTACCCCAGCTGTGGATCTGACCCTCTATATCTATTTATATCATACGTACAAACTGAATGTTGTTTTTTTATTTTTAAACTACTTTTTAAAAATAGATAGGTCAATAAAATGATCAGAATGGCTCTTTGTTTACAAGAGTGTGAGTGGCTCATTTCCAAAAACTTCCACGTGGAAATATGTACTTCAATTCTACCCCATAACATCCCTGCCTGTTCTAATCGTAGGTCTCTGATCCCAAATTATATGGTAAAATAGTAAGTTTAATTTCACATCACTGTGGAAGTGTTCATGTTTTGGAAGCCAAGCAAAAAATGGGCATACTTGTATAAATATGAAATTCTTTATCTCCCTGTTTTTCATTGTGGAAAATAGGCCAATACCATTGTGTTGCCCAATCATGCAAGTAATTGATTGTCTTCAATTCCTAACAAAATGAATGGAAATTGAGGGTGTTTACAACCAAGTAGGAGGGAATTTCTATCTGTTTCCCAGAGACGCTCAGACTTGGACAGGATTACCTGACTCTTTGTTAGCCCAATATTTTATAACATATTAAATAAGTCACCTCTAAGTGGAAATTTAAATGGTTCACTCTGGATACTCTGATAGATTAGCAACATACAACCTCCAAATTCAATCTGTGTCCTTCGGCTGAGATGAACACCTATTTACATGGGGTTAAGAGGTCATCAGTAAAATAAACTATCTCCTGTGCTAATAGTCCAGTTACCACTCTGTCTCTAACTTCTTTTACAAAAGGCTTTTGAGATGACCTTGACAAAGCAGTTTTATTATCACCTGGAACCCACCAGTTTTCTTACACACTGTGAAACTGGTTTTTTGTTTACGTGCAATATGGAGACTACACTGTCTCATTAACGGAAGAGCTCCTCAGTCTGATGGACTAAGATCAGGACTATAATCATTTGTTTAAATGAGTTAGCATATTTTGATACTATTGGACAAGTGTTGCTGATGTTCTTTGGTCCCTGCTAGAGTGGATGGAATCTCAGATGAGGGGCTCCATTCTTTCTTTTCAGTGAGCGTGCAGAGGGTAGTTTTGAGCAGTTGCTCATTTCCATTGAGGATTCTTATGTTGGATAGGGTTTTAGTCCGTCATCCCTACTAATCAATATTTCTTTTACTGGTGGAGAAAATGAGAGTGTTTGTATTACAGTAACATCAGTATAACCACAACACTCAGACCTATGCCATTTTCATTTACCACAGATGGGGCACAGTGCTTGCTTTCCAGGATGAGTGAAGGCTGATTGAAGCTCAACGCAGACAAGATGAATGTGATGTTGGTAGGTCAGCATCTCCAGTAGGCAATAGGTATCTTTCTCCTGGGAGACTGAGTATATCTATGCAATTTTGTGCAGTTCACAGCTGAAGATCCAGAAGGATCCCTACAAGCTCCTGGACTTTTTCCATCCCCTTTAAACCTGCCTGAGCAAGATTTACCTTTTGTCAGAGAGGCAGATCTCATTAATTACTTAACAATGATCTATGTCAACAGTTCCCAACCTGGGATGCGTGACCTCCTGGGCGGGGGTTTGGGGGGGACACCAAACATTACAGTGGGTCCATGAGTTTTCAGTAATATTGAGGTTGTTTAGCTCCTTGAGCTCCATGCCGGCTGGGCACAGCAGCCCCAAGCTCGGCACCTGCCAGTGTGGAGGAGCAGCCGCACCATGTCCCATGCTGGAGGAGAAGCCCCCTCTGAGCCCCGTGCCAGCCAGAACAGAGGAGCAGTCCCTCCCTCCCCCAGCCCCAAGCTGGCCAGCTGGAGTGAAGCAGCCCTTTGCTGGTGGGCATGAGTCCCCCAGGGCCCGCTGCCTACATTACCTTCTGTCAGGAAGAGGCAGGGCCCCATGGGGCATGCAGTAACAGCTGCATAGGGAAGGCTTAGCTTCTTGCTCAGGTCAGAGTAATTTATTATTAATGTAATTTAGTGTTGTTATCATTATAGGTGTTTAGAGGGGTTATATGTGTTTATGGCTGCTGAGGGGATAGGGTGGGGGGAATTGGGAAGGCACGTATTTTACTTAGTGTTAACTCGTAGGGCTTTCACTCAAAAAGGTTCGGAACCGCTGAGCTATGTCTTTGTTAACTCCAGAGTACCATAATGGATTCTGTCTGGGGGTTATACTTCAAAACTACTCAAACTTCAGCTTGTGCTGAGTGTTACAGACTGTTTACACAATAGCATTCAGTGTGTAAGATACACAGTAATTGTACTCCATACACTGCACTTTTCAGATGAAATTTGAAGTGTTGATTCCAATCAATTAGACCCTATATAGTTTAGGTTCAGGTTACCCTAGAAATGCCTCTTCCTCTTTGCATCATTGGAACATCAGGTGTGATCCCTGGCAATGTCATTATGTGATCCTTGACTCAGGAATTCATGTTCCCAGAGGAAAGTTCTCCTTTCTGAGACCTGAAGAAGAGCTCTGTGTAGTTTGAAAGCTTGTCTTTCTCAGCAGCAGAAGTTGGTCCAATGAAAGATATTACCTGACCCATTTTGTCTCTCCACTTCATCACCTAGCCTTGCAAAACTTGTTTACCCTTTAGGGCACATGGAAAGGTTGGTCAGAAAAGGCCTCTCAGAACAAAGTGGTGTGTATGGGGTGAGGAAATTTTAAATTGACTTTTGCCACCTTTAAAATAATGCTCAATATTGTACATGCTCCAAGAGTATGTGGTGGAAACATTCTGTTTCTCAATAATAATTTAGACTGCAGATGGAGAGCACGGAAGAAAAAGAAAAAAGATACTGCAACTACAAAATACAAAACTATAAAACATTAATGATCAAAAGGATCCTAAATTAAATATTTCATTTATTAAATTTCGGTAGCTTGGAAGACATAAATTGGCTGAGACTTTCCTTCAACCATTCCTACATCTACCTTTCAAGTGTTCCTCATTCGCTAATCAACCAATGTTGATTATACATTATTTCTACACTACACTTAACATTAGTTGCCTCATCACATAACTAAGTTTCCCATCCTACTCCGATATTATTCATAATTTTTTCATATCCTCCAATAGGAATTGAACAAATCTAAAATGTAAGCAGACCCTGTATGTGCAGCAGTGACTTGTTTATGACTTTGCTCATCCACTGCTGCTGCCCCACGTCTGATTTCTCATTTAAAGAAACCGCTTGATATAGTTTATTTCTTCAGAAAGTGAACTACTGTAGTAAGTTCAAAGATGAACCCCTCACCACCAGCACCCCTTCTTACACTTATATAGTATAGATCACTAGATTTGTTTTAGTTCTGAATGGAACCTGACCAATCACCCTTTCAGTCATCATAGCAGGTTCATTTTTCTTTGAAAACTGATGGACAAACTGAACTAAAAGCAATTAACAGTTGAATTGTACACTGTACATAACCAGTAGCTTTAGAGATCTCTTGTGGCTAAGTGCTTATGTGCCATCTACTGGGCTGCTGAAGTAAGAGCTTAATTCCGATTGCTGTCCAGAAATAAAAAGGTAATTTTGATTTGGCACTTATCTATAAATTACCAGTCACACTGCAGATAATACAGGTGTCAGTGGTGATGGAAAGGACACTAGGAACTGTACTGAGTCTACTAATTAATTTGACCTAACAACTGCTGAATATCTAAAATGACTGCTACTCTCTGGGATCCAGATGTTTCCATAACCCTTAACCAACCAGCCCTTAACCAATCAGCTCCAGAGGCTTCCAAACCCCAGGTCTCAGGGTTTTTTTTGTTTTTAATAAATGCAGAGATCTAAAAAAAATAAAAAAGTGGCATGTCAAACATAGCAAAGTTATTTTTATTAAGTTGCATTTCGAGGAGCAAATTATAATGACTCCTGTAATATCCTTTTAAGATATTGGCTATGGCTGGAGCAGAGATGAAGAAACTTTGAGATGACAAAACAATTTCTGTGTACCAAAAAAATGACATTTAGCATTCTATTAGATAGCTACAATTTATACAATTTTAGGAAATAGCTATCATTTGTCTACATCCCCTCATTAAACATTTGAAATGTACCTACTATCACAGTGTCTAGTTTGTGACATTAATTTCTTTTAAAACTAAACCTCATTGGTATTTCATTCTTAACCATCTAGTCCTACTAGGACAGCTTTGTTGCTGATTGCTTTATCATTGGTTTTCAGTATAGTAGTTTAGAGTTTCTCTGATATCATCCAACACACATTTATGCAGTGACTTGAATGTTTTGATCAACTGTCTCATATCCCGATTGCTCCTCCTCCATTCACTCCTACCTCTCTGGCCTGGTCTACACTGTGAAGTTAGGTCAACAGAATGCAGCTTCTGTTGACCACGTAACGTATGTGTCTCCACTGGCAGGTCTGTTCCGCTGATCTAAATCGCTGGAAACTTTACTTAAATAAACCACCTCTGCGAGAGGTGTAGCTCTGAAGTTGAATTGGATGGGTAGAATGAGCGGCAGTGTAGGTGAAGCATTGTGTAAAACGACTTCATTGGCCTCCAGGAGGTATCCCACAATGCTCAGCTGTGGCCACTCTGGACATTTGCACTCTGCTGCACTGCTGCTATGTACACAGGAAACAGCCTCAGGAAATTTTGAATTCCCATTTCCTGTTTGGTCAGCATGGAGAGAGCTTGCTAGCAGAACTGATGATGGTGACTGCAAGCCCGAAACATGCTCCAGCCTGGATCTGACTTGAGGTTTTGGATCTCATTGGTCTATGGGGAGAAAAGTCTGTTCTGGCTCAGCTCCGATCCAGCAAAAGAAATCTGGATATCTACGAAAAAATATCACGTGGCATGTGGGAGAAGGGGCACAACAGGGATGCAAAGTAGTGAAGCGTTAAAATCAAATAGCAGAGGCAGGCGTATCAGAAAACAAGGGAGGCAAACAATCTTTCTGGCTCTTCACCGAAGACATGCTGCTTTTACGAGGAGCTGCAAACGATTTTAGGTGGTGACTCCATGATGCAGCATAGATACCTAGGGGGAATCCAATTCCAGGATGAATGATGAGTCTGTGGATGAGGAAGAGGAGGATGAGGAAATAGGGGGGCAGGCAAGGGGGATATCCATTCTTCCTGAAAGCCAAGAGCTGTTTGTTACCTTAGAGTAGCCGAGCCCAACACAGGAAAACATGACTGACCGAGATGCAGTGGAAGGCATATCTGGTGAGTATGTACTGTAAATCACATTTCTGGGGTTACATCCCCAGTCCAGGTTCAGGTTAAAGTGAAAATAATTACTATGTGAGGTGTTGGAGATGGGCTTCCTCATTGTTAAGCACTTAAGCATAGGGTTGCCCCAGAAAAGACTATTTATGTGCATAGGGATAGTCCGAGAGTCCTTTCATATAGGTACTCTGCAGTCCTTTGCAGAGATTTCTGGGGAGGGCAGCCTTATTTCTTCCACCCCTATAGGTCACTTTCTCCTGCCACTCTGTTATTAAATGTGCTGGCATCATCTCAGAACACAGCATAGCAGCATTAGGACCTGGCCTGTACCCAGATGCTTGCAGCAAATCTTTCCTTTCCACCTGTGTTACCTTCAGGTGACTAATATCACAAGGGAATATGGTGCAAGTTTACAATAGCAGCCGGAAATACACAGTGCATGTTATTCCCCTGCTATGGATGGTTTCTTGGGTCCCTCCACTGCAAGTTCCTTGACATGAGTTTGTTCTGGGTATTAGGGATCCATGAACGGGACATTCCACCCCCCCCCCCCCCGTCCTTAGGACTGCATCTTACACAAAACTGATTTTGGGAGGGTAATTGGAGCCAAACAATCCGGTTGCTTGGGGAATTGTGGATTTGTGCAGCATACTCAGTGCTCCGGAGATTTCCCCAACATGGATGGACCAGCTCCTTTTTCACCATGGGTGGGACGCCACGCCAACCCACACGATAGGCAATAGAGATTGGTATGGGGAGTTCTTTTTATATTACAACATTGCTTTTCATCCATGGGATGAGCTAAGAATGGGTACCTTGTGCTTTGCTTGCCTTACAGTGAACAGCATAGCTTTCAGCATAGCTGCCGCTCCTGATGAGCAAATTAGAAGGTAGGAAAAAAAAGACTCGGGATGACATGTTCGACAAGATACTGAATGCCTCCGTGGCTGCTGACACAGAGCTAAGAACCTGAAGGATTTCATTGTCTGACAAACTGAACGTGGTCATGGAGAACAGGAAAGCAGGCCAGGAACACAAGCATGCAACTCAGGACAAGATGCTGCGTATAATGAGGAATCAGTCAGACATGTTGAGGCATCTGGTTAAGCTTCAGGAAGGGCAGCAGCAGGATAGGCTCCCTCCGCAGCCCCTGCACAACTATCAGCAACAAGCACCCATCACCCCCAAGCATTCCAGGAGTAGGTTGAGCAGGGTGCAGTATGTGTTCACTTGACACCAGTTGAGGGGAGCAGGAAGAGGCAGTGGCCTCTGCAACATCTGGAAATGTGGGGTCTTTGCTGTTTGCACAGACAACCACTGTTTTGTATCCTCTCCCAGCCCCATGGGAATGCTTGGCAACTATTAAATTATTTTCTTTTCCTTCCATTGTTAAGGATGATCAATACAATTTTACTTCTTTGACATTCATTATTATTTATTTATCAAAAAGCATAGGGACGGATGGTGGGGGAAAGGGAGGTGCAGTGACAGTGCTATAAGAGTGGGGGAGAGGATGGGAAGGCACAGCACACGTGACGCTCATTATTGTCTTATTACAAAAATGGTTTTTCAATGCTTCCCTGAGGCGCAGAGCTCTTTTGTGGGCTCTCATTGTTGCACTTGTATCTGACTGCTCAAAGTTTGCAGCCAGCCTATCTGCCGCCACAACCCAACCCAATGGGTACTTTTCCCCCTTTGTCTTACAGACATTAGGGAGCACACAGCAGGCAGAGATAACTGTTGGGATGTTGCTTTCACTCAGATCTAACCTAGTGAGCAAACTGCACCAGCGAGTCTTTAAACGTCCAAAGGCACAGTCCACCGCCATTCTGTACCTGCTGACTCTGTTATTGAACTGCTCCTTATCACTGTCCAGGTGACCAGCTTACAACTTTATTAGACAAGGGAACAAAGGGTAGGCAGTGTCTCCCAAGATCATTATGGGCATTTCAACATCATCAAGAGTTATTTTTTGGTTAGGGAAGAAAGTCTGTTTGCATCTTTTTTTAACAGACCTGAATTCCTAAAGATGCGTGCGTCATGCACCTTTCCAGACCGCCCCACGCTGATGTTGGTAAAAAGTACCCTGCGACCCACAGGGGTCTGCAACACCATGGAAAAGTATCCCTTTTGGTTTACGTACTCTGACAAGATGGTCCGGAGTTAAGACAGGGATATGCATGCCATCTATCGCCCTGCCACAGTTTGGTAACCCCATTGCGGCAAATGCATCCACTATGTCCTGCATGTTTCCCAGTCACTACCCTTCTTTGAAGAAGTCTATTAATGGCCCTGCACACTTGCATCACAGCAACTTCCATAGTGGATTTACCAATTCTGAATTGATTCTCAACTGACTGGAAGCAGGTGGGTGTTGCTAGCTTCCACAGAGCAATAGCCACTCACTTCTCCATTGTCAGATAAAGTCTCAAATGAGTATTCATGCACTTCAGGGTGGGGACAGTTCTGCACAAAGTTCCAGGAAAGTGGTCTTATGCATCCGAAAGTTCTGCAGCCAGTGCTCGTCATCCCACACCTTCATAACGATGTGATCCTACCAGTCTGTGCTCGTTTCATGGGACCAGAAACCACGCTCCACTGAATTCAGCTCCTGCATGACAGCCAGCAACAACCGGGAATTGTTTCATTCTATGTTTTGTAGCAGGGCAGCTTGAGTAACATCACAATTTTCTGCACTGTGACTCCTGTCTCGGCCTCAAAAATACTGCATGATGAGTCATGAGGTGTTTGTGATGCTTACAATGACAGTGCAGAGCTGAATGGGCTCCAGGCCCCTCATGTGTGGCAGAGTGTGAAAGGTTTTGAAAAATGGCGTAAAAAATTGTTCGTCTGTTTGTTTAAAGCAAAAAGGGAGATTAGGGAGGACACTGCATCATGGAAGGACAAATCTTCCCAAAAGCCCTCGTGACTGGTTACACTGTGGGATAGCTACCCGTGGCGCACTGCTTTGTTCATTGATGCAAGTGTGGCTGGTGGGGACGCAACTCCCTTATGCAATGAGTGTGGTGTGATCACACTCATCCGACTTCATTAGTTCGGTGGATGAATGTTGACAAATTAAAATTGACTTCACTTCGCAATATAGACATATTCTCTGATTGTCTCCTGAGTGTACTGCTAACTCAAACTGAAGATGGCAAAAGCCAAACACCTCTTCCTTCCTTCCTGCAAACCCTCCACAACACCATCATCCTTGCTCACATCCTCAGGGTCATCTTAGTGTTTTATTACTGCAAGTTATTTCAGCACAATTATTTGTTTCATCTTGTGTCTGTTCTAGTCAGAATTTTAGGTTCATCAGCTTGATGAAAAAGAAAAAAATTGCCATTATGTAGTACTTTTATCCAGAAGGGCCTCAAAAGGTCACAGTATATCTCATACACCAATGAAATACTATAAAGGTGGAACACTACAGTTATGCAACAGTAGCAGTGTTTCTTTTTAACTAAAAAAAAAAAAGAAGTTAAAGCATCTTTTGGAAAAGTTGGTGTGGATCTAGGGTTAAACTATTATTCAGAAATCGTATAAATTATATACCAAAAAACTCCAAAAGAAAGTACCTTCTGTAACCTTCTATCACCACACAGGGATATTAGTTAAGTACTTAGTGGGAAGACTGTCACCAATAAAATTTTATATAGGGTCCTTATTTTCCATGGTATTATATCCAAGTGTTGTTCAGATTAAACTAAACAAGATTTATACAATAGCATACTGTGTTCTAATCTCCATATATTTAATTTTTTCATCTGCACGTCTATTATATTTACACAAATTTTTGGAAGAGTACTTAGTAGGTGATGTATTCAAAAATCATAAAAAACATATTGACTTAATGTTATGGCTTAGTTTAGTGTAAAGTAGCAAAAGACACCTGGAAATTAACGTGTCACCAGTTTATAAAAACCTCTCAGTATAACAGAAGATAAGAGCTTTCAAAAACATACACATCCCCAAAAGGTTTGGTTTTTATTAAAACAGCAAATTTAAGAAATTACTGCAGTGTAACGAAACACTTTTGTAACTAAACATACAAAAAATGAACTTAAATTCTAAAACATGAAAAATATATTCCAATTTCTGGCATGACTTACATAATACAGAAACACAAAAATACTGTGCTCAGAATTAATGTCAAACTTAAAGACTGGCATGTTGGGCAAGGAAGGTTCTTATTCTTTGTAAGAGTTCTTTCTTTACACTGTCTGGTACCAAGGCTGAAATACAAATAAAAAAAGCTGGTAAGAAATAGGGCAAAATGACAAAGATATACACATCAATGTAGTGCAGTATAGCATAAGTTGCCCCTGCATTTCTATTAATACGATAGACTTTCCTAGAGCACCACCAAGCCAATTCAGCTAACAGAGGTGGTAAACTTGGAGCCATAGTCAACGATACGCAGTCTCCTATTGGGGTTGGAAAGCAGTCATTGGCTGGCACAATCAAGAAGGAAATAACTGGAATACTTAGAAGAAAGGCTTTATATTGGCAGTAGATGGGATACAATCAGCAGCAAAGGATCTTTTTAGTCTACTAGCTCAATTCTCAAACTGAAGAGCTAGGGGAATTATACAATGATGAATACCTAGGGTCCAAGAACAGGAATTTAGAAATTTCATTTCTGAGCATACTAAACAGGCATTTTTTTAAAGCAATTTAGTCCTCTAACTCTAGAGGTTTCCCAGATGGCCTGACTGGCTGTGGGGCGACTGAATGGACTGCAAAAAGACTAACACAAAGCACATTTCTTCATGAGATGCAAATTGTCTCTTTGCTCCTGCTCTTTTAGCATTTCCCCTCAGATATTCCTCTGCTTTGTTAAGCCAGCCTCGCGGAGGTCTCTAGCCAAAACAACAGAGATATGAACACATCTCTCCCGTACGCCACACACACTACCCTATTTATGTCAATGAGACCACTGGGACCATTTAATTGTTATGCAGATTTTTCTTCTTTAAAAAAAAAATCAAAGATTTTTTTAAATACATGAGTCAGCACAGAAGCCATAAGGCAACATGAATTTACACATATATGAATTTACACAAATTTACACATATAGTCCATTTGTGGTTACTAATTAGGCTATTATATATTTTCTCTTTATGCAGTGTGGGCAAGTTATTTGTGCTTTGACAAAGTTTCTAGAGTATTTAAACATGTAAGATTAATATGCCATTAGTTTTTTGCATATTACTTTTCTTACCTCTCCCTTTGGGAGTGATTTCTGCCACCAAGTCATCAACAGTAACATGCTCTAATCCCTTTTCTTTAATTACATCTATGGGAGACCAAGAAAATCATTTGAATCCATTCATTAGAAAAACAGGCCTATTCAAAGATTACAATACAAAATCTACATATGCAGATCATGCCATTAAATTACACATATGTAATCCTACTTTGGATTTAGTCTAATTCATATTATGGTGATGAGATTACTATAGCAATGGACTTGGTACAAGAACTTGAAAAGACAATCAATAAGCTTATTAGACCAACATTTGTCAAATCTATACTCTATATACCGGTGATAGGCACTGTCTGGACATGCAGCACTGCAGCAATTATTTACAAGTCTTTGAACTGCAACCAGAACAAGACCGTAATTTCAGTTAAATATTATACTTAACATTAACTGGAAGCATAGCGCATAGCTGAAAAGATTTTAAAACAGTTAAAGAGATAAACACACCAATACTATACTGTCAATTGCTCAGGAATATAACAGCAATTTAAAAAAACCTTTAGACAGATCAGTTCTATAGAAACCGTGCACAATATTTTCCCTGTTCATGTTTTAGTGCTTTTATATGCATATTAGTATTATTTTTGAAAGAATCACTTTACTTACACATAGTAAATACTTTTGCAAAATGCAGAACCCAATGCTGAAATAAATCCCAACTTTGATTAGTATAGTCCTGTTCTGCTGGAATGTGCTCTGTACTTCTAAATGATCACTCTTGTAACTAATAGTGTAAAATGTTTCAGCTGAGACTAGAACTGAAAAATCTTAGCACTATAAACTACTGAAAAATGTACTGTGAACTGCCATCAAATGTGCCATTTGGGCACAGTAAATCTGATCTGAAGATACTTTGAATATTGATTTTTAAAGTTATGCTCTTTTTTTCTTAACATCAAAACAACCATGTGCTGGCTTAGAAAGTTGCTAGCACCCCATGGAAGCTGAAAGACCATTTTGGTAATAAGAGTTTTATCTACATTTAATATATTAACTGTTTACCATTACTATCAACACTTGAAAACAAAATTTTCGTACTTAGCCGTTTCCTTCATGTAAGCTGGTGATCTTGTTTTCATGAAAAATTTCCACTAAAAGGAATAAAGTCATAAGCTCCCATACAACACATCTCCAGAAGATATTTTAGTTGCCCCAGAAGGTATCAATGGATCTTAAAGAAATGGTCTAGCACGGACCATTATTTATGGCATACCTCTCTACTGCTGCTCTTGCTTTAATCTTCTTGTAATATGAAAATCACTAGTCAAAATGAAAAACTATATCGGAATCAGTTCTTTAGATGTTAGCAATCAAGCAGTCACATATTTTAGAAGTTTAATTATGGCAAACCTTGATAAGTATAGTGAGGTCCAAATCAGAGGAAATTTTAAAATTCTGGCTCAGCCAGACATGTCAAAATGCATTTTGGGCTACTTTGGCTGCATGAGAATTTGTGAACAGAGATACATCCAAGTTAATCCCACCAAGATAAACCACCAAGGTGAATAAAGATGTAATGGGAAATAAATAATAATAAAGCATTCATAACCTGCTTTCCACATTTGTCTGAGATGCTCTCTTGCCCAATAGCATCACCTATATCTTATTCAAACTGACCTTCAAGCAGTCAAATTTTCATCTGTAATTCTTATTTGGCTAGAAGCAATGCACCTATTCTCCTATCTTAGGAAAAACTAAGGATATTGAGTGTTGTTAACTTTCTTTACCTTTACAGTGTGCCTTCAACTGATCCTTCCAGCCACATTCAATTAATTTGGCTCTCAGCAGCTCTTTAAGGCTGTAAAGATCACAAAATTAAACACACTAGAAGAAAAAGTAGTTCTAACAGCAAAGAATATTTCACTTCAAAGCAGATTACAAAAAATTCATCACTGACATTTTCTCTCTCTCACAAAATAACTTTGTACACCCTATGGCTTTAAGTAACTGTAAGCCTCTGTATGCACAATTGCACATTACTTCATAATGGGATATAAAATGAGCTACTGTATCCAAAGGGATCCAAGATGGCCTGTAGTAAGAGTAAGTGATTTTCAGTGTAAGTGACATGATTTCAAAGAAACACTCGAAACTCTGGATTTGAAGTATCCAAACTATGTTTTCATTAGAGATTTAAACTGGGCATTGAATATCCTACCATATTTTATCATCGGAGAAGTCTGGGAAAGAAGGAATGTGCATGGTGTACACCTAATCTCAACACAACCAAAAGTGCAGAATAAAACTGACAAGGATTCAAGTCAGTTTCACTCTATTTTATTCCTTCAGCTATTGGTGAAGGTGCACAGGAGGAACCCTCCTTTACTCCAAAGGGGTACACTAAGTATTGGCCCACTTTCCCATACCTAAAGAGGCAAAGGAGAAACAAATTACAATAAGATGTAGTAAACTAGCCTAGTGGTTTAGCAGCAGAGATTTCAGTCCTTTATTCCTTGGGCTGGCAACCCACTTTGCCTTTGGCCATCCTGCTTTGCTCTAACAATCCCACATTTTTGACAGAAGGAGTTGCACTAATGGGCTGAAGTGTGCATTCTAGTCCTCTTTGACCAGTATGTTGTTAAGACATAAGATGGTTGGATGAGAAAGGACAAGGTGGGGATTCTGGAAGACCAAAGGAAAAACAATGGTCGTAGCTTTGCTGTTTTAGGTATTTTGAATTCAGGAAAAAAATTCTACTGCTCCATTGTTGTATAAAACAGAACACAATTCTGCTACAGTTCTTAGATTTTATTTGTGCAAAAATTCCAATTCACTGTTAACTTCCAATTCACTACCAATTCACTGTTAACTAGATAGCTGAAAGTCTAAATGAGAGATATTGATAGTCATCTCCCCTTCAGAAGCATGGGAGAAGAAATTCAAGCACAGGAAAAGGAAACTGCTCCTCTCCCTCTTGGCCTGAAAAAAGAATGAACTGCAACGTCTTTGGTTAACGATGTAATTTTAGATCCATACAAAGATATTTTCTGCATTAATTAACACTGGATGAAGTGTTCACTTGGGATTTATAAGCAAACTTTCCCACCTATTGGTATTTTTGTTTTAGTTAAAAACTGGCTGAGGACATTTATTTTTCCTTGCTTTTGAATATTTGAATTAAGTCTTCTTTACCTGTCTAATACACAAAACTTTCCCAATGGTTTTGCAGCGTTTGGAATTATAGAAGGGATTTCAGCTTTTTTACTTTTCAGGACTTGATTCATGGTTTGTCACTTTATGACATTTAATGAACATACAAAGCATATAAGAAAAAAATCTACTTACCGTTCTCGTTCTCCTGTTTCTATTAATTTTTGGTTAATAGTTGCTCTCATCTGTGCATCTTTATTCATTTTGCAAACCTAGATTTCCACAGCAAATCTGTAAAATTATCAAACAAGATTTTAACAGCATTGTTTACTAATCATTTGCAACATGAAAAACATACTGAATAAAATGATTAAATTTCCCTTATGCTCTGTACGTCTGTTGGGCCTGGTCCACAGTAGAAAATTAGGTTGGTTTAACTGCATCAGTCAGAGGCATGAAAAATCCATACTGCTGCAAGTACCGTTAAACCAACCTAAGTCCTTGTATAGACAGTGCTAAATTGATAGAAGAATTCTTCCAGCAACCTAGCTACCACCCCTCAGGAAAGTGGAATACCTGTGCCAATAGGCGAAGCCTTCCCATCAGCATAAGTAATGTCTACACTGATACGCTACAGTGGTATAGCTGCAGTGTGTTAAGTGTAGCTGAGCCATCAGTTTTTGGCATTTAATTTACACAATTACACAAGAGAAAGATGTTAGCTCAATTTACTGAAGACAATCACAATATGTTATCAATCATATACTGCCTACATCAGATATACTGATTATCAGAACTCAGAAAGGTGATCCCGAGTGCACCTTACTGTCCTCACATAAATTCAGTAGTTCACGGATGAGCCAGTCAAATTACACATGATAATCTTTGCAGAAAACACTAGTTAATCAAGAAACATATTCCCCTCCCCTTTAGAACGTTGGTAAAAGGAGAAAAAAACGCTTCAGTTCTTAAAGTTCAGTACAGTGATGGTGTAGCCATAACGGTCCCAGGATATTAGAGTCAGAAGGTAGGTGAGGTAATCTCTTGTTGGACCAACTTCTATGGGTGAGAAAGGATAGTGAATTTACACGGAGCTCTTCTTTAGATCAGAATAGCTCTACATAAGCTCAAAAGCTTGTCTTCTTCACCAACAGAAGTTGGTCCAACAAGAAATATTACCTCACCACCTTATCTCTCTACAGTTCTTAAACTTATTGGCCCTAATTAGATTGCCAGGTATTTTGATGAATGTATGTAGAAAATTTTTGCTCCTAAATACCAGAGCTTTCTGTGATGATATGTACACATGATAATGTCTCCAACATTAAAGGTAAGGTAGGACAGATAAACTACTTGGTAGTTGAGGCCTTGTCCACACTAGAAAATTAAGTCCACATATTTATGTTCATAGAAGTGTTCATAAAAGGACTAACAACTGACTTGAGCCACTTTATATCCACAGTTCTGTCATCTTACCTTGAAATCGGATATTTCAGATCTGATTTGAGGAAAGGCTGCTAACTGCCCTGAGCTACCGAGTGGTTCTATGACAGTCAAATAAGAAACAGGAGACAACCAAATTCAGCTACGTTCGCGTCAGTCATACGGAGCAGGCAGCCCCCTCCCTCCCCGTGTAAGGATGCAAGGACCGCCACAAGCGCTGCAGCACAGATTTAGCGAAGTGGGGGGCGCTATTACGAGATCAGAAGAGCTGAGCTCCAGAAAACGTTCAACCAGCGACCCTTTGTGCCTTTCCCCTCTAAAATCTCTCCGGGAGCGAGGCAGAGACTCCACAGCACACGGGATAGAGGGGGAGACCCACCCCCCTCCTCAGGGACCCACCTCACTCCCAGAGCAGCAGCCACACCCCCGACTCCGCAGCACACAGATGCCAGTTGCCAGTCTTCTCCCCCACCATCAGCCAATGAGCAGACCCCTTTCTCCCGCGCCCCGCCCCACAACGTGACCGGCTCTCTGCCCGTCCCCCCTCCACCCAGCGACCCCCGACAGCAACCAGAGGCGGGCTGTGGGGGCCGAGCCGCCTGAGGGGGCGCTCCCCCGGCGGGGGAGGGATCACCACAGCTCGGTCCGAGCCCGCAGCTGCCCCGAGCCGGGCTGGAGACCGAGCGCAGCTCCCGGCCTCCTCCCAGCGAGCCGGGCTGCGCGCCGCGGCGGGGAGCTGGGGCCTGGCCCCAGCGCCCGGAACCCACCCGCGCCGCGCGTTCCCCCGCCCGCTTTGAGCTCACCCCCGCGGCGGCGCGCCCAGCCCTACGCCAGCGGCCCCACCCAAGCGCCGAGCGAGCGAGCTCCGTCCCGTCCGGCTGGGGACCAGGCGGCGGCTGCTCCTGGGCCTGGCCACTGGGCTGTCCTGCGCCCGCGGCACCCTGGGAAACGGAGCGCCCGCCTCTCCCCCTCCGCTTAAAACTACAGCTCCCAGCATGCCCTGCGGCGCCGGGCCTTACGGGGCCGAGAACTACAACTCCCAGCGTTCGCGGCGACCGGCAGCCGCAGTCTGGCGCGGCCGGAGCCCCTCAAACCACCACTCCCATGGTGCTCTGCGCGCGCGTTACCTGGGCCGGTGACGTAGCAGGCTCGCCCAGCTCCCCCCCCCCCCCCCCCCCCCCCCCCGGGAAGCTCGTGGTCCCCGCACGCGCGCCGCGCTCGGCTTGCGGCCGCAGCTTCTCCGCCAGAAACTTTCCCTCGCGCCTGCACGCGCCAGCCCCGCGCGCCCGGGCGGGGATGGAGGCGGCGGCGAACTGCTCCCTGCGGGTGAAGCGGCTGCTCCTGGACCCCAAGTTCGAGGGCTACAAGCTGTCCCTGGAGCCGCTGGCCTGCTACCCCCTGAGGCTGGACGCGGGTGAGGGGCGCTGCCGGGGGACGGCGGGTCGGGGGGTGCTCGGGCCCCGGCCCCGGCCGGGGGGAGTCCCGCGGCGGCAGCGCTCCGGTTGTTGCCGGGGCCGGGTCTTTCCTGGCAGGAGCCGGCGTTTGTGTGGCCCGGCTCCCCGCCGCGGGGCGCGTCGCTCTGTCCCAGCGGCTGGACCCCAGCCGTGGCGGCTGCTCGCCCGCGGGGAGCGAAGTTATTCCGGCCCCGGCGGCCGGGCAGGGCAGGGGCCGGGCAAACCTCCTTCGGGGGCGCGGGACAAGTGCCCCGCCGCGCACAGCGCCGGGGCCCGCCTGCCTGAGGCGCTTTCCAGGAGGCTGTCCCAGGTTGGGGTGCATCCGCCTCGGGGAGCCCTGTCTACAGCCCTTGGCTCAGAGCCGGCCTGGCGGAAACCTGTAGTACTCCCGGCGTAGGCCTGGGCTCTCCGAGGGCCCCTGTCCGCCTTCGACTCACTCTCCAGGTCTGACCGAGGTTTTTTAGCATTTCGCCCTTAATGTTCCGTTGGCGCGGGGTCACGGCGCTCCCCTTTCCCCTGCAGACACATCCGTGCTGCAGTCATGCTCTCTTGTGGCGTGGCTTCGGGGCCTGCGCTGTGCTCCGTCTTTTTATCAACCTTTTCCCGATAGGCGTCCTGATGAATTTGAAGCCCTCAGCTCTTCTGGGTTGTGGAAAAGCTCAGAAGCCACATTTCCTTCCTTTCCCCCTCTACGACTTCTGACGTTGTGTTTGTCTCCAGGCCTCCTGATTTCTGTAGGCAGAGGGGTTTCTGTAAGCTTCCCTCAGCCTGTATTTTTTTGGGGGGGAGTCCTTGGTGAATAGCTCCAGTGGCTGTTTTTCTAGCCTGAATAAGATAGGAACAGCTGCAGGTGAAATTTACCTGTCCTTTTTTTAGTTTCAAAGTTGCTCACAGAACAGCAGCTCTGAAATTAACCTTGAGGCCTTTTAACCTCACTCTTTTTTTTGCTTGGGAAAGTTATGAGCAGCAGCAGAGATATAAGAACTGCCTGTATGCAGACCCTAGTATTGCCAACCTTAAGTGTTTAAAAATCATCGTATGGACTTGAAAATCATAAGATTATCCTAAAAATTCATGACATTTTAAAACCAAATTTGTGGTTCTTTTCATTTGCCTTTTGGTTTTTGAGCCTGTATGATTACCATTTTCAAGCATTGTCTCTGCAACCCTAAGGGCTAGAGTTGTACTCCTTTTTTTTTTTAATGAAAGCTGAGATTTTTATATAAGATGGCTATAAGCTGGAGTTTTAAGAAAAACACCAAATGTTATGAGCCTTTGGCTAAAATCAGAAAAATTAGGATCACTGAGACTTTCCAAGAGATTGTTGCATTGGTTTATACCCAGTTAATATTTGGAAGGTTACCTGCACAATCAACAGGGCTGGGTTGTTTTTTGTTTTTGTTTTAACTTAAAGCTTGAATTTTACAGAATTTGATGTTTCAGGTATGGAAAAAACTTGCCAGTTGTCATTGTACTATGGTTAACAGCGCCTAGAGGCATCAGTTGGGGATCAGAGTACCATTGTGCTAGATGCTGTATGAACAACAAATAAAAATAGCTCCTGCCCTAGAGAGCTTGCAGTCTAGGATTATGGCTGGACGCATCAGGTGAGATAGAAATAGAAATAGAAAAAATTGAGGCATGGAGTAGGAGGACAAGATGATGATAAATGAGCATATTGTGCATACGTCTTTATTTTTTTTACTATAATTGCAGCTGAGTTGCAAAGTTTGTCTGTGGAGATTTCAGAAAATGGTCTTCAAAAATCCTTAGATATATTTTATAAATGGCAGGGTAATTACTTTTCCACTCAGGTTACAGTTTCTTAGTCCTGAATATAGTAGGATTAAATTTTTATCACTGAAGCTCAATATCTGAGCCCAACACGTGGTCAGGAAGGAAAATGGTTTATTCAGTTGATAATTGTATTTATAAGTAAAATCGATATGCATTGTTAAAATGCACTGTATTGTTTCATGTTTCAGGGCATGTCTTGTAATAAAACCTTAATCACGTCATGGGCAAGACATGATCAGTTTTGTAAGCTAAATAATTGATTCCATACTTTGTAAATGTTTCATAAATAAGCATTTATTAGGATCATAAAGTGCTTTATAAGTTATAAATTAACTTTAGAAGCAAGACTTCAATGTTCAGCCCATGTGAAGAGCACATGTAATTTTATTTGATGGTTTTGGAGTAGCTGAAATGTAAGTCCCTGTGTAGTTTGTATTAATTTATATTACAGTAATGACCAAAATGTGATAGGTGCTGCAAAGTAGAAAGACAGAGACCCTGCCCTGAAAAAGTTGTAATCTGAGTGTTTGATCCTGCCCTGCAAACCATGAGGTAGCTCCTGTGCACATGTGGAGTCCTATTAAAGTCGTGAGGTGGACACTTAGAGTTCAGTGTGCTGTACTGAAGGAACCTAAGAGTATGGCAATAGCTAAGACTTCCTGAAGATGCATGCACAGACATTTGCGGCATTCTGTTCTGGCAGAAGTTCTTATATGATGTGGTAGTAAGATCAGTAAAAGAATCTCAAATGCTCATATGTAGAACTTTATTCATGTGAGTACACTGGAGACTATGTGCTGTCTAAAATCAGAGGCTGGAAAGTGGCTTAAATAGACCAATGATCTGATCTGGAATTCTTGCACTTCCATACTCTATATTTGTTTTATATTATGTTTGTTTGCTGTATAAACTGGACCTTGGGGCAGTTTATTTGATAGAGTCTGTGCCATCAGAATATTCTTGTCCACTTTTAGCTAGACGCTTATAATGCAGTACCAGTTTACTAACATAACTGTTTATGAATAACTTCACAGCAATGTACTGTGTGACTTCATCAGGGCTTTTCTTTTACAATTGACTTTGATAAGAGAGAGGGAGAAAACTATTGTATAAGCACATGAATGTAAGACTTCAGCTGTATCGTGAGCACACAAAAACTGTTAAAGGGCCATTATTAAGAGTGTAAACTAAGCACTCAAAGTGAGGAAATGCCAGAATTATGGTTGTCTGAGCAACTTCAATTTAGACTCCTTTTGTGTATGCATTATAATGGTCACAGACAATTTTTTTCCTCAGGACTCCCTAATAATGTTTTTAACACATTTTTGTGTGTGCAATTTGCAAGCTATTTAAAAAAGTAAACTGAAAAGACAAATTCCATCATATCATGTTGACACGCACGGTTCGTCAGGAGGGTTGGAATCTTCAGATCCACTGCAGACACCTGCTGTACTTGAGCTAAAGAAGTAACTGATAGCATTAGTAGGTTATCATTCTCTGTGTAGACCAGCACTAGTGGTTTCACAGTTTCACAGATGTTTTAGGTCAGCAGAGGAATAGTGTGACTTGAGAATCTTGGATTCCATTCCAGGCTCTGCAGGGGAGTGTATTCTAGGTGGCACAAAATGTTCTATTCTAGGTCAGTCTCTCCCAAACCTCAGGCTTCTTATCCTAGTCCCCATTGTTTTCATTTAGCTAGTCCCAATCCCTGCCCATGGTTCCTTATCTGATTTCAGCCTTCCCTCCTCCCACATTACTGGTCCACAGTTTCCCTGCAGCGCTCAGCCGCCCCAGGACTCCCCACAGCTTCCAGCCTCCACCAGAGACCCCGCACCCCTGGCCCACCTCGGGCTGTGGGGATACCCTGCAGCCTCCAGCCTCAGCGGCGGACCTCAGAGACATCACCCATGGCCAGGGTGGACATCAGAGCCCTGAGCCACCACCGGGAATCCTGCAGCAGCTGCAGCACTTGGTGTGATTGCTGCATCCTCCCCCTCCTGCAGTGTGGCTAGGGCTCTCATCCTCCACCCTCGGGCATTTGGTTAGCTCTCCCCTAGTTAGTTTTAGTAGAAGTCACGAATTTTTGGGTATTGCCCATGACCTGTCTCTGACCTTTACTAAAAATAACTGCCAAAATCTTAACCTTAGTCATTAATGTATCTTTAGAACTTTTAAAACAAGTCTTTTTCTGATTGTGAATGTTTTTATATATTATAGTCACACACACACACAAATAATTTCTTAGCTGTGGTGAATATTAAGTATTTCACCTGTGTGTAAGGGATTTAGAAATTAACTTTTTTCATGACATGTTCTTTCTTTACTCTGCAAATTAATCTTTCCTTCATTCAGAATACCAACATAAAAACATTTTTTTTTGAGGAAGCATTTGCCAAGTGTGCCATTGTGTGGTAGGTGACAGCAAAACTGCACAATAACAGTCTAGTTTAATGAAATTGATGTTCCTGTTACATGGTTCAGATGCAGTGACCGAACAAGTAACTCCAGCTCAGGTTCCTTCTTCCCTTTCATTATTGTGCTGAGGAAAAGCTATAAGAGAGGCTGATGGTAGACAGAGAGTGAATGTCTTTGGATAAGCATGCCTCCACACCTAGACTCAGAGAACTGAATTGGACCTCAGGCAGAGTGTATTTTTCTCTCTTTACATCACATAATTAAGATTAAAAATTTGTCATGGTTATTTTTAGTAAAAGTCAGGGACAGCTTGCTGGCAAAAATTCATGGAAGCCCATGAACTGTCTGACTTTTTCTAAAACATAACCATGACAAAATGAGGCTGACGGGTGAGATGACTGAAGCCTAAGTGGGGGTGGGCTGTGAGAGCCTGAACATCCATCCGTCCAGCACCCACCCAAACAGTGGCTTGGAGCTGAAGCAGCAAATGTCACAGAGGTCTCTGAAAGTCCTGAATCCGTGACCTCTCTGGCATAATCTTACCCTTACACATAATTCAATTTCTTGTCACAGAAAATAATCCTGAAGAACATACTGACAAGTTTTCTTTCTGCTTCATAATTCCATTGTCTTACAGTTACTTACTGTAAATTGTTCTTTCAATAGACATAAATCATTTGTGAAATAACATTTAACATTATATTTTTCTTTCGCTCGTAAATTAATATCTGCTATATTGTTTTGTGTTGCTTAGTCTGTTTTGTCAGTGCAGTGCATAGTTGATTTCATTTTTTGCTTATTTTTTTTTAGAACTGAATCCAGTAAAAATAATTCACCAGTCAGTATGTATTTTTCAGGTGACATTTTGTTTTCAGCTAACTCCTTTTATATGCGACTTATGAATAACGGAATACAGAGACCTTTCTTTAATGGCATGTTCATTACAGTGGTTCAATCCTTACTTTTTTTCCATGCTGCCACATCTGGTGGTATGGTTATTAATTATTTAATATTTATGATTAATTTCTGAAATTAGGTTTTAAAACAAATAATTTATCCAGGAAAATATCTAGGGTCAGATCAGTAGGAACTATCCAGCCTATTTGGATCCAGGGAAGGTGGTCCTAGGCCTGTCTGAAATTTCAAGGCCTTGAACTCCCTCAACTGAAGGAGGAGCCACAGAACCAGGACACACCTGATTTCTTGGTAAAGCAAATGAGCTATGCAGATTAACTCCAGCAGAGAATTGTTCTTCCCCGTTGGTATTTTGTTAAACATAAATGAAGTAGCAGGTTTCATCCACAGGGTGGCATAGCAAAGCAAAGAATAGCAATATGTAGATGCGTAGCATTTCATGTCCAAAGTGAAGGCAAATTAATAAGCAGTTGTTCTAAAAATGTTTACTAGTAGTTTTCTCAACCTCGAGTATATTCAAGACAATAAAACATCTAGAAAAGCTTGTGTGACAGTTACTTTTCTCTGTTGGTTCATTGGACAATGCTTATGATATACTTTTATCAGGTTTCATTTTAAAAAAATCACTTTTTGGGCAATGCCCTATCAATACAGAAAAATAGCAGCAAAATGAATTACAGAAAAAAAATCCCAAAACTTTTAAATGTGGATGAGGTCTTGTTCCTTCTGAAATTTCTTGACACTCTTCTTAAAAGGCAAACAAAAGCACACTACATAGTGCTGATGAAGATGCTGATTTGACTGTCCTGGAGGAGTGTCCTCATACTACTCTTGTCAGGTCCTTCCTAACCAGGATCATGGGGCATATAATGTTTGAAGTTGAGTTATTTTGGTGGTCTTGCCTATTAAGTCCTCTGGCTCTTTGCTGAGACTGCCAAGAGGGGTACAAGCTGTTCTTTTTGGGGTGTGTGTGTGTTTGTTTGTTTTTTTTGTTTAAAAAAAATGTCTCCGGTCCTCTTGGATCTGAATGAGACATCAACTCATTCTGTTGGACAGTTGTCAGATGGTAATGATTTTTGGTTACTAATCTGGATGGATTTGAACCAGTGAATCAAAGACTGCGTTTCCTGAAGCCATTGAATCCATCATAATTAGCTTTTTGTAGAAAGAACATTTTATTTTCTGACTCATCTGGCTTAAATTTTCCATCATTTTCTTTTAGCCTAACTTCTCTTCCTGATTTACCTTCCTTTAATCTGTTGGCACCTTCTCCCTTTTTTCCTCTCTGTTCTTTTGCTTTCCTCTTCATCTCACTTCCATCAAGAAAACTTGAGCCTTGAGGACTATAGTTTAGGACCTCCTCCCATAAACAGTACCTGAGCGTTTCGTATGTGACAGCAGATGGCACTTGTGCACAAGCTTTTATTTGTAGAACCTTCCTAATTTTATTTACTTAAAGCTGAAATGTTTCTTAAGCAAAATGTTGTGATATAACCTGAAGGACGCTGACAAGAGTCATATGTGTTAATCAATAGAACTATTAATTGGTTAAAAGAAAGCACAATATGAGACTTTAAGTCCCACGCCTGGGACCTGTTTAATAACATCTCAATTTCGTACAATACCCGACTCCAATTTATAGATAATTTATATAAAGCAGTTTCAGGTGTTTAGTGCTTTCTGAAATTATTTTAGGAGGGAAAATTAAACAAACTAGAACATTCAGTGATGCACATGTCCAAAGCATCCAGTCATTCCAGATCAAAATATAATCTTTTTATATGCTACAAAAGCTCTGTCCCGCATTCTCATGTGTCTCATCCTTTTTCATAACACCGCTTCATAGCAGTTGTAGTTGCATAGAGGGAAGATTGGGGTTTCATGGAGTGCTTTGAATGTTAGCACCAAAA
Organism: Mesoclemmys tuberculata; assembly: GCA_007922155.1. Taxonomy (NCBI): domain Eukaryota; kingdom Metazoa; phylum Chordata; order Testudines; family Chelidae; genus Mesoclemmys; species Mesoclemmys tuberculata. The sequence continues at coordinate 103,412,410 of ML675601.1, read as the reverse complement.
CATTGAATTTAATGCTATATTGTAGAGTGAACCAGTGTGCATTCTTAGTGCATACTGTTGATGAACAGGCAGGTTGCTCAATTCAGAACCAAGTGGACCTTTTTCCTAATTTGTGGCTTCATTCCTAGGTATGATTCATTGCAATAATTAAATTGTGAATGTGTGAACTGCTGTGGCCAAATCAGAATCTTCTAGTATGAAGCACAGACTTCTGGCCAGTTGTTTTTTAAAGAGCATTTAGCAGCTGTGACTATTTGTCTAATTTGACTATTAGCATCTAAAAGTAACAAGGAGTCCAGAAAGACCGTATGATGATTGAATGGGAAGTTAATATGATGGAGGAGGTTGATACAGATATGGGGAATTCTTTACAATGCCCCCATCATGTAACTTCTGTTTTGCAACAGTTTTATTTAAATAAACTATTGATAGGCTTGACAGAATTCAATTTTTTTCATATAATTTTGGTGGATATCTGTTTTTAAGCAATTTTCTGTTATTAATTTTAACTTTTCAGTTGTACAATATTATGGGTTTTAGGCATTTTTAAAAAAAATTGTTTAAATTTTCACACTTGTGGGAAAGTATGGGGAGGTGGACAATTATTTTCTGAGAGTAAATGTTGAGATTCAAAAAGTTGAAGCTTTAAAACTATTAAAGCATAAATTGTCAGCATGTGAAAATATGCAGATAAATATCCTTAAATCAAACTCTATTTTCAAGAATCATTTTTCTTTCTTTGCCTACCTGTATATTTCAATTATCAATGGAAATATTTTTTTCCTTGGTTTGTGTATATGGTGAAATTGACGTTTACTGATATTTACCAATAAAAATCTAATCCTTCCCTTTCAATTGATCATCTAGGTACTGATGGCTCTTAATATCAAGATAGTAGGAGTTAATAATGTTAGCATTTGATGTTAGACAAAACCCAGCTCTATGATTTGCAATGTACTGATGGCACTTCTACTTACACTATTTAAAAATCTACCCCTTCAGCTTCATGTAGGTGTTGCATAGGATAGAAGTAGAAGATTGAGATTTGTAGGACTCCACAAATGAAGGTCTTAGAAGTGGAGCAATAATTGCAGATCAACCCTGTGAATTCAGTCTGAAAGGAAGGAATGGAGCCATGTAAGCATTCTGTTCATTCCTTCTTTGACTTAGGCCCGGTCCACACTTACCTTTGTGAGTTGGCGGCAGTCGACAGGAATTACGCAAGTGACGTAAATCACTTGTGTATCTCCTGTCAACTTTTCAGCGTCTCCTCTGCGCGCTGTCTACACTGTGCTGCATGACGCAGCGCTATGCCACTTACTGGGGTGGTTTTCCTGCGTCGATTGCTGGATCAACTGAGTGCGTCTATATAGACCGCTCAGTCGATCCAGAGCAATCGATGTGACGGCGGCAAATTTGCCGCTGTCCGTGTAGACCCAGCCTCTAAGACACAACAGGAGTATTTGATGGCCAACATGATCAAATGCCATGGAGAGATCCAGCAATATAAGTAGTAGCTTGATACTTGTATCGCAGTAATGCCCAAAGGGTTCAATCAGGATCAGGACCCCACTGTGTTAAGTGCTGTAAAAACACACCAAAAGGTGTGGTTCCCCTCCCCCAAGGAGCTTGCAGTCCTATGCAGAGACTCCCTTTTCAAGATAGATACCTTTAGCATTTTGATTGTTTGTCTATCTTATTTATTTTCTGTTATCTAGATGCTAACATGCTGCACGATTGCTTACCCAATGTGCCTGTCTTCCATCCTGCCCATTCCGCAGAAATAAAATTTTGCTCTGTGTGAGTGAAGCAGCCAACCATGTGGTGCTTATATTACAAAGTATGGTCTTTCCCTCATTTTTAATATAAAACTTTGTACTTGCAATAGATCCTTTTGGAGTAAAAGCGCTTTAAATAAGTTTGATTAAACTTGATTTAGAAATAAGTTTTAAGTGCTAGAAAACTGCACAAGTATCATGTGAATTACCACACATTTTGAGCACTGAAGTGAATTAATATTTACATCTTTGTGGGTAACTGCAGCTTTCCTAGTAAGTCCTGTGTATTCTGGCAGTAAGACCAAAGAAAAAAGCTTTATATTCTATAGTGCTTTATTGTTCAGTTATAGTTACAAAAATGGTATACCAACTCTACAGAAAAGAAATATTTGTGGGGGGGAAAGTTTGTTTGTGCTAATTTGATAGGCTACAATGTAATAGAACTTGACTAGGACTTTTTTTATTGTAAATTGTGATTTGTAATCCATTCCCAGGTAGACCTACATAATATGACTGAAATATTGTAGTTTAATTTCATGTATGTGCCATAAAACGGACACACAAATGGGTTACTACTAACCAGTTAGTCCATTAATATGAATTAAAATAGATCATTGCTAGGATCTCCCTCCCCATTTGGTTCACACCTGCTCTTCAATCTTCCCTTGCCACTTCCAGCAGTGCCCATTCTAAAGCTTTCTGTATCAGTATCTATCAAGAATGTAAAACTTGACCATTTAAATAGCTGGACCTCTTCTGGAATAGCTACCTTTTTTCATTTTTTTATACCTAAATTGTTCTTTGTAAATTGATGTACGTGTTTCTAGAATTTAACGTGTTATGGAAATGCTAATACTTTATCGAGAAATATACAGGGGATAAGGCAACAAGCCATGTTTATTGTGAATACAAAAATTTGGTAATCAGTATTAATAATGCAAATGCCAGGGAAACAGTATCAACTCTGTAACAATATCAATATTATGCTTTACTTAGTGAAATAGTATCAATAATCTAAATATCAGGAAAACAGTATCAACATTGTAACAATATCAATATTGTGCTTTACCTAGTGATTACAAATACAGACTTTCTTGTTAATAAAGTATACTTCATTGACAGGTGTTTCAATTGGTACATTCATTCACACTCATATACACAGACAGGCATACACCGACAGGGAGACAAACATACATAGGGGTCTCACACTGATGTTATAGTTACCAGCCTCTTGGTGCTCATGGTAGTCACTGGCCAGGTGACTGTAGCATGAGGGTGAGGAGCAAGTTTCTGCCGATGCAAATTGGTACTCCTGGATGGTGTGGTGATGTAGACCCAAACCTCCAGTCTTGATCTTTCTGTTTCTTTTTATAGGAAAAAGATTTAATGTAAGTCTGAGTTTTTGCTCTGTCATGCTGCATTTGCATTTGGTGTGATCCTTAATCACCCACATTGTTGCAAGCCTGATTAGATTTTGTCTGTTGAAGTGGGCTGACTCCAAAGATATCAGGGTGGGCTCCTCTTCGGCCAGTTGAGTGGTGAAAGTTATTACCTTCTCTCCTTTCTTCCTCCCTTAAACATTCCAGGGAGGAATCCACATCATTCACTTAGACCAATTGTCCAGTCACTCTCCCTATCTACACCCACCTCAATTGCTCAGCCATTCACACTCCAGTCACCAAGTGCACACTCCTAGTTGAAGAACTTATGTCTTTTAAAGCAAACATTATTTCATTTTTGACTTAAGCACATATAAAATAGGATTTTTACAAACATTCTGAAAGTGGGTAAAATCAACAGATAAAATTGTCAGTGGAGTGGTTTTACAAATAATTTTAAAACAAATAGAATTATTCAGAGTAAAAACAAACTTGAATTATTACTAAATAATAGGATTTGGAACATGTCAAACTGGAATGTAGGACTTAGAGAATAGTAAATGAATATTTTAAAAAGACTGAACTGAACATTTCAAAGGGTAGAACAATAAGAGTCAGTTGAGGTTTTAGCTTTTGATTAAAGGTACAATGTGTCAGGTCGAAGTGCCTCTTGGTAGGAAGAGAGGGGGAGTGTTTGTGGCTCTGTTATTTCATGTATTTCATAAAAACAGGATTGGGCCAACAATGTGTGCCTGGTTTTTGCTTTTTTATTAATGATTTTTCTAGGAGTGGGAGGATAAAAACTTCTCATTCAGAGAAGTGAACCTGTTAAACTACCCTGAAAAAAATGCTGAGAGGTTTTCAGGATTGAGTTGGGCATTTTTTGAGGATTGGATAGATGATTATATTTTTCAAGGTGTATGGTATATTTGCTTCTCTGAAGGAGGTGTTGGTAATTTCCATTAGCCGTGAAATAGTATGATGTTTGTTAGACATGAGGGACAGTCTCAAGACTCCTTCAGCTTCAGTGGGTGTGTTGGTGCCATATACCATCAAACAGTGGCATGGTGGATAATGTAGTCAATTCTGGCTGAGTCTTCTGCCTTTCAGTGATTGGTGATTGGACCAAGTATCTGGATTGTGAAGTCCAGATTGCACACCCTCCTGTCTTTGGTTTTGCAGTTGTGATGGAGGTAGAGTAGACATTTTTTTCTTTCCTTACTATGGTGGAGTACTTATGTCAGAATCCTTTATAGTCTTGATGGATGGAATTGGAGTGGATTTTGCACTATTGACGTTCTCACCTGGTGAGAACATCAATCTGCTGAAGCTTTATGGTGATTTCCCCAGCATGTGTGGGGAAGGGATGGTGGGGACCCAAGACATCAGTGGTAGTGGTGATCACATGATCATACTGCATTATTAGCCTGTTGACATTGTAGTTGGGTGGCTTGCCTTCCAAATTTGTGCTGAAAACTTAAGGATTTGAAAGTTTTCTGCATGTAGACTGGTTTAAGGAGACTGAGGATGGGAGGAATTCTGTTTACTGCATTTTCTAGTTGTTAAAATAGTCTTTCTGGCTTTATTTTTCAGCTGTAGCAGAAGTGAAACTTCGAGATGATCAGTATACCCTGGACCACTTGCGTGCCTTTGGCATGTATAATTACCTACACCTTGATTCTTGGTACCAGGATAATGTCTACTATGTTGATCAACTTGGAAGGGTTATGAATTTATCAGTGACTCTGGTAAGAATAAAATTTCTTTAAAAAAAAATTAAAGGGGTGAGATGGAACACAAGAACAAAAAATAAGAATAGTATGCAAGCACAAAAACTGAAGAGTGTAGAAAGGGGGAAAACATATAAGGGAAGTTGAGGGGGAGTTTTATGGCCTGGATTATAGAAGAGGTCAGACTAGATAACCACCATCATCCCATCTGAGCTTGGTAACTATGACTTGGAGAAAGAGAGAGAGGTGCAGGTTAGGGTGTTGGGATTGAAACAAACAAGGAAGTGATGGGTTCCAGTACTGTTTTCTCCCAGTCCTTCCTTTACAGAAAAGCGTCCTACTTTATGTTCATTCTCAAAGGGGACGAGGAAGGTGTTCAGTGGTTGGATGAAAGGAAGAAGAGTGGGTAACTTTCTAGTTGGCAAAATGTTCTTCCTTAACTCTCCTTGCCATGTGTTCTTCATTTAATTTGAAAATCTCTTCACTGTACAAGCATAAGAAGAGAGGTTGTGCAGGTGGGAGTTAGTGATAAGGGCATCTCTGGTGTACACAGACCAAAAACTTAATTTGGGCCAAGTAGATGGGAAAAGGACCTTTGGGTTTACTCAGCAGAATTGGAGTAAGCTATACCAAACCAGAAAAGGTGGTGGTTCTGTGGTTTTACATCAGCATTCTCCAGTGGCAGAATCTGTCATATATTTTCAGGCTGCTTTATTTGGATTCAACAATTTCTTTATAAGATAATTCTGTATTCTGCAAAGGAAAGCACTACGTGGTCACACTATTTCTGGTACAAATCTGTTATTGACCTAACAGTAATTGTAATAAGCAGACATTGGGGTTCACAGGGAATAGGGGACTACATTAATGGTGATATTAACTTTGTAAATGCCATTATAGTGTGTCTAGTGTTGGACGTGCCCATGTGAAGTAATTTTATCCTGACATTTGGGGCTTATGTTTAAGTTGGACAATCTATACAGTAATGTGACATAAGAGCATGGTTGAAAATTGGTGTTAAATTGATGCTTTGATTCAACAATTTTCATTTAATATGATTTCAACGTTTTCTTTTGGTTAGATAAACACTTTGCTCATAATGAGCTCTAGTTAATTGAAACAGCAGTGCCTCATGCATTTTCTTGATTTAACATCTTACAGTAAGAGGCAAAATAAAATGCTGATAGATCATTCATGTAATAAAATTTTCTCTGGTAGTGAATGACTTAGGGCAGCTAATTTCTTTTTCAAAACAGTGGTGAATTTATATAGCAAGTCAGAGGTAGCATGCAACATGGTTACAACTTGAGTATTATAGAGACTATAAAATACAGCATTTGTCATTTGCTATCACTTTCCTGTTCCTTTCTCCTAATATCCCTGTGTTTTGGTGGTGGCCTCCTTACTGAAAAGCAGGTTTTTTCCCAGGCTATGCTTGGGTTTGAAATGAAGGCCCTAAAATACATTAGGCATGGGAGGGAATATCTGTAATCACTTAATTCATTTAATTACAATCTTGTAGATATTTAAGTGGTGTTTACATGTACTTTCCAGTTTACTTTGAGTGAAAGCATGTTGGCTGCAATGATGTGGTTGAAAGGTGACATTTTTACAGACGAAAAATTAGGGGTAGGCGATTGTCTGACCAAAGGGTTATCCAGCTACCCTATTTCACCTGTCCTTCTTTAAATGGCCTAGACAACTTGCGTATTGCTTTGTCACCTTAACCTTTATATATGCAGTCTTCTATATTGTTGCTTTCAACACCCTGCAGTCTTTTCATACTGTTACCTCTGAATTCTCTGGAACTTCATTTAACCCTGCTATCACACACTTAAGCCAGTTACAGTCAGTGGCAAGATTGAGATATCTGACATTTTAAAACTGAGAAGGTGAGTCTCCATGGTCATGCTATATTTCAAGGCAAAGACAAATCTTTGGGCCAAAGAAAACAACCACTAAGATTATATCTACCCTAAAACTTAGGTCTGCATAATTTATGATGCTCGGGATGACATAAATTACACTGATATAAGTGCTGGTGTGGACAGCTACTGCTGCTCGTGGGGGCTGGAGTCGTTCAGCCTTTCCCATTGGCTTACAGTGGCTACATTAGAGAGCTTACAAAGGTGCATTGCTACAGCTGCACCACCGTAAACTCTCTAGCTTAGTGATGTCCTGAGGGATTAAGTGGGTCCATCATGGCAGTTCATGATTTAAGAGGGAACATGAGCTGCTAATTCTGTTTAGGGCCAGAAACTGGCGCATTCAAGTGTATGGATGGGTCAAGGCTCCCCTCTTTCTTGAGCTAGGCATGGTAGGCCTCCATAGTAGGGCTTGCTGGGAGGAGAGACATGCTATAAGCTGCTTTCCTCTTTCATAATGCAAGGCCATAGAAGGACTTGACAGTCTCTCCTAGAGATACAGAAATTTCACTTTTGTGTTTTGGACTTTGCCAAAGTTGGGAGGTATGGCCAATACAGAGAAGGACCGGGATATCATACAAGATGTTCTTGTAAACTGGACTAATAGAAATAGGAGGAAATTTAATAGTGGAAAGTGCAAGGTCATGCATTTAGTAGCTAATAAGAATTTTTGCTACAGGCTGGGGACAGATGAGTTGGAAGTCACAGAGGAGGAGAGGAACCTGGGCATATTGGTTGATCACAGGATGCCTATGAGCCGTCACTGTGATGTGGCTCTGAAAAAAAACTAATGCGTTCCTAGGATGTATCAGGCGAGGTATTCCTGGTAGAGCTAAGGAGTTGTTAGTACCATTATACAAGGCACTGGTGAGACCTCATCTGGAATACTGTGTGCAGTTCTAATCTCCCATGTTTAAGAAAGATTAATTCAAACTGGAACAGGTGCAGAGAAGGGCTACTAGGATGATCCAAGGAATGGAAAACCTGCTTTATGAGAGGACACTCAAAGAACTTGGCTTGTTTAGCCTACCCAAAAGAAGGTTGAGGGGAGATATGATTGCTCTCTATAAATACATCAGAGGGATAAATACCAGGGAGGGAGAATAATTATTTAAGTTCAGTGTGGACATAAGAACAAATGGATATAAACTGGCTATCAAAAAGTTTAGACTTGAAATTAGAAAAAGGTTTCTAACCATCAGTAGTGAAGTTCTGGAATAATCTTCTGTGATGTTTGTCACTTAATCTGGACTGGCGAATCACTGTGTCACCCCAATCCCTCACCCTTGGAGCCAGTCTTACCCTGCTTTGCTGTAAGAACTCCCATTCCTGGGTGGCTCACACACAGCCTATAACATGTAAGTTGTTCTCAACTCAATGAGTGACTGACACTAGCCAGCCACTCATGTGATTATGCAAGGGTATGACCCCAGCGAATATTCCCAGTCCCAGATCCAACCCTAGGAACTGTTGTTTCACAATGTTCAGTGTTGCCCACTGAACACTGCTTGCTCATAAATTTGTCAATTTATCAAATAAATTGATATGCACCAGCCTTGTCACTTCAAAGGGAGTCTTTAACGCATCTTAAACCAAATGCAGTGTTTTAGATAAAAACAAACAAATTTATTAATTACAGAAAGATTTTATGTGATAAGTCACAGGAAAACAAGTCAGATTTGATCAAGATTAAACAAAAGGTAAATCTCATTCTGAACTAAGCATAACACTTTCAGCAACCTTACACGCCCAGGGGATTCTCACCACAGGCTGGCTGGTCTGCCTCCAGCTAGGATCTTCCTCTGTGAACAGCACTTCAGTTGCTTGGTGGTGTTTATAGATGGAGGTGGAAGCGAGAGAACAGCAAAATGCCTCTCCTTTTTAAAATGTTCCTTCTCCCCTATGGGCTTTGCCCCCTTCCCCTTCAGAGTCAGGTGACAAACAATGTCTTTGTGTGGTTCCTTCCATGTCCTGAGTCACTGAGGTCTTTTGTGGATTTGTTTGTTGTCTAGGCTACTCCTTTGTTCCTAGAATGTTGAGCCAGGTTGTTCTATACAACCACTAATGATGTACGAACTGCCCTTCTAATCAGTCTTGTTGGGTATGTTTTAAGCCATGAGACAAATCTTTGGGTATATCACATAGTGAAGCCTCATAACTATACAATGACATTGCAACAAACATATTATTATAACAATGATGTTCTGTACGTCATGAGCATTCCAGGAACATCTTACATGACATATTTTGCATTAAACAATACACAATTACATGGTAAGTGTGATCATGGGAGGTGCAGTGTGTCTCACCTTCCAAGGGGAGCAGTGGGGGCAAGAAACCAGTCTTGAAGCCAGCTAGAACTTGATAAATTTATGGAGGAGATGGTATGAATGGACAGCCTAATTTGGCAGTTAACTGATCTTTGTCTACTAGCGGTAAGTATGCCCAATGGCCTGTGATCGGATGTTAGCTGGGGTGGGTTCTGTGTTACTACAGAGAATTCTTTCCCAGGCATCTGGATGGGGAGTCTTGCCCACATCTTCAGGGTTTAGCTAATTGCCATTTATGGGGTCGGGAAGGAAATTTCCCCCAGTACAGATTGTCAGAGGCCCTGGTGGTTTTTCACCTTCTTCAGCAGCATGGCGCATGGATCACTTGCTGATGGATTCTCTTGAGACTTTAAACCATGATTTGGGGACTTCAATAACTCAGTCATAGGTTAGGGGTCTAGTACAGTAGTGGGTGGGTGAGGTTCTGTGTGGTGCAGGAGGTCAGACTAGATGAACCTCATGATCTCTTCTGACCTTAAAGTTTATGAGTAAATCTCAGGAGAGAGTTAATATTCCCAGCAGAAATGCCTGAGAGAAAGAAACTGCCTAATGGTAAAACAGGGCCAATTATTTGCAGTTTTACTTTATTACAGGGGTGAGAGAGGAAGGGTTTTATGGACCCCATCACACTGAAGTCTAACTTTTTCCTTGTTAAAAATAGTGAAATGCTATATCCAACTATGTATTTTTGAGCATTTAGTCAAGAACATAATTGTCCTACTTTACAAGAGACAGTAATTGGCATCTGCCTAGTGTAACCATACATCCCATTTTGGCCAAGACAGTCCCCTTTTTTAGTTCTGTCCCGGCCATCCCTATTTTTTTTTGTTGTTGTTGTTGCCAAAACGGGGCATTTGTTCCTGACTTGTATAGGAAGTAATCTCCATTGCTGCTAGCAAGCAGCGCTCCCTTCAGAGCTGTCCCCATGGGAATCAGCTGCCGCTCTCTGGCTGCAAGGTGGAGTAAAGAGTGGCGGCTGCTGTCTGGGGGTCAGCTATGCTAGGGCAGCCCCGGGCTCTCCTGATCTGCTGAGCCAGAGGCTCCCTGTAATTGAGACAGAGCTTGAGGAAAGTGCTGGGCTGGGCAGGAAAATGACTCTGCACAAACTACCCCTGCTCAGCCTCTCTGTGATCACCCGGCTCCAGAGAAAGGATTAGACAGGGAAAGGAGAGGCGGGGGAGGGACAGGGGGAGGGGAAGAGACTGTAAAAGGCCAGCAGGGGAAATAACTGGGGAGAGGGATTACCAGCTCCCGAATCTACTCAGCTCCATTTATTGCATCATCCCTGGGTAAATACCTCTAGTGCTGAGTGTATGGATTTCCAGTGCTGAGCACATCACAGATCCCTCTCTGCCAAGGGGGCTTGCACAAGGGTTTCCTGTATTCCAGGCACCTGCCTCACTGAATAATTGCATACATTCATTAGTGCTCCTCCCCCCTGCTTCTTTCAGGGGGACACTAGTGATTATTTTCTCTTCTCTAGGGTGTGAGCTTTTGGAAGTTTTGCATCACAGAAGACGTCACTCTGATAGCTGCAGTTACCCAGCTTCCAGAATTGGCTAGCTGTCTTTCTTAGCAGGAGGCTCTCTCACAACCATAAATGGTCCCTTGAGCTGTGTGCGGAGGCCCATCATTCACACGTGGAACATCCCTAAAGTAGATTTGTTTGTTACAAAAGAAAACGAGAAGAGTCACCAGTTTTGTTCTTGTGGGGGCCACAGTCTAGGCTCACTCACCAATGCATTTGTGTTGGACTAGAGCCAGTTTCTAATGTACGTTATCCCCAATCCATCAGATCTCACAGGTAATTCAAAAGTTGAAGCGAGATCATACCAGATTAATCCTGATAGGCCAGTGCCTATCCGATATTATATTTTTGGACCTCCTCCATCTCTCTGTTCAGCTTCCTCTCCCTCTGCCCCTCCTCCCAGAGCTTCTCTTGCAGCAACACAGTCGAATGCTACCATCCAGATGAGTGCAATCTCCTCACAGCGTGGCTTGTGAGTGGGTAGATGAGGAGTAGCTTGTTCCTTTGTGGTTCAAGAGATTGTATTCAACACCAAGAAGCAATTAACAGTGGTCTGTTTACCTAGCCAAATGGAAAAGTTTTGTTTGGTCCACTTCTCATGGGATACAACCAGCAGAAGCAAGAGCACCTTTTACATTTGAAATCCTCAGGCCTTTCACTGAGTTCGCTGAGGGTGCAGCTTGCTGTGATCTCTGCTGTCCATTCCTCAGTACAAGAGGGCTTGGTATTCTCCAGTCCTCAGGTGACTAGGTTTCTCAAGGGAGTCACTCAGCTCTAGCCACCTATTAGACATTGAATCAACTTGGTCTCAACACTTTATTGGTGGTGCTTATGGACCTGCTATTTGAGCTCTTGGCCACTTGCTGTTGGCTTCACCTAAATCAAAAAATTGCTTCTTCACAGCCATTGTGTTGGCTAGGAGAGTGTCTGAGCTACAAACTTTGATGGCAAGTCCTTATACAATATTCTTTAAAGGCGAGGGAGCCCTGCATTGTCACTTAAGTTTTTAGCTGAAGTAATGTCAGTTTTTCATTGGAACTGGACAACTTATCTCCCACTATTCTTTCTGAAACCAGATTCTGGTAAAGAGGAAGACAGCCTACATACTTTAGGTGTCAGGAGGGCACCAGCCTTTTACCTTGACAGGAATAAGCCCTTTAGGCAGATTGTGAAAACTTTGTTTCCTGTCCTGATCACATGGAAGGCCAGGCAGTGGCAGTGCAGACTATTTCTAGATTAATTACTTCCTGCCGTATTATAATGGCTTATGGAATAGCCAGTATCCCTCCTCTGTGAAGTCTCTCAGTCCATTCCATGGGGGCTCAGGCCACTTCTGTTGCTTTCCTCAAAGATGTTCTTGTACTGGACATTTGTAGGGCAGCTATTTGGTCCTCAGTATGTACATTCATTTGACCTAACTGCCACTTCTAGATCTGACATGAACTCTGATAAAGCAGTCCTTGTTTAGATTCTGAATCTGCCTTCAAATGGTAATGTTTGGGAATCATTTGCTTGAAGATACATTTGCAACCACTTGAGGAAAAAAGTTTAACTGTTCTGTAACTGTTGTTGTTTTAGATGTGAGTATAGATGTCCCTTTATTGGAGTATTGAGCATCTTCTCTGGTGTGAAGGAACTGAGAGGTGTTGGGCATCACTGCCCATGTATAGCCCTGGGAGGTGTCACGAGGAGGTGTAGGGCATGTGTGCTGTCCTGATGGGTACTGATGTAGTGGGTTGGGGGGGTGTCTCTGGCTGTTGGTACACTAGGTGCCCCCACACTTGTGTAGAATACAAGTCTGCATCTACATCTCCAAGAACAACAGTTACAGAACCAGTAAGTGACTGTTTTTCAGTGGAGCTTTATCCTCCTTCAGCTACAGTGAACTAAGGCCACTGTACTTTTGAGCGAGAGTGTCCCCACAGAGGTTTAGTGCACTTTTACTAATGTGCTTTCATGCCACATCTTCTAGTTAATTTGTCTTAATTTTCCTGGTGTCGCCATGTAGTCAAGCCCTTACAGAAGCAATTGAAGGAGGCTTGGGAAGCACCTGGCAGAATAATAGCAGAGGCTACTCTTGCAGTCTCAATAGAAATCTGGTTTAATTTAATTAATAACAAGGACACGGTACTGCATGAGGATGAGGACAAAATCTAAAAACAATCTGAGAAGCTGTGGAACCTTTTTAATCACTTAGGGTTGTCCATGTGGTGTGTTAGTTTGCACAGCTAGGGTGCAAATTGTGCACACCAGCGTGTCGTACTAATTCTCCGTGGGACTACCTCAACACTCACTAAGGAATTTCTACTGTCTGCTTTCAGAGTCCACACAGACTTTTTTAAAGTAAGATTCTAGTTGCAATTGTTGTAGAGAGAAGCTTGAAAATGTGACCCAACTGTAGTCTAAAGGCTTAAAAACCATAGGACAAATCCCAAATTTATTATTTTTCAAAAAGCTCATGATTAAATCAGTCTTGTGATTTTTTTGTTAGGGAGTTCCCGAACTCATGGTACTTGAACACTTGGGGTTGGCAGTACTGAAAGTGGCTGAAATGTGGTTGATGTAACATAACCTGGAATTTCATTTTTCTTTTTTCTTCTTCCAACAGTTACATTTGGGGTTGAAATCTGGGCCTTCAATTTTGTGTGCAAAGGAGGTTTTGTGGCAGTTCATTTTGATTAAATGCTCCTTTTACGATATGTATTTCTGAGTATGAAGACTTTTTTCCAAATTTTTTAATATTTATCTCTTACATTAGATCTATTCTGTACTGACTTCCCTGTTCACTGAGGAGTGAATTGTGATCTTTGGAAGACCAGACTGGTGATATCACACAGTTCTGAAACCTGTATTTGAGACTATTTTGATACTAAGGCCTGGTCTACACTTACCTTCCGAATTCGGTGGCAGTCAACGGGAGATACGCAAGTGACATAAATCACTTGCGTATCTCCCGTTGACTTTGCTGCATCTGTTCTGCACACCATCCTACAGACCGCTCAGTCGATACAGAGCAATCAATCTGACAGCGGTGAATTTTCCGCTGTCAGTGTAGATTCAGCATTAGAGTTAAGACTCAATATGTCCTCTCATCTCAAATGGAGGTTGACAGATGTGTGGTCTGCTGTGGCATAACCCTGAGTTATAGCCCTGTGTCACTGCTGAATTGTTGATACTTCTATTTGAGTTGTAGGATGTTACACGGGTCAAGAAAAAATTGTTTCTCTCTCATAGTCATCAGTGCACAACTTGCTAGATATGTTATGGGCTGTTTCACCTGAGAGAAAATCTTTTGTTTCAATGGAAGCTTAAAAATCAAGTCAAAATAAGGGAACTGCAATGACTCACGTCTGCTCTTGCTTGCTCTTTCACCCTGCCCTCCTACAAGCTTTTTAAATCAGGAGTCTAGTGATGCACGTATAGCAACTCAGTATATTTCACCGTTAGAGAACTAATTTGCAGCTTCTTAGTTACAGGCTTTCTAATTACCCTGACAGCTTTGTGTAATAACTCTCATTTCTAATCTGAATTCAAGTAGGCCCAAAAGGCAAATGGCCAATATGTTCTTACGTCTGTTCATCAGACAGTCCATTTTGCTACTGCTTATTAAAATGGTACTTACCTTAAATCCAATTTGTTTTGTTTATCCATGAACACTTGTTTAAATGCAGGAATAATTTTTAATAACATCTGGAAGATAGGAGGAGCTTCAAGTCCCTTCCAAAATACATTGTGTCTTGAAGGCAGACAAGGCCTGTTTTTTCACAAAACAATTTAGATCTATTTTAAAGAGCACTCTGCATATTTCATATTTTGTGTTTTTGGTTCAAGCAGATCAAGCAGGTATATTTTTTAATAGTAGGAATGGAAATACCCACAGCTAACTTTTTTGTTTCTGTCTACTGTGTGATATCAGAATACATAATAAGGGCAAAGATGTGGAGGATTAGTAGGTACATATAAAGACATTCAGAACTTCAAGATCTGTAACGACATTTCTAATTTGTTTGTTTGTTTTACAGTTGACTATTTTTTTGGTCTTCTGCTGAAATTTATTGTACAAAAAGGGTGCATTTGGCCTTGGAACACAAGGAAAAATGGAGAGATTGTCCATGTTTTTATATGTGCCATATTTCCCCAGGATTTAAAAAAAAAGTGGATTAAGTGCCATTGTAACACAAACAAATATTTTGGTGTTATGAGGGTTTCTCATTTCAAAATGTAGCTCCCCCCACCACTTCCACTGTAAAAAAAACATGCAGGTACTCAATTAACAATATTCCTTTTTAAATGTATCAAATATAAAATATGGCTCAACCAGTAGTCTGCCTCAGGTTCTGTCCTGATCATATTTCTCCTTCAAGTGTAATTTTTCCAACTTTTACCTTAGTTTTTGTACTTGCAGTTGTCTCCTTGTTACATTTATCACTTCTTCCTTTAATTCTTGATTTGTTTCTTTGATTCTATGTTGCTTTACTTAGTCTTTTTCTCGATCTTTGTAGTCTTTTTATTTTTCTCATGTTCCTCTTTGTTTTTAGTCTGTATTGTACTTCCTCCTCATCCCCCCTTTTCTTTTGGCAGTATAGACTGTAGCCAGAAAAATGCATCATTTGAAGTGAAGCTGATGTGATAAAACACCAATCATTGCGTAGCACTTCAGATTGTTATATTTTTAATGACTACTAGATCGAGGCTATCATGCCACTGGGTGCTTTGGGGAGCTCGCTAGTCTCCGATTTCCTTTTTTAGTTATGGAATGCAAGGAGATAATACAGGAAAAAGAGGGAGTTGTGCATAAATAATAACCTTAAAGTAATTGAGAGAAGTTCAGCATTCAACACTCTTGAATATCATATTTTTAATATCCATTTGGTGTCTAATTATGGATTTATGAGCTTAACTTCAGGGTCCTATTTTTGAAAATCTGAGCATTTTCATTTTGCATTGGAAGGATTCAACAGCAGGATACCCGACTTCATGGATGATTTCTCTGTCCTGGCATATGTATTCTTACGTTTTAAACATAGTCCATTCACAATTGTATTGGGTAGAGAAGTTGGATTTGGAAATGGAAAGAAGTGATCCTGTCATTCTCAAATAATACCCATGGACACAAGACCAACAGGTTGTATTAAAACACACACAATAAAAATAGATCATTAAATAAATGTAAACTCAAAGCTGACCTGCAAAATTGATGGGGATTTGGGGTTTTTTTTGGGTTTTTTTGGATAAAAAATGTCTAAAAGTGAATGAAGGGGGAAGGGTTAAGATTTTTCCTTGATTTTTATCTTAGAAGTATCAGTAATGTGATGTCTGGCCCTCCTTGGTTTTGCTATGGGAATTCTTGGGAGGCATGCATATTGTAAACTCACACACATGAATGGAAGGGCTGAGATGTTGTTCCATGAAGAAATCCTTTCTATAATTTTAATCTGTCACTGGAGCTATTAACAAACTAAAAAGTACAAAACACTGCAAAGTAGAATTTTAAACATCACATGTCCCTTCTGTCTTGATTGATTGTTTGATGTCTCACTATGACATCAAAAGAGTTCAGCTTCACTAGTTCTATTTTCACCAGCCTTTTAAAATGTAGAAGACTTGAATTCCTAGGGGAACAAAAGTGTCTCTTTACTAGGGGAACAAAAGTGTGCTCTTAACTTGGCTTAGTCTTTAACTCGACCTGTTAACTCATGTGAAAACTATAAACTGCCTTGTCTTCACTAGGATTTTACTTCCAATTAGTTAAAAATACACCTATTTTTCTTAATCAACGCAAAGCCTACTAGTTTTTTTTTAAAAATAACCTTAAGAGATTCTGGATGCCCTCTGTACCTCCATAAAGAAGCAAAAAAGGACTCAACCAAATATCATTTCTCCTACCCTCCTTTTACATTCTGCTTTGAGAGGTTTTTAGCCCAATAAAACTTTGTATGTACCATATATTATGTCTTGCTTATAAGATTAATTTGAAAGAGCTGTTACCTTGTTGTACCTTGATTTACACATTAACGGTGTTTACACTTTCTGTACTGTGAGCAGTGAAGGTGATTGCCAGCTATATGTTGGTTTTAATAAGAATTTTAATGGGATTATAATAGAGGCTGTACTGCAAATTAAAACATTTGCATGTCATTTTTTCAGCTAGCTGTTAGTTAATTTTAGCTCAGTGAGACAGCATTAGTAAGAAAATAGTAAACTATACTGTTTGTGATAGGTAGATATATGCAGTCTCACGCAGTAGCTGGCAACTATTTATTTACTTATTACCTTTTGGTATCAGTTAATACAACAATAGCACAGATATGTGTAGTTACTGCTTGTTTTCAAACAGTTTCTAGAATTCTCTCATTTGGAGAACTTTCCTCATTCTTGGGCAAAAACACCCATATTTGTGTAATTTCATATGAAGATTTTAATGCTCATGAGGATGAGATAGCCACAGTGCAAGCTTTTCTCTTGCCCCAAATTGCAGCTCATTCAGACCTACACTACAGATAATCCATGCTTGAACCATCACTGCTAATTGCGTGGAAAAAAAAAAATCTTCCTTCAAAGGTGCATGGCAGATCAAGACTCTATGTTCTTAAAGTCACTGATCTCCACGTGGGGACATGAGAACATTTTGGAGGCAACATCTGAGATAGGGGTCTGAGAAGTTTTGTCCTTGAATCTTACTGAATTCTAGGTGATCTGAGACTTATAAAAAGTTCTTTGTCACTCCTATGTTCTTTACAGCTCTCTTGTTTCCAAATCAGCTCCTCCAGTCACTTCTTAGAAACCCCTTTTGCAAAGTGATCATATCTACCCACCTTGCAAATCTGCTCCAGCTTCTTTGCACCCCATTAATGTCTTCCAATGCTGTTCCTGTGTAGGGATGCCAGATTAAAATTTAAAATGAGACATGGTTCTCCACTCCACAGTGGGGTAAGGATTTAAGAGTCTGACTTTTCATTTGATGGGCTAACCCCAACTTTGTTTGTCCCTCAATTCTTTCCCATTTTTTCCCAGGGGGCTTGTTGCCCTTGCTACCTGCACCTTACTGATATGGTCTTTTGTTTATTTCTATGGTAGCCCTTATTTATTAAATTTATACAAAATAAAAATAAAGATCAGGGTCCTGTTATGCTAAGCACTGTATAAATAAGAAATAAAGAATACAGTCTAAGAGGATTTATAATCCAGTTGTCTGACATTAAACAATCATCAGGCTCAGACAGAAGTGAGGGTAGATTGAGAGGATAAGCGATCAGTAAAACACTGTTCTGGGGTGAAAGTTGAAGTCTTGATTTATGTGTTCCCCAGTCAGAATTGGTATCCTGTTAATAGTATTGTTAATCCCTATGATTGCTCTTCTCACAACCCCACAACACATACACCTATCTCCTTTACCTCCCTGGACTTAAACATGATGCTCCTTAATAGGAATATACTCTGTATTCATCATCTCTTCCTGGGCAGACCACTGCTTCATGGGCTGGTAGATCATATATATCTATGGCTTCATTAGCTCTATATTACTGATCTTCTAAATTAAAAGGATACCCAATCATTTGGACATCTTTAAAACTGTAGGATTTTGCAGGGCATGGTCTGTGTCTAACTGTATCTTTCACTGTGGCATGATGTTGTCACAATATTTCTTATTTGTTTAAAAGCAGTTGACTATGCCACGTTGCTCCTTTTGCATGGCCACACCTTTTGGACCATTATTTGGTAGCAGTTCAAACTCTTATTCACAAAAGACCACTGCAAAATTAGACCTTATTCAGTAGAATTTTAACTGACATTAGATGTTGATGTTGATGTTTTCAATGCAATTGTGTGACTATTGACACAATAGTTACTCCAATCTGCATCTTGCCCTGTATCTCCAACATGCAAAGACTGATGTGGATAGGGAGAACATAGCTGAGGACATGAAATCCAGGGCTGGGTGCTGAAGAGAGCGGGTGAATTGCCTATGTAAACATAGGCCCATTGTTAAACATAGGCCCATTGTTAAAACCACTACTATAGCTCCCTTCAGAGCCATCAGAAATTGCTACTGGAGCAACAAGATCCCTCTTCTCCTGAAACAGAGCATGTCAGAGAGGGATATGTCTCTGTGAAATTGTTAACTTTGTCTTGTTCTGTGTGGAAATATAGGCCACTTCACTGCACAGGCCTGAACATACCCAAAAAAACCCTTGTTTTGCTATGTTCCAAACAGATGCCCTCCCCAAGAAAGGTGCTCAATACCTTGTTAAAGGACTAATAATAAGAGCAATCAAGACCGCAATCTGGGGCCTGTGTCTTTGTGTGTCTTTTGATACCTGTCCCATCCCCATGGAGCAATGGGTTTTCTACAAGATAAGGGGCAATCTATAACTTACAAGATAAGGTGGATCTATAACTTTCTAGTCAAGTACATGGGGGAGAGAGGTCTGCCTAAGAGCTAGATTCTGGGTGGCGTGGGCGTGTGCGCGCGCACAATGGAGGGTGGTGAGGGTTAATCCGGTCAGATCAAGGTCCCCAGCCAATTCACTTTATTAGTTAAGGTCAAAATGAGTGCAAATGTAAGAATGTATTCAGGTGTTTAAACTTCATTAAACTAATGGGATGTTACATGCATTGTTTTTACTTTCCTGCAGGGATCCTATTTTCCATAATAAAAAAAAAACAATCCAAAATTCTCTGATTAAAAAAAACATATCTGTAATTAAAATGAAATGCTGAACATTAATTTCCTTAGCCACAATATATAAGTATCATTTAAATACAGTGTTTTGTTGAGAGAGAGAGAGAGAGCGCGCGCCGTGTTTATCTGAGCCTCCATTATCCAACTCAGCATATTAACTGAACCACCAGCCTTGTGGAGCTGACAGCGGTGGGGCTTGGGTGGTCAGCCCCAGGTGACTGGGGCTCCAGCTGTCACTGCCATGTGGGGTTGGCCACCAGAGTTCCCCCCCCCCATTGCCCCATCTTAAAATAAAGGGTAGAAAGCTCTTTGCCAATTCTCCTAATTTGTCCTGGTCCCAATTAGATCAGATAAATGGGGTTCCATTGGACATTTAAATTGCATTGAAAAATCAACCACAGGTGGGGGAAGTTATGGACGTTGAATAAGTGACATGGGTATTTTCAATACAATTTAGTTATTTGTATTTTTTCACAATATGTTAAAAACTAGAGATTCTCTATAAAAACACAAATTCCATGTTTTTCCATGGGAAACAGATATCTAGGGTCCCTGCGTATCTGTATCCTGTCATAATGTAAAAGCAAACATTTTACGTTGTAAATAACCCTGCAATTAAATAAATAACTCATCAGACATTAAAGCAGCCTTGTGGAATGCTAATGAAGGACTTTATAAGAAAATATGCTAATTCTAAAGCAAATGGCCACTGCTTGTGATGACTTGAGGCCAAAGACTCAAAATGCATTCCTCACTGACCATCGTCAAAGGAAAAAGCCCCTGTGGGTAGAGAGAGACTGTGAACTTGTTTTCTGTGAGAAGAAGATATAAGAATGGATCCAAAAAAGGTTTTTCATCTCTAGACTGTTTGGACTCTTACATGGGAATGTGCCAGATGCAAAGTGGAGATCTCCAGAGACAATCTGGGTACTGGGAAAATACTTCTGAGAAACTGGCAGTTTACTATATCACTGCCACTTTTTAGAGTTACAAAATGTGATTCACCAGTACATCTATTTTACCTGCTTTAACCTCCCAGTAGCTTTCTTTTTTCTTAACTAATAAACCTTTAGTTAGTTTACTATAGAATTGTCTGCTGGTGTTGTCTTTGATGCAAGATCTGGAGTGCCAGTTGATCTGGGGTAAGTGACTGTTCTCTTGTGCCTGGGAGAAAACTGGTGGGTGTGATTTATGGGTATAAATGACCTTTTATCACGAAGTCCAGTTTGTCTGAGTGGCAAGATGGGCTGGCAAGTCTGTGGCTCCATGGTAAGACTGGTACAGTGATCCAGGAGTTCCTTTGCTACTGGCTTGGTGAAATCAAATTATAGAACATACCACCAATTTCGGGGGCCTGCCCTTGATTTCTGCCCTGAGGTAGGCACTCTGTGGTGAGACACACCAGATAGTGTGACAAGGTTGAGTACATTAAGCAAGACTTGCAGGAGAGAGGACAGAAAGAATTCTTCCCAGAACTCTGAGACTAGGGGAGTATGTGTCTCAGGACTTCAATCTTTGAAAACAACAGGTGGCGCTCAAGTGCCTTAACAAAGTTACTTTGGTTAAGAAATTCCTTTGCTTAGCTTTAGCTCCTTGCTCGTTTCCTGCCATGTCATCCCTGAACATGTTAAACTAGAAGTCCAGTATTACTGACACCCTAGGGGAGCTATAAGGCAGTGTGTAAGCAACAGACGGGCTTAGAGGTCACAAACACTGATTTGAAGGTCTAGGGCTGCTGAACCATGGTACCCTACATCCCATGGAAGGGTGTCAAACAGAGGTCTGAGCCCAGGAGTGTGCCCTCCCAGAGAGGGTCCCAGGGCTAGGAACTGTGACTAAAAAATGCTACCCAGGCCCAGTTGGAAACATATGGCATCCAGCAATTACATTTATGCATGACAGATTAGTGAATATAAAGAGGGGTATTTGGACAGGTTATCTCACACAGTGTTCCTTGGCTTTGACTCCTAGGAATAAAAGGTGTTTTCACTGTACCCCGCCTTCTTCCCCCATATGGTAACATATATCACTACTGATGCATCATTGAGCCTTTTCTAAAGTGTTAATGTTGGTACATTGATGAGTGAAAAATGTTTAAAATAACCACTTGCCATATTCGTTACAGAAGAACATCTTAAAATTATGTGATTTGCCTACCAAAAGTAAAATAATACACCAGTGGGCAAATCCAAAGAAAACATAATTGCTGATTTAATAGCTGAGGTAGGTGGGAAGAATGTGGAAAAGTTCTGTAATTTAGCAAGAATAGAGGCTGTTGAAAAGACGTATGTCTGTGTAAACACATTACTGAATCATACAGCAAGAGATAAAGGAAATATTCAGTACTTCTGCTGTGGAGATTTCACAATTGATTTATAAAATAAACTCATTAGAATATAGTACACTCTGTTAAATATGTGCTATTTCTGTGAATCTGGCAGTACCCTAAAGAAGATGCTTCTATTTCTAATAACTGTAGCTGCTCTAGTGTGGCTCTGACTCCCTGGTTTATTAATAGCAGTCATAATTGAAAGGTTAGAGTGATGCACTGATCTAACTGCAAACTGATTCAGGAAGTGAGTCAGGAATGTGTTCAGTGTGTTCGTTGCTTTACCCATAGTAAATGCTAACCATTCAGGTGTGGTTACCTTAGAGATCTTATTTATGAAACAAACCTTTAGATTTTAGGTAAATAGAAGCTGATACAACAATGACATTGATTTTTAAGGGAAAGAAGCAATCCTCTGGGCACAAGAACACCTTGTGACCCCTGACACCTTCTATGAGAGCTTCTTTGATATTTATATTACAATTAGTTGATATGCAGATTGAACTGTGTTTTGAAAGAAAGCCTGGCCATACAATTGAATAATCTAGTATGCCCTTACCAGCCTATCTATTTTGTCTAATTGCTGAATAGCATTCATCACCATAGTATGTTCGTGCTAGGGTAGGCACAAGATAAGTAAAAATAAATAAATAAATAAATAAAAAATAAAGGCAACATATATTCCCTCTTTCAAATGCATAATGAGCAATTTTTCTATACCACTGCAGTTGCCAAGCTTTGTATGTAATTCACTTTTAAGACA
>ML675601.1:103342236-103389565 GCA_007922155.1 Mesoclemmys tuberculata | reverse complement strand
CCCGCTTTCATTTTTTTTCTTCTTTTTTCTCCCTCCTCCCCCTTTTTCCCCTCTGTCAATAGTTAATGGGCTCTGGGCTCTGCCTAATAGATAGGAAGTCTATGACAAGGGCCTCCAACTTCAAGCCCGGCTCCAAGTGTGATGTCCACGAGTGAACCTCACCCTTTCTGTTAAAGTGCTTGGGTGAGGATCACATCAGGATGGGTGTCCAATTTTCCAGGGCTTTAAGACTACAAATAGGATGAAAAGAGGACAGTATCTCAGATCCATTCTTGTGGATCATCAAAATCCTTGGTATGGGACTCCTCTGCCACAGTGGTTAGCCATTCTGATACTGAAAGTAGAATGCATCCTTCAGCCTGCTGCTTCCCAGTACCACAATCGGGTGACTGTCTTGCAGCTGTATCGTTGACTCTGGAACCTGTTCTGAGACTGTTGAGGCCAGCTACTTCCTTGACACAAAAGGTGGAGCCATTGACCCTTTTCACAGTGGAGCAAAGTCCCCTTGCAGTACTGGCCACTTTGGAGGCCTGTGCAACTGTAAGAGATCTTCTGGACTTCTTAGTGCCATTCTGGCTGATCATCCAGACTCTCTGCATCCTGCTGGGGCAGTTGCATGTGGTGCCCATGTTGATGTCCATGTCAGCATGTGTTATGGCACTGGTGACTTTAAGCCCAGTATGGCTTCCCTTGATCTCCTAATATCAGCACCGAGTTTACCATAAACCACTCTGCCTCAGCACATGATACTGATAACCAGGAAGCCCCGATGTTGCCATCGATATGGCTGTCCCATCATAGACCACATTCCTCATCTCAAATGCGGACAGCTGGTACTCTATCGCCCTGGCTGACGGAGTACTCCTGCTCCTTCTTGGAGTCTGAAATGGGTTCCTACATTTCCCACTTCAGGGAATCCCAGGCATCCTCCAGGAACCATTTCCTCTTCCATGGAAGTCACGCTGACAACAACAGGTGGAAGGACTGGAGTCCTGGTTTAGGCACAGCTAGTGTCTGGTGCTATATCAGCCCCATCATTGGCCTTTCTGAGTTCCTTGGAGGATGCCACTGATGTCTAGGTCCTTGTCTCTGCTGCACTACTGAAAGACGTCCCCAAAAAGGGAAGTTTCCTCATCTATTACTGACTGTTCAAAGTCAGTACCAAGCAACCATTGCATTACAGAAACATACCCCTCAAAGGGGGAGGTTTCACCATGTGGTACCAACAGACCACTTGATGTTGGTAACGATTTCCTGCTGGGCACCAAAGGACAAGGACTGCCCATTGCCTGTATTAGCCGTGTCTTCTACACTGACAGTTCAAGACCATCCTCAAAAAAGTCCTGCCCTGCTGCCTCTGAAAGCCTCATCTTTGTCACCAGATGAGATTCTGGTACCAAAACATCTTGTCCAGTACCGAATGATTTTAAGTCCTGCCAAGAGCTCCTGAAAGGATGGCTGTCTCTTGGTACCCAAATGGAGCTTGTGGAGGAGAAGGCTCAGGCCTCGTCTACTCTAGCAATTATGCCAGCAAAACTTTTGTCGTTAAGAGGTGTGAAAAAACACACCCTTGCATGACACAAATTTTGACCGCACGTGCGCTAGTGTGGACGTGGCTATGTCGATGGGAGACATTTTCTCGCCAACATAGCTACTGTCGCTTGTTTAGATGATTTTATCATGTCGGCGGGAGAGCTCTCTCCCATGTACATAACATGACTACACAATCGTTCTTACAGTGACACAGCTGTAACAATGCTGCTGTAAGTTTTAAGTGTAGATTAGCCCTCACAAACTCAAACATTTTACCCCCTGCCTCAAAAAGGAAAGTTGTCCTCCTTATAAATGAATAAATTAATGTAACCTATTAAAGCCTTACTGCAAATTTCATCATCTATCATGCCTGTGGCAAAGTGCATGGAATGCAAGTACTATTATTCAGGGTTTTGATATTCGTAAAACAAATGTTGTAATTTATAAAACAATTTTTATTATAAGTAATTTTTTATTATAATTATTTTTTATTAGGATTGAAAATTTTTTTTTAGATTGGATGGAATGTTTTTTAATGATTTAATTTTTAATGGGAGCATTTTATATACATTATTTTGAATTGTTTTTATTATGTTAATAATTTATATTTACATTTTTATGCATGCCAAGGAAACATTACTTTGGTGGGAACCAATAGCTTGCAGGAGGCGGAAGTGGGATTTTTTTGGATTTTAATTTTTTTAAAATTTTGCTAGTTTTATTTCGTGTGGAGCTTAGTTGATTTAGGGATATTTAAAGGATATTGCTAAATTTTTTTGATGCTACCAAATTTGTTACCCAGAGTCTTTTTTAACCCAAAACAGTGGTATCTTAATTGTTTTACTTTATGCTGTGTCAGGAATATGTCAATGGGAATACAGCGCTTCTGCTTGATAAATGATTGATAGAAATAAGCGTGCTTTTATTTAAAACTACTATTAGATTTAAGCACGCGCACATACACATATAAGCAAAAGGTTTAGGACAGTTTAAATTATTACTTCAATGTATGATGGAATTGAGTAACTAGCAGCATGTCAACAATGGCCAGTTACCCTGCTCCCCAGTGGGGAAGCATCAGGGAAAAATTCTTTTAGAAAGCTGTAGAGAATTGTTTTAAATTACATTTTATTATTATTTATAATTAGTCTTTTCATAACACATAATTTATAGTAATTATTACTGGTCACTACTTTTTAAAATTTTAATCATTATTAATAAATATTTTAATATTTTTAGCTGTAATAAACTTTTATAGCAAAAGCGCCTAAACTTAAGGTTTTTATTTTTTTATAATTTGTTGATTTTTCTTATTTTAATTAGCAAAAATTGGAAGCCTGCAGCTAGTATTTAACTTTGCTGCCAGTAACCCTGCTTATCTAAATTAACCCTTAACTATATAATACTTTATTTTATTCATTAATAGCTAAATACACACAATATGGCTGCAATTAGCTTAATAAAGTTCTAAAATAACGCTCCCCTCAATTCTGAAGTAGTAATACCAGGTTCTTTCACAAGGGTTCAAACAGTTCTGTCAGAAACCTGCCAGGCTCCTTGGGATTGGTGGCAGTAAATGAGAGTTGGTCAAGATAAAGCAAAAACTGCACCCTAAAGCACAAGATGCAAACGAACTAGACATTTTTGGTAGAAAGGTTCCTTCAGCTGCAACTTTATAGCTCTGCATAACTCACCATCAGGCCCTTTATGACTTTGTAAACTAGTATGCTATGCCCAGGTTCATCAGTGAAGTGAGTTCCAGTTCCTGCTGGTGAAGGGTTCACTGGCTGTAAAGTCTGCTTTGCAGACTTCCCTGGACGCTGTAGACATAGCTGCCAGAGTCACAGTGGCAGCAGTAACCCCGGTGCCAGTTGTTAGGGATTCCTGTAGAAGTACAACAGGCTACTGAAGATCTCCCCTTTGAAGTCAGTGCTTTAGTGTCCTGAAAGATTTGAGGACGTTGTTGAAATTACCATATAAACCAGACCCCAAAAGAGCAAAATGTTGACCTCCGTTTCAACGGAGGCAGTGGCTTTCCATGCCTAGAAAAGCGGAGTGTTATAAGCGTAAACACAGACAACGAAGGAGAAGGTTGTCTCCTTTGTCCCCTCATCCAGGCAGCCTCAGAGCAGCGTTTTTGACTCCTCTGAGGACAGAGTACTGACCAGATCTCAGAGAGAATATACTGCCTCTCAAACTTCAGGCAGGTTGTATCACTTCCTAAATTTGTAATGCACCATCTCAACAAATGGGTGCTAAGCATGGTGGATTCAGGATATTCCCTGCTGTTCCTCTCTCTCCTTCCTTCCTTCTTACCCTGCCCCTTTTCAGGGATTCAGCTCATGAATCTATGCTCAGGCAGCAAGTGCAGGCTTTGTTCTTTGGGAACCATAGAAGTGCCCCCTCACTATTGGGCCATGGCGTTTGGGGCTTCCTAATACCCAAAGCAAAAGAGGGTCTCAGGCCTATCCTGGACATTCAGTACTTGAAAAGCCAAATCAAGAAGTTATGGTTGTATATAGTTTCCCTTGTAACTATTTATCCTCTCGTTTGATCTGAGATTATGTTGCCCTCAACTTGATGAATGCATATTTCCATGGGGCACTTCATCTTAGCCTTCTACCTTTAGCTTGAAGCACAAGGGATGCCAGGGCACAGCATGTGGCACACACACATCCAAAGTAATGGACATATGCAATGCATTTTGAACAATAACTGTTATGAGAAGTGATTAACCATGTATTTTCTGTTCTTCACTAGTATCTCTGGAATATACATTAGTACTTTACAGCTATATCCCAACTACAATTTTTAGTATGCAACACTTAGGTTCTCTGCAATTATAAACTGTTCAAAACAGTTTACTTGAAAGAAATATTTAAAAACTGCAAGGGAAAAAGCAGATAAATGCAGATCATTCTTGGTTTGCTTAGAATCAGTAAAACAGCTACTGATCTTTGTGTTCAGAAAATTAAATTGTGGTCCTAGACTTGGCCAAGACTTCCTCACTTAGCTTTCTGTCACTTCAAACTGCTTTTGGCAGAAGATTAATGAAGATAGAACAACATTCAGGCACATTCATGACTCCTTTTTGATAGATATGTACAAGGCACCGAGTGGTGTTTGGTGTTTTTTAAGCTTCTGTAGCAGAAGAATCATGTTGGGAAGGACAAACACAATTGCACTAGTTACTGGATGCAGAATAGTTTTCACTATTAAATTTCAAATAGTAAGCTATGTAATGAAAATGAATAAATAAATGTAAAGGTAACATCCACATATAGGCTACTCTGATGGAATTTCTAAAATAATAGCAATTTCTGAAGTCAAAAAGTGTTGCATCCAACATGGACAAATTCTATATTAGATTTCATCTTGACAAAGAAGACCTGACCACGGAACTAAAAATTAATGGATGCTTAGGTGCAAGTGATCATTACTTGTATTTGTTGTAAGCAAACAGAATAAAGTCTAAATCAGTAATATGTATACATGGTGCCTTAAAAGGACCAATTTCATAAAGCTGAAAATAGTTGAGCCATATTGGTTTAAGAAGAGAATTTTAACTGAGAAATGTGAACAATTAGGAACAATTTAAGAATATTTTACAAACTGCCCCAAAATCATCCATCCATCCATAAATAAAATGGAACAAATGTGAAGTTAATAGAAATTAATACAAGTTAGAACTTTAGGATTGTAGAAATTTGATAAGGAAAGCAAAAGGACCAAAGGTGAGAACGATGGCCAGCAGAGTTAAGGACAATAAGGTGCTTAAATGTTAAGAACAAAAGGAATCCTAAGAATGACACTGGTCTGTTTTTAGAGGTAGAATTGTTAATAATGTAGAAAAGGCAGAAATATTTGGGAAAAAGCCAGATGGTATAGTCATATTATATGATGAAATACTTTTCTTTTCATCATTAACGGAGGAGGATATAAAACAGCAGCTACTAACATTAGCTATTTTTAAACCATCAGGTACAGACAACTTGTATATGAGAGTTTTAAAAGAGCTGGCCAAGAAACTCTGTTGATATTTTGTTTTTTTTTTCCACTGTCTTAGAATGCTTGAGAAATTCCAGAGGACTGGAAAAAAGAGAATATAGTGCAACTGTTTAAAAAGATTAAATGTGATGACCTGGATATCTATAGGCTAATCAGCCTGACATTAAAAACTGCAAAATGCATATCCAAATCCTTTTCCCACTATGTCATATATGGATCCTTTATTAGGAAAGTTATCTGAAAAGACTGATATCAGTTACTGTTTGTTTGCTTGTTTGTTTGCTAGCAATTAACCAGAAGCCATGACTACTTCTATTAAAATTTAGCTTTCTTTATAAAACAACTTTTCTAGAAAAGTTGAGAAACAGAATGCATTTCTCATGAGGCCAGTTAGTTTTAATTTCTAAATCCATTAAAAAGAATCTTTGAACAGCTGACCAGCTGGCTTTCCAATGGTGTGCTCAATCTTTAAAACTCTGTGGTTCTTGACTTGGGTCAAAATCTGGACTGTTTATAATAGTTGGTTAATTAATGACAGCAAATAGCTTGTTCTGTCCCAAGCCTATAGAGTAGGCTTTTCCAAAGGATGTGTATAAGCTTCTAGGAGGTGTGATTATTTTTTAAAAATTAATCCAGAGAAACCTTTCAGTATAAACAATACTAATTATTTTTCTTTCAATGAAGACATAGTGTCCAGCTGGAGTACCTCAATTCACTGTTGCTTTGAGCAGGCAGGCTTGATATTACTGTAGATATTTGGAACAACTGTGTCCACTGTTTATTAGGTCTGCATATAAAAGAGATTTTTAGGACTCATTTAAAACCTGATGCTTTCTTTGACATTAAGTATCAGCACAGAGGGCTGGACTTGATGACTTCTATATTTCTGTGCTTCTATACTCTGGCACTTCTTATGAGAATAGAAATGTTAAATTCCAACTTGGATAATTATATTCTGTCTAATTAAAATGTTCCCACAGCTTTAATTAAATATTGTGCTGTTCAGTTCCACTCCTAAACAGTCTAATGTTGCTGAGACCTGAAACGGTTACCATATTTCAGACCTAGAAATGGCTTCATCTCAATAGTAAATGAAGTGTTCCTGTGTTTGTATTACAGTATATATCTCTTTCAGTTTGTAAAGGGCTTTAACATTATTCGAAATGAAAGATAATCTTTTAATATAAAATATTTAGCATTTTGGTGGAGATAGATGTAAGAGCTGGCTGTAAAATAGAATTAGCTTGTTCTATAACATGCAGATGAAATGAAAATGAAATGTGTGCATATTTTGGCTGATTTAGCAGAGTTATTAGCAGAGAAGCTGGTGAACAGGTTTCTTAATCTAAAATAGGATGTAATAAAACAACTATTAATGAAGAAGTATTTATTCATATCTAATTCTGCCAACATCTTATGGCTTTTTGCTTATAGGACAGTGCCCTACGAAAACCAAGAGAAGTATTCAGGCTACCTACAGACTTGACAGCTTGTGATGATCGTGTTTGTGCATCAATACATTTTTCATCTTCTACTTGGGTTACCATTTCAGATGGAACAGGAAGATTGTATCTCATTAAAACGGGCAAACGTGGAGATAGTGCATCTGAAAAGTGGGAGGTAAGTTTTTCTGAAATTCTTGTTTTTATAAGTGTAGTTTTCATACTATTCCTATTTTAGGGTTCAGTCTTACAAAGGGTCATGCACTTTTCAGAGGAGTTCATAGATTTATAAGGCCAAAATGGACCGCTGTCAGCTCGTCTGATTACCTGCATAACACAAGCCACACAACTTCCTTGAATTGATTCCTGTTTGAAATAGAGCATATATTTTAGAAAAACATCTAGTTTTGTTTTTAAAATTTGGCAGTAATGGAGTATTCATCACAACATTTGGTACGTTTTTTCAGTAGTCATTTACACTCTGTTAAATATTTGTGCATTATTTCCATTTTGAATTTGTCTAGCTTCAATATCTAACCACTGGATCTTGTTATACATTTTATCTGCTAGATTGAAGAGTCCATTATCAAATTTTTTGTTCCCCATGCAGGTACTTGTGATCAAGTTATACCTTGACCTTTTTGATAAGCTGAACAGATTCATGTTCTCAAATCTATCCCTATAAGGCATGTTTTCCAGCCCTTTAATCAATCTTGAGGCTCTTATCTGAACCCTCTCCAATTTACCAACATTCTTCTTTTATGATGGATACAGAACTGGATACAGTATCCCAGTAGTAGTCACCCTAATGCCAAATACAGGTAATAGAATCTTTGTACTCAATACATCTAAGGCAGTGGTTCCCAACCTTTTTGTTTGGAAAGCCCCACTAGGTAAAACATTCACCCCATACCGGCCAAAAAACACACATGACCCCTATAAACACATAATAATAACACTAAATTTCATAAATAATAATAAATTACTCCTATTTGAGTAGGAAGCTAAGCCTTCTCTAGCGCAGAGACCATCATGTAGCCCCGTCCGTTCCTGCCCTTCGTGGACAGAGGGAAAGGAGGTGGTGGGAACTGGTGGGATGGCCGGGGCTACTCCGCTCTGTCCAGGCACTTTGCTGGCTTATAGCTTGAGGGGCTGCTTCTCCGTTCTGGCGGGTGTGGAGCTCAAGGCTGCTCCTCCGCTCCAACTGGCGTGGAGCTTGGGGCTGCTGTGCCCAGCCAGTGCAGGACTCGAGGGGCTAAATGACCTCAATATTACTGAAGCCTCATTGAATCCCTGTAATCTTTTGTGTCCTCACCCTTTCCCTGTGCCCCCCCCCCCTCAGGGGGTCATACACTCCAGGTTGGGAACTGTTGATCTAAGGATTGCACAAGTGACCAATGTTGCTCTGGAAACTCATGTTCAGCTAATTATCCACCATGACTTCCAGATCCTTTTTGGCATCACTGCTTCCCAGGGTAGAGTTCCTCATCCTATTAGTATGGCCTACATTCTTTGTTCTTGGGTGTATAACTTTTCATTTGGCTGTGTTAAAACACCATATTGTTTGCTTGCATCAAGTTCGCGAAGCAATTCATATTGCTCTATACAAGCGACTGGTTGTCTTCATTATTTACCATTCCCTAAATCTTTGTGTCATTTACAAACTTATCAGTGATGAGATATGTTTTTCTCCAGGTCATTGATAAAAATGTTAAAAATAACATATGGTCAAGAACCAGTCCCTTTGGGACCTTAGTAGAAACAGACCCTCTCAGAGATGATTCCCTGTTTAGTTACATTCTTCTTTGAGTGCTTGTTCATGTCGATTCCAAGTAGCTGTACCTTGTCATGAATGCCTCAGAAATGGGCTGGGGAGCTCACATAGGACCACAGGGAGAACGAAACTGTTCAGAAAGTCCACCCAGCTCTTCATGGTGCTGGCAGAAAGGATGAAAGGTCTTCCTGTCTTTTCCCAGAGAATTTCTTTATGGATCATCTCATGCATCAGGATCTTCTATGACTTGGCAAAGGTCCCGGCTCCTAAGCTTACAGCCCATTCGACGAGAGCCTAGGCCTCATAAGCAGCCTGTCTGGGCCAAGTCCCAATTCAGGACATTTGCAGAGCAGCTACCATTCACACTTTTGCTGTTCACTATGCGATCACTCAAAAAGCCAGAGATGGCACAACATTCGGCAGAGCTATGCTCCAGTCTGTAGTTCCCTGAGCTCCGATCCCAGCTCCTTGGTATGGCTGGGGAATCACCTATTTGGGATTGACATGAGCAAGCACTTGAAGAAGAAAAGATGGTTACTTACCGGTAACTGGTATTCTTCGAGATATGTTGCTCAAATCCATTCCAAGACCCATCCACCTACCCCTCTGTTGGAGCCAACCAGCAAGAAGGAACTGAGGAGGCAGAGGGTCAGCAGGTCCCTGTGTAGAGCACCAGAGTGGTGCGACTCCAGGGTGCACGAGAGCCGACCTTGTGGGCCCTTCTAAGAGGAAACGTTTTGACAAACTGTGCACGCACCATGTGCACATCTACTTGGAATGGACATGAGTAACACATCTCGAAGAACATCAGTTACAGGTAAGTAACTGTATATTTTGAGACCTATTAGCTAACCAGTTTTTAATCTGTTCAATGTGTCATGTTGTTTTTGTATCACCTTAGCTTCTAAATCAAAATGTTGTTTGTTACCAAGTCAGATGTCTTGCAGAAGTCTGTCACAATGACAGTCATTCTGTCAACCAAATGTTTAATATCAGATTGGTTTGGCAAAAATCTGTTTCCATAAATCATGTTGATTGGCATTAATTATGTTACCCTTCTTTAATTGTTTATTAATTGAGTCCCATATCAGCTGTTTCATTATTTGCCCAGGATCAATGTCAGGCTGACAGGCCTATAATTACCTGGTCATCCCTTTTACTTGTTTAATATATTGGCATAACATTAGCTTGCTTCCAGTCTTCTGGAGGCAGTTAGTACTCTGCAGAATTGGGCTTTTAGATAGTCATTAATTGTTTCTTAATGCCACTGAAATAGGTTTGTGTCCAAGTGTAATTGAACAGTTGCATTCATGATTTCTTCACTTTAATCATATGTTGTAAGGTTAAAATGATTGTTGTGTAGTGATTCTAACCTTTTTGTTAAGAATCAGTCTTATTTTGAATATGCTTTCTTTCTGAAGTAAAAGAAATCAGATGTTTAAGGAATCTCTTAGGTGAACTGTAATGTCTTCCTTCTCTATTCCTCTGATCCTATTTGTTTTGTTGGTGGGTATTGGTTGTTTGGGTGGGAGGATTGTTGTGTATGGTTTTTCTTCTAATTACACTGATTGTTTTATTCCACTGACTAGTGGGATTTTAATAATTTTTCATCTAGCTATAATTTTTGAAAATATTATGGACCCAACTGTGACAATCAGAATCCAGATACTGCACGGGGAGAACAGGGGATTGAATCACAAAGAATAAGCAATTGAATTAATTAGTTGTATACAATGTTGTTGTGTATAAATATATGTCCAGTAAAGTCTTTTATGAAAGCTTGTAATGTTCTGAACTTGATAATCATTAGGAGATAAGTTATGGTTATGAATGTATGCATGTATATATGGGTAGAACATTGTAACTATAACTAGGGCCTTGTCTACACTAGAAAGGTTTATCGATGATAGTTACATTGGTGATCAAAAAGCACTGTAATTAGCGCTTACGCCCATCCTTCAGTGTTGTTCATTCAGGTCCCTCCCCCCATTATTTTTAGTAAAAGTCACAGACAGATCCTGGGCGTCTATAAATTTTTGTGTATTGTCTGTGACTTTTACTAAAAATAACCATGACAAAATCTTAAACTTAACTGTGTGTGAAAGATTTCTTTCTGCAGTACTCTTTCCTAGGGAGTCATTTCCCACTTTAAACATATTTGAAGACAGTTATCAGGTACTGTCAGGTGAGGCAACTGTATCACATTGTAGACTCCTATTCAATTTGTGATCCACTGTAATCCCCAGATCCTTTTCAGCAGTGCAACCTCCTAGCCAGTTACGCTACACTTCATTGTTATGCATTTGACTTTCCCTTCCTAAGTGTAGTACTTTGTACTTGTCTTTATTGAATTTCATTTTGTTGAATTCAGACCAATGCTGCAATTTCTGAAGGT
Source organism: Mesoclemmys tuberculata (assembly GCA_007922155.1). NCBI lineage: Eukaryota > Metazoa > Chordata > Testudines > Chelidae > Mesoclemmys > Mesoclemmys tuberculata. Next base: position 103,378,413 of record ML675601.1, on the reverse strand, counting down.
TGTTTTGAATTCTGTTTCTGTCCAAAGCTCTCGCTAGCCTGGTGTCATTTGGAAATTTTATAACCAAAGTCTCCACTCCATTAACCTAGTCATTAATGAAAATATTGAATAGTACCAGACCCAGGACTGACCCTGGCAGGGCCCCACTTGATATACCGTCTCAGTCTCACAGCATTCCATTGATAACTACTCTTTCAGTTTGGTCTTTCAACCAGTTGTGCGCACACCTCATAGTAACTTCATCTAGACCACATTTTTCTATGATTTTTGGAATGTCATGAATAACTCTATCAAAAGCCTTACTAAAATCAAGGTATATCCTGTCTACTGCTTTCCCCCATCAACTAGATCATAACCCTATCAGAGAAAAGAATTAGTTGGTTTGGCATGATATTTTCTTGACAAAAATCTGTGCTGGTCTTTCCTTATTATCAGGGTAGATAGGAACCATCATGATCATCTAGTTTGACCTCCTGCACATTGGAGACCACAGAACCTCACACACCCATTCCTGTAATAGACCTGTAGCCTCTGGCTAAGTTAATGAAGTCCTCAAATCATGATTTAAAGACAAGTTACAGAGACTTCACCAGTTAAACTAGTTTAAACCTGCAAGTGGTCCAAGACCCATGTTGCAGAGGAAGGCAAAAAACTCCAGGGTCTCTGTCAGTCTGGCCCAGGGCAAAATTCCTCCCTGACCCCAGATATGGCATTCAATTAGACCCTGAGCATGTGGGCAAGACCTATGAGCCAGACACTTGCGAAAGAATTTCATGTATTAACTGAGCCCTCCCCATCTAATGTCCCATCATCCCCATTGGATATATTTGCTACTAGCAGTTGCAGATTGGCTACATGCTATTATTAACCTCTAGGTGCTTACAAACTGATTGTTTAATAAATTGTTCCAGAATGTTTCCAGGTATCAAAGTTAGGCTAACTGGTCCATAATTCTCCAGGTTCTCTTTATTCCCCTTTTTAAAGATAGGTATTATGTTTGCCCTTCTCCAGTCCTCTGGGACCTCACTCATCTTCCATAAGTTCTCCAAGATAATTGCTAACAGTTCTGAGAATGCTTTCAGCCATTTCCTTAAGTACCCTGGGATGAATTTCATCAGGCCCTATCAGCTCGAATATATCTAAATTATCTAAATATTTTTAACCTTTCTTTCCCTATTTTGGCTTGTGTTTCTTCCTTCTGCTTGTTAATATTAATTGATTAGTGAAGACTGACATAAAATAAACATAAAACACCTCAGCCTTCTTGATGTCATCAGTTATAAGCTCTCCTTCCCTGCTTCGTGGAAGAACTACACTTCCCTTCATTTTTTTTTTTTTTGCTTCTAATGCATTCATAGAACCTCTTCTTACTGTCTTTTGTATCCCTTGCTAGATGTAACTCACTTTGTGCCACAGCCATTTTGATTTTGTCCCTATGTGCTTATAATATTCCTTTTTACTCCTACTTAGCAATTTGTCCATATTTCCACTTTTTGTAGGATTTCTTCTGATTTTCAGGTCATTAAAGAGTTTCTGATGGAGTTGTATTATTAACCTCTGACTATTCTTCATATCTTTCCTTTGCATCAGAACAGTTTTCACTCGTGCTTTTAATATTGTTTCCTTGAGGAACTGCCAGCTTTCCTGAACTCCTTTTTTCACTTAGGTTTCCTTCACATGGGACCTTATTATTCTGCTAGTCTTCCTTTTTTTAATTACATATACTTATTCTGCTGCTCTCACTCCTTCCTTTCCTTGAACTCATGAAATCTATCATTTAATGATCACTATTAAACAAATTATCTTCCACCTTCAGATTTGCTACCAATTCTTCCACGTTGGTCAGAATCAAGTCTAAAATGGCTGATCAGTTTCTGAAACAAGAAGTTGTCCTGAATACATTCCAAGAACTTCTTGAAAATTTTGTATTTTGCCATATTATCTGTTAAAGCTCAGGTAGTTTGTCTCCCTGTGGTGCTCTCCTCAAGGAGTCCGGAACTGTAAGCCACTGTCTGTTTAAGCCAGTCTCAGCTGTAGCAAAAGAGAGTTTTGCTTGAGCTTAAATTGTGAAACAGCTTCCTTCCCCACCATTCTAGATGCCTTACCAGCAAACTCCTTGGGACTTTCAAGTCTAAAACTTGCCTTGCAGGTAACAAGGTCTCTGTACTGTCCAGTCCCACTCATTGGACATTCACAGAAATTAAATCTGCTGTCTTTCAAGAGTCAGTACGCATGTCCCAGTTTTTGTTGGGTCATGGAGGACACACTCTTTCACATAATACTCAACACTGGGATGGTCTACAGTAAAACAAAGCAAAAGGTTTATTAATAAAGAACATAGATATAAGTGATATTAAGCAAGAGAAAGAGAGAGATATGGTTAAAAACAAAATAAAAGTAAAAATACACTTTCCAGAGTCTAAAACTTAACAATTTATAATACTGGTCTTACCTATGGTCAGTTCTCAGCATCTTCAATCCACTGGGCTGAAGGATCCACTTTTCACCATTTCCAGGAGTGCTGACCTCTTTTGTCCCTTAAATGATCCATAACTAAGGGTTCTTCTCCCTTTTGTAGTCCAGGAAAACTTTGAAATGTGCTGATGCCATCATGTCTTTTTCACCCTTGTCTCAATTAGATTTTCCTGTGGACTCAGATGCAAATAAGCTTCCACTGTCTGTGGCATTACCTTGCTCAGTTTACAGTGGGGATGCAGGAAAAACAACATGCCTTTGTCTAGGACAAACTTGTTTACCAGCTGCCTCCACAACGTATTTTGGGAACAGATTACTGGCATGTGTACATAACTCTTTATGCACAACCCATACATATTTCACATTGATATCCATGACCAGAGTGTCACCAGTTTTTATGATACCTTACAAGATACTGTCTGGTTAAAAATTCTGACAATGTGTTGGATGTGCCTTTTGCTAGTTGGCATAGAGGGCTCTTAGGGTCACATGCCCATTACTAAAAAGTCAGGTGTTTTGGATATTTGTTTTTCTAGAAATGCCTCATTCATCTCCTCTTCCTGATGTGGTGATATATAGTGATTTCCCAACATGACATCGTCCCTAATTTTTACCCCTTTTTTATCTTTACTAAGAGAGTTTCACATGGGCTGTCTCTCATTTCTTTTTGGGCCTCAAAACAAGTGTATATATTGATGGATAATGCAACACCTTATCTCTTTTTTTTTTTTCTCATGCTTGTCCTTTTTGAACAAGTTATACCCCTTTGTGCCAATATTCCAATCATGAGACTTATCCCACCAGGTCTCTCTGATGTCAGTTAAGCCATAATTTAGCTCATCTATTAATCCTTCCAGTTCTTTCTGTTTATTCCCCATACTCCTTGCATTTGTATATAAACTTCCTAGATGATGAGCACATTCCCCAACTGATTTCCCTCTTTCTCCATGACCCTATTGTACTTTTCCGTGTCCCCTTTTCTCACCTCCCACCAACATCTAGCCCTCTAACATCCTTTCTTTATGCTTATCTATAGACTTTTGTCACCCCCTTTGAATCTACTTTAAAACAGTTCTCACTAGGTTGGCGAGTCTGTGTGCAAAGATACTCTTCCCATTCTTAGTCAGGTGGGCCACTTCTCTGCCCAGTGACCTTTTTCATGGAACAGTATCCCATGGTTGAGGAAGCTGAAGCCCTCCTGTCAACACCATCAGTGCATGCATTCATCTCAGAATGCACTTGTCTATGCTTGGGCCCTTACCATCAAGTGGGAGGAAAGACAAGAACACAACCTGTGCCCCTGGCTCCTTCATGCTCTCTTCCAGAGCCCCTGTAGTCGCTGATCTGCTGGGGACATAGATAGCTGTATCATTTGTGTCGACATGGATGAGCAGCATGGGATAGTGGCCAGAGGGATGGATGAGCTTCAGCAACCTTTCTGTGTCATCTCAAGTGCAGGCTGCAGGCAGCACACTTCCAAGGATATCATGTCGGTTTGCAGATGGATGGCCTCTGTCCCACTCGAGAGTCTCCACACTCTGTACCTCATCCTCTTGCGTGTGGTGGCTGTGACTCTCCCAGTTTGGGGGGCAAGTGGCTCTTCCTCTTCAGCCATTGGGGTCTGCTTGTTACCTGCTGTTGCTAGTGCAACCTACTGGTTCTTCAGCCCAGTGGACAGGGGATCAGGGGAAGGGGTGGAGCACTGTTTGTTGCCTGGTGTGGCCAGCAGCCAGTCTCCTCCCTGTTTCTCCTTTCTCCTCTGGTGCTGCTGTAATAATCTGTAGTTGGCTAGCATCCTATGTTTAGTCAATAAAATCCTTGCATTCCTCAACACTATGCAGACAATCCTCCTCCTCCTGCAGTTTTCTTACCTGCTTTGTGAGGACTCCATCAACAGACATTTGTCACACTGGGTGGTTCCACTCTTTTGTTGGTGGGGACATGCGAGCTAAATTCTCAGCAAGTCAAGACCAGGACCTGGATGGAAGTCTCCAAGGTCAGGATGCCTGTGTGATACACTGTACCCCAAAGGAGCATACTGTAAACCCCTTATTCATCATGTCTGTGCTGTTGTAATAATTTATATGAAGCATGCCATATAGATATCCAATGAAAGGTCATAATCTGCTAAAATTCGTTGTTCTGTCAAAATATGCATATCACTGGTATGTATCAAGTTATAAGATTTTGCTGTTATTACAATATGTTACTAGCTTGTTAGTAACAGCAGAGGAGGCACCACTGCTCAGCTCAGAAGGGGCTCAGCAACCATCAGTCAATAAAGAAGTTGTAAACAAAGGATTTACAATACAGTGACAGTTGCACAAGAGCATACAATAGAGATTGCTCAACTCTATAACTCACTCACACGGGAGCAATTGAGCAACCTTGTGGTTCAGCAGGGGCCACCTGTACATGCCTGGCTACATGGTCAGACAAGATAAAGGAAGGATCAGAGGCTGTATGTCTTGTCCTTTCTCCTTCCCCATCCACGGTGAAAACAACAGGAACTCTGGACCACTGAGACCGGACCCAGGCTTGGGAGAAGCCAGTATACTGAGGACTGGAACACTCAAGTGGGTAAGAAAATTGCCTAATCTAGATTCTGCCTAATATTAGAGTTTTAAAATTCAGATTGTGTGTTTATCTTTATTTTCTTTGGTACCTATCTCTAATCTCTTATACCTGACACTAATACTCTCTTTAAGTCTACCTTTCTGTAGTTAATAAATCTGTTTTATATTCTTAACTAAAACATGCATTTCTGTGACATGTTTGAAACCCTCCCACTCAGTTAACAAAAGCTGGTGTGTCTTCTCCATGGTGAGGGAGGGGTGAACTGGATGATAAAACTTACTGGTCAGACTTCTGACCAGGGCAGGACAGGGCATCTTCAGGGTGCAAGGCAGGGAACTGGAACTGATTGGCTGGGGCCTTTCTCTGTGTGATTGGTTAGTACTGGGGTTGGCAACCTTTACTAACCAAAGAGCCATTTTCTGGAGCCGCAACACATAGCTTACCGTGGCTGAAGAGCCGCATGCGGCTCCGGAGCCGTGGCTTACCGCGGCTGAAGAGCCGCATGTGGCTGACCCCTGGGTTAGTGCATTCATACAATCTAGCTGGGTGTAGCTCTCCGCCTACTGTTGGACTAAGTGATAACAGCACCTGGAGGGGTTTGCTGCTTGCCACTAGTAAAGTACTGTGGGGGACAAATCAGTCTATAGAGTTCAGGCAGCACAGTTGTTACCCAAATAACAAATATCACAGGATCTTTTTAGGGGATAAGGCAACAAGCTGCATTTATTGTGAATATGGAAACTTGGTAAATAGTTTCAAAGAAAAGAAAAGTATCCACACTGTAACAACATCAATACTGTGCTTTAACTAAATAGTATCAACAATGCAACCACTATGGAAATAGTATTAACATTATATCAATACTCCAATGACAGAGACTCTTGCTTAATAAAATATACTTTGTTGACACATGTTCCAGTTGGTATTTCCATTCACACTTATACACACTGACAGGCATACACAGACAGGGAGACAGACAGACACACACAGGGGTCCCACAGATGTTATAGTTACCAGCCTCTAGGTGCTCATGGTAGTCACTGGTCAGGTGACTGTAGCATGAGGGTGAGGAGCAAGGTTCTGCCGATGCGCATCGGTACTCCTGGCTGGTGTGATGTTGTAGACCCGAACCTCCAGCCTTCATCTTTCTGTCCCATTTTATAGGGAAAGGACCCCATGTATCTCTATGGGTTTTGCACTGTCATGCTGCAACTGCATCTTTGGTGTGATCCTCAATCACCCACATTGTTGCAAGCCTCATCAGATTTTGACCTTTGAAATGGGCTGGCTCCAAAAGTATCAGGGTGGACTCCTCTTCGACCAGTTGCTATTATCTTCACTCCTTTCTTCTCTCTTCAAACTTAGGTAAGGCTGGTGTTTTCTTGACTGTTTTGATGCCCCTCACTCAGACCAATTGTTCAATCACTCCACTCAACTCAATTGCTCAGCCATTCACACTTCTATCACTCAGTTCCAACTCCTAGCTGAAGAATTCACATATTCACTTTGACAGTGTCTTTTACAATTAGATACAAACATTGCATTGCAGAGTGTGGCTTTTTGTACTTAAAATAGTATTTTTACAAATATATATATGTATTAGAAGCAGGTAAAATTAACAAATAAACTGACCAGTGGACATAGTACAGACATTTATAAACAATCTCAAAATTATACCAAGTAGAGACAGATTTGAATTAATATTTAAAAGGGTAATGTATCAGGCTGGGGTGCCTCTTGGTAGAAGGGGGGGAGCAAGGTTCTGTTCAGGGCCAACACAGTGGTATCCCAGTCCCAGATTGTACTTGAGTGGAACTTGTCACACAGGTCCCCTCCCCCCTCACCCACGTGGAGGGAGAGATGATCTTGCAGTGTTTTGTCAAGATGATGTTTTTCTCCCATAGCAGGCTCTTCCTTTTAGAATATCACCTGGCATACCATATCAAGAACTGTTACAGGGGTGGTGATAGAACTTAGATTCCATTAGAAGACATTCAAGATACTCTGCACAAGCTCTTGGATATTCTGCAGCCCACTGGACCATTTTGGATAGTTCTTTCAGTGAATGATATTAGTTACAGTTGTTGCCGATCATATGCCATATATGTACCCCTACCCCTAAAAGGAATGAGAAACACTACTTTGTTCCTGCAAAAGAGGCGGAATTATTGTTCACTCACCCTCTCTGCCCCAACTCATTAGTGGAACAAGCAGCTATGGAAAGATCCAGGTAGCAATACTCTAAGACCATCCATGCAGACAAGGGAGCTAAATACCATGATATTCTGGGGAGGTAGGTGTTCACATCCACCAGCTTCCAGTTCAGAATCTTTAATTATCAGACCATGTAAGCAAAATAAGATTTTATGAACTATTTGAAGTTCCTGGAGTTCACAAATGGGTCCTGTCCTACTGAGGGAAATTTAAGTCTCTCATAAGGAGATCCTCCAGCAGGAAGTAAAATCTCTTCTCAAATAAGGAACTGTAGAGTGAGTGCCATCTCAACAACAAGGAAGGGGGTTCTATTCCAACTATTTTATAGATCCCAAGAAAAAGGGAGAACGGAGGCCTATTTTTGACCTACATGAGGTAAATATTTTTATTTGCAAATTAAAATTTTCAATGGTTTCATTGGCATCAATAATTTCCTCCTTGGAAAAAGATGTTTGCAGCTGTCAACATGAAAGAGGCTTACTTTTGTGTGTACGTTGACCTATCCCAGAGAAGACTTCTTAGGTTTCTGGTAGGATAGGAACTCTACTAGTTCAGGATATTCCTATTTGGTCTGGCAACAGCATCCAGGGTCTTTACAAAGGTCTTTGCAGTGGTGACTGTACAAATGAGATGAATTGGCTATTCCATCTTCCCATACTTGAATGACTGATTTTTAACAGGCAGATCCTGTCTAGAAATTTAGTCCTTGCTCTGCCTCCTTGCATTCTTCAATATCTACAGACATGGGAAAGTCTACTCTGAATACATCACAAACCATAGACTTTATAGGGCAACTCTGGACTTGACCACAGCAAGGGCCTACCTCTCTGCAGCCAGATTCCATGCCATGAGCAGTCTGATAAACAAAGTCATCCAGAAACCCAAAGTAGTAGTCAGTTTGTCTTTTTCTGCTAGGCTCCATGCCATCTTACACTTAAGTAACACCGTTAAACAGGCTACATCTCCATTGTCTTCAAGCGTGGCTCCGGTCAGGAAATGCACCAGACAGACACGGCACGAGCTCTGCACTGACAATCCCCATCAGTACCAGGGCTTTACTCACCTTCCTTCCCTGGAGAGTGAGAGAGAGAGAGAGAGAGAGAGTGAGTGAGTGTGTTGGAGTCCCTTTTCTACCTCCCACACCCATTGTGGTGATAATCACAGATGCATCCCTTATAAATTGGAGAACCAATATTGGTGGTCACATTGCACAAGGTAGGTAGATACCTTGAGAAGCCAGGATGCATATCAATCTTCTGGAACAAAGAGTGGTCAGATGGGCCTGCAGTGCACTCCTGCCACTTGTACAATCCCGACATATCCAGGTAAAGTCATGCGTTATGACACGCTTGCATATAGCCAAATGGGAGCAAAATATCTTCCATTGCACATAGAGGTGGTCAGCTGGAACTGGTGTATCTGGAACCACATCACAGTTTCTGTAACGTACCTCCCAGATGCTTAGCACTCGCTGGCAGACAGCCTCAGTGGGCATTTCATCACCAATCATGAGTGGGAGTTACACAATTCAATTCTGAACAACATCTTCAGTCAGTGGGGAAGACCATCTTGGGACCTGTTTGTCCCAAGATGAACAAGAAGTTCAGCATATATTGTTCCAGAGCAGCACTAGGTCAGGACTCTAAGGGAAATGCTTAACTCCTGTTCCAAACTGGCCACTTGCAGTACTCCTTCCTTCCCAAACTGCTATTATCCCAGGTTCTATGGAAGAGTCGTTATGACAAAGCATGAGTCATTTTCATTACACGCAATTGGCCTACACAATTCTTGTTTCTGGACTTCCTACAAATGTCAACCCATGAGGGTTCAGTCCTTCCCATACCTGCCAACTCAGGAGAATGGTGGGATTAGACATTCCAATCTGGACTCTCTTCATCTCATGGCTTCATATTTGGATGGGTGTCAAACACAGAGCATTCATGTTCAGAAGCTGTAGAAACTATGCTTAATCCCAGCAGGAAAGATTCTACCAGAAAATGTTACCCATCTAAAGAGAGGTATTTCTCTATCTGGCACAAAAGAACCACTTGTAAGGGTCAGCAGGTATTTCTGCAATTTTATATTACCTTGTCACTCTCAAGATCTCAAGTCTTTCCAATTGCTCACTGTGGATCCACCTAGAAACAATTAATGTATGCCGTTTTCCAATAGATTTTAGTTTTACTCACCCACTATTTACCAGGTTCCCACCAGTAGTGAAGCTAATGCTGGAGTAAGACCTCGGTCTTGTACTTTCAACACTTACACAGTCTACCTTTCAAACCTTTGGTCATGTACTTAATGTCCCATCTGTCTACAAGGCTAGGGAAGCAGGGAACCCTCATTGCTGACACCATATGCTACATTTCATAAAGAGAATGTATCCTTTTACCTCCACCTGAAATTGAACCTAAAGGTAATTTTTGAGTTCCACCTAAAGGAATTGATTCACTTACTGGAGTTATTCCTGAAGTCTCATGCTTCCATTGCGAAGAGGAGGCTTCATTCTGTTGACATCAGCCAAGCATTGACATTCTATCTGCAAAGAGCAAAACTATTTAGAAAATAATCTTGACTATTCGTTGCTCTAGCAGAGTAAGCATGGGAACAAGTGATATCTGTTCAGAGATTCTCTAAAGGGATTTCTGGCTATATCCTCCTTTGCTATCAATGGAAGCATCTTCTTCCCATGGGCAGGGTGAGGGTCTATTCCTATTGCTATGTACAATAGCACAGGTGGACTCAGGCACATCTCTTCGAGAAATGGTGATGCTGGACGTTTGTAAGTTGGCAATCTGGAGTTCCACCCCTGTTTTCACAAAAAATTCAAGCGTCTTCTGTTGACATAGCCTTTGGATCTTCTGTGTTATGTGCAAGCCTCTTCTGCTGACACAGATTTTGGGTCTTCTGTGTTACAGGCACCTATAACTCCTGCATCCTTGCATCCCCCTCTTATTTGAGTACGGCTTAGCAGTCATCCAAATGTGGAATACAAATCGGGATTAGCACTTGAAGGAGGACTAGAGATTATTTACCTTTGTGGTCCCTATTTGTATGCCACCATCCACCCTCCGTGCCTCTGTTCCAGGTCATGACTGGATTCCTGTGAGAGGCAGTCAGACTGCACCTCCCCTTATACTTGGGATGCAGAGCATGAGGGGAGCCAGGGTTCAGGTGCAGATCAGTGAATGCTACTTGCTAAATTTTCCATTCTCAGGTGCATGGTGCACACATGTACCCACATGTGGAATACAAATAGGCACCGTATCTCTCAGAAAACTTCCAGTTACAGGTAAGTTAATGTCCATTTATGTGGGTCTTGCATGTCACTTTGACAGTGTTGATACAGGATCCTGCAGAATATTCTTGGAAATGTGTTATAGGCTGGGGTCTTTCTCAAAAGTGCTTGTTCTTGTTTGTTGTACTCTTTTGAAGCATGCCTCCCAATATTGTTCCATAATTAGTTGCTTCCTGAAATGTGATATCTGATTTTGTTCACAACTCATTCCCCCTGACTCTGAATTTATATAGATAGTTAAATTTTAATACACACAGTAGATGGGATGTGTAAACATTGTTCCAAGTAATTAATTGTATTTAGTTTGACACTACTAATAGTGTTTTTCTTACAAGTATTTAATCATGGAGAGGAAATTATCCAAAAATATGTCCACCAAAACACTACTTTTCTTCCTTTATTCCCTAGATGCATAATCAATTTAAGAGTTTCTCATAAAACAAACATGACTACATGTGTGCATAGGGTTTCTGGGAAGGTGAAGGTTTTGCAGCATAGAAACTAAGCTATTTTGCCTTCCGTTTCATGGCAAAAGTTGTAGTAGCACTTTGTCGATATGCAGTGTCGGTTAAGATTTCAGGCATTTTGAAGTGCAAGTGAAACAGCTGTGTTACGTATTTAATCAGCGGGTCTTGCTGTGCATGTAGTCCTGAGCAATAGCCTGCTACCTTCTCAATCCTTTGTGGGTTCCTCAGAATTAAGTGCATGTCGTCATTTATTATTTTTATTCTGTAATTTTTTTTCTAAAGCAAATGGAGCACACTCTCTGAGTGTGCCTTTCTAGGTTGGCAGCCTGACTGAAAAGCACTCTGGTTTCCCAATTTGATGAGCACTTTTTTTTTAAACATTGTCATATTTGAAGAAGTTTTACATGATTAATTCTCAGTTGTAATAAACTACTACGTGCGTGCATACATTTTATAAATAAACCAAAGCCAATAGCGCAACCCAGTTGCATATTTCCAGAATCTAATTAAATATGGTTGTATTTTAGCAAAGTAGCATCAAGAAGTCTGAGCAGCAGTTCGGAGAGGGGTGATCTTGCATCACTAATGAGCTATGTGAGGTCATTTAACTTGTAAACGTTCACAGCACTTGTTCTAACTCTAGACTCCTCCCTGCCAAATTAGAAGTTGCTTCTTGGACTCCTTGCTAGTGACACTACTTTGCTAATGCACTAGCTGTGTTGGGATTGTGGAGAATCTGGAGGTAATGACCTCTAGCAAAGATATGGAATGGCCTAGAGGAGCCAGCTGAGGAGGAGGAAGCTGTCACTTCTCTAGCTGTAAGTGTGAGGTTGAAAGCAGGGAAGGGGAAGCTGATGACTCATATTCTCTCTTCAACCTCACCTTTCTAGGGCAAGAAGAGTGAAAGTTAACACCCTACAAAACTCCTCTAGACAGGAAAAGTCATAGCACCAGTGTCCTTACTCCAGGGTGCAGAAAAGTTGTTCTACCATCTGGATTCAGTTGCAAAGCAGTACCAGAGCAATGCCTGCTTTCCTCTCTCCCTTTCAACTCGAACTCCTTTGGGGCAAGAGCCATGCCTCACATCACTCCCAGACCCCAACTGCTCGTCAGGTTCCCTCCTCATCTCCTTGGAACAGTGCTGTTCTGCACTCTCCTGCACTTGAGCAATTTACGAAGTGGATTGACTGGGCACTACCCCAATGGGTAGAAAGAGGCCGTACTCTAGAACAGCATTTCCCAATCTTTTCTATTGCAGGGATCAGTCAGCTAGTTATTTAAAACCTTGTGGAAGGCCCTCTCTCTCTTTCGGCCCCCACCCCCATTTCCCCATTCCCTTTTGCCCTCTTTTCCTCTCATTTAGCTGGGGCCCAGGCTACTACTGCGTAGTGCTTAGTACTCACTGAGACACAGCAGGGTTGGGCCGGTGGCTATGTGCCCCCACCCAACGGTTTTGGCCATGGCTAGAGCTCAGACTAGATGATCCCAGTGGCCCTTTCTGGCTTTTTAATCTGTGAATATATAATTTATCTAGGTTGGATTCAACTCTTCTAAATTAAGCAATTGTAATCTATAATTTAGATTGAAAGCCCTCATGATAATGGAGGTTTTTTTCTGCACATTGTTGGTAAGTGCTTAAGGAGTCAGTCATCCTGCTTTCTAGTGTGATTTTGTGGTCTATCGCAGACACCAAATAGTACACCATCTTGTGCTTTATCTGTTATGACGTTGTTCTGTCAGCATGCAAGATCATTTTCTTCAGAGTTATCAGTGACTTGAAAACTGGTAATCTCATTTTTCACTGTTTGCCATTCTTTTTCCCTTTCTGTTCACTCTATCCTTCCTAAACAGGTTATAAGCATTGATTTTAACATTACAGTCATGCCATCTTTTCACCAAACTTCAGCAGTACCAACTAGGTAGAATTTTTTGTTCATATTCTAATTCCTTTTTTATTACACAGACTCCTGGTATTGATATATATGTAATTAAAGAATTGCTAATCTTCATGTCCTTTGGTGTCTTGATCAATGCCTTGTTCTCAACATATTGATTTTGTGCTAATGAGTGCTTGTTTGACATAATCTGGAATAAAAAGATAAGGTCTCCAGAACCAAAATTTCTATTACTGTAACTGTCACCTCTGGATTATTTTAAATGACTCAAACCATAGAACTCTTCTTGTTAGACACTCCCACATACATTCATCTGGGAACCACTATATTAGTATAATTCAAGGCTTAAACTAGATCAGCCAGTTCTGATCAGCTTTAATCAAAATATGGGAGCAGCTTGGACTGCTTCAAACCCCATTCACAGATTTTAAAGAGATCCTCCTCATCTTAGTCATTTCAAAATAATTAATTTCATCCTCTTCCTCCGTTGGATAAGCATTTATCATACACAGTTTTCTACAGCTGTCTAGTAAAGGAACCTTTAGAAGTGTAAGGGTTAAATTACTCATTAACTAAAGGTTGTTTTAAAAATCTGATTTAATTTTCTACAATTGATTTGTGATCAGAATCATCAGATCATGTATACACTGTCTTACTGTGTGTTTGTGTAGTACCTAGCACAATGAGACCATTAACTTCTCCTTTAATATACATATTAGTAGTAACAAGAATGTCAAAACTATCTGGGCAGATGAGGAAAGAACAAAAAACCAAAGATGGATGTCATTGAGTGATCCATGTCAGCAGAGAAATCCTTGGGGTACCTTCAGTCAACTTTTTCATTCCCTTTCTGGTGGGTAGCAAAGTAGCTAATACAGACGACTCCTCCCCAACCTTTTTCTTTTTTTTCCTCTTCTTTTGGTTTTACAGATTATGTTTAATGAAGAACTTGGGAGTCCCTTTGTTGTAGCCCACAGTGTTTCCTTTGTGAAGTCAGATGTACATTCAGTAGCTGGGCTTCTGCTTCGAGTAGAAAAGGATGAACAGGATGCAAAAGGGAGTGGCTTCCATGTTTCCTTGGATTGGGTTACAATCACAGAAGTAGACAAAGAGGGTGAGTATCTTTTATGTTTATATTCTTGGCAGATATTTTGAAAAGCTGCAACCTCACTATTTTTAAAAATTGTTGTATCTGATTAGTCATTTCACAATTCTAGTTATTTTAATTCAATTTTTCAAAACTTTAACTCAGTGTTCTATTTTGATTTTCTTTTTCCATTTGAGTTGGGGGTGGGGAGTGTAAATTTTTTGTATGCTAAATATCTCTGAGGCCAATTAAGGGATAAAGAATACAAATGCTCATACATTGTGGGTGATGAGAAGAAAAGGTTAGTGCAGTAACGCTTCGCATGTGAAAATGTAAATGCAAATTCCTAGAGTGGTCCCAATTATAAATGAGTTAGGTCCCCTCACTGTAATCTTAGTAAACCTTTGTTTCAATCTCCAAACCACTGCACATTTGGATACAGATGCCAATCACTGATTAAGAGGCCTGGAATTTAAATGGTAAGGAGATTTACAAATCAGGATTAGAAAATGAACATAAGGGGACATAATACAAATCAGTGGCATAGAGAAGAAATATCGAATGCTCTTTAGCCTTTGCCATAATAAAAGAACAAGGAGTACTTGCATTGCCATAACCTACAGGCCAGAGCATGGAAGGCAAGAGACCTTCAACTCAAACTCTTTATGATGGAGAAATCTTTACAACTAACCTTGGACCCCTCGAGCCAACAGTCACATTGGCAGCTTCTGACAGAGGCCATACCACAAAAGCTCCTACTAAGGAGCCTTTGCCTAAAAAGGCCACGAAAAAGTGCTCTCAAACTTCACAGAGAGAGAGCCTGCTAAGAAAAAGCGTTCCTCAGGCACAGAGACTTCTTCGGTATCGTTGGCACCAAACATGTTAGACTCCGAGACGCCAGGACTGTCCAGTACTGCCAGTACCCAGTGAGTTAAAGACACTAAGCAGGCAAGCTCTGATAAAGGCGCAAAGGGCATATCAAAGCCCGCAACCAAAGGAGCTGAAAAGACACTCAGCACCGAGCAGCTCAACCTTGCAGCAGTCAATGCCACCGCCTACGGTACCTGTGGTGCATGGCACAAAATCTTCGGCACTGACACCAGCAACTCATACATTGGTGCCGCCAGTTACACTGACGTTGGTACCATCCCACCCAATACCGCAGCAATTTCTGAGACAGAGAGATCTATTAGTCTCAGCTACTCCAGAATCTCCTCTCTTCTGTACCGACACTACTCCACCCCGCTCAATACTAAGTTGCCTTACTACTCCACCCAGGTCTGTCCGCCCCACCACCACTCTCCAGTGAAAATGAGGAAGAAGAGGAAGGGCAAATATATTAACCCCGTCATTCCTGTCTTGCTCACTCACTCGGACCAGAATCATCACACCGGTTGGGCCGTCACTCAGTCTCTCGAGCACTCAGCTGGTCTGGGTGCCTTTGGGTACCACCTCCCATACCATTCCCACTACAGTGGCACTACTGGAATATGGTGGCTGTATACAGAGCACAACAATGGAAAAACACTGGCCCACCAAGATTGAGGACGGCACGATCCTTAGGATCAACACTGCCACTACCCTCAGACCTCAAGAGGGGGTGATGGAAAAGACCAATGAAGTCTCTGAGCAGAGGACTCAGTATCACCAAACCTATAATCCTCTTTGCTAGATGAAGCAATAATGCCCCCAGCGCCCACCATGGGGGATGACTTTAAGCAATTCAGAAACTCTTCAGAAGGGTAGCAGGGTTCCTGGACCTATCCCTGGAAGAGGTTCCTAAGTCTCTGCACAAACTGCTGAGTGAAGATAGCATTGCCCATTAATGATAGAGCCTGTTAAAACTATCTGGCAGACACCACCAATAGCACCACCACTGTCATTAGTGATGGGTGTGGTAAATGAGAGGGGGAAGCAACATCATAATAGGACAACTCCATATAATAAAGACTGGAAGAGGCTAAACCTCTTCATCCATAAGACATACTAATGAGCAACACTACAATTCTGGGTAATGAATTATGAGGCTCTTTTATCAAAGTAGACACACACATTTTTTTCTAAAATGGTAGAATTTACTGACAGCTTGCCAAATAATGTCTGTTAAGAAGTTCCTTTTCTACTTCTGATTTTGTTTCTTTTTCCTTGTCCTATCTTTATTTCTAGCTTAACTTCCATTTTTATTTCTAATTTTTTACAAAAGTGCTTTGGGGTCCTCTGATAAGTGTAAAGATTTATTAATTCCATATATTCTAGTTAAATGAGCTTTAAAGTTCTTTGTATTGTCTGCCCTTTTTCTTGTTACTTTTTGGAGGGTAATGATCTTTGCCCCTCATCTTTCCTGCTTTTTAAAAAAAATTCCCAGAGGACATCTTTAAGGAATAATAGGAGTAATGCATATTTGTACATATCCACTGTATTCCCCATCTGTGTGAGCATAACTGAAGTACTAATCCTGGTTTGCATTTAGTGAGAGTATAAGAAATCATCTTCTTGTAAAGAGCAATTTCTGCACTATGCTGAAAACTCCACGTGTGTTAGCGGGTAAAGTGTTACCATACTGTGCTAGCAACCAGCAGTGATATTTAGGATTGTACATCTGTTTTAAGGCCATTTATGTATGCAGATTCTATTATACTGAGCTTTAGATGGTTTTCTATTATATTCTTTATTTATGATTGAAAATCTTCAGCTTCCTCTATAGTCATTTTAAAGAACTAATGTATAGATGTAGATGTAGACAATCACCACCATGATGCAACAGGACGTATCCACACAGCCCTCTCCTAATACAAAGCCATGGACTAAGCTGAAATGGAGACTGACGTTAATGAAGTTACAGCTTCACTGTGTGTGAAATTTTCAGTGTGTATGAAATTCACTCCTTCCTACACACAGCTGGTGTGCAGGGATTGGGGTGAGTAATCTCCCCGATGGCTAGTGGGGAGGTTTCTCCAACAGTATGGATATGTCTACACTGACGGTGGCAAATTTGCCACCATCAGATCAATTTATCCAATTCGATTGAGTGGAAGTGAAAACCCGCTCAATCAATTTGGAAGTTGATCTAATAAAACCACCCTCCACAAAAAGTGTAGCGCTCTGTCAACGGGTACGCATTTCCCATTGGCACAGTGTAGTGGAGACAGGTTGACTTACTAAAGTCCATTCTGTGCACTAAGTTACACAAGCTACTCTTCGTAGCTTGCATAACTCCTGTCGACAGCTGCCGAATTTGCCTGTAAGTATAGACCAGGCCTGTCTTTCCATGTGCCCTGGTTTGGTATGGGACTGCCCTTCAGGGTTGGTCTAGTAGGCTGTCTACCCTCAACCTCAATACATTCCACATTAACCTATTTGGGGCTGCCATGGAGCCCAGGTTGTGGCGGGAACCTATGTGTCTACACAGAATCTAATTTAGCTAGAGTGGTGCATAGAGCAAGTGACGAGGGGGGTCTTGTTTGGCCGTTCCATGAAGGATGTCTTTTTGATATTACATGTGCATGTGATTTTTTTCCTTTTTTTTTGTGTTATGTGATTAGCAACACAGTACTAAACTTGTACTGGAGTGACCAAGAGTAGCATTAATGTGATTAATGCTGTTTCATATTTGTCTCCATCGCTTTTCCTTCTGCCAAATCTCTTCCTCTCCCTTGAGGCACCGCTTGTCCTCACATCCAGTTTATTTTCTGTGTTCTCCCTATCTTTACCTCCATTGAATCCATGTACTGAGGGCATGAGTAGCAGGTGCTTCAGACATTTTGAGTTCTAGTCCCTGCCCATTAAACTCCTTGGCCATCTCATGCTGCAGTATGTGAATGGGAGTGTGGAGAGTAGCTTCACCCTGTCAATCAGTGCTTTTGGAGCTCAGCATGCTGTGTGTGTGTGCTAGTTCTCCACTGAGTTGTCTCACCACCTTGTGGCCAGAGCTTTCACTGATAGCTTAGCATCGGAGACCTCAGAAAGCAGTTCATAATCTTGTAAGTAGTATTCATATGGCTGTGCAAAGAGCCTGAAATTTAGAAATGTTGTTTAGAGGGGACGCTGATCTTCACCCTAGTATTCTATGCTACCTTCATAGGAAAATCTTCTTTTTTTTGTTAATAAGTTTGGTGTGTGTAAAGAGAGAAAATTATTTAGAAGTCAGCTGTGGAAATCCAAAAGGAGACTCTTATTCTAACTTTATGTATGCTGCTAGAAATATATGGAAAAACATTTTTGCTTAGTTAATACTTTATGGAATTGGAATAATTTAATTTTACCTGGAAATAATAGCTGTTATAATAAAAGCATCCGTGCCGCTCTTCATATGCTCAGTTAAATTTTACAGAGCAGAATACTTTTGAGAAAAGGTTTTGCAAGAGGGTTATAGATTAGAGCCAGTTGAAAATACCAACTTTTTGCTGAAAATTTTGGAGTTTCTTTAATTTTTTTTATGAGTAACTTGAAAAAAAATCTGTTTTGAAAAACCAAACATTTTTGGTTTGATATTATCAGAAAACCAGAATTTCTTGTCAAATGAAATTTTTCTGCAGCAAAATTTATTTTTTTATAAAAAGCCATTTTTCAAAATTTTGACCAGCTCTACTGTAGATGATACATGGACTGTATGCCTCAAAATAGGTTTTGCCTCTCTTTCAAAGAGCCATTTATACTATTTACCTTATTCTAGCTGGGTAACAGAAAGTATAATTCCAAATTTTCTGTGTAATAAGGTTTTTATCAACAAAAAATTCTCAAAACAGCAAGAAGTAGTTATCAGTCCTTTTGACTTGGAAGTTAGGCAATGTAAAGTTCTTGAACAACTTAGCACTTATATAATGGCTTATGCTTTCAAAGTGCTTTAAAAAGCCTGATACATGATATTTTAATGTTTGTCATAAAATTATTTTGATGAAAATGTTCAATGTCACTAGCTGGTTGTATAAATAATTGAATGTTTATGCACTTTTGTCCATAACCTTTACTCAGTTCATTCCCATCAATATGCATTCTACATTGAGGATATCCTTCTTACTGTTTTGTAGTATACACCCACATGAATCCAGTACCTGTCAAAATGCTCAGTACCATTGTGTGCTTCTGAGCTGTGGGAATCCATAGCCCAGTTGTTTTCTTTTCATTTAAAAAAAAAAGGCAGCAGCAGCAGCTTGGACTCTGAACTCCTGGGATGTTAAATGACTGTCTCATTGATTTGGTGAATGTTTCTGCATGCCTCTATGAATTTGAAGTTTACAAGAATGGCACATTGCCCTGCCACCTTAATGCACAGAGAGATTGTATTTACATGAAATCTTAGGGTTTTGATAAGGGAAAGCTTGCACTGAAAAAGGAAATCTTGATAAGTTTCCTTTGGTGAATAAATTCAAGAGGATATAGGTAGATAGATTCTGCAGTGAATTTCAAACTGTGCTGGGATATTTATTTCATGTCTCTATAATTTGATGTTGTTGATTGAAGACCCTGGTTACTGGAAACCCTTCCCATCCTTGAAAGGTAATGATAAACAGGCAATATTTTCTAATTAAAATCAATACAGAAATAATTTTGAGGTTTCAAAAAGCAAACTTAAATTTTAAAGAACTAACTATTTCTCTTTTAAAATATATCATAATTCAAAGCGATGGCTGTGCCTGACTTGTAGATTAAAATAAATAAATAAATCCAAATGAAGCTGAATTGAGGCAATACAGAAACCTTGCTGGGAACTCCTCCTTCAGAGGTGATTTTGGTCAAAAAATATCATGATCACTTGAAAACTGTTTGCAGAACATTTGCAGAAGATGTCATTTAGTTGTGAGGTGTGCCCTTCAGGACAGACATGCTGTCCTCATGCACACTGCTCAGATGATGCATGTTCTTTGTCTAGCCCTTATCTTTTCATCTAGATGTTCGCACCTTCTGGTTGTCCTTGCTTAATTTTTCATTGTGCCTGAATTCCACTAGTTCTGTGTTGTTTTGTGCTCAGTGTTCTATATCCTCAGCTCTCTGGCTGGCTTGTGATCCACAGGCACCTCTAATTCCCCTGATACCCTAGGTAAGGACGATTGAGGCTAATAACTGGTTCCCTTGTCCTGGTGGGAAACAGGTTGCCAGCTACTTCTGGCTGAATTCAGATGCACCAGTACAGAGTTTATACATCCTGTACTGCTCTGCTGGCTCTGTTAACTATACACTTTTTTAAGAGTACTGTTGATGCACTCAAATTGTGCATGCTTCATAGAGGTCAGGAAATACATCCACTTTCCTTGTGCAACATGGCCAAGCTTATGTTCTTGTTGATACTTAATTTTTTGCATTTCCTGAGTGTGTTTCACTAGATTAGCAGCATTCCACCTTTAACTTTGCATTAAGAATTGCTTTTATGATATATTGTAATTATAAAGTTCAGTGATGGAAAAGGTGAGATTAATCATTAGAAAACTAAATTACAATCTTCAGAATGCAGCAAAATTTAATAAGAGAAATTATAATCTGGCAACCAAATTTTTAATATGTAAGCAATTAAATTATCAAATTTAGAACAAATGTTACAATGTCATCCTTTTTAGAGGGAGCTATAAAACTTGATCGGGGGCAAAACTTTATTTAATGTTTTATATCAGGAACTACTGCTAGTTAATCACATTTTAACAGTATACGTGTATTTAGCTTTTTCTCTTAAATATAATAGGATACTTTTCTTTTTCTTGTTAATTATTCTACTCATATATGGGTTGTCCATGTTTGAAAATGTATTCATGTCACTCCTTTGGTAGACTGAGAGAAATGTAGATCTAAATCTAGATCCTCACACATTGAAATGTGTAGACATAGTTACTGTTTGGTGTGTACATTTTTTCTTGTTGGAAATTATCAATAACATTTATATTTGTTGTCTGTTAGAGGAAATGTTTGTTTCTATCCTTTCATAAGGAATGTTGATTCACGCTCCCTCATATATGATGTGTACATTAAAATCTATATAAAACCGAGGATGTGTGAAGCCTAATAGAAATCAATAAAAAAATCAGGAAATGCCAAGTTTAGGTTGTGAACCTTCAGTTTCTAGGTATCTGATGCATGCTGTCTGAGCCAAAATGTATCTCTGGTTCTCCTTCGAGTGGTTGCTCAGATGCATTCCACTTAGGTGTGTGCGCGCCCTCGTGCACAGCCCTCCGGAGAACTTTTCCTAGCAGCCCCTGCAGGGGCCGGTCTCAGCGCCCCCTGGAGTCCCGCCCTTATGTGGCGGTACATATAGCGGGACCGGCCCCTCCCCTCCTCAGTTCCTTCTTTCCGCCCGTGACGGCCAGTTGAGAACTACCCCTGCTCTTCAACAGTTTGTGTTTCTCACTTAAAGTAAGTAGATAGTTTACCAGTTCACCCTGAACTAAGTTAGTTTTTTAGTTAGTGAGGGTTTTTAGTTAGTTAGGGAGCCTTTGGGCTCAAGGCGTCCCGGCTATGCCGGGTTCGCCGGGCTTCAAGCCTTGTGCTAGCTGCGGCAAGGCCTTCCCAGCTAGCGACCCCCATGACCGTTGTTTGCGGTGTCTGGGGGAACTGCACCGTAGGGATCGGTGCAGTATCTGTAAGTCCTTTAAGCCTCGGACTCAAAGAGAGCGTGAAGTGAGGCTTAGGGCTTTTTTGATGGAGTCCGCTTTAAGCCCGGCGTCCGAGCCATCGCGGACTACTCCGGCACCGAGTGTGTCTTCGGTGCGGAGTGCGCCTCCGGCACCGGGGGCCTCGGTGCCGAAGAGGAAGAAGCGCCATCCGCGTTTGCAGCGCTCCCCCGCACCGCAGGAGCGGCCGGGGTCGAGTTCGGAGGTGCTCCTCCTCATGGACGTGCCGCCGGCACCCGCTCCGGCACCGGCCCCTGCCCCGGCACCGGCCCCGGCACCGACGCTGACTAGGGAGGCTCCCCCGACTCCTGGGAGTGGGGGACCCCCTATACGGGACCCTTCGACGCCGGAGGCTATCGAGGCGGCTCAGGCTTTGTTGGAGCTGCCTACGCCTCCGGCACTCTCTCACCGGAGAGAGCCAGGGCCCGTTTCCCGGGGCAAACCCGCGATGGGGGGCCCCGAAGGGTGGGCGGCCCCGGCACCGGTGGACAGGCCGCCCACCACCCGACGCAGGAGAGTCGAGCTCGGAAGCTCCTCTCCATCTTCGTCCTCGGACGACGCGTCGCGGCACCGTTCCCGGCACCGCTCCAGGTCCCGGCACCGCTCCCGGCACCGTTCCAGGTCCCGGCACCGCTCCGGACATCGCTCTTCGTCGCGGCACCTCTCCTTGTCGTCGAGTTCTGACTCGGCACCGAGACGGCGTTCTCGGCACCGCTCTCCAGCATCGAAGCGGCGAAAGACTTCCCGGTACCGGTCGCCTTCTTCTTCGGCGTCACCTCGTCGGCACCGAAGTCGGAGTCGCTCCTCGAGATCGTCGCGTGGCGGGTCTCGGAGCGCTCCTTCCCGGCGTCATTACCGCCTGCGTTCTCCTGACTCGGGGTCCTGGACCCGACGTCAGGAACAGATATGGTCGTCGGCACCGCAGCCGGCACCGCAGCCGGCACCGGACCCAGTACTGTTACCGGCACCGGCACCGACTGTTGCGGCACCGGTGCCGCCTTTGAGCTGGCCACAGGGACCCTGGCAGTGGCCGTTATGGGCCCAGTGGGCGGCTCAGATGGGGCAGGGAACTATGTCGGCCCCTGCCTCTGTCACCCAAACTCAGCAAGCACCTTCGGTGCAGGAGGGTGACCGCTCCTCTGGGGAAGAGGAGGTGGAGGAGGACCCTGGGGAGGGCCCCTCCACTGGGCCCCGTCGCCCATCTTACTCGTCATCGCCGGATGAGGCGGCGGTAAGAGACCAAGGAGCCCCGCTCATTGATTTTAAAGCCCACCAGGAGCTTCTAAAGTGGGTGGCTTTGAACCTTGGCCTTGAGGTCAAGGTGTTAGAGGAAGAGGTGGACCCCCTCTTCGGCCGTGTGGGGGCCCAGGGACCAACTAGGGTGGCTCTTCCCGTACATGAGAGGGTCCTGCGCCTGGCTAAGTCAGTCTGGCAGACCCCTGCCTCGGTTGCCCCGACCTCTAAGGGCGCCGAGAAGAAGTATTACGTGCCAGCCGAGGGGCACGAGTACTTGTATGCGCACCCTGCCGCGGGTACTTTGGTGGTGGATGCCGCCAACCAAAAAGACAGGCAGGGTGCTCAGACTGCCTCCCCTAAAAATAAGGAAGGCAGGAGGCTGGACCTTTACGGTAGAAAGGTCTATTCTACTGGGGCGCTTCAGCTGAGGGTGGCCAATCATCAGGCCCTCCTCGGCAGGTACAATTTGAACCTGTGGGACTCCTTGAGGAGGTTTTCGGAGTCTCTCCCTCCAGACCAGGCAGTGGACTTTGGTTTGGTGCTGGAGGAAGGGTTGTCTGTGGCAAGTGCGGCCCTGCAGTCTGCGTCGGACGCCGCAGACACAGCTAGCAGGGCTATGGCCTCCGCCGTTGCAATGAGGCGGGCAGCGTGGCTGCAGTCCACGGACCTGTCGTTGGAGGTGCAGCAGTCCATCCAGGACCTACCCTTCGATGGAGCCGCCCTCTTTTCGGAGAGGACGGACGAGAAGCTGCACGCTCTCAAGGACTCAAGGGCAACGCTGCGCTCCTTGGGCCTGTACACGCCCCAGGCGGCTAGACTGCAGAGTCGCCAGCAGCCGCAGCAACCGCCGCAACGTCAGCGGCAGCAGTCTAGGCCGCAGCCTAGGCCCTTCCCCACCGCAAGGGGCAGGGATAGGACCAAGGGCTCTGGACGGCGTGATCGCCCGCCGCCGTCCTCCTCTTCCTTTAAAGGACCCTCTCAGGGGCCTAAGGGGAAGAGACAATTTTGACGGTGTCTCCGAGGGTGGCACCGTCTCATGTTCCCTGGGTTCCCCGCCTTTCCTGGACAGGCTCAAGCCGTATCTCGGCCTGTGGCGGGAGGTAACATCGGACCAGTGGGTCCTCAGCATCGTGCGCTGGGGATATGCCCTTCAGCTCCTGGCCTCCCCTCCCCACTCCCCACCCCCCCCGTCCCTCTTCAGGGACCCATCTCACGAGCAATTACTCCTTCAGGAGGTTCAATCCCTCCTAGTCAAAGGAGCCATAGAAGTGGTTCCACCACTCGAGGTGGGGAGGGGATTCTATTCGAGGTACTTCCTCGTTCCCAAGGCCAACGGAGGCCTCAGGCCTATATTGGACCTGCGCAGGCTCAACAGGTTCATAAGAAAGCTGAAGTTCCGCATGGTATCCCTAGCGTCCATCATTCCCGTTCTAAACCCAGGGGACTGGTTTGCCGCCCTCGACCTGAAGGATGCGTACTTTCATGTCTCCATCCTTCCCGCCCACAGGCGGTACCTAAGGTTTGTGGTAGCTGCTGGCCACTACCAGTTCACGGCCTTGCCCTTTGGCCTGTCTTCCTCCCCCAGAGTGTTCACCAAGTGTATGGCGGTGGTGGCGGCCTTCCTGCGGCGCAGGGGGGTCCAGATATTCCCCTACCTGGACGACTGGTTAATCAGGGGCAAGACCAGGTCGCAAGTGTGCAAGGCGGTCTCTCTCGTCCAGTCCACCTGCCATGCTCTGGGGCTGCTCATAAACGAGCAGAAGTCGACGCTGCGTCCGGTGCAACGCATAGACTTCATAGGGGCCCACCTGGACTCGGTGCAGGCGAAAGCCTCCCTCCCACGTTCGAGGTTCGAAGCCATGACAGCGATAATATCACAGCTTCAGAGGTGCCCCACGACTACAGCCAGGCACTGCCTGCAGCTGTTAGGCCACATGGCCTCGTGCACCTATGTGGTGAGGTTGGCCCGCCTCAGGCTCAGGCCCCTCCAAGGTTGGCTGTCCAGGGTTTACATGCCCAGCAGGCATGCTTTGAGCAAGGTGGTAACGGTGCCCCCTTGGGTGTTGGGGTCACTGACTTGGTGGCTGGACCCCAGGACTGTGTTGGAAGGGATTCCCTTCAGGGCCTCCACCCCCTCGGTCACCCTGATCACGGACGCATCGGACCGGGGGTGGGGAGCCCATATCACCGGTGGTCTGACCACGCAGGGTCGCTGGTTCCGGGGGGAGTTGGCCCTCCATATCAATGTGAAAGAATTGAGGGCGGTCAGACTGGCATGCGAGGTGTTTCGCCACTCTTTATTGGGGAGAATGGTGCAGGTGTTAACAGACAATACCACTGCAATGTATTACATCAACAAGCAAGGGGGGGCGCGCTCCTCGGTGTTGTGTCAGGAGGCGCTCCGACTCTGGGACTTGGCGGTGAGATGCAATTTCTGTTTAACCGCCTCTCACCTGCCTGGGGTCAGGAACGACGAGGCGGACCGCCTCAGCAGGTCATTCCTACCACAATACGAATGGTCTCTCCACCCAGAGGTGGTGGACAGGATTTTCCGCGTGTGGGGTGTTCCCCATCTGGACCTCTTCGCGTCAGCGCAGAACGCGAAGTGCCCGAGGTTCTGCTCGCTCCGGGGTCGCGAGCCGGGCTCTCTTTCGGACGCATTCCTCCTCGAATGGACGGGGGCCCTCCTGTATGCGTTTCCCCCCTTCCCGCTCTTGCCCAGGGTCCTCTTGAAAACCAAGAGGGACAGAGCGGATGTGATTCTGATCGCCCCGGCGTGGCCGAGGCAGTACTGGTTTTGCCTGCTCCTGGACCTGTCTGTCGCTCCCCCGATCGAGCTCCCGAGGAGACCGGACCTGCTCTCCCAGGACCACGGCCGGCTACTGCATCCCAACCTGGACTCCCTGCACCTGATGGCCTGGAGGCTCTCTGGCTGACGGAGGAGGAGAGAACCTGCTCGGAGCAGGTCCAACGCGTGCTGTTGGGAAGCAGGAGGCCCTCCACGCAGCTCGCCTACAGGGCCAAGTGGAGGAGGTTCACCTGCTGGTCGGAGTCGCGGGGCGAAAACCCCGGTACGTCCCCCGTGCAGGCGGTCCTGGACTACCTGCTGCAGCTTAGGCTACAGGGGTTAGCGTTGGCCTCCCTTAGAGTACACCTGGCGGCCATATCGGCGTTCCACCAGCCGGTGGGGGGACGTTCCCTGTTCTCCCACCCCATGTCGGTGAGGTTCCTCAGGGGTGTAGAGAGGCTTTACCCGCAGGTCCGTGACCCGGTGCCTCCCTGGGATTTGAACCTGGTCTTAGATAGGCTAACGGGTCCCCCCTTTGAGCCCTTAGCCACCTGTCCAATGATGATCCTTTCCTGGAAGGTGGCTTTTCTCGTGGCCATTACCTCGGCCAGGAGGGTCTCTGAGCTAAGGGCCTTAACCTCGGAGCCCCCCTATACCGTGTTCTATAAGGACAAGGTCCAGCTTAGGCCTCACCCGGCGTTCCTGCCTAAGGTAGTCTCCCGGTTCCATTGTAACCAAGATATTTTCCTCCCCGTGTTTTTTCCTAAACCGCACGGGTCCGAGGACGAGAGGAGACTGCACACCCTCGATGTGAGGAGGGCGCTGGCGTTCTACCTAGACAGGACGAGGCCGCTCCGAAAGACCACGCAGCTCTTCGTCGCGGTGGCAGAGAGGATGAGAGGCTCCCCGGTCACCTCCCAGTGCATCGCCAGGTGGATCACCGCCTGCATCCGGCTCTGCTACGAGCGTGCAGGCGTCCAGCCCCCAGGAGTGGTGACGGCTCACTCGACGAGGGCCCAGGCCGCGTCGGCGGCCTTCCTGGAAAGGGTCCCCCTGGATGACATCTGCAGGGCTGCCACCTGGTCTTCGGTGCACACCTTTGCTGCGCACTACGCTGTCGTCCAGCAGTCAAGGGACGACGCGCGAGTCGGCAGGGCCGTGCTGAGGGCAGCTCGCCGCTGACTCCTACCCACCTCCAAGGTATGGCTCGGGAATCACCTAAGTGGAATGCATCTGAGCAACCACTCGAAGGAGAAAACGTAGTTACTTACCAGTAACTGTTGTTCTTCGAGATGTGTTGCTCAGATCCATTCCACACCCACCCTCCGTCCCCGCTGTCGGAGTCGGCAGAAAGAAGGGACTGAGGAGGGGAGGGGCTGGTCCCGCTATATGTACCGCCACATAAGGGCGGGACTCCAGGGGGCGCTGAGACCGGCCCCTGCAGGGGCTGCTAGGAAAAGTTCTCCGGAGGGCTGTGCACGAGGGCGCGCACACACCTAAGTGGAATGGATCTGAGCAACACATCTCGAAGAACAACAGTTACTGGTAAGTAACTACGTTTTCTTCTCTGTGCATCAGATGTGTTCCAATGGAGAAATGGCACAAAAATAGCATGGATAGTAGATGGAAGAAGAGGAAAAGTGTCCTGGGGAAGCCAGTTCTAGTTAAGCATTAACTTACAGTGTCTAGCCATAAATTTAGGATTAAACAAGTGTCCAAATGAGAATTTGTCGCCTTCTGTGCAAATGAACAGTGTGTGTAGTGTCTATTTTTGTTTTGTGGGTTTTTTTAATACTACCAAATATCATTAGTTTATGGTCCAGTTGCTTGGTAAGTTTTGTAAATTTTGTTAGACATCTGAGACGTTCTTTGCTAACCAGATGACAGCATTTTTATCTAGTAAACCACTATGGATGCTTCATATTTTTACTGTACTATAATTTATATAATAAGAATCCAGGGTTGCCACTCTGAAGCCTAGAATGTATGTTGAGTTAATGTGATGCAACGGAAGCAACTACAAGCATGTTTGAGAGGTTTTTGTTTTGTTTTGCTCAGAGTATCACTAAGTTGAATGATCACAGCATTTCAGTCTGTTACTATACAATTTTTAAATTCTCAGCCATTTTGACTTTATGAATTACACCCATGTTGTGTACAGCTCAGAAAAGCATGCTCCTATGCCACACCAAGAGTTTTAACCATTGTGATATCAGAGGTAACTCAATCAATTCCCATTCTTACTCTACAGCTAATTTTATTGCAACAATTTCATTGGCTGTATGAGGGAGACTGTACAGATGGTAGATTGTGACTCAGTGGCCATACCCAGCACTCAGCCGTCACCCACACCAATCAAACTTATCTCCAGCACAATCTCCTCTGAACACATCCATCACACACAATAACCTCACACATCACTGAATATCTGAGGGCTCGTTGATGCTTGTGAAGCTACAGCTGCAGTACTTCAGAGTAGACACTGACTACGCTGATGGCAAACGTTCTTTGGTCAGTGTAGGATAATCCATCTTCCCGAGAGGCGGTGTCTAGGAAGAATTCTTCCATCATCCTCGCTCTGTCTACGCTGAGATTTGGATCATTTCAATTTTGCTTGTGGATTTTTCACACCCCCGAGCAGCATACTACCAGGTTGACTAGCTTTTCATAGTAGGCCAAGCCTAAGTCAGTGTGACATAATGGAAACTGCTGTAAGCATGGTTGAGAACTCTTTTTCTGTTTAGAAACAAAAACCAACTTAAATCATCACTGGGATTCATGGTTTGTTACAGTCCAGTTATTAAATTCTCAGCCATTTTTGGCTTTTTAACATGTGGCTTTACAAATTATACCGGTGCAACAGCAGAAGCTTTCAGCAGTTTGTTTAAAGTTAACTAATTATTTTGAGAAGTGAGGTGGGGAGCGAGCATCATTGCTAAGATCTTGTATGCTAGACTCTATCCTGGGGCAATACATTATGATGAACACCTGTAAAAATAAATTAATAATAATCTATTTCTTCTATCATGCTTTTTATCACAAACCTCAGTATGGTTTTGTTATGCAAGTGTTAATACAATTTTAATGCTTGGCATTTACAAGTAGTGCTTTACATTTTTTCAAAGTAAATTGCTAACTCTAATTATTGCTTCTATGTCCTGCTGAAGTAGTAATATAATATATATAGGTGAGGTTCTGTGGTTGCAGTATGCAGGAGGTCAGATTAGATGATCATGATGGTCCGTCCCTTCTGGCTTTAAAGTCTATGAATCTATGAGGTGGAATGGCCAGCCAGGGCAAATGAAAACATGTTATAAGAAAAAAAAGTTACATTGCATCTGCTGCACATGAAGGGGCTGTGTCAAAAGATGCTATTTTTTTTTTTCACGTGCAAAAATTTCTTGGCTCAGACAATTCTGTGAGCTCTACCTGCTCAGCATCAAGACTTCAAACCTCATGGTAAGATTCACTATTCAAGTTCAATGTAAATTTTATGTAAACCGCCCACCATTTTCCCCAGGGTTGTGGAGTGGGTACCACTCTATGGTCTACTGCCTATGATTTTACTGTCCTTTTAGGCAGGGCAGCCACAGGAGAACGTTATAGTTCTGGAGATCCTTGACTGGCAGCAAAACTTTTCATCCAGTCACTGCTGGTCTCCTCTGGCAGTTCCTCTGACTTGGGAGATTAAAAGGGTTAATTGTCATGCACCATTATGGGCTCAGTACTTATTGAAGCCCTAGAACCTGCTCAAATTCTTCATAGAAGAAACAGTTAAAAGATAAGTTCTTGGAAATGCTGTTACTATTACTGGCCTTGCAGTAGTTGATTTTAAACCATACGACACTCTCTCTGCTCTGATAGGTAGTCCAGAGTGATCCCCCATGCCACGAGTTTTTTTGAGATTTCTTTGTACATATAATTTCTTGCACACTTATTAAAGTTAAATGTCTTACTCGCCTTCCATCAAAGATTTATCAGAATTGATCTGACCCTGTGGCTGGTTAGCAGTGCATTTGTAGCACTTCCTCCTATTGATAGTCATAGCAAACACAGGAGACTGTTAAATGTGTTCCCAGCTGAGTGGTGAGAGTGGAAAGGCAAAGTTAAATGCCAAGCAGCTGCATATCAACTGTATTTGAACCAAGTGGGGATGCTTTCAGTTCCTAGGAATCGAGTGAAAAGTTTTGGGGTAGAAACAGGCCCAGGGGATTCTGGGAATAGCATTGGCCAACTCCCAGACATGAGTTAGGGGACCCGCCTTGAGCTGCATCTATACTGCATGATGACAGGGCTTGAACTCAAATTCCAGCAGGACTTAGGCTCAGACCCCACCCACATTCCCCCCCAGATGTTTTCTAAGTTCTAGGACCCAGGTCCTGAGGGTTTGCTAACCTGAGTCAGAAAGATCTGAGTGTAGACAATACTGGGGGTTTGGCTCAAACCTGAGTCTGATCCCAAGTTTACAATGCAGTGTAGACATACCTATACTGACTTTTAGTGAATTGTACCTACTGTGAAGTGTTATTTCCTATAATAGTATCTTAATTTCCTTGAACGTTTCGTAGTCAAGTAGTGAGCAGGCCTGAACTTACATAGCTTATCTGTCATTATGTATTCTAATACTGCTTTCATAGGTATAAGGTCTGCCTAGCCTTTATATTGAAACACTGCCTTGGTTATGCAAGACTTTGCAGATTTGAAATCTTTGCCCATATTGGTGTATTTGCTGGTCTTAAAAAGAGATAGCACTACTGTATTTTGAGGAGTAATATTCTGTCCTTGTGTAACACATTTCAACTTCCAGTGACTTCTAAGTTAGTGAGGTAATAGCCCAGTTACACGTACAATGGTTTCATATTAAAGGAAATAGAAGTTAAATGCGTAGTATTGAAAACAACTGGAGATAAATGATCAAGAATAAACTTATTATGATCTGTACAGAATTTGAACAAGGCCTAAAATATTTAGCTAGCTTCCCTGACATCAATGATTTGTTCAAAAATGATTAGCTACTATAGAGCTGAGTGGATTTAGATACTGAGGGAGAGTGGGAAACGCTTGTACAAACTTCAGCATATTATGCTTCTGTTTGTCTCAATGTATTTTGTTGGAAGCACAGCATGGGATGGATTCGTAACTGTACATGTTGTTCAAATGCTGTACAAGGTTATCATTTTGCACTGAAAAGGGCTAGTGAACGTTCACCAGGATTTGCTATAATTTTGTGAGGAACCCGTAAAAGGCAGTTAAATTTGAGACATGCATATATAATGTTCTGTAACTGATTATTGAAAATGGTCTTCTGCTCTGTATTTCTCATGGAAGACACCTGAATTGATGACTCCAGACACCATTGGAAATTAAAACTTCCTTAAATTTGGCAAAAGCAAGAAAGCAGAAGCCCATTTCTAAAACTGCAAAGCGGAACTTCCCAAGAGCAAGGCCAAATTCCAAGTAGTAACGGAGAAAACAACAAGAATTATGCTGCATTATTCAGACTGAGGAGACAGTGGGCATGCTGTGATTGCTGCTTACTACAGCAAATTTGATTCACTGTTACCTTGCTCTCTTCATTCCGTTTGTTCATCCCCATCTATTTCTTCATCTTATGTTCAGATTGTAAGTTGCATGGGGCAGGGACTGTCGCAGTAGTAGTACACTGCCTAACACCCTGACTGGAATGCTAGGTGCTACAGAAATCCAAATGATTACCATACTAGAAGAAACTGTTGGCCCATCTAGTTCTTTATTTATCATGTCTCCAATAGTGACAAATGATGGAGGCTAGAAAAGTACGTGGAAAAATGCACTGAATTCCAGGGCTTTAATTTCAGTCCTGATCAGTTTCAGTCTGCTGCTGCTGGACATAGGTTCATGTAGGAGAGCTCTGGTATCAAGGACAGAGGCAACTGCAGTTTTCAGAGCTACAATAATATGAATTGACTGATGTGGCTGTATATTATTTTTAGGTATGATACATTTGTCACATTTATAATTGATTTTTTAAAATAATTTTCTGTTTTTGTTTCTGTATTCCTCTTACAGAGAATCAAAGATATGAAATCTTCAAACGCAGAGTTCTGCAAGGAAAGTCAGTCCCTCATTATGCAGCTATAGAGCCAGGTGGGGATGGTCTAATGATTATCTCCTACAAAACCTTCAGATTTATGCGGGGTGAGGAGAACCAACTTGAAGAAAAGGAAGATGGAAAGACAGCAGATAAAAAGAAAGGTACTATTTGTTCTGGTCATATTTTCCTAGACTTCCGTAACACAACGGTCCTTTCTTGTAATGAAATAATAAAAAGGCTAGATCTTAGAATCATAGAACATTAGGGTGGAAAGGGACCTCATGAGGTCATCTAGTCCAAACCCTGCTCAAAGTAGGATCAACCCCAACTAAATCATCCCAGCCAGGGTTTTGATACGCTGGGCCACTAAAACCTCTAAGGTTGGAGATTCCACCATTTCCCTCGGTAACCCATTCTGATGCTTTACCTCCCTCCTAGTGAAGAAGATTTTCCTAATATCCAACCTAGACCTCCCCCACTGCAACTTGAGACCATAGCTCCTAGTTCTGTCATCTTCTACCACTGAGAACAGCCTAGCTCCATCTTCCCTGGACCTCCCTTTCAGGTAGTTAAAGGCTTCTATCAAATTCCCCCTCATTCTTCTCCTCTGCAGACTAAACAAGCCTAATTCCTCTTTCTCTCCTTATAAATCATGTGGTCCAGCCTCCAAATCATCTTCATTGCCCTCTGTGGACTCTCTCCAATTTGTCCACATCCTTTCTATCGTGGGTGACCCAAAACTGGACACAACACTCCAGATGTGGCCTTACCAGTGCCGAATAGAGGGAAATAATCCTTTCACTCGGTCTGCTGGCAATGCTCCTATTAATGCAGCCCAATATGCCGTTAGCCTTCTTGGCAGTAAAGGCACACTGCTGATTCATAACCAGCTTTTTGTCCACTGTAACCCCCAGGGCCTTTTCTTTAGAACTGCTGCCTAGCCAGTCGGTCACCGGTTTGTAGCAGTGCATGGGATTCCTCCATCCTAAGTAAAGGACTCTGTGCTTGTCCTTGTTGAACCTCATCATATTTTTGTTGGCCCAATCCTCCAATTTGTCTAAGTCACTCTGAATCCTATACCTGTCCTCCAGAGTATCTACCACTTCCACCAGCTTAGTGTCATCTGCAAACTTGATGAGGGTGAAATTAACCCCATCCTCAAGATCATTAATAAGATGTTGAACAAAACAGGCCCCAGGACCAACCCCTGGGACACTCCACTTAATACCAGCTGCCAACTAGACATCAAGCTGTTGATAATTACCCGTTGAGCCCAATGATCTAGCCAGCTTTCTATCCATTTTATAGACCATTCATCCAACCCATAATTCTTTAACTTGCTGATAAGTTGCTGTGGGATACTGTATCAAAACCTTTGCTCAAGTCAAGGTATATCACATCCACCACTTTCCCCACATCCCCAGAGCCAGTCATCTCATTATAAAAGTCAATCAGGTTGGTCAGGCATGACTTGTGCTTGGTGAATCCATTCTGACTGTTCTTGATGACCTTCCTATTTTCTAAGTACCTCAAAATGGATTCATGGAGGACCTGCTCCATGATTTTTCTGGGGACTGAGGTGAGGCTGACTGCTCTGTAGTTACCCAATTCCTGCTCCTTCCTATTTCTAAAGATGGGTACTATATTTGCCTTTTTTCAATCATCAGGGACCTCCCATAATTGCCACATCTTTTCAAAGATAATGACCAATGGCTCTGCAACTCCCTCCTCCAACTCTCTCAGCACTTTTAGATGCACTGTATCCGGCTGCCTGGACTTGTGCATGTCCAGCTTTTCTAAATAGTCCTGAACCTGTTCCTTCAACACTGAGGACTGCTCACCTCCTCGTTCTGTGCTGCCCAGTGCTGTAGTCTGATGACTGACCTTGTCTGTGAAGATAGAGGCAAAAAAAAAGCTTTGAGTACTTCATCTTTTTCCACGTAATCTGTCACTGGGTTGCCTTCCCCATCCTGTAAGGGGCCCACACTTTCCCTGACCACCTTCTTGTTGCTGACATACCTGTAGAAACCCTTATTGTTACCATTCATGTCCCTTGCTAGCTTCAACTCCAATTGTGCTTTGGCCTTCCTGGTTTCACTTCTGCATGCTCAAGCAGTATTTTTACACTCCTCCCTAGTCATCTGACCAAGCTTCCACTCTGTGATGATTTAATTAATTTCTATACATCTATTAGGACAGTATTTTTCATTGCCTTAAATTTTATTGTGAATGTTAACTTCCCGAACAAAGTGATTTAGATATTTGTTACTCTATGTATGAAATTATCTTGGTATATTTTGTTTGCCTTTCTTAATTGTAGAAGATGCCATATGCATAGAGCTTTGTGAAGTGTTTTGCTCTGCAGGTGACATGCAAAGATCACACTTTCATTGCCTTTGCATGAAAGGCTAGTATTACGCATGTAGTAATAGAGAGCATAATTGACCTGTAAGCATCTTTTGAAAGAGGACATTCATTGAATTCAACTTCATTCTGCACAGATTAGTGGTATGAAGAACAACAACCACTAGCTCAACAAGAAGTCAAGATCCTCCAAATGTTTTCATCATTAACGTGCTGAGTGATTGTGCCATTTGACACAGAAGTCCTGATCCAAAGCCCAGTGAAGTTTTTCAGAGACTTCTCACTGCCCTCTTTAGGTTTTGGATCAGACCCAGGTTCATTAGGTGGCTGCCAATTTACTGCGTCCATCGTGAATAACATTTAAGCTATTTTCAAATCCTCTCTCAAAAAATAAAGTTCTTCTTTCTACAGCTAGTCATATTGATTTGCCTATTGGATGTATCCCAATCAGGATAATTAGTGGGCTATTTTATAGAAAACATTGAATATGGATTATTTTTACATTAAACCATTTACTGCGGTTCATTGATTTGTATTTCGACCCTTCTACAGAGCTATAGCTAAAAGAAGTAAAAAATATGCACAGGCTAATTCTGCTAGAAAGGTGTGTGATGTTTGTTTTTGTTTTGTTTTGTTTTCTAAGCAAGAGGTATGTGAAATGGGGATTGATGTTTTCCTCCACATTTCATCATCTTAGTTGTGAAACTCTTAAGTCATGATAAAATCAAGAGGCAAACACTTTTTCATATTTTATACAGAAATTGCTCCTAATTGGGAATGAAGTCAGACTGCTGATGAGATGAAATCAAGTAAAGTAACATGGTTAGTTTGAGTTGCTCTCCTCAGATGCAGTAGGAAATGAGAACCACATAGAGCCGAGATGTGAATGGTGATGGATTCTTCTTAGCCATAATCATCAATATTTAGCTTTATAGGGCCTTCCTTTATAGGGCCAATAAGGAATTTTCACTGAGGAGAAAGCTACTGACCGAGTGAAAATCACCCCTAAATATGGTTGATTTTTTGTCAGAAGATCTCTTTTGAGCAATACCCTATATAAGATGTGAACTCTTAGTTGTATACATTAGTTTTAATAAAATGGTACCAGCACATTACTCGCTAGTGGAGCATTTATATTAGAATTTTGTGCTTATAGGAAAAAGATACAAAATACAATGCTTTTTCAGTTGAAGTGATGAGTCTCCAAAGATAGGGGAGGAGGTGTGCATTGTCAGTGCAGATTAAAAGGTCTGATAATTGTGGTGGGGTTTTAATTTCAGCATTAGAAAAACTTAACAGAACTGAAAATTTGTTGCCTTTGGTAGTACAACATACTTAAAATTCAGTGAGTTCTGTTTTCTGCAATGCCTTACTGACATTTAGGTTTTTTGTTTTGTTTTGTGGTTTTATTTGCTTTGTAAATAAATTACTCCAGCACAGGAAGGTTTCAAGTTAATAACTTGGGAAATATCAAAGTGTCTCTGGACAACGTGTTCAGAAAAGAAATAGTTGGATTATTCTATGACTAATACTTGAAGTTATGCAGACTAATAAAGGAAAACCAGATTTCTTGTGTCAGAGAATAGACTGATCAACTGCAGCGATTTGGAAAGTATTTCCTCTCTTCTCCCCTTGCACAGTTTTCCATAGTCGATGATGAATCATTTTGGTCGGGTATAGGGAGTTGCTCTCCTTTGAAACCAGCGAAG
Source organism: Mesoclemmys tuberculata (assembly GCA_007922155.1). Lineage (NCBI taxonomy): Eukaryota > Metazoa > Chordata > Testudines > Chelidae > Mesoclemmys > Mesoclemmys tuberculata. Next base: position 103,342,635 of record ML675601.1, on the reverse strand, counting down.
AGTTGGGATGTTGGCTTAATGATGCAGTGATCTGATGCAGTATGACAAATCTAATGTTGGTTGGTGTTCATTATAAGAAAAACTCATTGAGATAAACCTGTAGTTCCTTCTAAAGAGCTGTGGTGGTGTGTTCTGAGGCACACAAAGGGAATGGAGGAATGGTCTTTCTTTGTTCGTCTCCTGAATCAGCAGTAGTATCTGTCCAGTCTCCATGGAGCATTTAATGGAGGGTATTTCCACTGGCAGGTAGGGGAGGATGACTTCAGATTTGATCCATAGATTTTAAGCGTTCCTCTAGAAGGACAGGCTTGTTTGTGTAATTTGTTGTAATGGGGAGAGAGCAAATTTAGGGTACAAAATGGCTCCCAGTGGTGTTGTGTGAAATTGCAAGATCGAAGG
>ML675601.1:103286202-103341836 GCA_007922155.1 Mesoclemmys tuberculata | reverse complement strand
GAAGGCATTTATAGGTATATATAAAGTACTGTGTTTGCAGCAATAGATTTATGCCTTCATGGTGTTCTTATGATATAACTAATCCATAATTTAGGTTTCAGACCAAGGCTAGAGAAAAGGTGTCTTACAGCAGTAGCAAAAGGAAATAGCATCTGAGAAGCCTTAAGCTAAAGCATAGTTTCTCATCCCTGGGGGTACGTGAGACACAGGCAGGGTGTATGCGGTAAAAAACCCAGTGAAGGAAGGCGAGCGGCAGCCACCGACATCTGGGGAGGCCAGGTGGCAGCTGCCTGCTTCCCACCCAGTCCCAGCTCCCAGCTGGGAGTCAGGCGGCCCACACAGTGTGATTTGCCCCAGGCCTGCACCCCCTAAGGGACGGACATGAGGAGCGCTGCTATCCACTGTGGTGGGTCGCTTGTGCCTGCTCATACCTTACAAGTTCCTGCCTGTGTGAGGAGAACACCACATTACTCCACCATCAAGCCATAGTTGTTGGTTGGCATTAACCTTTGCTCCTATATGGAGGAAGGGGAGCAACAGCAGGGGGTTTTGTGATCTGCCACAGCCACACAGCACTGCAGAACTCTCCTGCTTTATGAGAAATACAGTCGTCCAGCAGTAAAGGGGAAAAAGATTGTATTTCTCAGAGTGGAAAATTGAGTGTTGGGGTACTTATTAAAATTTTCAGAAGTTAGGGGGTACTTGCTACTTAAAAGGTTGGAAACACTGATCTAAAGAATAATTTATCTTCAGCTGTGAGGTTACCATATTATAGAGGTGCTAGAGACTCTAAAGATTTAGACCTGAATGATGAATCTGATATGCTGGCATCAGAGCACCACTATGGTGGTCGTATTTTTTTCATAATTCATTGCAGCAAATATACACTGCGCTATATATACAGAAACATTAATTTGAGTATGTTGCACATATGTAGTGTTTTGTTTCTTTTCTTTATTAAATGTGTACTTTCATTTTCTTCTATTCATTGCTAAACCTGTACTATCAAATAAGTATAACATGGCCAAGTGAACATTGCTGTAGAAAACCTTAATTTTTGCATATTGTATATTATCACCCTATGCCCTTGTGGATTACAAGTTCTGGTCTCACATATCCATTTCAGAATCCAGAATTTTCCCATGGTAGATTTTCCCATACTTCCATGAGGAGCACAGGCAATGAAGCCAGGTCTTGAAATTAATATCCACCTGTCAATTACTGCTAGATTTTTGGGTAATCAAGTGAAACGTACATCCTTGTAGACTGGCTTGCTACTTCGTTCTCTTTCCACCACATTCACTGAAGTCCTCACTTCCTCTTCTCCCCCATCCAAGAAGTAATCTATCTTTGGGGGAGAAGTGAATTTCCCCCTGCCACTAGTGTTCTGCTGGCATATTCTCACCTACTAGCTCTGTTTGCAAGTGGCTTAAACAATTAATTTCAATCCTTGTCTCCTAATCAATTTTTGGAAGAACCTTAGCTTTTTCTTTTCTTGACCCATGTAGCTTTAACATTCAGTAACATAGGCCAAAATTTTCAAACTTGGGAGTCTAAAATTAGGCACCTAAATAAAAGTGGCCTGACTTTCAGAGCTCCTGAGTGCTCTTATACTCCATTGTAAATTGTGTGCGTAGCCCTTTTGAAAATAGAACCAATTGTCTGGATGTCTAGATATGGACTTAAGTGCCTAATCTTTAGCGCAAAGGTTTGAAAATTTTAGCCACAGATTTTTTTTTATTGTTAAGTGCATGTAGGGAAGACTGCGTGCCCTTTTTTTTTAAAGGGGGGGGGGAAGAGCCTCTTCTGTTCTGAAAACCACAGGTTCACCTTTGAGTGATTGTTCACAAATATTCTACTTCTATGCATGTATATGAGATGGGAATATTTTGAATAACAGTGTCTGTTGGGACTGCAAATTTACCATGTATGTCCTTCAGCACCTCATAACCAAGAGCATAAGGGCAGAGTGATTGCAACCAGGCTTCAGTTCTTGCCTGCTGCTTATAGCTGTAAGATGGAACCTCGATAGTATCCATATTTCTGTGTGCTGTGCAATTATTTTTCTGTCTGGTTAGTTTAGTATTCTTATAGTTATCATAATTAGAGTATATCGTAAGCCTATTTGCAAAAAAGAATAAAAGGAGAAGTTTTCAAATCCAACAGTTATCCCAGCATTGATTCTCCCTGAAGTGGTGGAGTCAAAGTCTCCAGGATCCAAATCCTCTCTCTCCTGTGAGGCAGTGATTTCAATTGATGAAAGACACTGTAATTGCCTCTTTTGTCTCAGGGAAGCACATACAATGGACAAGTGTTTTATGTTTTATATGTAGTTTCTTTTTGAGAAGGATCCAAAAAGCCAAGGAGTCTTTCCTAAGGCTTTTCCTTTTAGAGAGTAAAACAGAGAGAGAAGGGACCTCAAGAAGTTAAGTCCAGCCCCCTGTGCTGGACCACATAAAAAGACCATCCCTGATAGGCAGTTTTTAAGAACAGCTTTAACGGTCACCTATGTTGGGGTTTCCACAGCCTCCCTTGGAAGACTATTCCAGATTTTAACTACCCTTATAGTTAGAAGATTTTTGCTAATATCTAAATGGGCACATGTATTCCACAACCCATCCTCCTTCCCATCTGGCTTGTGTAGTTAATCAGGAAACTGAAGGCTAGTTACGGCTGCCCCGCCCTTTATGGCCAGAGGGTATACTGGGTGCTGGCATGGCCCCGAAGAGCACTACTATTCACAAAGATTCAGACCTCACACATGGAGCACATATACTTTACAATTGGAATATATGTGGATGACACATCTCAAAGAACCTCTGTTACTGTGGAGTCCATGAAGATAACTCAAAAGGTGCTGAACCTAGAGAATGGGTTTAGTGCTCACTGAGATGTAGTGCCTTTGCTTATTTGAATGAATTTGTGTATTGATTTCATAAGGTTATGACTAATTAAAAATGCCATTTCAGACATGTTAAACTACAAGTGCATATGTATATTGTGAATCTGAGTGTGCATCTGCATATTTAAATGTGCACATGAATGTAAGCAGTTCTCCAGAACTCTCTCACAAGTGGACTTTGGTCAAATAGCTCCTGGTAGCCAGTAAACTGTGTGTTTCTCTTTAATAAGTCATCAGAATAGCTTTCATATGAAGTTTTCAGAGTAGAAGGTGAATACACACACTTTACCAAATTTCTGTTTTGCCCCCATCAACCATATAGTTTGCATTTTGTAACTGACTTTGTGTTTCTATGTATGTTTCCATTTGTAGACCCTGTCTATTACTGGCAGCAGACTGAAGATGATTTGACAGTAACAGTTCATCTTCCACAAGACATCACTAAAGATGGCATACAAGTACTGTTTTCTCCTGATCATATCATTGTAGCATTGAAAAGTCAACTTCCTTTGGTGGAAGGAAAACTCTATTCATCTATTGACCATGAAAGCTGCACATGGATCATTAGAGATAATAGGTATTAATAATCTATGTTTTTATTTTTTAATATTGATAAATATTAAGTCAAAGCATGGTTTTATTTTTTAAAAGTCCTGTTTGTTTCTTTCCAGTTCAGTCTGTGCAACATGCACCATATAAAATCTTTTAAAGTTGATGTTAACTTGGTGATTGATTTCAACTAGAGAAGAAGTAGGCCTTTATTCAAAAAGGGCTTGGTCCTAGAAACACTTCTGTACATTATTCATGTATTAGTTCCAGATATGTAAGTGTATCATGACTTTCCAGTTGTTCTTTCTCTTTGAAATGAAAAGGTTTTAAACTTTCAAATTGACCCATATAGAACTTTATAAATACCAGTGCATAAGGTGCTTTGGAAAAAAAAAAAGGTTTTTGAACTAAAAAGCTTCATCAGTCTTCATCCCTGTTCACTAAACTGCCATCAGGAAAACTGTTGAGCAAGGATTTCAATGGCAGCTTAGAGCATGGGTTCTCAAACTGGGGGTCCTGACCCTCAAGGGTTCACGAGGTTGTTATGGGGGGATCACGAGCTGTCATTCCTCCCTATTCCCCCTCCCATGGCTTGGCATGGGGGGGGTCATCACTTTTGTGGGGGGGAGGGGATGAATTGTCACAGCCTGAAATATTTTCAAAGGGGGTTCCAGCAAAACAAGTTCGAGAACCCCTGGCTTATACTTTAATCAATTAATGGGCTGTCTCTTTGGGGTCTATGTGTTTGGGATTTTTGGTTTTGTGGGTGCAAATAGTCTGCAGAATTTTCACCTGCAAAGATCAATCATGGGTGCAAAGTAGAAAGTTAAAGGCATAAGTACTCAGATATGCACCCACTATTCATTTCTGCAGATGCATTTGGTGTGGGCTCAATGTGCATATGCTAAAAGAGAGTCTGGGGCTTTTGCCCTTTTAAAAATATATTTCTTTAAAATGTTCTGCTTGTACAGCTTTAAGCAATGAAGCCTTAACTGGCTCAGTTTGTAAGCCAATTTCTTTGTTATAGTTAAAAGATACAATGAAACAGCCATGTATACACATTAATGTCAAGGTTTAATAGCGCCTTATGAATTTTTGTTGATCTAAATTTCTGTGCTTTCACAGCAACCACTTTTCAGAATGGTTTCATTTGATGTATTTAGATAGGTATACAATAGAAGGCTACTTAAGGGATGGAAAATTCTTTAATATTTTCATTCTGGAGCAAAGGTTCAAGTGACATCTTAGAAGGAAATGCTCTCTAGTAGCCTCTTAGTTGGGAAAGAGGCTGTTCAATCAGACAGCTAAAACAAGACAAATCTGGGAGCCAAATAGTTATTTCACCCTGCAGCAAACCTGGCTAAAATATTCAAACATTTTTTCAGCCTTCTTAATATTCGTATCTTCATAAACATGAAGGCCAAAAGGAACCATTATGGTGATCTATTTTGACCATAAATGAGGAGTTGAATGAATGTATATCTTCAGGAATAATTTGTTTTTATATTTGACAATCTGATGCTGCTTTTCTAAAATAATTGACTCTTGGAGATTGACTTTATCGCCTGGTTCTGCCCTGTTGACTGACCCTTCAAATATTTTGTATTGCAGTGTTCTTTCCATTTTTTTAACAAGAGCGTAATATACATAGAATTTAATTTTGCTGAAATATAAAATACTACATTGTGTCTGACTACAGCATATGTCAAATAATTGTTGACACCATTTTAATTTTAACACTTTTTCAGCAACAAAGAAAGCAAATCAATGGGGTACCAAATAATTAACGTCATTAGTTTTAGGTTTTGTTCCATGAGCAAAGGTGGGCAGCCAAGAACATCTGTAGTGTTCTTCAAAAAGCCACCATGACCTGATTGTGCTTCCAGTTCTGCTGCTGGTTTAAATCGAGTGCAACTCAAGTAATGTTTGCATTGAATCAGCATGAGATCAGAATCTGGTCCTCTGTATTCACCATCTAATATTTTGATACGGGGGCTTCATTTTTTCTTCAATAAGAGACCATTTATTGTTGGGTAACTAGGTTTTGAACGGACTGAATACATTTGGCAGCTTGAAAACAAATACAGCTCTCAGCCAGTTAACTGCAAAGATTGTTTCTGATCTTAATGTGTTTTTGTGTGGATTCTGTTCTAACTAGGTATGAAATTATTTTCCTTATTATTCAAAACATGGTCCTTTTCATTTTCAAAACTGTGCTTGGAAGGAAGAGTTCTTTGTGTAGATGCAGCCATGTATTCCACTATAGGTGTGTGTGCGCATGGAGACATTTGCCTGGCACTACCCATAGTGGGGCAGTGCTCATGCCTCATGGCCATAGCCCCTTGCTGGCTAGATGAATTGGCATGGCCCCAACCCCCTCAGTTCCTTCTTACTGTCCATGGCTGGAGTCAGAGGTCTGTGTAGTTTCTAACCTCGCAACCTCTCTAGTTCTTAGTGACTTTTCTAGTTGTATACAGTTAATTAGTACCCTTAGTATTTAGTATTAGTTAGCTTTAGTTTAAGTATTTTCCTTGTGATGCCCTCACCAGTGTTTAAATGTGTCCGTCGTATGTGGGAGTGATTTCCACATTAGTACTTGATGTGCTTAGGTGAAGCCCACAGCAAGGAAAGGTGTTGGATTTGCAAATCATTCATAAGGTGAACTCAGGTGATGAGGGATCTTTGTCTAAAAGCAGAAGGTGCTTGAACAGGCTACGTGGTGTGTTCAGCTTTGATGCCTACATTAAATTGGAGGTCATCCTTGGGTTTTGAAGAAGAGAAGAAGAAGGACATAAGGGACCAGGCGAGACCCTTGCAACGCTACCAGTTCCCACAGGGATCCTCACCTGTGAGCTTTGAGCCCTGTCATAGGCCCTACACCGTCTCCTGGGAGTGGTAGAGGTCCTCATCATCTGTCAGTGCCGATTGCCCCGGGGGCATTCCAGACAATGAAAGACCTCCTGGCGATGCCCATTGTGCCAAGACCCAGGAAAGGGAGATCTTCGCATTGGGATTTGTCACCGATGCCATTAGGGAGCTCATCATGGGGTAAACCTGTATAGAGACCTATCTCCCAGGCACCTCTCACCATCGTGTAGACAGCCACTGGACCCAAAACACAACTCACCAGAACTGTGCAGTGAGTGCACGGCACCAGTGAGTGCTCGGCACCAGTCAACAGAACGATGGTACTAGTCTCCGGAACACTGCTGGTTCTCAGATTCTCAGCACAGATTCCAGGAGTCTCGACCCTGCTCTCCAAGTCCTTACAAAAAACCTAAGAACAAGCGCTGGTCCTGGGATGCCTGATGCATGGACTTGCGGCACCGATCCCCGGTGCCTGAGCACCAGCATGCATGTTATAGCACCAAGGGACAATCAGCATCAGTGCCACTATGGTCACCAGGCAGACACTCCTCAGACTCAGAGGGAGAGGAATTAGTCCTGCTGAAGGGACAGTCCTCAACCCCGGCACCTGGCTTCCTCATGGTGCTACCGATGGGGGCATGACCTCAGGGACAATGGCCAGGACTGTGGCAATACAGGAACCCCTGGGAGTTCCCCCCAGGCTTACTCATTGGCAGGGGCTCGGTACTGATGTCTTCGGTGCCATATAGTATAGCACTGCACGTAGATGTGGAGTTTGACCAAGAGGGGTCACTCACCACAAGCCCAAGGGGAGGCACTCTGGCCAGGAAAGAGGATCCCAACCCGCCACAACTATCAGTCTTTTCCTCATGTTCGTCTGATGACATGGTAGGAGGGCCCTCCACCACAGCCCTACTGGACAATTTCAGATCCCACCAGGAACTGCTTAAAAGGCATCCAATCTGGGCCTTGGAATAGGAGAACTGAAGGAGCCTGAGGACAAACTATTTGGGATCTTGGCAACAGCGGCTCCATCCAGGTTGGCCTTTCCCGTGCATGAAAGACTGGTGAAGCTAGCCAAGGCACAGTGGCAAACACCAGCCTCCTTGCCCCACACGCCCAAGCGGGTGGAAAAGAAATTCTACATGATGACCAAGGGGTTTGGATATCTTTACATCCATCCCTCCCCAGGCTTATTGGCAGTCAGAGCTGCCAATGAAAGTGACAGAGAGAGCCAAATGAATTCCGCTCCATAAAACAAGGAGGCCAAAAAATTAGATTTATTCAGGTGCAAGATTTATTCCACCAGGCAGTTGCAGACTCCTGTATCTAACCAGCAGGCATTGTTGGGCAGATACCACTTTAATATCTGGCAGTCACTAAATAAATTCGTGGACTCTCTAGTCCAGATATCCAGGAAAGAGTTCAAGGCCATCTTGGAGGAAGGAAATGTGGTAGCTAGAGCCTCCCTGCAAGCAGATTCCACAGCCAGGACTATGGCATTGGCATACAGTCATCGGACCTTTTGCGGGACATCCAACAATCCATCCAGGACCTCTCCTTTGATGGTACAGCCCTGTTTGCAGAGCAGGAGCCAGTCAAAGTTGCAGGTCCAGGGTAGCATCACGATTGTCCGATCCACCTGCCAAGCACTGGGCTTGCTAATAAACAAACAGAAGACAACACTCTTTCCGGTTCAAAGGATAGAGTTCATTGGGGCCATCAGGGACTTTACCTGGGCCAGAGCACTCCTACCAGAAGGAAGGTTTCTAGAAATGTTGGAGCGTATAGCCTGAATATCAGCCTACCCATTCACCACGGCGAGAGTATGCCTCAGCCTGCTGGGTCACAGATCAGCCCGTACTTGCATGGTGCAGTATGCCAGATTGCACCTCAAGCACCTCCAAATGTGGCTGGCAACAGTGTCCAAGCATCATCTGGATATGATACTCACGGTCCCTCCACAGGTACTTACTTCCCTGTCATGGAGGATAAAGCTACAACACACATTCACAGGGTGCCCTTCAAGGCCACACGACCAACATCATTGCTGGTTTTGTATGACTCAGAGATGATTTGAGGAGCTCACCTTGGCCCCCTCAAGACCCAGGGCATCTGGACTGTAGAGGAACTGGAGTTACATATCAACGTCAAGGAGCTTAGGACGATTCATCTAGCCTACGCAGTGTGCCTGCCCCAGCTTATCAGCAAGGTAGTTCAGGTAGTCACGTACAACACAGCCCGGAAGTGTTATATCAAGAGGCAGGGAGGGGCCAGGTTCCCAGACCTGTCTCAGGAAGCTTTATGTCTATGCGACTTCTGTGCGAGCTGCAACATTCACTTGGAAGTAGTGTATCTCCCAGGGTCAGGAACGCATTAGCAGACCACCTCAGCAGATCCTTTTGCTCTCACCAAGAGTGGTCCATACCCCCAGAGGTAGCCAGTCACATCTTCCAGAGGTGGGGCAGTCCCTGAGTGGATCTCTTTGCCACCAGAGAGAACAGGAAATTAAGACAATTCTGCTCCCAACGGGCTCAATGACACCTCCCTGACAAATGCCTTTCTTCTATCTTGGTTGGGGGATCTCATATACGCCTTTCCATCAATGCCACTGATTCACAAATTTCTCATAAAAGTGAAAAGAGAACATGCCCAGGTCATCCTGGTGACCCCAGTGTGGCTTCGGCAACATTAGTTCAGGATGCTGCTCGAGTTACCAGTGGCCCACCTGTGTACACTGCAGTTGCAGCTGGACCTCCTGTCCCAGGACCCTGGTCGTCTGCTCCTTCCAGACCTGGCCTCCCTGCACCTGATGGCATGGATGCTCCATGGTGAAGCCAAGAAGAACAATCCTGCTCCACCCAAGCACAGCAGACGGGAAAATAGAAAACTATCCACCACAATGTCCTACCAAGCTAAAGTAAGTGCTTCACCTGCGGGGCAGCTGATCATGGTACCTGTCCAGCTATGGCTCCTTTTCAGCTGATTCTAGACTACTTGCTCCAATTCAAACCAGAAGGATTGGCCTTCTCATCAGTTAAGGTCCACCTAGCAGCTATTTCTGCTTTTCATCCTCTGAGTCGGGTTAAAACAATGTTCTCACATAAGATGACAGCTAAGTTCCTCAAGGGCCTAGGAAGTCTCTTCCCCCCAGTATGAGACCCCACTTTCCAATGGGATCTAAATCTGGTCCTCATCAAGCTTACTGGGCCACAGTGTGAGCCATTAACTTCATGTTCCCTCATGCACCTGTCCTGGAAGGTGGTATTCCTGATGGCCATTACATCAACAAAGGCCCAGGCGTCCTCTGCTGCCTTCCTAGCCCACGTTCCAATACAGGACATCTATAGAGCAGCTACTTGGTCTTCGGTGCATACCTTTACCTCCCAATATGCTATCATGCAGCAGGCTAAGAATGATGCTGATTTTGGCAGAAGGGTGTTTCAAACGTCATGCCCATGAACTCCTTCCCGCCTCTGGGGATACTGCTAGTAAGTCACCTAATTGGGAATGGATGTGAGCAAGCACTCGAAGAAAGAACAGTTCCTTAACTTGTAACTGTTGTTCTTCGAGATGTGTTGCTCATGTCCACTCCACATCAACCCTCCTTCTCAGACGGAGTTCTGGCAAGAAGGAACTGAGAGGGAAGGGGGGTTAGCAGCGCCCTATATACAGACGCATATGCGTGCCGCTGCAGAGGATGCTAGAGCCAGCCCTACGGATGCCACTGGGGGAAAATGTCTGGCATGGGCGCATGTGGTGTGTGTGCGTACGCGCGCGCACGCATACACACACACACCCCAATTGCGAATGGACATGAGCAACACATCTCAAAGAACAACAGTTACAAGGTAAGTAACTGTCCTTTCTTTAAAATGTGATGCAGAAATATATTCCACAACTGTTCCCTCCCTCTCCTCTGCATCTGAGTCTGGGCATTCAGTGGGAAGGAACTGAGGGGAATTGGGATGTTGCCACCTCATATAGCCAGGAGAGGATCTATGGACATGAGGAGCAAGTGGCACCCCTCTTTGGGTATTGTTAGGCAAAATTCTCTGGCTCCAGTGTGCTAGGCATGCACATGTCTAAGTGGGATACACATTTGCATCACACCTTGAAGAACTACAATTATAGTAACTGTTTCTTGTATTTCAAACTGTTTTGAAAGCTAATTTTTACTAATAAAAACATTGTTTTTCTTCTGTAAGGCTTTCTGTAAAAAAGGAAAGTGTGAGCTGGACAAATGTATGAGTACAATTGTATGGTGTGCTTGATTGTGATTGTAGAGAACAGACTTTGCAACCCTGGGGCTCACTTTCAGCTTGTTTTATATTCTTAAAAGCTCATGACAATCCAGGAAGTCTTGGAGAGCGTTGCAGACAACTTCCTGGTGCAAGTGCTGAAGGAACCCACTAGGGGCCATGCTCTTCTTGACCCGCTGCTCACAAAGTGGGAAGAATTTGTAGGGGAAGTAGAAGTAGGTGGTAACCTGGGCAGCAGTGTCCATGATATGGTTGAGTTCAGGATCCTGACAAAAGGAAGAAAGGAAAACAGCAGGATATGGACCCTGGACTTCAGAAAAGTAGACTTTGACTACATTAGAGAGCTGATCATCAGGATAACCTGGGAGACTAATATGAGGGGAAAAGAAGTCCAAGAGAGCTGGCTGTATTTTAAAGAAACCTTATTGAGGGCACAGGAACAAACGATCCCAATGTGCAGAAAGAATAGCAAATATTGCAGGTGACCAGCTTGAAAGAAAGAAAAGTCTTTGGTGAACTTAAACACAAAAAGGAAGAGGAGAAGAAGAGATGAAAGTTTGGACGGATGACTTGGGAGGAGTATAAAGATACTGCTTGAGCATGCAGGAGTGAAATCAGGAAGGCCAAAGCACAATTGGAGTTCCAGCTAGCAAGGAACGTGAAGAGTAACAAGAAGTGTTTCTACAGGTATGTTACCAACCAAAAGAAGGTCAGGGAAAGTGTGGATCCCTTACAGAATGGGGGAGGCAACCTAATGACAGATGATGTGTAAAAAGCTGATGTACTCAATGTGTTTTTTTTTTTTTTTTTTGCCTCTGTCTTCACAGACAAGGTCACCTCCCAGACTACTGCACTGGGCAGCACAGAATTGGGAGGAGGTGAGCAGTCCTCAGTGCTGAAAGAACAGGTTCGGGACTATTTAGAAAGGCTGGGCATGCACAAGTCCATGCGGCCGGATGGAATGCATCCAAGGCTGCTGAGGGAATTGGCTGATGTGATTGCAGAGCCATTGGCCGTTATCTTTGAAAACTCGTGGCGATTTGGGGAGGTCCTTGATGATTGAAAAAAGGCAAATATAGTGCCCATCTTCAAAAATGGGAAGGAGGAATCGGGGAACTACAAACCAGTCAGCCTCACCTCAATCCCTGGAAAAATCATGGAGTAGATCTTTCAGAAATCCATTTTAAGGCACTTGGAAGGGATGAAGGTGATCAGGAGTAGTAAGAGTGGATATACCAAGGGCAAGTCATGCATAACCAACCTAATTGCCTTTTATGATGAGATAACTGGCTCTGTGGATGTGGGGAAAGCGGTGGACATTATATACCTTGACTTGAGCAAAGCTTTTGATATGGTCTCCCAAAGTATTCTTATCAGCAAGTTGAAGAAGTATGGGTTGGATGAATGGACTATAAGATGGATAGAAACATTGCTAGATCATCTGGTTCAACAGGTAGTGATCTACAGCTCAGTGTCTAACTCGCAGCTGGAAACAAGCAGAGTGCCCCTTGGGTTGGTGCTGGGGCTGATTTTGTTCTACATCTTTGTTAATGATCTGGAGGCTGGAGTTGATTGCACCCTCAGCAAGTTTGCAGATGATACTAAACTGGGGGAAGTGGTAGATATGTTGGAGGATAGGGATAGGATACAGAGTGACCTAGACAAATTGGAGGATTGGGCCAAAAATAATCTGATGAGATTCAACAAGAATAAGTGCAGAACTCTGCACTTAGAATGGAAGAATCCCATGCACTGCTACAGACCAAGAACGTACTGGCTAGGCAGCAGTTCTACAGAAAAGGACCTCTGGGTTACAGTGGACAAGAAGCTGGATATGAGTCAGCAGTATGCCCTTATTGCCAAGAAGGCTAATGGCATATTGGGCTGCATTAGTAGGAGCACTGCCAGCAGATTGAGGGAAGTGATTCTTCCCCTCTGTTCGTCACCGGTGAGGCCACATTTGGAGTATTTTGTGTCCAGTTTTTGGCCCCCCACTATAGAAAGGATGTGAACAAATTGGAGAGAGTCCAGCAGAGGGCAACAAAAATGATTAGGGGGCTGGAGCACATGACTTTGGAGGAAAGGCTGAGGAACTACGCAAGTTTAGTCAGAAGAAGAAAGGAATGAGGGAGGATTTGATAGCAGCCTTTAACTACCTGAAAAGGAGGTTCAGGTAGGATGGATCTAGATCAGGGATCTCAAACTCAATTGCTGTGGTGGGCCGCATTTACATTGAGTGGAGTTCAGGGGGCCGCACATGACACACACTACTCTACTGTACCTTTCATGCTCTACTCTCCGCCGAAAAAATCTCCACGCAGGGTAAAATTCGGCGGCACAGTTGGAGAGAGAGGCTCTCGCAGGGACTTGCAGGCTCCACTGTCCGCCGTCAAATCTCTCTGTGGGGCCCACATTCGGCGGCCATTGCCTTTTTAAAGCAGCACAGTAGAGCAGAGAGAGAGGCTCACACAGGGACTTGCAGACTCCACTGTCCGCCGTCAAATCTCCCTGTGGGGCCCACATTTGGCGGCCATTTCCTTTTTAAAACGACCACAGCTTCCTGGAGCTCCGCTCAAAAAAAAATGCCAGCACAAGCCTGCAGCCGGATTCGGACTGCGGGCCGCATGACACAAGCCCGCGGGCCGCAGTTGGCCCGCGGGCCGCGAGTTTGAGACCCCTGATCTAGATTGTTCTCAGTGGTGGTAGATGGCAGAACAAGGAGCAATGGTCTCATGTTGCAGTGGGGTTGGTCTAGGTTGGATATTAGGAAAAAAAATTTCACTACGAGGGTGGTGAAGCATTGGAATGGGTTGCCTAGCGAGGTGATAGAATCTCCATCTTTAGTGGTTTTTAAGGCCTGGCTTGACTAAGCCCTGGCTGGGATGATTTAATTGGGGTTGGTCCTGCTTTGAGCAGGGGGTTGGACTAGATGACTTCCTGAGTCTCCTTCTAACCCTAATCTACTATGATTCAATGTTTCAGTTTCAGCTTGCCACCCCCAGGTGTCAGAAAACATTCACCTATCACCTCCATACATTCTTTATTTTTTTGTAACTCTCCTTCCTCTGAAACATCAGGGATAGCCACAGTTGGAGGTAGGACATAGGACGGGGAGGGCCAGGGTTCTGAAGCATCACTGAGCATTCTCTCTCAGGTGGCTGGCTGCCTGGCTCTTGCTCTCATGGTCTAGCTGATCACCATGTGTGTGGTCGAGAAGGAATTTTCCTCCAGGTCAGATTGGCAGTGATCTTGGGGATCTTCTGCCTTGCTTTGCAGTTTGTGGATGTGGGTTACTCACCGGCATTATCTGAGTATATCTCCTTTAAGCAGTTCCCCACCTCAGGCACTGGTGCACCTCAATCCCTCCTATTCGCTGCCTTTGGCACATAATAGTGTAGTTTCCTATGGGCTGTAATACTTCGTTCTAATTTCAGTTGTTGAATTTAGTATGGGTTGTGGTGATGGCCTGTGATATACATGTCAGACTAGAGGATCTGGAGTCCCTTCTGGCCTTGAAGTCTCTGAAGATTGCTTTAGACCAAAAACAATTGCCAAGACAAATAAAAAAATTTGAAGCACTCTTTTCAAGTGTTCTTACCTACTGATTGAAAACTCAATGTAAGGACTTTCAGATGTTCTTTTGCTGCATGTTTGTAAATTGTACTTCCTCCTAAATTGCTTTTTTGATCACTATTTGCTAGGTCTTTTGTCTGATTTCTATTATCTGTGAAGTTTTTATCTTGGAAATATGGAGGTGGTTTTAACATTTGAGTTAAATTCTAACTTGTCTTACACAGCTGCACTGTGGAAGAAGAGTGCGCTTAGGAGTCTTTCCTTCCCCTGGCCATCTGGACACATGGCCAGGAACCATGCAAAATACTTATGTAGCACTCTTTCGGGGGGGATTGTCCTGAATCATGCATCCAACTGTACTTGTCAGCCCTGAAGAAGCATAGCCAGTTGACTTAGGGTACGTCATACTTCTACTTTCATACCTGTTGTCAGGTGCCCAGGAGCAGGCACGGGACAATTGTGCAAGGTGTTCCTTTTTGGAACATCTCTTAAGTATTACTGAATGTACTGTCCTCAACCCCTCCAAAAGCAGGATGGTTTTGGGGAAATTTCTGCTGAGCTGCTAGAGCTCTACTGCTCACTGCATGTTGTTTGGCTAAGAACAGCTGGAGTTCAGCCATGAAGCACAGTATTGATCTTTCACGCTGTGATTAGAACAGTTAAGAATGAGCTACAGCATGTACATAAATAATCACACAGCAAGTAAAATATAGGTAATTATTCCAAATTAATTATTCTTCTGTTGTATCTTTCATCGTGGATTGTCTGTGTTGTATAAGCATACTTTAGAATGTCTGCATGGTATTTAAACTGTTGGATTCTCCTTGGGAACCTAAACAGTAGAGGCTAACTAGTATGTATCTGGCTTTTTTTCTTTTTCTGTTTTTGTAAAGATGCCCTGATAAAAAAAAAAACAAAACAAAAACAAAGCCTGACATCTGAAACCTTCTAAGACTTCCAGAACTTTGGGAAAGTTCAGCTATGGATTTGAACTTTGTGACTTTTGTGCCCTTTTTTCCCAAGAATATGCAACTTTATTTGAATATCTTAAGAGGTTTTTTGGTCATGTTAGGATTCAAAATTTTATTAATGAGGCTGGTGGTGTAAAACACTATCTTACTGTGAACTGGAATTGTCCAGTTTATGTCATTGGAAAACTTTTTAAAAACTGGTATTCTCAGAATATCTGTGAATTCTAGCAAGCCAATCTTTTTTTCATGAGCCAAGTACAACAGATATTATATCTTAACTCAGGTTAGCCATATAAAAGGGTAGCATTTATTGCCGTCTTCACTGTGTGAGAACTATTGTGCTTATGTGTTAATGCAGGCAGTAGCTCAGGATGGCAGCTGGACCCTAATGCAAATTGGATAGGAGTTTAATAGGAATGAACCTAAACCAATGTTTTAAATTATGCTTGTCATAGTATCAACTTTCTATTTTAATAGAGAGGCAGAGTTAACAGTAATGAATTACAGACTGAAAAATAAACAATTAGGTATCAACAGCATCCCGTTTTGAGATAAATAATGTATGGCTATTGGTTTGCACCTCCATTGTGAAGTCTGAATCTTGAGAAATTGCCTGGTTAGAAAAACAAAACATGACACCCTTCCCTACATAATGTTTGCTCAACATTCTGAAATTCTCTGAAGGGTTATTTTAGGCTTACCGGGTCATACTGAAGTTAAACAATTGGTGCTATAAATTAGGTGTTGGTAAAAGAGCATAGATTACCGAGGGTGGGGAGCAGAAGGATGGAGCTGTAGTAGGAAAGCAACCAATAGGACAGTGTAAAATGGATAAAGCAGGCCCAGCCTCTTCATTTCATTTTATGCTCTCCTGCTGATTGCTTTTCCTTCTGCAACCCCGCCATCTCCCTCTGCAATGTGGTAAGCAGGTATAGTTTACAATGTGAATTTATATCACAAATTACATTCTCTGAATCTGTGCCAATTTCATTCCCTGAATCCATGAAAGATTTTTATAAATGGAACATTCTTGCCATCAGAGTAATAACACTGCAATCTGAAGTCTTTCTAAAGTATACACATTAGTGTTAATTCAGAATCCATATTAAAAATCATGCTCAAATGCAAAGGGAATATTTCTTAAGTTTTGAAAGTTATCTTTAGCCATTACACATTTTAAATGAGTTTTTGACTTTCTGTACAGCAGGAAATGCATTGCAGAACTACAATATTTATTTTTTTCATGGAAGCTTTACTAGAAACAGATTCTCCTCTTCTCACTAGTTAAAAATTGTAAAATCTAAATTAAAGTTTAATTACTAGAGAGAGATGAATCCAGTATAGTGGACTCTGAGATTACCATAATATATATTGAAGATGGAGTCCTGAGCTTGTTTTATGGTTGGTAGGAGTGCGGTATACTGCAGATATAATGCAGTTAGATGCCCTAGTTCATCAAAGTACTTAACCATATGGATTGTGCTAATTCTCTGGGTTGACCTCTTTTACTGGTACAAGGACCCGTATCTACTATTGTACCATCTGGAAGGTTGCTGCCATGAGTGGTCTTTGAGAGTTGATAAGAGAGGAGTGAAAATGAGGGAAAAATAGGTACGAACTTCATGGCCTGTAGGATGCTCCAGTTGAAGGAGAAAATTGGTACACAATGATAAAACAAAGCTATAACAGGGATTTTATATGATTGTTTAAAGTGGTAAGAATAATCTTTACATGGTGATAGACTTGGACAAAGAATACAGCACAGCTGAAGTGTCTGTGCATATATTGAACCAGAAAATGTCAATTAAGGAGTAAGAATATCTATGTGGTGAATATATGCTTGAAAAGAAATTTAGTACTCTAAAATCTGCCACTATGGGAGAGTCCTGCAGTGGCAAGGGCCTAGTATTTTTTTTCATTGAAAGACAGGGAAGGGAAGAGAATGACGCCAAATAAGACACTGAAGGAGAGGTATGAGAAGGAGGGCCATGAAAGAACAAAGACAATGGAGTAAAGGGTTTTAAGGAGGAGGGTTACGATGTCTCTTAAATAAGCATTAGCCAAACGTAATACATTACACTTCTGTAGCACTTCCTCAGACACCAAATACCCCTGTGAGACAAGTATGTATCATTCTTCAAGTAGTGTCCCTATGGGTGCTCCACTGAAGATGTGCTTTCATCTCTACACTGCTGATTGTAGAACTTAAGTAGCAGAGTCCGTTGGGCCCGCACATGTACTGTGTCTCCTCATGCGGATCCACAAGGCTAATCAGAGCATGTGGGTTAACCCCCCTCAGTTCTTTCTCATCCTATCGTGACTAGAGATGGAGCCATTACCAATCCATTAAGATTTGTTCTTCTGTTTTACTTCACAGCTAGGTAGTTTCCCAGTTCTAGTTGCAATTCTTCTTTTTCTACCCTTAAAATAAAACAAAAAACAAAACCCCCAAACCTTTATTTTTCCTTGCCTTTTTACCCCACCAGGAACCCTTCCTTTTAGCGGAGTATGCCCGGCTCCCCAGACATCAAGAAGTTCCACATCTAAAACGAGGTGATCCCAGTTGCGGATAAGCACTCCCCATGCATTTGTTGCCTCAATGAGGGCCACATACAGAAGAAGTGTATCCTCTGCCAGCAGCTGTGGCCAAGATCCCGCAAAGACAGAGAGCTCTGCTAAAAGATCATCTTTATGGAGGCACTCTCCGGCCCCGATTGCCCAGCAGATGTGAGTCTTTACCACAACTTACTACATCTAAGGGAAGTGGGTCAAAGAAACAGGCAATCACCATTTAATTTGGTATCTTTGACACCATTAGCACCAAGACCATCTCAGTCTACGTCCATGCCTCATGGCAGCTGAAGGGTATGAGTACTATTGAATGGACCACAGACCCAATGGGCATGAGCACCGAGTCTGCAGCACCAGAGAGACAGATGCAGACAAAGTCCTCATTCCTCCCCCCTGACCCACTACCAGTGCTGGGACATTCGGTACCAGCAGAATTCTGCCAACCCAGAGACCTCAGCATAGGGGGGATGCACTGAGTCCCTGCCTCTTGGTACGACATCTCAGCACTGAATTTTTAACATGCATGGGGAATATCCCTGCAGCTATGTTATGCACCTGTGCTGTCTATCAAGGGTTCAGATAGTGAGCCAGAGGAGATGTTTTCATAGTACTCTTCCCAAGCTCCATATGGGTCCTGCTACCAACAAGGCCGTAAATATACCCACAAATGGCTTCACTACCACCACATGTTGGTATGGCCATCCATGGGCACCTCCACGAGGTCCTATGCCACCACAATGCCAATATTGGGACCCTTGGCAGTGCACCACAGCTGCTTCACTTTGAGCCTCAACTGAAAACCCTTCAGACATTTCTCCATGGCTGCAGCATCCAGAGGCTTGGAACTGTCACAAGATATAAAGGAACAGGAAGCTGGTACCAAGGAGGAAATAACACCAAAGACCATATCTTTCTCTTCTCCAGACGAAGCTAACCTACCTCCCTCACCATCTTTGACAGATGACTTCAGTCTTTTCCAGGAACTAGCAAAGACGGTAGTGAACAGTCCCCAGATACCACTAGAGGAAGTCAACAATGCCTGTTCAGCTCCTTGGTGTCCACCACTCATTGTCCTCCCAGTTGATGAGGCCATTTTAGATCATGCAAAGACTGTGGGGCAGTGGCGCCAACTTGCAAGCAAGCGGACAAAAAAATATTACATCCCCACCAGGAATTGAAATTTCTATTTTTCCACCCACCATCCAACTCCCTCATGATGGTCTCAGTCAATTCCTGTGGCAAACACCATCAGTCCAGGGCTATGCCCTATAATAGGGACTGGAAGCGCCTTGATCTTTTGGTATAAGAAGCATATTCCTCAGCCACCTTACTGTTCCATATTGCCAACTATCAGGTGCTCATGGCTAAATATAACACATAAATTACACCAAACTTAACAATTTTATTGAAAAATTGCCAGTGGCTCATCGGGACTCTTTCAAGGCCTTTATCTAGAAGGAACAATTAGTGGCAAAAACATTGCTACAGTTAGCCCTCTATGCCGCGGACATGGCACCTATGTCCATTTCCATGGCGGTGGTTATGCGATGGGCATCATGGCTTCTCTTGTTGGGATTCCCAAAAGTGATATAGTCCACAGTGGAGGATCTTCCTTTTGAGATCACGAAGCTCTTCATCAAGAAGGCTCATGCCCCCTTTCAAACCCTGAGGGATTCCAGGGATACCATCCAGTCACGGATAACATTGGATCAGGGAGACTGGTTTTCAGCCCTCAACCTCCAGGATGCATGCTTTCACATCCCAGTCCTAACGGCTAACAGACAGTTTCTCAGGTTCACTCTGGGACACGACCATTGCCAATACAGAGTCTTTGTCTTCAGGCTTTCATCAGCCCTAAGAATATTTTCCAAAGTTCTCTAGTGGTAGCTTCTTATTTACGTTCTCAAGGGATAATGATTTACCCATACGTGGATGATTATCTACTCAGAGCCCCATCTCTCCAAGAGGCTTACCAAGTCATCGACAGTATGATACACTCATTTACAGAATTGGATCTACAAATCAACACCCAGATGTCAATCCTCACTCCAGTGCAATGCCTGGAATTCATAGGGACCAACCTCAACGCATTACAGGCCACAGCCCACTTACCTCAATGCCTGTCCTATTCCTGGTTTCACTTAGACACAGTTCAATGCAACCCACAAATAACAGCCAGACTCTCCCTCCAAGTACTGGTACATATGGCAGTGGGCATAGTGGTGATACCACATGCCAGGCTTCACATGCGATTTCTCCAAATATGGTTCAGTTCAGTTTACAGACCAAAGAGGGACAGGTTGGACAAACCCCTGTTACTGTCTACCAGGATCTTTAGACTGGTGGAAGTACCCAGCCAATGTGTGCAAGGGGATCCCCTTCTCACAGACATCACCATCATTGCTCATAACCACCGACGCATCACACAGAGGGTGGGGCGCCCAGTTAAACACATGCAAGGCAAATGGTTACCTCTGGATATATCCCTTCGCTTCAGTCTCCTCAAGTTGAGAGTGGTGAGGATTGCCATGCCCATTTCCTTCCATTAATTGTAGGATCACACACAAAGATCCTAACAGATAACATAGTCTACATGTACAACATAAATTGGTGGGTGGTGAGCAGGTTGCCCTCCCTGTGCATGGAGGCAATGAAATTATCGAACTGGTGCATCTCCCACAATGTTACCCTGTCTACAGTTTAACTCCTGGGCACACAGAACTCGATAGCGGACAATCTGTCTCTCAAATTCCCCACATGATTGTGAATGGGAGATATATATGTCAGTACTCCACAACCTATTCACATGATGGAAAACATCATCCACAGACCTGTTCACCACTTACCAGAACAAGAAAATTTCCACACTGTTGCTCCAGAGTGGGGATGGGACAGCACTCTCTGGGCAATGCTCTTCTCCTCCCATGGGACAAGGACCTTCTTTACACCTTTCCTCGGTTTCCTCTGCTGCTGAAGGTCCTGCTAAAAATAAGAAGGGATGGAACCCTTGTCCTTCTGATTGCTCCTACTTGGCTGAGAAAGACCTAACCTGATACAGCTTGCGATGTGTCCGCTGATCTCCCTCCCATCCATTCCATAACTCCTCTCACAGGACAAATGGTGTAACCTGCATCCCAACTTGGGGATTCTCTGCCTCAAAGCATGGCTCCTACTTGGTTCCAACACCTAGAGGCCTCCTGCTCAAGGGAAGTACAAGAAATTCTACTGCATAGTAGAAAGTCCTACATATGACATACTTATCTGCAGTATAGTAGTTTTTCTGATATTTCTTTCAATAGAGGCATTTTTGTTTGTTGTTTGTTAATGATGCCTTTCATACCAGATACTTTTATACTTAATATTGATTAACATCCCCTCGCCTGAAGATGCAAATCTGATGCAAATGATAGTTTTGGGGAAGGAAGAATAATTAAAGGGCTAGGCTTTAAACACTGAACTCACTTATACTAAACTGTGACATTTCAGTAATTAATTTGGTATTAAATGCTATGGTGAAAAATTACTCAGTGTTAATGACCTAATTATCATGTGAGTTACATTGCATGAATCTGTTACTCAAGCTTTTAGTGAAATGGAAAAGGTATAATTCATAAATAATAACTTATACAATTTAATATATTAAATTGCACTTACTGTTCATTTTACTAGTCTGATGAATAGTTCTAAATAATAACATCTTAAAACAGATAAAAGTTACATTCCAAGTTAATTTATAATAGTTACTTTAAAGACTATTGTAACAGGGTAAGGGGGGGGGTATACTCCGCCCCGTGAGTCCTGCGCTCTTCTGGCCTGGCCGGTGGTGCAGCTGGGGGAAGGTGAGCCGGAGGGGTAGGGAGGGGACAGGGCCCACTCTGCCCCTGGGTTCTGCTACTTTCCCTTGGGTCAGTGCGTGGTCTGCTCCCTGTTTCCCCAGCTGGGTCCTCTGCCTCCGGTGTTGTGGCAGCAACCGTGGAAGCTCCAAGCTTCTGCAGATTGCAGGCTGCAGACTGCCAACTCCAAGCTGCAGGCTTTCAAACTGCAAACTCCTAACTATGAACTCCAAACTCCACCCTCTGCACTCCACACTCCATATTCCACAGCCTGCCTGCCTGAACTGGAGGCTTTTAAGTGCCACCAGCTCTGGGGGCGGCAGTACCCCCAGGGCGTACGCCCAGGTGGCTGCGGGCCCCCCGCCTGCTGCTGCC
Source organism: Mesoclemmys tuberculata (assembly GCA_007922155.1). Lineage (NCBI taxonomy): Eukaryota > Metazoa > Chordata > Testudines > Chelidae > Mesoclemmys > Mesoclemmys tuberculata. Next base: position 103,319,932 of record ML675601.1, on the reverse strand, counting down.
AAAACACCTGCCCTGACCACCACCTCCAGCACTATCCCAGGTGGCCGGGGCCCCTTCCCCACCCTTACCAGGAGGCATGGGGTCCAGTGCCTCCTGGTGCCTGCCTCGCCCCACGTAGAAACCTACGTGCGGGCGATGGCACGGGTGGTGGGGCCCACAGCCGTGGTGGCGGCCTCCCGTATGTATGGCAAGGTTGTCTTTTTCCTGGCCTCGGAGGCCGCCGCCCAGGAAGTGGTGGAGACGGGCCAGGTGGTGGGGGGCATCCGTGTCCCTGTGGAGCCCCTGGAGGACCTGGGCGTACGGGTGGTCTTGTCCTCCGTTCCGCCTTTCCTCCCCAATGCCGCCCTTCTGCCTCTCCTTGCTTCCCTGGGGAAGCCCCTCTCCACCATCAGCCCGCTTCCCCTCGGCTGCAAGGACCCCGCCCTCCGCCACGTCCTCTCGTTCCGCCAGCAGGTACAGCTGCCGCTGCTGCCGGCGGTGGCACGTGGCGGGGAGGCGCTCGAGGGGTCGTTCCTGGTGCCCCATCAAGGGGCCCAGTACCGGGTCCACTACACCACGGGGGAGGCCCGGTGCTACCTCTGCCGGGAGGTGGGGCACATTCGGAGGGACTGCCCCCTGGCCCGACAAGGAGGGAGACCCGGGACCCAGGAGGGCACCAGCCAGACCATCGGCGGCGCCCCCAGCAGCCGTCCGGTCCCTGTGGCCGCCCCCCTCTCCCCCCCTGTCGGCAGTTGTCCCCTGCGCTCGGGCCCCGGGGGCGCCCCCTCCCCCGGCTCGCCTGGGCAAGCTGACGGGCCCCGCCGACGCCCGGAGCAGTCCGGTGGGGCCTGCAGAGGGGAGGGAGCCAGGGCCAGCAGTGTCGGGCACCGGAGGGGGCATGCTCCGGGGGGAGGCGTCTCCTTCCCTTGCTACCCCACCTCTGCTTCCCCACACCCTGACTCCTGTCCTCTTGCCCCCTGCCCCTGCTGCCCGACCCTCCACCTTGGAGGGCTGGATGCTCGTGCAGGGTACGTGCGGTAATCGCAAGGCCGGAACCCAGCCCCCCCTCCAGCCCACGGCCGAGGGGAGAGAGAGTCCCCATAAGGGCAAGCGGAGGGGGGCTCCTGGGGCCGGGCCTACTGCCGCGCCCCTTGCCGGAGCCCAGCGAGGGGCGCTGACCGAGGAAGCCGTGGTGGCACACATGGGCAACACCATCCCCCCCTGGAGTCCCTCCTGGAGGAGTCCTCGTCCAGAGCCCCCCCAGCCCCAATGCCACCCAAACCCCCTGCTGGTGCCGGAGAGGACCTCGGGGTGTCAGGGGGAGCTTTCTTCTCCTCCTTAATGGAGGAGATTGACTCCCTGGGGTTGACTCCGGCCTGCCCAGGGGAGTACAACCCCGCCCCCTGTATGGAGGCCCTTCAGCAGGACATCCCCGAACTGCTTCTCCTCTCCCCCTACCCGCCGTCCTCAGTTTCCTCCCCTGCCCACACCACCGAGGCCCCCCTCTGTCCCTCTATCCTCCACGCTGGAGAGGGGGGACCCACAGCCCCCGAGGAGTCGGCGGGGGCCGAAAAGCCGAGCCCTGGGCCACTGGATGCCCCGCCCCTTGTTCTGGGCCAGCTGGCCTCCCTCCTCCCTGCGGATGCCTGCTCCGCCACCCCCTCACGGGGCCCTGAAACCGGGGGTGCTGCGACCCTACAGTCAGGCCCCCCGGAAAACATCCGGCCCACGCCCACCCCCACCCCCTCAGCTCCTGGCCCCAGCGAAGAGGCTGCACACCCCGCTGGCCCGGCCGTTTTGGCTGAGGGCCCCACCCCCAAGTCTGACCCTAACCCCCTTCCCGCTCCCTCCCCCGACCCTTCCCTTACCCCAACTCCCGACCCCTTCCCCGCTCTCAACCTCTCCCCGGCCCTCACCCCTCCCATCCCTGAACCTTTTCCCGCCCACCCTTCTGCCTATACATCTGCCACCCCTGTGGTTATCTCCTTCCCCCTGAAGAGCTCCCAGGAGGCGGCTTTTGTCTTTAGCACTCCCAGCCCAACCCGGGGCTGCTGTCTTCCCTCCGCCGCTGCCTTCTCCCCCAACCCATGTCCCAAAGGGCCATAAGACTGCTGTGGGGGCTGAGCCGGAGGACGACACCCCTGAGGTGCTGTGTGAGGAGCTGCGCATCTTTCTCTGGGACACGCGTGGTGCCCGGAACCGGGTGCAGCTTGCTCTGCAGCGCTGGGGGGACTTCCACCGCATTCTCCGGGCCGTGAGGGCCACTCTGGGCGGCAGGGCGTGGCGGCCTACCAACGGGCCCGCAGCTTTCGCGATGCCCTGAAGATCTATGGCATCAGCCAGGGCTGCTGCGGAGCCCGACGAGGACCGCTAGCGCTCCTGCCCATCAGGATCCACCCCAGCCCTTCTCATAATGCCTTTTACCATCTGCACATTGAACACAAGGGGCTGCAGGACGGGTCTCCGCAGGAACCAGGTGCTCTTCCTTTCTTCAGGAGGGGAGGTACTCTGTAGCGTTCCTGCAGGAGACCCACACGGACCCAGCCGCCAAGGCCAGCTGGCGGCTGGAGTAGGGAGACGGGGTGCACCTTAGTCATCTCTCCGCCCACGCGGGCGGAGTGGCCACCCTGTTCTCTCCTGACCTGCAGCCCAAGGTGCTGGGGATTGCCGAGATCGTGCCGGGCCACCTGCTGCACCTCCGGGTCTGCGTGGAGGGGCTGGCGTTGAATCTTGTCAACGTCTACGTCCCAACCGCGGGCCCGGAGCGGGTGCGGTTCTTCCAGCAGGCGGCTGCTTTCCTTGGCACATTGGATCCGCAAGAATGCCTGGTCCTGGGCGGGGATTTTAACACCACCCTCGAGGAGTGGGACCGCACGGGGACCGAGCAGTGCCCAGCCGCCAGGGACGTCCTCAGGGAGATCGTCGACCATCACTCCCTGGTGGATGTCTTGTGCGACCACCACCCAGACGACGTTACCTTTACTTTTGTCCGGGTGGAGTACGCCAAGACTGTCCACTGTCCGACCGGCTGTACGCTCTGGCCATTGAGCCCTTTCTCTGTCTCCTCCGCCGGAGGTTGTCGGGCTTGGTGCTCCGTGAGCCAGAGCTGAGGCTGGTGCTGTCGGCGTAAGCCGATGATGTGCTCTTCGTGGTCCAGGACCCGGGCGACCTGGTGCGGCTGGAGGACTGCCTGGCTGTCTACTCGGCAGCCTCCTCCGCCCGGGTCAACTGGGCCAAGAGCTCTGCTCTGACGGTAGGGGCCGGGTGGCAGGCGAGCTCCCTCCCACCCGCGCTTCAAGCCATCCGGTGGAGCGCGAGTCCGCTGCTCTATCTGGGCATTTACTTCTCCGCCACCCATCCCTCCCCGGCGGAGAACTGGCAGGATTTGGAGGGCAGGGTGTCTGAGCGGCTGCAGAGATGGACAGGACTGATCCGGTGCCTCTTCCTCCGGGGGAGGGCACTGGTGATCAACCAGCTCGTCCTGTCCATGCTCTGGCACCGGCTCAACACCCTGGTCCCAACCCCTGGCGTTCTTTTGGCCAGGACGGCACTGGGTCTCTGCAGGGATTCTGAGTCTCCCCCTGGAGGAGGGCGGGCAGGGCCTGTGCTGCATCCGCAGCCAGGTCCACACCTTCCATCTCCAGGCCCTGCAGAGACTTCTCTATGGTGCAGGTAGTCCGGCGTGGAGCCACTTGGCGCACGTCTTCCTCTGCCGCTTCCGAGGGCTCCAATACGACCGGCAGCTCTTTTTTCTCCACCCGAGAGGTCTTCCGCGAGACCTCTATGAGCTACTGGTCTTCTACCAGGACTTCCTCCGGACCTGGAGGCTCGTCTCGGCCTCCAGGCCCCTTGCAGTCACCGAGGGGGAGGATCTCCTCGCGGAGCCCCTGCTACACAATCCCCAGTTGCATGTGCAGGTGGCAGAGGCCCCCTCGGTGTGACGGCGGTTGGTCCTGGCAGGAGTCACCAAGGTCGGAGACCTCCTGGACTACGCCCGGGGGGCATGGGTGGACCCCTATGCACTGGCTCGGCGTATGGGGCTCTCCACCTTTTGAACCCTCCAACGCATACTCCAGGAGGTGAAGGCAGCCTTGCCCCCTACTGCTTTGACGTACCTCGAGCGGGTCTTGCAGGAGGGTGCTCCCCGCCGCCCCCTCAGCCCCGGCCCTCCTGTGCTTACCATCGGGCCTTGGCCCCACGAACCCCCTCGGCGCCCCCATCCTCACGCCCCAAGGCAGCTGCTCGATCTGCAGCCAGTCCTCTTACAGACCGCGCCTAGGGAACATCTGTACGCGCTTGTGCTTCACACCCTTCACTTCCTCGCCTTCACGTCCCGCCTAGACACCAAGTGGCGGGACCTCTTAACACCCTTGGAGGGCGAGGATCCCCGGTGGGCCAGTCTGTATTCCACCTTGACCCCACGGCCTGCCGGGGACATCAGTTGGCGGCTCCTTCACGGAGCCGTGAGCACGGGCGTGTACTTGGCGCAGTTCACCTCCCACCCTGACACCTTCCCCTACTGCGGCGCGAGGGAGACCCTGGTGCACATGTACCTGGAGTGCGCCAGGTTGTAGCCCCTCTTCTGGCTCCTCCAGAACCTCTTGTTGAGGTTCTGGCTGCACTTCTCCCCGCACCTGTTCATCCATTCACACCCCATCCGTGGCCCCACGAAGTTGCGGGACCTCCTCATCAGCCTCCTCTTAGCCCTGGCCAAACTAGCCATCTACAAGACCAGGGAGAGGAGGTTGGCAGGGGGGGCTCTCTGCGACTGTGGGGCCTATTTCCATTCCCTTGTCAACTCACGTCTCTGGGCAGAGTTCCTCTGGGCAGCGTCCACTGGCTCCCTGGACACCTTCGAGGAGCAGTGGGCGCTGTCCGGGGTTCTCTGCTCAGTGTCCCCTTCCGGTTTCCTACGTTTGACCATGTGACCCCCCACGTCCTTTCATGGTTTTCTCATTTGTTGTCCCACGTAATCAGTTGGACCCTGATCCAGTGGCTCCGCCCCTAGGCTGGGGAGGAGCCTTTAGTGGTGGGTGGGCTCGCACCCAGCCACCTACCCCGGATTCCAATAGGAGCACCCTTGCATAGCCATCTGGCCTGGCCCTGTCACACTATCCAATTTCCATCCTGACCAGCTTGATTATTAAATGAAGTGAATTAACTAGGGGGATGTTCATTAAACTACACTATATAGTTTTGCATTATGATGTAGTAATCAGTCATTTATAAAATCATTTTCTACTGTTGGATCCTAGATGCACATCAGACGTTATCTTACAAATTTATATGAAAAGATAGTTATATCATTCCAGTTTTCGTAACTAACTAGTCACACAGTGATGAATTAGACCCAATAGCTCCAATTTATTTATCTGATGATTTTTTGAAAAAAGCTGTTTTTCACAGGTTTTATAACTCCTATTAGTACAGACTAATACACATCCTAATTATGCAAAATATACGTTTTGTATTTAATTTATTACCATAACTTATCTTTAAACAGTTAACATCCTTTCTGAAAACTAATTTTGTGCACAGGACAGTAGACAGTTGTTTAATGTTTTGTAGCTTTATAAGGTCTATAAAAAACATAAGGAATAGATGTATTAACTCCAGATGACACATTGTTAAAGTACACTTTTAATTAGTCATCCCAGTGAACAACTCTAAATAAGTATTTCACTAGGGATATTTTATTTTAAACCTTTGTTTCAAATTAGATGGTGCCTCTCCACTTCATGTTCTACTCTGTGCATGTATAGTTTTAATACCTACTTTAAATGAAACTAAATTTAAAATGAAAACTCAAGAACAATGAAGAACGTAGATAAATCCATCGTAGAGTATGGATATCAGTACTTTGGAGTGTTTAGACTCAAAGCTGCTTTAAGATGTTGATGTAACATACTTAGACTTCTGTAAGGTATTTGACTTGGTAATTCATGACAATTTAGTGTAATTGTAAATGGGGAATCATCATTAAATGGGTGTGTTTCAAGTGAGGTCCCAAAGGGATTAGTTCTTGGTCCTATGCTATTTAACATTTTTATCAGTGACCTGGAAGGAAACATAAAATTAACACTGATAATTTGCAGATGACACAAAAATTGGGGGAGTGGCAAATAATAAAGACGACAGGTTGCTGACACAAAGGTTGCACTGGGAGCTCATGATCAAGTGATACTCCACCACAACCCCCAAATCTTTATGGAATCGCTGCTTCCTAGCATAGAGTCTCTCAATCTATAAGTATGGGCTACATTCTTTGTTCCTAGATGTATATATTTATATTTAGCCATATTAAAATGACAAAATAACATTAAAAACAAAATAATATGCATTTTAATATGGCTAAATATAAATGATTGGGGGACTCTATGCTAGGAAACATTGATTCTGTAGAAGATCTGGGAGTTGTGGAGAACCAGCTGATCATGAGCTCCTAGTGCAACACTGGCCAAAAGGGCTAATGCAATCTGGGGTTGCATAAAGAGAGGTATCTAAAGCAGCAGCAGCAGAGGTTATTTTACTTCTGTGTTTGACACTGGTGTGACTGCTTTAGAATACTGTGTCCAGTTCTGGTGTCCACAATTCAAGAAGGATGTTGATAAATTGGAAGAGGGTTCAGAGAAGAGCCACAAGAAAGATGAAAGGATTAGAAAATTTGCTTTATAGTGGTAGACTCCTGGAACTCATTCTATTTAGCTCAACAAAGAGAAAAGTAAGGGGTGACTTGATTACAGTCTATAAGAACCTACATGGGGAATAAATATTTAATAATGAGCTCATCAATCTAGTAGAGAAAGGTATAACATGAGCCAATGATGGCAATCTGAAGCTAGACGAATTCAGACTGGAAATAAGGCATACATTTTTAACAGTGAGAGTAATTAACCATTGGAACAACTTACCAAGGATCTTGATGGATTTTCCTTCATTGACCATTTTTAAATCAAACATGGATCTTTTTCTAAAAGATATGATCTAGGAATTACTTTGGAGAAGTTATTCAGGAGATCAGACTAGATGATCACAAAGGTCTCTCTTGACCTTGGAATTTATGAAAAAACCTCTAGATGTCACCTGTATCTGTTTTTGTTTTGACTTCCTGATGGATATCACTATAGTGCTTTGGAGAAACTACATAAAGAATTTTTTTTATTGCAAATTATGTTATGACAATCATTAGGGTTTAATTTTTGGATTATTAATCCTTTCTTCTGCCCTCTGAATTCTGCATTTAGAGCTGGTGATTGTCATCTTTAGAATGTAGTGATATTATCTTTAATGTTAGTATATTCTTATTTTCCGACCCCATATTTGTGTTTTAGTTTGGAGATTACTCTAATTAAGAAAGATGAAGGACCAATGTGGCCACAGCTGATAGTGGGTGACGCACAAGGTGAATACATCACGGACTCTTCCCCATGTTCTACGATAGCTGAACATCTGATGCATCTTACCTCTGAAGAAATGGTAAGAAATTAAAAATAAAAATACTTCAAAATCCTCATAGAGAGGTTCATGTTGTACCTTCTTGGGAACTGGGCTCTCCCTTCACTGAGATTATGTAGTGAGTCAGGTCATTTAGGATTCTAGCTACTAGTGTTACTCTTCTGCTCGTTTACAATTATTAAACCATAGTGACACTTTTTAATCATTTTAAGCAGATTTTTAATCATTTTTCAGAATAATCTACATATTCAGTATGAAGTTTGAATTGTTATGTAATCCACACATGGGATGAATTCAGTTGATTTAGTAATGTTTGCTCAGCAGTGCACACACGACTGATTGAATATGGTGTGTTTTTTCTGTGCATTTTTCCTACCAATTGAGTTGATTAAAGTAATTAAAGTTTTGGAGCACGTTTTCTGCCTGAGAGGCGCACTGGTGAAACACAATTATGAACTACAAAAAATAAATAAAAACCTAGGAATTTAATGTTCATCTGTTTAGCCAAAACAAAGAAATGTACTGTACAGAAAGTCCAGTCTTCATACTCGATGCATAAGCAAGGGTATTCATTTCTTCAGATGGGCACCAAAACAAGCATATAGCTACTCATGTACTTGTTTGGGGGCCTAATGCCTTTGTAAATTAGTTTGTTAGTGCCCAGATTTGAAATGTGGGCTCCTTATTGTTACAGACATTTTTATCTAGCTCTCAGTTGACGGCAGGGACTTTTGGGTGTCTTTTAATATCTCCATCTGCAGGCAGTGGGTGCAGTCCTGACATGGTAGGTAGTATTCAGGGTTCTTGTCAAACACTTATTTCAGACCCCGAGCGACTCTCAGATTCTCAGAGTCGATGCCTTTGTGCTTAAATTCTTTGGGCCTATCTGAGAACCACGCTGCTCTGTCCAGGTAATATGCTGATTCATGTTTGGGGCTAGTGTGTCAGCTGTGAACAGTCAGAGGTCATGGTGTTTTACCGAACTTGTCTTGGGGAAGGATAGTATTCTGCCAGGAAGTACAGTCAACCTTACAAGGTCCGTGAGCTTCCAAGAACGGGGCTGTGTGGTCCCTACTGCTTCTAGAATCAAAGATGTTGAGAAGAACTTCTGTTCTTTAAGGAAGTGATGATCAGGCAAGGATATGGGCATGATTTTTACATTTCCAGTGTGTCTTCTGCACTGGAGATCTATCCATGTCTGAGTGGGTGAAAGCAGTGCCTGCTTCAACGAGTCTCACTATAGCTGCCATGGAGATGAGACTGTTATATTACAGCATTATATCGCACAGTCTGACTATTCCCATTGATAACTATTGAATACGATTTCTGTCCTAGATCAACGTTTTCTCAAAAGGCACTTTTGCCTCACTTCCATTGAGAACAAATGAAGCCTTTTTGAAAGAGGAAAATCCTTAGTAACAGAACATTACTCCTCAGCCCTGGCTGAAATTGAAACTTTCAGTTTTGAAAAGTAATGGCAAATAATTCAATAATAATAATTTTAAGAAAATTGTAGCCCGGGTATGAAATTTCAGTTATTTTTAACTATATGGGAAATTTTAACTATATGGGAAACTTCATTATTCTATTATGAAGGTAGTTCTGGCCAGAAATTTATCTGGCAGAGAGTGGTAAATTTCTTAAAGGACTCATTTTAAAATTATTTTAAACTCCTATGTTAATGAACACATTTACTTGCAGATTCTCAGAAAATTCATTCTGGACTGAAAGTACTTTTAACTTTGGGGAGGGTAAGGTGCATTTTTCATATGCAACAAAGTAGCTGAATCCCTGCTTTAAGTGCAAATCTCAATGTTTTTAACTATGGACCAACAAGTGGCATTTCCATAATTAATTATTCCACTGTATTATAAAGTATAACATACAAAAACTACATTAAAATAACAGCAAGCCAACACACTCTAGCATTCAAAAGAGCGAACTATGCATATACAACCTAAATTTGACCCCCTTGTGCATATGCATTATGATACAGGCTTTAATTACATGATCATTTACTATTTTTTCCACAGGGCCCCCACCTCATTTAGTACACATGATAGACTTTTAAGTTACACAACAGCTATTCAATATTGCTGAATAGTGTGACCCTATGCTTTGTTTAGTGCACACTATTCAAACCCTATCTGAGGACAGAATCATTGCTTTTCTTATGGTTTATTTGTGGTGCTCATCACTATAGTCTGAATGCTTCATAAACATTAATGAATTTATTTTCATCACTCCCCTGTGAGGTGCGGTGGATGGTATTACCTCCAGTTGACCCATGGGAACTGAGGCACAAAGGTTAAGGTCAAAAGTTTCTACTAGTTTTGGGTGTCCAAACTGAAATGCTTAGGACCTGATTTTTCAAAGAATTTAGCATTGTATAGCACTTGGTTCAAAGCACAGCTCCTGTTGACTTCAGATGCAACACCAGGGAGGTGAGAGGTTCAGGTATGCTCAGTGAAGACGGAACCTTTAGGGGTTTTTGCTATTCATCTAGCAAGTCTCTACTGAGCATGTGCAAACTATTTTTTTCAAAGGTTTTTTTAACTTGGTCATATTTTACATAGAGAGGAAAAAAGGCTCATCCCTGACAGAAAGTCCACCCTCCTACCAAATTTCGAATCCCTGCTATAAAGCATGGGGAAGCTGGAGAATTTTGTAACGGGCAAAACAACATATTTTCCCCCTAGCCTCATTCATGGAAACAGCTGAACCCTTTTTACTGAAATTTCCCCCCCCCCCTCAAAAAAAATCATTGAGGCAGACAGCAGCATGGATAATTTCAACCTAAATGGTTAAAGTTTGACAACGCTATAAACAGGTTATTTCAGTGGGAAATGTTGAGCAACGTTAATAGGCAGTGCAACCATCCGCTCCTATAATAATCAGCAGCATATACTGCAATACTGTTCAGATGAGTTGAGAATTACATGGGTTTTTAAATGTCTTGGTCATTTAAATATAACAGGTATAGTATATAAAAACTCAGGGCCAAATTCATCGTTGGAGTAATTCAACCTTATGGATGTTGCATCAAGGATTGGTTTGGCTCCTGAATACATCAGAATAACAAGTGAAATTTCAACCAGTATGATTTAAATTCTTGTTTTTAATAAATTAGACTATATTCTACATTTTCATCCCTGTGGAAATTGTACATAGTTTAGTATAGATTGAGTGTAAATGATATTTTAAAGGAAAACCCAAAAGATAAGCTTGGCTCATATTTATATGGACCTCTCTCTTTTTTATCATCCAGAGAGTCCTGTTTAAAAAACAAACACAAAAAACTTGTCATTTTAACTGCCCCTAAGGATTAATTAGAAAGTGGTGTCTGATATAAAATCTGGGAAGCGTGACTCCCTGTGGATCTTGATGTATTAAAGTTTGGATTACTCTTTTTTTTATGTTTTCACTCCAGGTGGGGTTAAAGAGGAAAGTGTCGGTCTTTTGGTCATTAAGCTACAATTAGCGACTTTTGATGTAATTTTGAGCTATACTTTTTTTAAAAACTACCTTTGTGATTATTTGGGGGTGGGGGGATTGTCCAGCATTTAAGATCTAGGTTTGAACTTGCTAAGCAATCCCCTCTGTATTTAGCAAATCATGTAAGCATAGTCTAAAATATTTTGTTGAACTTGGACTTTTATAACTATAAATGCATTACCTAAGGCTTGATCCTGCTTAGTGCCCTCAACTCTTATTAATGTCAGTACTGATAACCTAGTAGGTGAAGTAAAGTAACCAGAGGACATTTTATTAAAATCATTATTTAATTTTGCAAGTCAAATTCTGTGGTTTATAGATGATATGATTCAATATTTGGGTGTATTTGCAGGTAATCTTAAATTATATATGTAGTTTTTTATTAGAGTCAGGAGTCTTAACATTTTATATTTACAAACAATGGATTTGGTCAGTGAGAGAAACCAAAATGCTATTTAATTTTAAGATAAAAAGACATACACTAGCTTTGTTTCCCTACAAATTGAAGTTTAGTATTTTATTTTAAAACTAGTTTGTGTTCAAATGCTGCTGAGCTACAAAGTAACAAACTATCAAAAATGCCATTACCATTCAGATTTTTAAAATAACATTTTAAAATAATAAACATTATAGAAAATCCAATAAAATATATTTTTCTAACATGCACAATACACAATACTAATCCTTCAGTCTGAAATGAAACCTTGTTGTCATTCATTTGATTCTGTTTGCTAAAGAATAAATTTTATGTTAGAATAAATTGAAGTGCTCCAGGAGAGAGTGATTTCCAATACAAATTTTAGAAGGCAGGATTTTTTATATGAACTTTGAAAAATGGGACCGACAGCAATATTGTGCTTGGAATATTTGCATGTTCTTAATCTGGTCTCTAAAAGAATTGTTTTAAGATTAATGGAGTGTAGACTTGATTCCTTCTTCCCGTCCTCTTCGTCCTCCTCCCTCATCCCCTGTAATCACAGGATACCCAGAACATTTGGGGAATGCCTGAGTGCAGTCATCTAGGTCAGCTAACTTATCTGATTCTAGAGGAGGTCTGAGATGATAGTCCACAAGTCCCTATATGAAATCCTTTTCCCCCTGAAATCTGCTGGTATTTGAAACAGTCATGTCATCCAGCAAAGCTGGAGTATGTCCATCTTTTGGATGCTAAAGGTTTTCTGAAGTGGGAAGTTGAGATAATTGAAGTTACACTGCACTTCGCTCTAATATTTTGCCTCTTGATTTTTCCATCAGCATTCATGAGAGAGGCATGGTTTTTCTTGAGTCCTGCCCCCTTATAATTCATGTACCCTGTCTGTTCACTTGCAATTTTAAGGACATTTCTCGTGTTTTCTCCTTATGGGATAACTATGGGTCTTTAAAAACTGGAAGTGTTCCTTTTAGTCTTAAGAACATTTTTTCCTGATTTTTGTTACCCCTCCTTGCAGACTGATCATCTTAAAGAAGTAACTGGCCAGCTGAGGTAGTGAATTGGATGATAAACTAAGCACATGTAGCTCAAGTATCATCCCCTCATGAAACCTGTCATGCACTGGCACCTTGCCCTTCATTCCCAAAGTCTTTCCTGTGAGGCCCCACTTCCCAGTTGCCCAAGTTGTCCAGACAGCCTTTCCTGCATATAGAGGCACTAATCCTGAGGATGGCAGAAGAGAGGAGGGAATTAGTGTTGTCTTTCAGCCAAGTAGCCTCCTTTTTTCTTGCTATCCCTTGGACACCTAAGAACATACGGTTGACCATACTGGTCCATCTAGCCCCATATCCCATCTTCTAATAGAGGCCAGTGCTTTCAGTCAGCCTGGATTCATCAAGGACAAGTCATGCCTGACCAACCTGATTGCTTTCTATGATGAGATGACTGGCTCTGTGCATGTAGAGAAAGCAGTGGATGTGATATACTTTGACTTTAGCAAAGCTTTAGATAGGTCTCCTACAGTATTCTTGCCAGCAAGTTAAAAAGTATGGGTTGGATGAATGGACTATAAAATGGATAGAAAGCTGGCCAGTTTTGTTCAACATCTTCATTAATGAACTGGATGATGGGGTGGATTACATCCTCAGCCATCCCTTAAATCCAATAACCCAGTGGTTGAACACTTCTAGGATACAGAAGACCCAGATTAAGTCTATACTCTGCAGCATGATCTTGAACCCAGGTTCTCTCCTTCCCAGTGCCCTAATTAGCAGGTTACTGGATATTCTGGAATGGGTCTCAATCTCTCCTATTGAAGCTATGCCAATTTCTAGAAAATACTTCAATGTAACTGAGCCACAAAGAAAGAGAGAGGATGACTCTATGGAGCATTCACCAGGGATGTGAAAGACCCAAATTTGAATCCCTGCTCCAATAAGTTTTTAATTATTTATACAAAGAGGAGCATCTTCAACAGCATAGATTGAGAAACCCACCCCAGAATATCTAATAGCCCAGGGATTAGAGCACTGAGAGAGGGGAGTCTTGGCTTCAACTCCTTGCTTCTGAGTAGGAGTTTGGACCTGAATCACCCACATCCTGGGAGAATGTCCTTAACCTCTGGATTATTGGGTGTAAGGGTGGGTGGTAGCTCCTCCTCCTTCTCTGGTTATTTTTTGCGTGGTGTATAAGTCCCCTAATGAATCTAGCTCCAAAATTGTATTTGTCAGATTTGTGTCAAATTCGCAAATAGTTTGGGTTGACTTGAAACTACAACTTTGGCAAATAATTTATTCATCTAAAATATTTTGCCCAGCTCTATAATCTATTCCTCGAGGCAGTGAAGGTCCAGTCTCACTCACTTGACTCGCAGTGGAGGGAAGGTGCTGCTAAGACAATTTGGAGCCAGGATGGTCCAAATTCAGGGATTGAATACATTTCTCTTCCTACTACCACCAGTTCCCACTTTCCTGGGCCTCCTGGTCAGCCTTGACCAAAGACATTGTTCATGGGCCCCCATTGTGAGGGGTGGTTAGAAGGATACAAGTGTTCAGGGGATATAGGGACTTTCTCCCTCCCCATAGCTTGAAGCTGGGTAGTGTTATGAGAAAGTTCCCCTCACAGTAGTTATCGTCCCTTCCCCCCCTCTGTTTAATTATAACCATGCATTCATGCCTCATTCAAATGGCCAGAGTTAGGGTTTCATGTGTCTTACCCACTTCTTGCTTCCTCTGCTCATCCTAATTGCCTGCAGGTATTTGAAGGATATAGACAAAAGGATGGGGGGAAGGGGCATAAGGAATGTAGTAGGCAAAATTATTAAAACAATGCAAAAGGTACATTGATTATCAGGAAAGCTTGTCAACAGTGAGGTCTATTAAACTGTAAAAAGCTTCCCAAGAAAAGTGGAGGAAGCTGTTTTCTTTGGGGCATTTAACACCAGATTAGGCAGATTACTGGAAAACGTGAAGTAAAGGACCATGCTGGGCTGACATGGGGATTAGCTAGATGACCTAAATAGGGCTTTTCTACTGCTAATATTTAATGTCCTTCAAACATTTCTATAAATTCTTGACTTCAGCATAAACAGGAGGCAGGCTAATAGAAAAAATTCCATAGCAATAAAATGTCAGGTATTTTTTAAAATAAGAACAGGATTAAAAATACTTAATCGGTGAAAGCAATTATTAAAAATTGTCATAAACTCTAATAGTTATGAAGATTGACATCTATAATGAAGCCTATTTGCAATTAATTACAACTTTTTAAAAATGCTCTTCAGAAGAACATAGAAGAACAGCATATCACTGAACTTTGAAACAATATAAGTAAACTTGCAATGTTGTTACACTACTGTGTTACTTATCAGAGACCCTCGTTAGTATTCTGCCAGTAAACTGTAGAATATTTTTCTATTTTGTGGCTCAGTCAGTAGCTTCTATTCTGTGTTATTCATTCCCTACATAGAAATACATGCATGGTCAAATGCCTTTAAAACTTCTAGTTAGCCTTTCATTTTCTCTATGAAATAAACAACAGAAACTTAAAAATGTTATCTGCTATAAATAACTTACACAGGTTTTGAGCCAGTGATAGATATCTGGTCACATTGTGTACCTCCTGAACTGCCTATAGATTCATAGTCTTTAAGGTCAGAAGGTCATCATGATCATCTAGTCTGACCTCTTGAGCATTGCAGGGCACAGAATCTCACCCACTCTCTCATGAAAGAGACCCATGACCTCTGGCTGATCAATTTTTTTCTTTCTTCTCCCAATTTGAACAATCCTGTGGTTGGTGGCATCCATACTCAAGCATTTAAACAAAGATTCTCAAGAATGAGCATCCTGGAGAAGACGCTTGAGAACTAGATGTAACTGTCTTCCAGGATAAAACATCAGTTACTCTAATTCTGCACTGCCCTTTGGCTGTGAAATCTTTGTCTCCTAAGCAAAACAGGTACCAATTATGGAGAGAGAAAAGGGAGGAGGATGCTGTTCTCTTGTTGTGCACTAGTCACAAGCTCATCCTAAAAGGAAATAGCTTTAACTAAGCATCCATATATAAATCACCCAAAAACTTGAATGGAAAAGTTCTGACAGGCATGTGTGAAATTGAAGAACTCTGAAACAGCTCAACCAATTGACTTCTGCTATGGGCTGTTTTCTTCCTTAACGAAGGCTGATAAACATGGCAAGATTGAAGTTTTTAGCAGAAACTGCTTCTCTGTTGTTCAGGTTCAAAAATTCCAATCTATGGGCAAAATGCAAGGAGGAGGAAATTAATACAAAGCGTAAACAAATTCAAACTTGGTCAAACTTAAAAAAAAAAAAAAAGCCACATACCCACACATGATCATACCTCATTATAGTTGTGAAGGCTTCTGTTAAAAAGTAAATTTGAACTAAGTTTCTTCTCCACGAAGAAGCTCAACTTCCTTCAGAAGAAACCTTTCCTCATAACAAACACCCCAAAATAAAATAAGTCAGACTGCACATTGTTTCCTCCATTCAGATATTTTCAAAAATTGTCTATACTGTGACTAGCTTTGATTTCAGACAAATATCTTTGATCAGAATCTTCCTAGAATTCCTAGAAATTAGAGATGGAAAATACTGATTTATCAACAGTAATAAATCCTCCTTCAATGTATGACTGTTCCTTACCCTTGTAAATTCAGTACTTTATAAATGCCTAGCTAGAAAGCGAGAGAGAAATTCTATAGCTTTATGAAGTCTAGTTTATTAAACTGACTTTAAAAAGTGCTTGGGTTATCTGTTTTCCTGAGTGCATCTCCCTCTTCACACATCCACTCCATACTGTGCTCTTAATTTTTGTTCTTTCTTTCTGGCTTGAGAAATATCAGCCAAAGGCCAAGTGTGTATCCTTTTCCGTTATCAGAAGGATCAGAGAGCTATAAATCTTATGTCAATTTTAAGTGATTACTAGAAGTGTTGAGAGGAGGTATGTATTTATAAGGTAAACAGGAGTTGCTACACAATGAGTCACCCCATTGCTTTCTGGAATTTCTGCTGTGTTTAAAACTGAAGGTAAAAATACCTATCTCACTGAGGTGACACTTTCCTGGGCTGTCAACAAGTAAGTGTGGGGGAAGCATGGCAACTGATATAAGGTGTAGACAACTGAAACGGTCTAATAATTATTCATTACACCCACAAATGAACAAAACCAAAATGGAAAGACTACTCCTTTTCTGAATATTTCTTTTGTCAGTATCCTAAGCAAATTGCATTCCAGCATGGTTCCCAGCCCTTTATTCCATGGGTGGTACCAGGTACAGTAACTAAATTGAGTAACATGAAGTTTACTCTGATTTTTTGGAAGAGACCTTTTAAATATAATTTTTTATTTGGACTGCATGGGCATTAAAGATTGCATGACACTTCACTAAGGGAAGGGAATTGTCCAGGTATCCTCAACAAAAAGTTCGCCTTCCAGCACTGTCACATGTTGTGTTGCATGCCAGTTACCCAGTGCCCTTTGCCACAGCAGTGGCTGTAATTCTGGTAGGTAAGTATATTTGTGAAATGCTTTGAGATTGTTGAGCGTGAATGGCACTACAGAACTGTAAATTGTTATATAAGTTGCTATGGATAATAGCAATAATGATAATAATGTTGTATTATTATGAATCTATAGTTTAGTATAACATTGTTTACCAGGTATTCCAGATTTTCAGTGCATTTCATTGTTTTCTGGTTTCAGAATCCAAACCCTGACAAAGAAAACCCTCCTTGTAATGCACAGGAATTGGAGGAATGTGATATTTTTCTTGAAGACAGCACAAGTTTATGCAGGTTTGATGGTAACACCTTGAAAATCACTCATGTGGTAAGTGCCAGGAAATATGAAATCCAATTATACTTACCCAGGTATCTCCCATTCAAGGTTTTTCAGTATAGAAATATGATTTCTGTTTTGCATGGTGAGCAGTCTAAAAAAAACCAAGTCCAGACACTCAGCTGCTATAACCTGGTGTAGCTTCATTGAAATCTTGTAAATACTTTCTATAATAAAAAGAGTCAGTAATAATTAGTTGCATATTTGTGCAAATATATATGCTTTAGCAGTACACTTTTGCAAAAATGAAAAATCTCTCCCCATCACAGGTTTTAATTGATGATCCTTATACAACCATGCTGTTTTGGAAATCTAAGTTTTTCTAGTGTCTCTCTCTGTGGGTGTTCCTCCATAGGATGTATACGTTGCTGTGCAATTGCAACCAAAGACTACAATGTAGTGTCTGTGGACTGTCTACACTGAGCCGTGCCTCATGCTCTGAACGAGGCCATAGACAGTGGCATGAACCTGCCACCACGCTGTTCCTGCTTAACTGCCTGTGGGTCGAGCAGAAAGTTCTGCTGTATGCAGCTTTCCATCTTCAGTTTGTGAATTCTTTCCCTTGTTATTCGTTTTAGTAGTATTTTTCTGCATTTGTTTTCATTTGCTACCTATTTATTTTATTTAACACTGTTGTGTTAGTAGAGAAGAGAAGGGGGGCTCCTTCCCCTCCACTTCTTGGGTCTTCTTGGCCCTAGCTCTGGAGATGTCCCCTTCCCACCGAACATTGGCCTCTACATCACAAGCCACCTTGGTCCTGTTTGCTGCTTCATCTGCAGCTTTAGACAATAAAACTATAAAGAAGAGGAAACCTATCTCTTCAAGCAAGGAAATGAAGAAAAGCTGATCCTTAGCTAGTGGACACTTTTCAAATCCCATTAATGGAAGTCCAAGAGCTGAAACATTCCTTGGTGGACATCCTGAACATTTATGTGCCTGCAATGAAAAAGCACTGTAGTAGATCCCAAAGCATTCAAATATCAAGTTCCAGTACCATCAGCGCACTTTCCCTAAGCCCTAGGAACCCTTCCTGGAGAAAGTTCAGATCATAGAAATGGGGGCCTCCCACCCCTACTTCTACTCAATCAACCACTCCTTCTGAGGCACTTTTGGCACTTCAGTCAAGGGCATCAGGTAACCCACTCAACTGGATCAGCTGTTGTGCAACTGCCCCCCATTTGGAGATCATCTCTCATGATAGTTACTTACTTGCCTGGGAGTACCTTACCTCAGATAAATGGATACTGGAGCTCATTAAAGCGTTACTCTATCCACTTCCATTTCATTCCTCCTTCTCATCCCCCTCCCTGACCCTTTTCAGGGGTGCTTGTTACAAGGAGCTCCTAAAAAAAATTCATTCTCTCCTCCTCATAGGAGCAATAGAATTGGTCTCACCAGCGTTCTTCAGAAGAGGATTCCATTCCAATTACAGTAGAACTTCAAAGATATGAACACCAGAGTTTGGAACTGACAGGTCAATCAAACACCATGTGAAACCAGAAGTAAGCAATCAGGCAACAGCGGAGGTCGAGGGGGGGGAAGCAAGCAAATATTATACTGTCTGTATTTTATCTTAAAGGTTGGCATACAGAGCAGAAGCAACCTTCTACCTCACCCACTGGGAGGGTATAGCTGTTTTTTTTCTCTCTCTCTCCCCCCCCCACCCCACTCCCTGGGCCAAAGCCTGCTTTGGAGTGGAATCCAAAGTCTGGTCTGCTGGCTGCGCGCTCTGGGGAAGTTTTAAAGGGCCATACCCTGTGCACTGATGCGGCCCAAGCTTTTCCTGTGGCTGCACTCCTGAATCCTGCTAGCACCTTTGGGAATGCAAGAGGAAAGGGAGGGAGGGGCACTGGCAAGCAATGCACAGAGCAGGGTGAGCCCTGGGGAGAGGTGGCTGAGGGCTGGGGTTGTAGTGCCAAGGGTACCGGGCAGGAATCCCCTGTTCAGCCCAAAGGCAAGAAACCAGAATAGGGCAGGGGATTGCTTGCAAACCAGGCAGTGCTGCCAGGTGCTGTTACTGGGGGTTCTGCCAACCCAAAGTTTGGGGTAACTTTACTTTGTGCAAGGTGGTGTCAGGAAACAAGCCAAGTGGTGACACAGCCATCCAGCCGATAGATGGACTGGTAGAAACAGTATAACACAAAAGTGTTCTTACTTTAAAGCTATACTTTACTTAGGCTCAAGCACTTACACACATCCACAACAGGTTAGTAAAACACCCCAACCCTTAATAATTAGCGAAGTCTGGGGCAGCTTTCAAGGGGAAACAGCGATGGCTTTTCAATTGGCCTCATCTTCCAGCTGCCACTGGAGGATCCAGAAGCTGTGTCCAAGAAGAGATCCCTCTCCTCTTCCCCCTTCGCCCGCATTTATCTTTGTTAGTAGACATAACAGGTCAAGAAAGAAGGAAAAAAATTTTCAAAGGCTAGACCTCAGGTCGCCAGAGTACTTAATTAGCTAGATGTGTTCCTACAGAATCTTCATATCTTGAGGCCCAGACAAACATCTCCCAGAGGGCATGCATAAATAAGCTTATTGGTCTATTCCTGAAACACAGGTCCCAGCACATCCACCAGAGCATCAGGGAGCAGGTGCAGGGTCAGGCAAAGGTTGAGCAAGAGGCCCCCCTTCCTCCTGGCTTAGTTATGACAAGATTGCACAGGCCTGCAGAAAGGCCTACCAAATTTGGCTGCTGTTAGTGTAATATTGATTATCGTATTTGTTGCTATTATGTGGTCTCTGGTCCTCTTACTGATCTATCAAAATCTTCCGTACAGTGCCATCTTTGCAGAGATCTCTCCCAGGCCTCAGCTGGAAGACACTGCAGGGTACTGTACCATAATGTTTTGTTCGGAGTTATGAACCTCCATTCCCGAGGTGTTCATATCTTTGAGGTTCTACTGTACTTCCTTATTCCCAAGAAAGGTGGAGGGTGGAAACCAATCCTTGACTCAAGGATTTGAATAACTGTCCTAGCACAACACTTCAGAATGGTGACACTAGCTACCATAATTCAGTCATTCAATCCCGGAGATTGATTTGATGCAATCAGCCTACAGGATGCCTACTTTTGTGTAGCCATCCACCTTTCCCACAAGCATTTAATATGCTTTGTAATAGGGACAGATCACTAGCAATATCAGATTCTTCCCTTTGGACTCTTCATGGTCCCAAAGGTGTTCACAAAGGTTCTCTCCGTACTAGCTGCTCTGTCAGGAATAGCAGTGTTCTCATACTTGGATGATTGGCTTCTCAGTGGTCGGTTACCCCAAAAGGTCCAGTCAGCAACATCCAGAGCATTAACATTATTCCACTCTCTGGGCCTCCATACCAATCCTAAAAAAGCCATACTAGCTTCAGTTGAGAGAATAGATTTTATAGGAGCTACTCCAGATTCCACAACAGCAAGAGTCTACCTACCCAAGGAGGGATTCTCCACTCCATTCAACCTAATCTCAACATTACACATTACACTCATCTCATCCCACAAACAATGAGAGCTTGACTACAGAACATGGGCATATGTCAGCCTTCATGTGTATGACTCCTCACATGAGAATGCCCCTCAGAAGCCTCCAGAAATGGCTAAGAGCAATGCATACCCCAAAGAGACACAGCCTCTCCAAATACATCACAGTGCCTCAGAATGTAATGGACTCTCTTACATGGTGGCAGAACCCAGGGAGTATCTCTGTTGGAATCCCATTCTTTCATCCAGCACCTTTGAAGATCCCCACAACAAATGCATCTCAGTTAGGATGGAAATCTTATCTGCAAATTGATACAGCACAGGACAAATGATCGATACAGAAATCAACGCTCCATAGCAATATTCTGGAATTAAGAGCAGTTACAATATGCTTGCCACCACTTTTTTGTTCCACCGTATCAGGCCACTCAGTCAAGGTGATGCTGGACCACAGGGCAGCAATGTATTAAGTTAACTGTCAGGGCGATGGAAGATCCCAGTCCTCATGCTCAGTCATGAAGGCTGTGGAACTGAGGAATTCCCATCTGATAGAAATATCAGCAGTCTATCTACCCGGTGTCCAAAATACAGTTGCAGATCCTCTGTGCAGATGCTTCTGGCAAGATCACAAATGGGAGTTCAAAGCCTGTCTTCTGTAACATCTGCCAGCCCCGGGGTACCAAAGGAAGATCACTTTGTCACCATGAACAAGATAAAATGTTGCCTCTTCTGCTCCAAGCGAGCAACTAAAATGTTGCAGATCTCTCAGGAATGCCCTGATAACATGATGAGCCCCATGCCATTCTTTATGCTTACCCACCTATGCCACTAATCCTCAAGATTGTTCTCAAGATATGCTGAGGAGTGAGAGCTATTTTTATAGCACCTCCGTGGGACAGAGAGAGGTGGTATTCAAACCTCCTTCACCTATCGGAGGCAACTCCCCTCAGACTTCCTGTCATCAAGAACTTCCCGGTGCAGAACTCAAAAACGCTCGTCCGTCCGAACCCCTTCTCTCTGAATCTGAGGGCATGGCTCCTTTATGGCTTTTAAGCATGGAGTTAACCTGTTTGGGTAGAGTTCAGTTAGTCCTTTTATCTAGCAGAAAACCAGTACTCACAAGACCTACCTCCAGAAGTGGAAACGATTCCAATCTTGGTGCTCCCTCCCATCTTCTCAAGCCTCATAAGGTCCATTTTCCAAAATCCTGGGCAACCTATTACCACTTATTGAGAGAACCTGTGTTTTTAATTCTATCAGGGAACATCTGGCTGCCATCACAACCTTCCACTCATCCATCCAGAACTTCAGTCTTTGCCCACCCCACACAGCAGCAGCTTGGTTTTTCAAGGGGCTACTCAACTTGTTTCCTCCTGGTCAACACCCATCTTCCCACAGGGGGGCCTCAACCTGGTTTTGATTGCCTTAAGGAACCAATGCCTGTTTCCTCCTCCCTCTTTTTCAGAATTTAATTGGTAATTGCCATCTCTTCAGCAAGATGAATGGAGAAGCTGGGAGTGCTTATGGCAGACCCACTGTGTCTGCAAAGACAAAATAATGCTTCATTCCCATCCTCGCTTCCTCTCAAAGGTCTCCACAGAATATAACATTAATTAGGAGATTCACCTACCAGTGTTCTACTCAGAAACTCCTGCCTCCAAAGAGGAATCAAGTTTTCATTCAGTGGATGTCAGATTGCCTTCTATCTGGGCAGGTCTAAACTATTCTGGGCCTCTTCCAGGCTATTTGTATCAGTTGCAGGTAGGAATTAGGTCCAACTGGTTTCCACACACAGACTGTGTAAGTGTATTTCGGGGTGCATCTTGGCCTGCTATGGAAGTGCTGGGGTGCAGCCCCCTCCCAGAGTAATGGCACACTGCACAAGAGCTCAGTCCACATCTATAGCTCTGCTGAGAGACTTTCCCCATAGCAGAAATCTGCAGGAGTACTACTTGGTCTTCTAATTAAGTATAGCGTTGCCATCTTACCTGCTTCTAGAGATGGCACTGCTTTTAGTGATACGTACAGTCCTACAAACTGTCTTGAATTACCTCCTCAGCATTCACCTCCTCACTGAATTACTGCTTGGGATCTCCTACTATGGAGCACCCAAAGGGCCATATACTCGAAGAAAAGGGAAAGGGAACTTGAGTTCTTTGAGATGTTTTGTCACCTCCCACCCTCCTTCCCCTCTGCTGTGGAGTTCTGGCTTTGTGGTCAAGAAGGAACGGAGTAGTGGTGGGTTCGTGCTTCCCTATATGCCTCATTCAGAGCATGAGACACTGTTCTGCGCAGGTGCAGGCCTACGGACACTATTTTACAGTCTCCAGTCAAGAGTTCATGTACAACCTATGGTGGAGCACCCAGAGGGATAAAAGATCTCCAAGGTCTCAAAATTACTGTAAGATAAGTAACCTCTCCATCTCAGTTTTGATTATACAAAGACACTGTATCCACATTTCAAATTCCTCTTGATACCTATTCATATGTTTCTAGTGAGTTTTATCTTGCATGCCTTTTCTTACTCACTGGGGAAACCCTCAGATGCTCATTTATAATAGCTTTATGGCCTCTTTGTGAGACTATGTCTACACTGATGGTGGCGAAGTCATCGCCATCAGATCGTCTTATCTGGATCGACTGAGCAGTCAGTGAAGACCTGCTCAGTCAATCCAGAAGTCGACGTATTAAAACTACCTCCTCAAGTGGTGTAGTGCTGCGTTGATGTGTAATGAAGATGGTGCACAGAAATTCTTTGCGTACTTTGCGTAACTCCCATCGACTGCCACCAAATCACTGAGGTAAGTGTAGACCAAACCTCTGACTACAGTGGTGCAAGAGGGACTTAGCATGGGCCAGTATCTGTTTTACTGTGATCTTCCTGATTTGTAGATCACGCTATTGATTAAAGAGTCACTTGATCTGTAAGCAACTGAGCAGTAAGATTAGTCTTTTATCATAGTAGGTGCAATCGGTTAGCAATGAGCTTTTCGTGAAGTTACTTCTGGTACAAGTAGTAAACATATGGACATGCACGATGATCTAGTCTGTTGGTTCTCTAATTGGGGGTCACAACATGGTCATCTTCCCCACCTGGACTGAGCTGTAAGATGAGCAGTTCTCTGCCTTCCCCTTATGTAGCCCAGGTGGGGAAAGTGACCTGGATGCTGGGATCCCTGATGTTGCTTCTCACTATCCCACCTGACAGCTCCCAGGGATGCATGGCATTTGAGGGGGAGCAAGCAGCAATGCCAGTCGGTCCCTGCCTGCAGGTCAGTTTCCCCACGTGGGCGCAGGAGGAGGGTTGCAGTGGTTAGGGGCGAAGAGGGCACAATGCAGGGGTTGGGGTGAAGGGGAAGTTGGTGCCCACAAAGCGGGGAATAAGGGTTAAGGGGGGGCAAGAGGATTGCACTCAGAGGCTTGCTGTGTGAAAAGGGCCACGAATCCAAAAAGTTTGAGAACCACTGAACTAGTTTCTAATATTAGTTTGTTGGGCATATTCCTCATACTGTCACATGATGAGTTCTGATAAAGTTAGAAGCATATTGGTTGGGAGAATTGCCTGTTTTATATGCATATTACCGATATTTGTATCTTTCTACTATCACCTTCATTTTAGCAATGAAAATGTTTTTTAAAGCAAGAAATGCAATAACATACTGGTTATCTGGGGGAAGAAATGTCTTAACAAATACACTGCCCCTCCAGTGTATAAGCACAGCTTGTGTACTCAAATCTGGGAGCTTTTTCTCCATAATCAAAAAGTGTGTCAAACGTGAAAACACACGCAAGTGATATCACAGTTTTCACATTTTACAGGAATAAACCAATGTAAGAAGTATTCTCCCAAGCTAGTTCAGGGGCTGAACTAGATAACCTTAATGCTGTAGAGTTTTTCTATCTCCAACTTAACCATAATTGAAACACTTGGGCAAGATCTGTGCTGCACTTCTAAGAGATGCAACATAGAATTTGTAGCCAAGGAGAGGTGGGGAGTACTAAGATGACTAAGCCACCTTTGCACCCTCCTGATCCTGGCTGCTCTGTGGGTTGGAGAGGCCTCCAGCATAACTTAGGTGACACTGGTGTCTCTTTAAGTTACAGCAGCTGCCTAGGACTGTCAATAGGCCACAGTGCTGTGGTCCTAGTCTGTATACCCCCTGTGCCAGGGCTTCAAAAGGTGATTTAAGGCTGTCTTCTATGATTCCTGACTTGGCAGAATTCACTCCAGTGAGACTTCTGCCACTTGAGTTAAAGAAGTAACTGACAGCAGTAATATGTTGTTGTTCTCTATGTGGACCAGCACTAGTGGTGCATATAAGAAACATTTTGCCAGTGGATTTCACAGATACTTTCTGACAGCAGACAAATGGTGAGACTCAGGAATTTTGGGGTCCATTCCCCTGTGCCTAGTGGGCACAAGATTCCGTCCATTGTCGCAAAATTTTACCTCCTTCTGCCTTGTCCCCCTCCAGCCTGTCCCATTCCCATCTCTTCTCCACTCCACTCTTTTCATCCCAATCCCAATCCTGACTCTTCATCTGATTTGTCCTCCTTCTTCCCCCTTTACTAGCCCTCAGTCCTAGTCTTCTCTGCTTCTTGCCCTAATCTCCCTTCTCCCCTGGGTCTTTGACACAGCGGCTTTGCCTAGTTAGTCCCAGTTGTCCCCTGTACTCAGCTTTTTGTGAGATTTATCCCACCCCCCAGTTCTTCATATGATCTATGTGTTTCCCTCCTATCAGCCTATTAGTTCCCAATCCTCCACCAACTTTTTCCTCATTGGCTTCTGTCGTGGACGGAATCATGCAGCAACTTAATTTAGGTGATGATCGAGCAGAACTTCAATCTTAACAAACACACACAGAAAGCTATAGCTATAGGGGTGCCCAGGCAGCACATCTCTGTGCTGAGCTCTGGCACTCCCCTGGTTTCAAGTTACAGAAGGTTTATATAGATTTATCAAAGGTTCATATTACATACAGGACCATATAGTGGATTTTCCAGTACTTAACAGGTCATTTCCTACATATTGGGCACTTATACCTCCGGCTGGGATTCTCCCGGTATCAATAAGTCCCGGTGATTCTCCTGGTGCCAGCAAGTCCTGAGGCACCTACATACAGTCTTTGGTAGCCTGCAGGAATTCCTGACAGGGTATGACTGGGAGTGGCTGCAAGGTGAGTTAAGGTCTTATAACTCACCAGGTTGCATTTTTATTGTGGTTCCAGTCTAAGGTCTCCTGTCTGTATTTTATTCCACACTTCTTTGGACCCCTCCCAGACTACTTACCCACCCAGCTAATCCCAGTAACAGTTTCTCTTCCCACCTCCAGTCTTGCTAGATTCCCAATCTACTCCTTTCCTTCTCACTGGCTTGGGTTTTTCCCTTCTGCATTCAGATCATATGGCTTCCTCCTCTATCCCACCTGGGTGCTAGTGGAGGGTGTGTGTGTGTCATTGAGAACACAGGAGAGAGAGTTTCCCTGCTGTCAATGCTGTGCTCAGCTGCAGCCCAGCACAGGGCAGTTATTACAGGGAAAGTCCCTCTGAGCCCCCATAGTCCTGTGCTGGATCATGCTCAACTGCTCTGAGGCTGGCTGTGTGTGTGGTCAGGTCAGCAGCAGGAGCTGAGAGTCTACAGTGTGTTCATTAAAGATGGAATCTTCAAAGATTTTAGCTTTTAGGTTCTAGAAAATCTCTACTGAGCATGTGCAAACTGCAATGTTTCCAACACACGTAACTTGGCCAAATTTGCATGGCTTTTCATAGGGATAGCAAATGGCACAGCTCCGATACAAAGGCCACGTCTGCCAAATTTAAGTCCCTGCTCCAAAGCATAGGTGCATTGAAGCTGTTAAAAGAAAGGGTCACCAGTATTTTTTTTTAACAGACAGAAAAATATGTTTTTGCCTAGCTTCATTCTCTGGAATACCACTTGGACTGAAGTTTTCCACAACATCTAATCCTCAGGTGGTCAGCTGGGATGTAAAATTTGAGCCAAAATGGTTGAAGCTTAGCAACATCCACAGAGTCTTATAATGGGAAGTGTTGTTCAACCTTAATAAAGGTGGCCCTATCAGCTCTTCCTATAATACTTTTCCATTTTTCTGCTTCAAATTGTACTTGAAGATCCCATTCAAATACCTGAAGGGGATGGTCTAGCTCAGTGTTTCTCAACCTTTTAAGTAGCAAGTACCCCCTAACTTCTGAAAATTTTAATAAGTACCCCAACACTCAATTTTCCATGGGATTTTATATTTACAGACTAATGTGAGCCATATGTTGGAAGAAGGGTTAAGTATATAAGCTGTGATATGACAGATGTCAGATCTAGTGTGGTTAGGGTTACCACCTTTACACCAGGGGTGCACAACTCAAGTATGTACCTGGGCTAGAGGTGATGTTGGCCAAAGCTAGGAGGCTTTGAGTGGCATACCAATGCTGGGAAATACAAAGCGCAGCACCAAATTTTTTACCATAGATTTGAGAGGAGGAAGGGGTGAGAGAGAGACAGGAAAAAAGGGTAATTGGTGAAATCTGGGGCTGTCATATTTCTCTATTCTAGTAGTTTTCTGGGCTTTGGGCTTTGAGCCAGGGAAGGGAGCTGCCACCTGGGCAAGTTGCAGGTGGTTGCCACCTGCCAGGAGGTGGGTGACTGCCACCTAATCTGAGCTGGGGCAAAGGAGGCTTCTGTACAGGCTGAGACCCAGGGATGTGAAAAGGCAGCTGCTGCCCGTTTTAAAGCTGGGGCGCTTTAGACTGTCCCTCAGCTCGGAGCCAGGGCGCGAGTGCTTCCACCCAGCTGCGAGCCCAGCTTGCAAGATGCAGGAGGCTGCCACCAGGCTACCACCTGAGAGCTGGAACCCGGCGGGTAGTGGGGGCTGCTGCCCGCCTCCCCCTAGAAGCCAGTGGCTGCCACCTGCCTCCCAGCTAGCAGCTGGAACTGGGTGGGAAGTGGGAGGCTGCTGCCTGCCTCCCCCAAGAGCTGGCAGCTACCGCTTGCCTCCCAGCTGGGAGCTGTGACTGGACAGGAAGTGGGGGCCTACCGCCTGCCTTCCCCAGAAGCCAGGGACTGCCATGCACCTCCCAGATGGGAGCTGGGACCGGTTGGGAAGCCAGTTGCTGCCGCCCGGCTTCCCAGAAGTCAGCAACTGCCGCCCACCTCCTCTTGACTCTGTTTTTCCCCTGGTATCCCCTGCCTGTCTCTCGCGTACCCCCAGGGGTATGCATACCACAGGTTGAGAAACTGTGGTCTCTCTCATACTTAGTTCTGCTTCTCTGCAGGGACTGGACTAGATGACTTACTGAAGTACCTTCCAGTCCTACACTCTTATGATTCCCAAACATCCCAGGCCCTGTACAGTCTCTTTTTGGCCTAATTTGAAGCTTTAAGCTTAAGGGCATGATCCTTAACATACATCTTGTTATGTAGAAGTGAGTCAGAATTTGTGGTAAAAGCTGAGACTCACTGACATCCATCTTTGAAGATACAAATAGGGGCACAATTCCCAACACCAGAGATCATCAATTTTTATGATACCATCATCCTTCCATTTTGACTCTAGAAAGAGCTTTTTGTCAGTCTCAAGTGGAATTGGGTCACTTACTTTCGATGAGACTTATGCTCCTAAACCCCTTAGCCACTTTTAAATAATAAGGGTTATTCCAGAATAATCATTTTTTGGCATTGTTGTGTTTATGAACATCAGATCCAGCGCCAGACAATATAGATTTGGGCTGTTTCAACACACTTGCCAAAACCACTGAAGAAATATCTACAGTAGAACCTCAGAGTTATGAACACGAGTTATAAACTGACCAGTTAACCGCACGCCTCATTTGGAATCAGAAGTACTCAATCAGGCAGTAGCAGAGACCACCCTCCCCCCCAAAAAAGCAGGAAAAAAGCAGAAAAAAGCACATACAGCACAGTACTGTGTTAAATGTAAACTACTACAAAAAAAGGGAAAGTTTAAAAAAAAAAAGTTTGACAAGGTAAGGAAAATGTCTGTTTCATTTAAATTAAGATGGTTAAAGGCAGAATTTTTCTTCTGCATAGCAGTTTCAAAGCTGTATTACATCAGTGTCAATGTATTAAGTCATTGTTTCAGCTGTAAACTTTTGAAAGAACAACCATAATCGTTTTGTTCAGAGTTACGAACATTTCAGAGTTACAAATAACCTCCTACTGTATTTGAATCTTGTGTCACACATTCCAAGGCCTCATCTACATTACAACTGTAACTAAATTTAGAAGATCTAGTTATGCTGCAGTTAAAAATTGCATGTGCTAAGTACATAACCAGTCACCATAACCTGTCTGAGGCCTTGGTGTGAGAGACACAACTGATACATGGCATTGCTGCATCTGAGACAGATTCTCCAAGGTATGTAATATCCCCAGTTGCCTTGGATGTTAATATAATTACTAGGTTCACTTACAAATTTTCTATTTTGTCTCCAATGTTTTCATTTCACACCATATTTTATGCATGCAAGAGTTTGCATAACGTATATAATTTCTTTCATTCTTTACATCATACATGTTTGTAGGATTTTTGCAGCATTAGTTTTAAAAAAAAAATCCTTTCAGAAAGACTGTCGGTGACCCTAGGGTGCTAATGAATGTGTAGTACATCTTAGTTTGAGTGGTTCAACATTCTGTAAATTCCATTGGCAAATCCTGTGACTGTTATTTCTTTGTCTAAATCTTAGTATTTAACCTGATTTCTGATCACCTCAGTGCAGTGGGCCAAGATGCACAAGGCCTTATGTGCACTTTGCATTGCGGTGATTTTCCCCCTTGAGAATTAATAGCTGTATAATCTCTTAAGGATCAGTAAAATATAAGATTAGAAAATGGACATTACTATATGATTGAGGTTTAAAGAATAATTACTGGTGTGTTCTTACTGGTGGCTGTAATTATATGAGAAAATAACAGTATTAATATTGTTTTATCCATTTAATAAACTATTTAATTTAAAAGACAATAAGATGTTTCCTCTTTAAAAAAAAGACTAACTGACTTTAATTTAAACTGGATAATATACTTTGGTGTAACTTTTTCCCTCAAAAGCTTTTTTTGATATTTTTTTTTTCAATAGAGGTTTTATTTCAGTGATCTAAGTTGTGAATAGTTATACAATGTTCGTGTTCGGTTCAATGGATGAGTTGGAATTCAGTTCTCAAATGTTTGATAATATGTGGCACCTTTAACACAGAGTAAATTGCAACTTGTTCTAGCACCTATATTAATCTGAATTTTCACATAATATTTAAAGATCTGACTACTTAGAAAAATTCACTTGCTAAGTGATTCAGAAAGTGGCACTCTTCCCTCTAAATTGGTACAGAACTAATGCCCCAGGATTGTTAGATGATATGGTCTACTGAAAGTGCTACATTTCAGATTAGAAATAAAACTAAGGTTCTCACTGCTGGTTATTAATGAGCTTGTGACACTTCACAAGGTAAGAGCATTTTACCAGGACACCAGAGCTGAACTTTAATGTTTAAATCTTTCATCTCTAGAAACTAGCAGTCTGAAGAAGAATTACTACTTGATTTCGTAGGCTGCCTTTAGAAATGATGTGTTTGATGTAATAGCATGATGCAAATTTTAAAAGGATATAGTAACAGCAGTTTGGAATAAATTCAGACTAAAGATTTAAGAAAGTAGCAACTAGGTTTTCTGGTGAATGCATTTGGAGTTTGTCAGAAAAGGTGTATGTTTTCCTTGGTTTCTTTCTAAACAGTACAGTCGATATGTAATAATTACCCCTGTCATGCTGAGATAAACAGCTTAAGGTCTTTAACTCACCTATTTAAATATGGTTTCTTAGGACGTGTTTATTACAGTGAAAAATAAGTGAGCACAGTAGATTATCAGTGCAGCTTTCACAGTGCTCAATATCTTTCATCTAAGCACAATATGTCTTTAACTTAATACCTTACATTAATTTGTGAGGCTTCCAAGAAATAGTCATTTGTTTCAAGCTTTGTTAGAAAAGATGGCTGAATGATCAAGAAGCTATTTATAATGCACATCTTCATATAATCAATGTAGGAATAATTGTGTTTAAGAAAATTAGAAAAGATATATGGAGGGGAAATATTTTCATTCTTTCAAATCAATTTAATACTTGGCTTTTTTAATTATTATCTTTAACACAAAGAACAGTGTGACTTGGGAAGGGGTGAATGCCTTCCTCTAGGCTTCTTTCAGTAAAGTCAGAACTCTTTTGTTTTGGGTTTTCTCATTCACAGAGCCTATACAAGCTATTGAGACTAGACTTTCACAAACGAAAGTATGTTTCAGGGGAAATAATGGAGAAAAAAGTCCCTGCACATAAGAAATTTGGACAAGCATAGGGCACGGTTGTGGTTCATTGCACATTCTAATATAATTGCAGAATCTGCACGGATGATGCTTCTGACTATTCAGAAGCATGCTAAGTTCAAATAGTTACATGGTCTTGTGAGTTCCATCAGCCTAAATGATATCCTCTCATCTAATCCTCTGTGTAAAAGGAAAATGTACATTTTCTGTTATTGCCTGCTTTATAAAGTTTTGCTAAGCCATTTTTGCCTTCACAGAAACTCTCCCAGTTATATCTGTTTGTTTGGGTAGCTGAGTAGATGAGATTCAGAGGAGCTTAGTTTCTCTTTGCAAACTAGATGAAACAATGTCAGTATTCAAAACCAAAAATAAAACCTGTCCAATATGCAGAGGCAACAAATTTCCTGTTTTGAGCAGTCTGTATTATGCTCCACTTTTGTCTTGGGTACTATTTGCCTGACTAGTAGTTATTTTTGTCTTCTGGTGTCTCTGCATGAAGAAGTATTAGGAAAGTTTAGTCATCTGCAAATAGTCTTTTATAAAAAGTAATTTTGAATTAATTCATATTGAAGTGATGTTTTGTTAGCCCTTGCCATAGTTGGTAGTATTAGCAAGCAGATGGATGTATACTTTACAACATATTAGTGCTTCTGACTTGCACTATATTTGCTAAATCATATGGTGCTCTAATGTGAGAAAATGCTTCCTGTGGATTTAAGACTACCAAACACATTTCACTTGTGAACTTAATCATATGTGAAAATAGATTCTGAAAGGGAGAAGTTTTGTGTATCATAGGAGTGGATGCCGAGTGCTACGTCCCTGAAGATCAAACAATTGCAGCCTTGACACTGCATGAAAACATCCTTCCTACTAGTTGACTATTTTCTGAATAAGTAGAAACTTGTTCCAGTATTTCCAAATCTTTTTATGATTTTTATAAGAATGGGTGGTTGTTTGCCGAAAAATAATCTTCAGACTAATCTCTTTCTCCAAAGTACTGTATGTGAGAATAATAATGCATCTTGTTTGTTGTCCAAGTCAAGAGTTCTTGTTAATATATTAACTGCAATCATTGTGGAGGAGATCATTAAAGAGACAGAAGAGATTGTACATGTAACAAGCAAAGAGATGCTTATGAGATGATCTTAGTGTCCAGGAAGTTGATGGTAGCGTGAGAGTGTTCCAGAGAGAATTTAATGGGTGGGTAGTGGTGGTTGAAGTTGTGGGGAAAACCTTTGAGGGAATTTGTCATCTGCCCTGAGGATTAAAATATAATCAATGCATCTTAGGTATGTCATTGGTTTCATGGTGCATTTGTCCAGAAATTCTTCAAGATGGCCCATGAAGAGGTTGGCATAATGGGAGCCATCTTAGTACCCATGGCTTTTCCCAGGGTTTGGACTAAGTATTTGTTGTTGAATGTAAAATTGTTATGAGTGAGGGTGAAATGGATAAGTTTGGTGATATGTTTGAGGAGGATATCTGAGTGTTGTCCATTTTCTTTTAAATATTTGAAGCAGGCAACTATGCCATAGTTGTGAGAGGTGTTGAAGTATTGGAAAGTGACATCCATGGGAAGACAGATTGGCAGAGGCCATGGAGCTTCAACCCCCTCATTATTAAAAGGGAGTGCTGCAAATAGAGTTTCAGGCCCTTTTCTTTAGAATGCTCAACCCCTCAAGGTGCAAAGTCATTCAGATATTTTGACCACTGAAGCACATGGTAGAGCCTAGCTCTCTGAGTGAATGTGGGCAGAACATTGAGGCTGGGATTTGTTAGGTGCAAAAGTACCTTCTGGGTTTTAAGTGGCAATGATCAAATGGTTGGCAACCAAATGACATGTGGTAGGGGTGGACAGAGTACTTCTGCCTTTGTCAATATTTCTCTTCCCCACCACAGTAACTCCTATGTTCTTGTGGGGTGTTTTAAATAAATGTAAAGTGTACCTAGTTCTCTGGATGGGTGCCTATTTGATGTAGAGTTTGTTGTTGACTGAAATCCAAAGAAATATCTAAAAATTCAAATACATGATTTATTAATAGTATTACTATAGCACATAAGAGCCCTAGTTATGGACTGGGACCCCATTGTTCTAGGCACTGTACAAACATAGAACAAAAGTTCCTGGACCAAAGAAGTTACAATCCAAGTATAAGACAAGAAACATTAGATGGAGACAGACTGTGGGGAGAGTAAAAGGAAACAATTAAGCAATATTAATCAGCTTGATAGGCGGCAGTGTCAGCATATTGGCAGCCTAGCATTGTCAAGTATTTTATAGGCATCACAGAAAATGAAAGTTTTGAGAGAGGCTGTGAAGGAGGATAATGAGTGAGCTTTCCGTATGTTTTCAGGGCGCATTGCCTAAGTGTGAGTTGCACAGTGGGAGAAAGCACATAGGTGCTGCTTTGAAAATAGAACTGGAATCTCCAGTGAATGCAGTCCTCAAGTTTAAAAATCTATTTTAATAGATTTGAAGCAGCAATCCTATTTCACATGTAACTAAGGAAGATGCATTGGCCTCTGAATTGATTAACAAGAAAGAGAAAACAGTCACTGAAGTGAATATATGAAGTGCTTGGAGAGACCAAGTTGAAGAGGCTTTCAAACTACAACCACAGATATTAAAATGAAATAATTCCATGTCAATAGGGAAAGTCTACACTCTAAAGATGAGAACTGAAGAGCCCTGTCAT